>CM073774.1:28686688-29886688 GCA_037158775.1 Hetaerina titia | reverse complement strand
GGAAGGGAGGCTGAGGAGGACGAGAGGTGGCGGTAGGTGGTGAGGACAGATTAAGCCGTAAAACAGCCACAACAGGTGACGACAACAGCGCGCAGACACCGCTGGGGAGTGAAGGGAGGTGGGGCTTCAGGGGAAGGGTGTGAGAGAGGGCATGGACAATGAGGGAGGTAGCTAGAAGGACTGAGAGAGAGGGGGGGAGGAGGGCTGGTTAACCCTAGTGGAGTGATGGCTGTGTCTGCGTTTCCCCTTGGTACGGGGAGAAGGGACATCATAGGGGCCGATTAAGTCAGGTCGAGGAACTCTTGGTGAAGGCTTTTGGGTGGGTGGGGGGCGATGTAATGGGGCGGGACCTGGCAGTGTGAGGAGGGATGAAGGTGAAGACAAAGGGGGTTGGTGGGATTTTAGAGAGACTGGGGTAGGAGAGAGTGGCTATTAAAATTTGACGGTTGCTATGGAAACAATGCCGCCATGTCTCTGGAGCCAGGTTTGCCTGTTACCTCACCCCACCAGTGGCTTGCCCAGATATCCTTCTTCTCCCCCGCTCACCCCATCCCACACGCTCACTCATTCGGCATGCCTGCCGCCCTCCCCTTCCACCGCCACCAACACAAACCATCCCCACTTCCCCATGGACCCCCCTCCCCTTCAACCATTCCGACCTAAATTCCCCCTCGACTCTCCCTTTGTCTACGGTGGCGTTAACCGTTCGCCCTCACCACCGCCGCCTCACACCATAACGACCGGCGTTTTGTATCCACTCCCAGAATCCCTTCTTGTCCACTCACTCTCTCACATCCACTCCTCTTTGAACCATCCACCTCGTTTTACTCCACCTCAACAAACTTTCCTCCCCACGCTATCCCCATTTTCCTTCCGCCCACCTCTATTGGCAAACTGTAATAGGGAACATTTTAGGGTATCTCTTCGGTTTCTGGTAAAACTGTTTGTCCATATGTATTACATGATATTCCCCGATGTTTCATCTCTCCGCGATCCCTTTCTCTCTCTCTCTCACCGTCAACTCTCTCTCCCCCGCAGGTACCTTCTATTGTCTGACAACTGAACTGTGTTCCCGTGTTGATCGAAGTTGTAACATCCCTGTTGAGATTTGCCTAGCTCAGATTTTCGATTCAGATTGAAACTGGCTTGTTCTCGAGCATGGAATTAACGTGCTATTTTTTGTGTGATAATTGTCAAATATCTGTCTCGAATGGATATACTGTATTGTTGGACATAGGAAATAGCAAATTAAAACAATTATTTAATTCAATTGAAATAGATATTCAGAGAAAGTTAATAATAATTACAAGAGTCATTATTCGTTTTCAATCCGAAAATATACCGGATTTAGATAAATATAACTTATCTGCTGGAAGTGTGGGAAATATTTCCCTGGCAAGATTCGTCTTTCAATTATTCCTTTTTCTCGAATTATATTACTTATAATTTAAGTTACTGATTAGGCTTTCGTTATATATGTCTCCTTAGTTTTCCGAAGATTTTTCTGAAGGACCTTAGACCAGTAATGTACAGAAACGGGCTAACATCTTTTATCCTGTTTGCATGTATAACGCCTCTGTTTATATTTGCTAATCATGCTGGAGTGTAATAGAATAGGGAGGAATTAAAACAGTGTGGTAAATGTGCCTAATAAAAAATACTGGTGGAAGGGTGTCGGTGTGATTCAAAACGGCATACGTAGGGCTGATTGAAGGTTTGAATTTGATTGTAGAGTCAGTAGGTGGAAATGGCGTATTCATTTAGACTTTTTAACAATTATCAAGTCAGACGAAATGGAAGAAAGTGTGTTTTGGGACTAAGACCTTTTTTTCTTCCTTTTCTCCTCTTTTTAACTGCTCTTTAGCCCCTCCGTCCACTCTCACATCCTTTAGGTGAGAGGGCCACCTCCTCAGTCCTCTCCTTAATTTTACTGAAGAAGGTGGCCGTACCACGGAAACTTATAGTTCTTTTTTAGTTTATATTTTTTGTGACCTCAATGGTTTTTGTTTTTTTGTGTTTCACGACCGTGCCATCTAACTGACACAATACCTGTCATACTATTACCACTGTTTCCTCGTTCCCTTAACTTCTTCTATCTCTACATCTATTCAAACTCTACATCAAAACTGACCTTGCAGTTAAACCCTTTTCCGCCTACCGTCTTCACTGTCTTCATTACCCAGTGTGTCTCCATGACGCACTCTTCTGCCAAGCGGTCACCTGTAACTTCTTAACCAAAGAACAAATCATTCGGAAGTAACTTTTGATAAAGAAATCTTAAAAATATCTTGAACTTCCTTGATTCCTAGAGTAAAATCACTTCATAGCCAAGGTCTTTCATTTTCACCAATCATCAAAATCACCCATGTCACATTCTTACCGATACCCTTAACTCCTGTTGCAACTTAATTTGGAAGGCGTTTAGGAATATTCAACATTCACGCAAGCTAGAGATTAGGTCTATGTATCAATAATGTGCTCCTTAAATTATAACCACCCACCCTCGAACCGAAAACCTCGTCTAAATACTCCGCGACGCAAAAATCCACACCAACTCCTTTCAATCAGCATAGATATAAAACCTGCCCCATTCAACTACTCCTTTGTTCCACACTCAACTCATTAATTCACTCCCAATTCACCTTATCCCTTCATGCACTTACGGGAGTATCATTTATTTTCTGAATAAAAAATGTTTTCCACCCTACGCGGGAAAATGTACCACACTCCTCAATATCCTCCAAAGTATCATTGCAACTCCTGTAACCCTTCTTTCACATCAGCCTGTTTACCAGTCGCAAGATACGTCTTCTTCAAAAATGTTTCTCCCTATCTCTGTTTTGGGTTTTCAATCATTGCTTCCCATCTCAACCGCATCACTATTGCTAAAGCCCTTGAGGTGGAGTGATTTTAGCTACTGGAGGCATGCTCGGACAAAGGCCTTAGCCGCTAGGGGAACCTTATCACTTCTTTCTGACTCTCCCTTATAATACTAGCTCCCGAAACCACCCCTCTCCTTCTCCACCTACCCTCCTCTCTTGATCATCACGGGTTCTGTCAATTTTTTTCCCTTTTGGATGAAAAAGAAGTTTTATCACCGATAATATAAAATACCAAATGATTGGAATCTCTTTTATGGCTAGTGTCATAGTTAAACATGTGACAATACTTATGCATACAAGTTCATAGTAAAATTAAAATAAAAAGTACGACCGAAAAAGATTTGTGCCATTTCATTCAAAAAATGTCTATCTTACTCGTGAGGGACTACATTCACTGAAAGACAAAAAAGTTTAACTTTATTTTGGTCGAGTATACGGTACGTGAGAGTACATTTTGAGCGGTTGTAAAACGCAGGTTGAAAAAATTATTCATGGTATTGACTTTTTGGCTGCTACTGACATAGCAAGGCCTTGCATTAAACTAATACTCAATTTGAAGATACTTTCACGATTTTCATTGGTGTGTGTGTCCACTTTTTTGGGACCTAGTCCCGCGGATTCATAGCTAGGCCCAGTTGTCTCAGCAGAACAAACACACTGGAAGACAACCTGGAATACTTGTATCTCCAAGTTGACTCCAAGTTAACATTCTATTATTTATCCACCCCACAATTTTTCTGTTTTTCGATATTTATACTGTATATTAAGTAATGAATGAGTGTACATGCCAATGTACCTATCGCCCTAAAACAGTGGAAACTACAGGGTTCGTCCGGAAAATGTTTATGATGCTCATTGTCTTTTTTGACAAAAGGGGAGTCGTTCACTACGAATTTGTACCTGAACGACAAACTGTAAATGCTGCATTTTACGTCCAAGTGCTCGATAGGCTTCGAAAACGAGTCGCCCGCGTCCGGCCAGCGATCAACCGTATGACTGACAACCTGAGCGACAAATGCGCCGTCTCACACCGCGCTTATCGTGTCGGACTTCTTGGCCAAGAACGGCGTGGCAACGCTGCCGCACCCGCCCTACAGCCCGGTCTTGGAACCACCGGACTCCTTTCTGTTCCCGAAGATAAAGAGGAGCTTGAAAGGAACGCGATACGGGACTTTGGACGCCGACAAAGAGGCCATGACGACGTGTCTTCGAGAGGTTCCCGATGATGCCTTCGCGGGAGCGTTCCAGGAATGGGAACGCCGCTGGAACAAGTGTATCGACTCACAAGGGTCCTATTTTGAGGAATATTAGCTTAAGATATGTAAAAGTGTAAAAATATTTTTTCCTGAGCTCAGTACACTTATTTTCCGGACGTACCCTGTATTTCCCCGAAATGTGATTTTTGCGTAATCCGATTTATCACTTGGCGGATATATGTATAAAAGGATTAATTTGTGAAATAAAGGTCGAAAAATGCTAAATAAAACCTAATATTAGGTATTTTTCCAGATTTACTCTGAATTGATAGGCTTAAGTATGACTAAAAAAATTATAGTTATGATTAATTTGACTATTACAGACTGATTGTTTCAGCGCTACTAGTTAATATTGTTCATTTAATTGAATACTAAAATATTGATTTTTAATTGGGATATTTACAGTAGTGTAATAACGGTATAGTGCTTTATGTTACTTGTTTTCCCATTCGAAACTGCATACCGGCCTAATTAAATTAATGAAGGAGAGCTACATACAAATATGTGAAACGAGTAGTAGCATCAAATGTGAAAAAAATTTAACGAAAATATGCATAAATTGTTTTTCTAATGCCTTGAGTGCGGTTAAAATGAATTTAAGGAGCTCTGCCTTTAAACATCAACTTAAACAAAATTAAAATTACATTTTAATGATATTTTACGGGCGCACTTTGTGATAAAACGAATTGCTTCAGCTTTATTTAGCGAATATGAAGTTTTCTGTGCGTATATCTTAAGGTCCATTGTCGACCTGCATTGACAAAAAATAATGTAAAATGTCTTTTGAAATTTGAAGAGATAATAACAATTATTGACTTTAAAATCAACAATAAAGTCTCCCCAATTTATACTTTTAGAGTAAATGTTTTAATATTATTTGATTTTCATCTTATTTTTCAAAAAAGTAGGAAAATATCGGAGTCCCGACTATATTTATTACGTGAATGTTGAGATGTATTTACACGAAAAATATTTTAAGTTAAATATAATAGTAAAAAGAAATAATAACTTAATTGTCATGAGCGTTTGGAATGAAACGAATGTTAAGTTTTTCTATTGCACCATAGAATTTATCTGAATGAACTTTGGTTTGATTATTTGGTTAAAATTGTAATCTTACAACAAAAATCAAAAACTAATTTTTCTAAGGCTCTGTAAATCAATTGATTTATGCCGAGGAAACATTATGTTAGACTATCTGTAACTTAACTAACTTAACGTAACTGTAATTTAACTAACTTAAGTAACTTAACGTAACTGTAATTTAACAGAATGTTAGATTATCTGTGGCAAAATGTCCAATGATATGCGCTTAGGAAGGAAACTCCAACGAGGGACGTCATAGTTGATTGGAAAAGTATTGATTAGAGTAAGCATTATGTTTTTTATTTGAAAATCGAAATTATTTAGATTAAAAGTATATAGCTGTATATTGGATAAATCAATTCTATATTAAAACTCTGGATACATTACACTGCACAAGCAAAGGAAACAAATGGACACATCAGTGGAGGTAGTTTAGATAGAGTAGATGACATGGTGCCGACTGTTTGACGAAAGCAGTCATTTTTCATAAATTTCAGTGTACCTTATAATTTTTAAACTTTTCAAAAATTATTAAAATTTATAAAGAAAGTGCTATCTTTAGCTTTTGTTTTAACTGTTTGTTTTGAGAAAATAGTTAAACAGACATGAAAATTTTGGGTAAATGCTGGGCTGATTAGATCCAATTTTCAAGTTGATAGAGGCACTTTGTCAACAAATAGCAGTGCAAACAAAAATCATAACGTGAACGTTATAAGAAGAAAATGAAAATAAAAATTTCAAGGGGCACAAGAAGCTATTAACTTTGATGAATGCAATTTAACTGGTAGAATAATTTAATTGACATATGGTATATATTTAGAAGAAAATGATCGTAGCAACAATTTAATAAGAAAAGTTACAGGGTAAATAATTGAATGATTTATCAGAAGGAACATATGAGTGGGAGTGTGATGGATTACTAATATACCAGTATTTTAATACTGACCGTAACATTTGATGGTAAAATAAATTTGAGGTTTAAGTAGGTCGGATGGGACTCGACGCTGGGCTTTACGGACCTTTGTGCAAATAAGACCAGAAAAAACATTCTAGCCTCGGAGGAAAATAAACCTATTAGTGATAGAAACGGTCGGAAATGAGGAAAGGGTATTGAGTGTGTAATTACTTAACCTTTCAGGAAAAAGTTCTAATTCCCCCAGGGTTTGGAGACTCAGTTCATGGAGTCAATATGATTTCCCCTAGTTCTTCTCATCCTGTCGGTCATTTCGCATTCAATCTTCCCACGAACGTTTTCCATACGATATGTATTTATGGTCGAGTAAGTTTAAATTTGTCGAATATGCTTGCGTGTGCGGATTCAAATAGGAAGAATATGTATTTACTCGACCCTCAAATAAAATCTGCATGAAAGCAATGCCTCCGAAATTTTATTTCCGGTAAAAATAATTTCTGTGATTCCAAAAGACATCCAAGTGACGATCTCTCCATTGTAGGGTTGATACGTTTAGCGGTAAATCAATTGATAAAAATCACAAGACTCTCGGGTGAGAGTACATTCCAAGTTTTCCTACTATGGAAGGAATAAATCATCAATTGCCTTTCCCGTTGGGTTTGCTTAGACATTAATTAAAATCATTTATGGAAGTGTAATCATGTGTAAACATAGCACATTTGATTAGCATAGCACATAGCACGTTTGATACTCCGTCGTGAGATTTCCAAGAACATCATAAAAGTGTTTTTTGAGAAGCTAATATAATTGAGCAGGAAAATTCTCTCTCATTTAGTCCTATAAATAAAAAAAATAGCTCAGGAGAATGCTTTAAACATCTTTTGCTAACGAAGAAACAATTATGTTATTATTAAGTAAACCATAAGTGCAAATATATTTCAGAACAATATTGTTTTACTTGATTACAAAATCATCTTCAAAATTAATTTCCAATAAAAAATATTCAAATGGTATTATTGTACTTGTAATATTGAAGTAGCTAATGTATTTAATAACCGATACTAAATTTGCGAATTTTTAACATTTTTATCTCTACAAATACTCATCTGACAGATATGTTCCCTTTTAGAAACGATTAGGCGATCATAAACTGGATCATAAGGAATAATTTATGCTAAGTTGTGCTTAAACGAAAAAGTTTTGTCAATCTAAAACCTCTTATTACGTATCACGTAAAATTATATATATATATATATATATATATATATATATATATGTATTCATAAATATTTCATTTTACTCAACCTTATCTTCCTATAGTCATGTAAATCATCTTTTATAACTTTGTTGGAACGTGGGGTGGAGTGCACTTGAAGACGATACGACTGTGCAACAACTAGAAATGACCTTTTTACATGCACATTTTAGTTTATTCCTTTATGATGGCTGTAGTAATAGATTGAAATTATACATGCGCGAAATTTAAACCATTATGGTTAATGGTACAAATGAGAAAAAGTTTTATAATGAATGTGTTGAGGTTTGAGAACAAGTTGGAATGCGTGTGAAAATTATTTCATTAGGTCTTCTCTCATATCTGTTTCAACTTGGAGTGATGACTTTGGGCAATAAATAGTGCTAAAATTAACTGTATGGATTTTTGAATGGCAAAAAATTGCCACAAAATATCGACGTCGGGGACGATAGAAAAGGGTTCTACCATAAAGGGAATATACCATAAAACCTTAAATTTATGCGACGTATTGACAATTCATAAGAATGCCCTCCTTTGGTTAGTCAGCGAGCATTCGACTTAAGGATCACATTTATTAATAACATTCTAATTCAAATGAAAATAAAAAAATCACCTTACAACATCATCTGTAAATCACCAAATTTTAAAAATTCCTTCGAATTTTGCTTTAATATGATTTGAATTAGTATTCTTCTCCAGATATGGGAAATGGAATTTTGGCGTAGTGAATGCTCGTCAGAGGGTGCCTGTGATTGCTTTGCGTGCGTAATTACGGCGTAAGGTTGGAATGCCCCTTGATAGATGCTCTTTGACGCGTTCTCGTCGATACCTCAATTTCAACTCACCCCTACACGTAGGTTCCTAATACAAATAAATAGGGTATAGGGAGAAATGATGTGAGTAACCGACAGCTACAGGAGCGCCCCTGTGGTGACATAACTAAGTTAGCCGCTGAAAATAATGACGGCCGTCGCGTATTTTGGAGCATGTTATTGAGGCATGGAAATAATTCGTGTGTCCACGTCAGGTACCTATTTCTGCCTCATTTTATTTCCGCTTGTCGATTCAAACAGAATCCCGTCCGCAGTCTATGTACGCCTGAATTCTACCTAAAATTCGTTGCTCAGGAAACGCTTCGAGTATGAAACATGATGCTGTTTTTGACAAATACACATAAATACCAAATTACATTAATGCAGAAAAGAACAAAATATTTTTTTATTTGTTAATGATAAGATATATTTTTTAATATAACAATTAAACCAAAAACAGCCAAATATGGCCCATACAGGTGATTAAATGTGCATGCATGACCGTGGTAGGAGGGACAATGTTAAGTGGGCTGAAAAAATGAAGACTTAGAATAGGCTGAAAACAGAATATTTGCAGGAAAAAATGAAAATTAAAGTGATATGCGGAAGCCAGAGAAAGTTCTCGGTCGTATGTCAAATATAATATTGGATAAGCTCCATTAAATAACCTTCTTCACTAGTTAAAATGAATGAATATATATTTAATATTTTCTTACCGTATTAGTGATATCAGGTTCTTTATTTGCGTAGTTGGATCCAACCATTAATTAAATTAATATAAAAAATCATTTTAAGAAGTAACCTGCCATTTTTATATAGTCGGTGATGCTATGATCACTTAGTGATGCTTTGGAATCTCTCATTCCTGACATAACAAGTAAAATAAATTTAAAAAATTACTACATATTTTATTTTTACTTTACAAATTATCAGGTATAACTAAATAAAATATGTAAAGGACTCTTTACATTTTAATTATATAATATATAAAATTGCTTCGAAGATACGTGTAGTAAAGCTACTTTTGGGATACTGCTGGGTTAGTTTTAGATTGTTGGCCGCAGGTTCTGTAGTATTTATGTGAAACACATTAACAGACGTAATGTGCAACCAATGCATTGGAAATAATTAATTATGTTTCTTTTTCATGTACATTTTTGCTTTAGATTTAGATAGAATCATAGTATCTAGTTGCCATCGCCATATTCATCGCCAGCTCCATAACTTTCCCAAGAAAGACTACATACTCTTGATGTCCAGCAATATGCCTCTAAGGCTAATTAGTAGTAGTAGCTTTTGCTGAGGTGACCGACGGCCGATGTTATTTGTGACATTAGGGATGGATGGGAAAGGAGAAAGTGTGGAGAGAACCCTGACGTCGGCATTAGTCTACTCTAAAAGAAAGGGGCCCAATGGGGTCCACAGTTTAACGTCCTATTTGACGGACATCATACTTCAAGTGTTATTCACAAAGCACCTCAAGTAGGGATCAGGATACCACTCAAGGAAAATCATCTGCCGTCTCTAGGATTCGAACCTGGACCCCCTTGGTACATTAGTATATTGGCCACCACACCATTTCGATTGCCCTCTAAAGGTAACTCTTGTGGTTTAAATGTTACCTGCGTCGAGAAAGAGTACAAAAAGAACAAGGTTTCATAATGTCGGTACAATCTAGTTGATTATCAAACCAAAGATCTATGACATTACAAATAGTCATTACGTCTATAAAAAATTTCATTCTCCTGAAATGTTGATAGAGTATTTATTGCCAAGGAATTTCATTATTGTAATTTAATTATTCTCATGGTATCCCATAACTCTGATGACTACCAACTACTTTGGTAGATAAGTTGATTGTAACAATGGTTAATGTAGCTTAAACCATTAAGCATTGAATTAGTAAATATTAGCCTGTGTCTGATTCAATTCATTAAAAATAAGAAAATTCCTAGAATCCTCAATGAGAATTACACACGTGTACACATTGTCTTAGCAAATTCCATTTCAAGATGAAGATTTGCGAGTAGGTTGGCATTTCTTTTAATATATATCTTTGCATCAATTTTCGATGTCAAAGTACAAGTCCTTTAACACGGCCCAACGGTATTTAAGATCTGTTTTTTTAATTTATAAGATAGAAAATTTAGAATGTTCGAAGTTGATATTTACAATTATTGAGTAGCAAATGGAATCTCTTGCTCAACGTTAACATGGATGAGTGCTTAAGACGATGAAAGACGCTGAGCGATCTCGTGTAGTGGTGTAATGGCCCATTTGCGAAGGTAGCAGAACTAGCTTAGGATTCACTTTCGTGGAGTCTTTCATTTAGCTACTTGTTCTAGCTCTTGTATGAGATCAGCATATGGATGGGTGAGTAATTAGTTATGCATAGGAATCGTGGAGATGAGGAAGGTGAGTAGAAAGCTAAGGATGACATAAGATGACTTATCGTAGAAGTCGTCTACGGTTTTACGACAGAACTATGGGTGGCCAATTTGAGATCTTCAGAGTTTTTCACAGAAATCATATGGCCGGACCAGGTAGCTTATTTACACGTATCTAAAACCACCCTGTGGAATGCGACAGGGATTCAGGGTGTCAAGATAATGGTGATTCAAATACCCATAGTTTGCTTGAATTTGGAGTACATAAAAAAATACAAGTATCTTTTTGTTCTCCTACCGATACTCTGAGGATGCCAATGTAGAATTTTATGCGAGTCGAGTTTTATATTCGTCAAATATAGCACAGGCAAAACTACTTAATTGACGTAAAACTCATGAACATTTTAGGGCTATAACTCCACTATCTTTGCTTTAGAGACCCGTTTAATCATTTACCTGATATTATAGATATGGAACTAATGGTAAGGGCAGTCAGGAGGTAAATCACCCGCTATTCATGAAGAGGTTGGGGTTTCGAGTACCGCATCTGACATGGATTCGGTGTCAAATCCTTATGACTCGGTGCCTGGGAGACCTGATGATAATCCAGGACTTACTTATTGGGATTCTAATTGGCCACCAAGGGCATCCTGAGAACAAAACAAATTGAATAGAAACATTTATTGGAAAGCATAAAAAAGGAAGTAGGTGGAATTACGATCTGGTTGTAGAATGTACGGAAGAGTTTTTTTTAGAAATTGAGCAAAAACGTAGCTAATTGAGCAGGGAAAACAGTTTATTCCGAAGTAATTTATATTTCCTTCAAGACTTCTGTAATACCCGAGACAGAAATTGGTTCGGTGATGAGTTGGCAGGTGACTAACTCTTTGGCTAATTCCTTTTTATTTTTTGATTACTAATTACAGCGGATGTGTTTTGCCTCGGGTTCCTTATATGGGCATACTATACTGAGAATTTGTTCTCGTTTACACCTATTTGGTAAAGACACAGCTAAGAGAGATTCTTTTTCCAAGGAGTGTTAACCGTTGTGCAATTTATAAAACATTCCAATCTACATAGGAAAAGGGTATCTTGTTATCCTAATGGGTAGGCCACTCAACCAACACACCAGAATGCATTTGTTTCCATAGAACGAGGCAATCCGTTGACGACATAAGAATAGAAAATTTTGATTGAACTGGTAATTATTTTCCATATTGACCTCGTCTCAATGTTAAAGTTGATTCCATCCCAGCAAAATTACAGTAAGTTCTGAAAAAGCTAATATGCGCATAAATACCCGGAATAACGCAGAAAAGTGATGAAATTTGGCCAGTTTTTTAGCATTGAACAGGGAGTGTTTATGATTAAGTGGAGGATTTTGGTCAAATATAGGTGAGATTAGGAAATATTATTTTTAGTTTAACAGTTTAAAAAAATTAGCATGCCTTTAAGCGACCAAAGTTTTGGTGAGAGCGAAATGAATGCGAGTCCGAATGAATGAGCGAGAGTTAAGTTACAAGTACATGAGACAAAAATGTCTCGGTTAAAAGTCTATTTATACTTGATTGGATGCCCACATATGAATCAATTATGGCACACCAATGGCATAAATATTTACTCCTATTGGACCTGGTTCATTGTATTTACATAGTTTACAGAAATATAACTACTAACAGTTAACTTCTCAGGCTGTCACACTTGAAAATTATATCATTACAATTTTTACAGTATCCTTCTATGTAGTTAAAGGGAGTTTAAAACTTTTAATAATTATTTTTACGCATCAGCGTGAAATGAAAAAGACATTGAATTTTTGCTTGAATCAATTTTTGCTCCTCAGTTGGTGAAAGTCTGGAATTTAAATAAAATACCAATGTGATTGAATGATAACACGGATTTTATAAATATAAATTATATTTCTAAATATTATGAAATAATAAAACGAATAAAAATTTTCTAATATTTCGCAGGTGATTGACAATTGTAAATGTTATTTTTTACTTTTCTTTAAAAATGCTCACAAAATTTCAGAGTAGATGAATAAAAATAATGAGAAATTTATATTGTATCATTTTAACATTTTAAATATCATGTATAGCAATTATAAAATTTTAATATAAAAATTTTGGTTTAAGGGATGCTTTACTTATAATTCCAATTTGGTGTGTACAGTGATCTGAGCTGTGCACACTCCCTTTACTTCTCAGAGAAAAGTTTGGACATTTGATTCCCAACCCTAAGTGGTTTGACAAGCGATTTTCCCTCCCGCGTAATTTCGACCCACCCACCGTCTCACACAGACACACGCACAGCGTTGGAACAGAGCACAACCGTAGTTTTGCCATCCCTGCCTTTTCAGACCATTTTGGTCGTCGTCGCACACTACCCGTCGAAAAATATCCTTCGCCTGGGAATCCGTTAATTCGCCACGTCAATCTTCATATCGTTTTCGGGAGCCGTTTTCTGCATCATATGGATTTTCGCCTCCGTGTGCGTCGACGCCTAACTAAATTATCAGCAACTTTCCCATTCCTCTCTTCCTTCACAATCCGCATGTTCTGTGTTCCTCCACTCGTACACTCACTCACTTCTCACGATATGAACATTCGCCTTTTCTCCAATCTATCTATTCTGTTTTATTGCTCGATTTACGTCACCATTCACCACTACCGCACCGATAGTTGCGAATTTGTTTGCGAAAAGTAGTCGTTAGGAGCTGTACTGATGGAACGTCTTGAAAGGCAAAAAACAAATAAAAGAAGGACGTTCAGTTATTGAATTAAGAAAAATTATTAAATGCCAAAATTAATTAACGAATATCGAAGTACATGGTAATTCTTCTGAATTAATAGTTCTTTCTCAAAGATAGTATCATAATAAAGGGATGACTGTAGAATAGATGAAATATTAAAATTTGTGGACTTAATCAATGATTTGCAGTATTACTTGCATTTATTAGACATTTTAATCGGGAGAAATATATAAAAATTTAAGGAAAAGTTATTTAAATAACTACGTGAAAATTATTTTCGTATTCGTATTTACTCACAGTTGCTTTAGACCTATATAATTTTTTATCTCGGGTATATGAACTCTAATGAGATGAAAATCATCCTTAATGAGAATATCTGATACGTATAATTATTTGTAATTATCTATCTATCAAATTAGGTTATTGATGAACCCAGGGACTAATTGTAATTCTATATTTCAGGCTCCGTCTCACCACTATAAATACCATAAGACGATATGTTAAGATAAACCATTTGATAACTCCACCAACTTTTTCTCTTTCTTAATTCCAGTCACCCTGCCCAGTATTTCCCTCCTTCTGCCTGGCTTACCCTAAATCTTCCTCTGTATCACAGTCAACAACATTCAATTACCACTGAATATGACCTGCATCTATTAATCTTGCCTTAAATAATTTTCAAACGACTGGCCTTCTTTCCAAAACATGAGAAGAACTTCTTCATTTGTTTTTCTTTCTTTTCCCTGTATTTTTGATATTCTTCTCTGCAACCATTCAGCTGAATGTTTCCGCCTACGCATATCCTCTTATTTCACGGACAAGGTTACCGAACCATACGAAACGACTCGCCAAATTTACTTTTTCACTAAATTTTTCCTTACTCCTTTTACTTAAGGTTCCTATCAACAATTCACTCCTCTTTGTAAAGACTCCTTTTCCTTACCAACTCCTTCTTTTAATGTCCTTGAAACCTTTTCTGTCTCTTTATAAAACATTTCTTTGAAAGGCAGAGTGTTATATATCTACTACGGTTCATGGCCACCAATATTTCATGACATTTTCAGGAAATAGGAAAGTGACCTCATTACTCTTGTTTTCTTATAATTGATTCTCATAGTGTACCTCTTCGACTGGTTCTGTGATTCACCCAGCACTGAGTGAAATCCATTGGCCTAAATGTAGATTGGTCACAAATTTACTTATATTAATCCAGCCACATTATGCCTATATTATTATTTCCTCCACGGATATGTTTAAAAGTGCGGATAATAATAGATAACGTTGTTTTTCCCACCTTTCTATCATGATATTCTTCATCCACAAGGCGTGCGTGGTGCTAAAACATTAATTTTCCTTTGTTGTCATGCCTGTAATTTCTTATGCAAAAATTTATGAAATGATATTTTCTAATCTGAATATTGGTGAAGGATCTCATTGTCTTTATCTAAAATATTTAATTCGTAGAGGCACTAACGAAAAAAGCTGCTACCCTTTGTGTTTATGTGTTTTAATACTTATGCATACAAATTGAAAATACGGTATATTTCATCGGTATTCCTTGGAGCAATATCATGGCTAACGCTTGCAGTGGAAATTTATATAGAAATTACGTTACAGAAGAAAAGAATAAATCAACTAAGAAATATAATTATGTACACGCACAATTTTTTGTAAGAGATTGAGATCAATGGAAACTTTCAACAATAATCTAAAAATTCGCTTTGCATTGTCTGCTATACTGGAGTTCGGAACTCTTGTAAATGCGCAGGAGTGTATCTCGTCTAAGTAATTTTTCTGCGCGTCATACTAAGAGTCACCCATTGCATTACAGTTTTCCATAATAAAAAAATCGTGATTATTTTCGAAACTTTTCCATCACACCTAGACCTTGCCATTTCTTACTGCTTATTTACCACTCGCCGGCTAGGAAACAATGCTTTGGACGCTATTCAAAGCGTGGGTCTGCATAAATGTCATCAAAGTTATAATTCAATCACTAAGCAATAAGGTAAATCCAACGAAATCTAATTGATTAGAGGTTGAATGGGATCTACAGGAATCTGCATAATAGATAAATATTGACACTGATATAAAAGTCTTTGAGTTTGTCAATTTACACAATATTACATTCCCCATTTGATGATTACAACGGTGTCGTAGGCTTATGAAATATCATTATTATGTTGAATAAGTACCACAGAATAATGCTTGAAATTATTGAGTGAATCCTGCCTGAAGTCAGGTAAGGATTTCTCAATGTGTAAACGGAAACACGAAATTTTAATAGTACCATTTTTAGCTGCGCCTGTGAGAAAGTTATAAGAGGATTAATGTGCTCAACCATAAAATTACAAGATTGGCAACACTATTCAGCTCCCCCTACATACGGCTTTCCCTTTCCAAATCCACTTTCCCTTTTCACTCTCTCTCTCTCTCCCTCCCGCCTTCCCGGCTCATTCAACTCCCGCTTACCACTAAAACCCACGTCAAACTCTCTTCCTAAAACCTCCTGCTTCCATTCCTAACCCTCCCTCCACCCTCCTCACAATTTACCTCAACCTTCTCTTCCCCCGCATGCAGGGTTTCTTCCTATTTTCACCTCTCTCACTCCCCCATTCCCTCCTGCGTCACCCCTCTCCCAAGTCCTCATCCCATCCATTTCTCTCACTACATCTCATTTCCTCTCCCACCTTTCTCCCCCTACATCTTCTTCTCTACTCACACCTATGTCCTGCTTCGTTCACCCGCAAACTCCTCCCTCCCTCTCCTTTCGACCTCTCCGATTCCCCATCCCTGTGTTAAGATAACCTTTTCTCTTACTCAACCACTGTATATACGTCGGATTACGTCTTCTGCACCCTGAATAAGTGAGAGTGAGTGTGGTCTATACATACAAACGCACACAGATGCGGAATAAGCCTGTCTATGAAGTGGGTACGTCACATAAGCAGAGATACAGCCGCAGCAGATACAATTGCGTCTCCAGGTGGGGGATTCTCAGGAAGAAAATGATATGGGGGGATGAAATGAGTTTTTTATTTATTGCGCCGCTCATACAGTGTGATATATAGCGGACCAGATTATGCTAAATCTGAGGCGCTGTAAGTATGTCTGGCAATGACTGAGACGAGAACGGCTTAGCATCTTGGGCCCGGTATTCAGAAAGCATATTCATGCAAAAAACTTGGGTATTTTTATTTCACGAACGATCAATTTTTTAAAATTTGAATTCTTTCGGAAAAAGCAATTTATGTTTACAGGTAATGGCTTTAAAATATTAAGGACGAATATGATCTTAAGTTAATTGAAAAACTTCACGGCGTATTATCTACAAATAATTTATAATTAACAGATACAATTTAAAATTGCGAACATCAAATTTTAATACGCTACACTTAATGCTAATCTTGCAATAATAAGCCTGTATGTAGACATTTAAGTATATTTGTAATCCGATTTTACGAGTGTACGTAGGAATCTCATTATGCTATCCATAATTATCTTATACTAGCAACAGGTTTGTGTTGAATAGTAATGACTGTTAGCCTGATCCAACACTTGCCGTCCGATATCTGAGTGGATTCACCCATTAAATTAGATTTTATATGAATTTTAAAATGCCCCATACAATATAGTTGAAAATATTACGGACTCATAGAATAATACTGATCTGTTAAATGTCATTATTACAACCAAAGCTTACAATAAATAATCAATCATTTAATCAAGCCCCGGGTCTCCTCTAGAGACCCGTTCTCGTGAGGTTATCTGCTGCTTGAATCGCTTTTTTGGAACCTTATCCATTTACATGATTCGCATCTATTAATTTTGATAAATATTAAATGTCAGCTCAAAGGCGTTTTACTTCTATAAAATAACTAATGTTTGTGTGTGTACTATATATCGTGGCCTATGTTAGAGAAAAGTAAAGGTTAGAAACTTAATTCAGGGCTACAGGCGTGTAAGGTAAACGAATACAGTGCGTTTTGAACCCATCATCAGATTTTAAGTACATGGCTCACCTAATGACTAATCGGGTAAAGCTAGATTTTAATTGAGTACACATAGATTATGAATTAAAAATTCATCTAAATATTCGGATAATTTCATTTAAATTTAAAGGTTTTATCTAAACTTCTACATTAAAAATAAGCTACAACAAGAGAGAAAAATATACTCCGGCACTACCATGATAAATTAACCATTTTCGCCCGACTAATAATGAAATTTTAAATAGAGCGTTATATGCTAGAATGAGACAAAATAAACTGAAATCCAATTTTTAAAGTCAGATTCCGATTTCAGAAGATTTTTCTGTCTACAAATATTATGTATAGCTCCCTTAATGCACACATTTATACTATTGCTGCTGCAAACTTTCTGTCTGATCGTGATGCACATGAAAATGAGGAAATAGTGACGAAATGTTGTGCCAAAATATACTTTTATGGAGAAGGGTTACAATGCTACTTAAAAAAGTTACATGATATTACTGTACCAGCATGTACGCACAACTGACTTTATAACGCTCTTTATTTTCTTTTGACGAAAGAAGGTAAACAGCAAGGTCATGAAATGCGGGACGTAAACTAAAAACATCTACCTTAATATTATAGCAAGATAAACCTTTTCGTTTCATTGTAATAATTTTTAGTCGTAAAAACCTCCGTAGTTCATTCTCGCATCCCATGGGAAGACGAAACAACAAATTACATTTCCACTAGGGTTGGTGCACTGGGGATGGCTTTGCTCTTAGCTATAACAGTCCAAAGAAACACAAAATATTTAAATTGCAAAAATTATGCGCCAAAAAATGGACTTCATCATAGCATTTCCTTCCAGAATGTTTCAAATTACTGTTACATTAACCTGCAATATATAGATTTCTACTTCCAAATCTTCGGATACATTGATTTAATTTTCACTGGTGTGGTAGGAAATCCTAAGACGCGGACAAATCGCGAGTTTTGTAATTTTGGTTTAAGGAAATGTTATTATTATGTGCAATTATATACACCTAATTCCATTAATATGACAAGGATTACTTGAAATTACTTCGCTCCTCGTTTTGAGATGGATCAACTTTGCTTTCACTTTTTTTAAATGAAATGCTAATTGTTAGTGATTTATAGCACGGCACCAATGTGTTCCTATCACTCACTAGAGAAACCAAAGTACTCTTTATGGAATTTTAAGGGTCAGTTCAAAACATTGTAACCAATACCACCAGATAAATGTTTGCATTTAAATTTAAATTTTATAACTAGCTTTCTTTCCTGCGTCTTTAAAAAGTTCATGTTAAATAAGATTTTACATTACAACGAACCCCGTTTCAGTTTAAAAGGTTTTTAGCTTTTCCTACTAAATAATAGAAAGCTAGCTTCCAAATATTGTCTATAATCTGATCTAATGATAGTATTTTTTATAACAAATTTTGAAGCTTATCTCTTCCACTAATTCATGCAGTGCGAAAGTTCTGATCATATGCATAAATGCCATAGTTATTGTAACAGAATGAGTTTAGTTATATTTGGTTTGAGGAAATTTTATTTTTAAGGTGATTACAAGAAATATAAACAAAAATATTATGTGGATAACGGATATTATGTGGATTATTGTATTTCTCGTAAGAATATTTTTCAAGGACATACATGTACTTTCTCTGAAATAGCCAAGTCAGCGGAATCAGTATGGCTTTGGGTGGCCTTGTTTTAAGTATCTTATTTGAATACATTTGCATAACATTTCAATTCAAGAATCGCTGTGTAGGTGGGTTTTACTCCATTTTTAGTGGTATAAAATAAATTTTTTTCTGAAAGGCTTTAAAATGATTGTATAAAATAATATTATTAATTAAATTGTTCCCTACATTGTATACTATTGTAGTAGTATATATTTTTGTTTTTGGTATTTAGAATTCAATATAAAATTTCCTAGCTGAAAGTTTAGGCACCATGAATACGATATTAAAAAGGACTGAGAGTTTGATATAGTTACTTTTTGCGCTTGGTATCCTCACCCGATAAATTTTTTAAAACTCTATTAAATGACAGCGTTATTTTTCCCGTGCTTCTACAATCTGTCATTTATCTGCTAAGGTACCACCAACCACAATATGCTGAAGCATTCTTTTTATTGTTAAATGTTTTATATTAAATACAACTGATCGATCCTGGTGTTAATTTATAATTTTGAAAAATAGACTAAAATTATTACTGATGTTTTTAACTTTATTTAATGTGTTTCAATATGAAATTGGCTGTAACCTAAAATAAAAATTACAACTCTTGGACTTTTTATTAGTAGTTTACAAATTTTTATAATTTTTAATCAATTTCAAAATTATTACAATAATTTTACATCAGTCTATTATGTACCTATAAATAAATGATGAAGGTTTCGATGGGTTAGTATTATAGTCGGGACCATTGAATCTAAAGAAACCCATCAGTATAGTAAAGCTACGGAGGGAAAGGTAGTACGAAAGAGGGAAAATAAAAGGGTTAAACAAAGGAGGTGGAAATGGGAAATATTAGATATTTCAAAAGACAGGATATAAACATTCATTGATTTAAGTTAAGTCAAAATTGCGAAGTCTATTTAAAATTTCAGCTTCTGTAGACCATTAAGCTCGATACATCGATAACATAAACATAAAAAATCATTATAATTTCGATTTTTTAAAGTCTTTTAGCAACATTAGTACCATCCTTACAATTACTCTTTAACGGTAATTTAATTGTCTTTTGCCCATTTTCTAAATTTTCAAGCCATTTTGGAATTTAGACACCGTAACGATTGTTACATTGACGATATTTATGACTATTTTTGTCATTTTACTATGTTAAAGATTTACATGGCTCATAATACCGTTTATTAAATTACAATTGGATTAAAAAATCCTCTAAATATAGTCCTACAAGTACGAAAGCTTTTCAATAAGGAACTATGATACATTTTTCACACAATTTGTTGTATGTAAATTGAATTTTATACATCTACATCTACATAAATACCCTGCGAGCCACCAAAAAAGGTGTGTGGCAGGTGGTGTAGCACCAGGAGGGAAGGGTAAGGGATGAGGGGGTTTGGGTATGTCGTACTTTTATTGTGTTTAACATGATAATATGTAATGTATTATGGTACAATTTTCATAATATAACTCATTGTTTTGCGTCATCAGAAGTCCTAGCAAAATGTTTACCTCGCCTACGGGAAACAAAGGTGATAACATATGCCAAGAAACCCACTACATCGAAATTTTGCTTTCCTCCACACGAATCATCAGCTGAGGCCTAGATAAGGCTAAATTAGGATTCTCCTTCTTATGAGAGAATTGGAAGGTGGTTTACATAGAGAAGAAAATTAATTTGCAAGGAATCCAGAAATCCAAATACTGCTCTCACGGGATCAAGAATTAACGTCGCTGCTGCAATTGTGAAAGAAGATTGTCGAATTGTGTTGACAGAATTATTAGAAATACTGAAACTTTCATTTGACGCCACCAAATCGTAGGCAGCAGAAAAAGTTTACATGGGACTTATTAGGACACTGTGGATTTGGGGACTGCTTATACATTATCAACGAACGTTGCAGTTTTTTCAGATGAAGTTAATGTTACAAGAAGTTGACAAGTTTCTTTTGAAGATTACGACTAGAGATAAAACTTGACTACATCATTTCATCATTTTGATCATGAGAGGAGAGAGCAAAGCTCTGTGTGGGAATCTACCGCCATAGCACCAAAAAATGCCATAACTCTGTGAAATATGCCGACATTCATGGAATGAGGTACTATCAACAAGGTGTACCAGCAGACACAGCTGCAAATGAGTCGTCTTGCTTCACTCTAAAGGCGGCGGGCAGTTGAGCTTGTTGCAATGTCTAGCGGGGGCGTCATTTAATCAAATTACCATGCTTTAAACTTATTATATTTGTTATTTAGTTTTCATTCCATGAATAATATTTATTAACCTTGAGACAATCTTCTCAGTACCTTAATGTACCCTCATGGGAGTAGTAGGAGAACCGGAGGGATTTAAAGCCACCAGTAAGTACTAACTCTGCAAAAAGCTCAAACTTGCCAGGCGGGAAGACCTGATGATCCGAAACAACAGGTACGACCCAGGAATGATGGGTGCGTCCGAAAAATGGTGAACCGATGTAGGTAGGTCGACCGCTGGCGGGGAGTTCACCGCCTTTGCCCGTCAATTACTCGCTGATAAAGGGATTCTGCCGAGTTATCGGCGCCCGCCTGTTAAGGGATCCTACCGTTTTATCGGAACCGAGGGAAGAATTTTCAGAATCTTTGCAATAGTGGTTCATCTAAGGAGACGGTATGGATTCTATTAAGCGACTTAGAAGACCTTGGGGGACATGATGAAGTGTCTCATTCACTCGAGGAGTATTCCGTCCCCACAAATGGAGCATATTATAGAATCAAAAGTCAAATTTCAAAGTAAAAAAGTTGGATGCTTTATGACAGTAAGGCATGTCTACACTAATCATAATTATTGCCGCTAAATATTTCGCGAAAATTCTTGTGAAGTGTCCAGATCTTACTGTGTTGCTCTCTCTTCTCACGAAGAAACAGGATTCTGGAAATCGATATATTTGCCAATGCATGGTCAAAAATTTTAATCTGAAGCAATTATAAAGGAACAACCATGCGTGTGTGACTTCCAGCATGTTTTCGCAGACTGATTAAAAATAGAAAATGTGCGTTGCATCCAATTAGCATGATGAGTAAAATTAAGTTGTTAAAAAGAAATTATAACTTATCGAGAAGTCACTGAAATATGAAAATTTCGAATTTTCTTAGTTACTGTGTTCAAGTTAGGCAAGTAAGAATTATTACAGCATTGATTACCATCTGTTGATCCCGTATGTACAGTTTAAAAAAGCTTGGACACTCCTTTTAGTTTTCTGAAATATACCTCAACGCAGAAGGAATTTAAATGAAGAAAAATGCCTATTAATTATATATCATCTCACACAATCTTGACATATATGAATTTTATAAAAAAATAGGCAGGAAAGCGGAAAGTTAATTTTTATAAAAAAATTAGCGATATAAATATACAAACGTATATTTTAAAATTTTTGGATTACTGGTATTTTTACCAACGCATTGAACCGGATTACGATTGTTTTCTTTCCCCATTTTTAGTTGTTTTGTAAAACGTAATGTCAAATTGTTCCATGACAAGGTTTACATTACCCTTTAGACTCGACTTCAATCTCACCGTTTTAAAACACATAGAATATTAATTTCTCTGACAACCTAAATGAATTTTTAGAATGCGTTTAATATTTTACTTTAGCTGTATTTCTTAAGTGCCTGCCTTCTCTCGCATCGTTTTTCACGCTTCTCTTCTTCTGCCTCATACTTTTAGCTTTGCAACCTTCCCTTCTGACGCACCTAGAACACCCATCTTTTTCCTTCAGGCTCTTCCATGCTTTCCACTTTCATCTTCCCTCTTAGCCTCAAGTCTTCCTCCATCCAAGCTTCCCCCATCCTTGCCTTTTCCCCCTTGCTCAACGTTCTCCCTTTTGGTATTTCCAACCTTTCCCCAAATTGAGGTTTGGGAAGATCGAGGGTTCACAAGAAGGGGATTTTGAGTGTCGCATCCTCCTTGAACAATCCCAACTCGGGACGATGAAGAAAAAGGAGAGCCTTGGGGTACCAGAAGTGGAGGACGAGGGTTCACCTGGGTGCGTTATCTCCCCTCGTATCTATGCGAGCCAGGAGTGACCGTTAGCTTCCTCTGAGAAATTACTCAAGTCTTTTTAATATTGGAATTGTTCCCTGCTCTTCCGCGAAATTTGAAACCACTTAATCTTCATGGCTGCAAGAGATTTCTCGTAGCCACTTTGCTTAATGCAAAATTTTCATAAAGTAAGAAAAAGTACATCGATATGGGTAATTAGTAAAATATATTTGAAACATATTTATTAGAATATATTCCAACCAGGGAAAAATAGACATTTACGTCACCTACGTATAACATAAATCGATAGTAAGCTAAAGAAGGTTCATCCATATGCTAAGAATATGCAGTGGTTATATTTCCTTACTAATTTATTGATATGAGATGATATTTAAAAGGACGGATCACCGGACACTAGTGTCGTAGTTTTTATTGCTGACTATGGGTCAATTCTTGGTGATTTACACGTTGTCAAGATTCAACACCTGGGTATAGTGTGAAGAAGACGCCAATTGTAATTTACCAATTACATTGAACCAACCAACAGATCACCTGTTACCTCATAATAGAAATTCGATCCACGAAGTTCTCTTTTATTTTAGAATGACATACTTTCATTACAAAAATTAGGGTTTTCGTCTAAGTTAAATATATCATCATTTAGATGCTTTATTTTGAGTAGCGAACAGGTGGTATTCGCTCGCTATTCAATAAGATCACTCTTTCATCTGGCTAAGAGTGGCTCAATAGATTTTCAACCAGGCTTACATGCGCATATACAGGGTTCGTCCGGAAAATAAGTGTACTGAGCTCAGGAAAAAAATTTCTTACACTTTTACATATCTTAAGCTAATATTCCTCAAAATAGGACCCTTGTGAGTCGATACACTTGTTCCAGCGGCGTTCCCATTCCTGGAACGCTCCCGCGAAGGCATCATCGGGAACCTCTCGAAGACACGTCGTCACGGCCTCTTTGACGGCGTCCAAAGTCCCGTATCGCGTTCCTTTCAAACTCCTCTTTATATTCGGGAACAGAAATAAGTCCGGTGGTGCCAAGTCCGGGCTGTAGGGCGGGTGCGGCAGCGTTGCCACGCCGTGCTTGGCCAAGAAGTCCGACACGATAAGCGCGGTGTGAGACGGCGCATTGTCGCTCAGGTTGTCAGTCATACGGTTGATCGCTGGTCGGATGCGGGCGACTCGTTTTCGAAGCCTGTCGAGCACTTGGACGTAAAATGCAGCATTTACAGTTTGTCGTTCAGGTACAAATTCGTAGTGGACGACTCCCCTTTTGTCAAAAATCTGGAAAAAATCAGTACACTTATCTTTCGGACGAACCCTGTATATTCCATTTTAAGGCCTCGCGGTTACTTTACAATGTAATTTATCTCGAGAAAAGTGCATGGTCAAGTAAAGGGGAAGCGGTATTGATTGCTATGATATGGAAATTTTCTAGATTAGGGAGTTATTAAGTTGTTGAAGAAGTAATTGTTTTGAGAGCCTTTACATTGATTTTATCCCATTCTCGAGTCCAAAGATGAAACCCTCAGGGGATCCGAATTCCTTAGTTACTGCTCATTTGTTCCTCTCCAATCATCTTACTTCATCATCACCAGTCCATTCCTCGCCTTTCTAAGCGTTCTCTACTGTCTTCCATTTCGTTCTTCCTTCCTCGCCTTTCCTTCTCTCTTTATTAGCTTCTTTATTTCATCCCCTCCGTTCCCGTCCGGCTTTTAGATCCTCCTCTGTCCCCCGACCACCCTCCCAACGGCCCTTCGCATCCGCCACCCTCCCTTCCAGTCCTCACAACACTCGTCGTACACAAGGAGGCGTTCGCCCCCGTGCGTAACTGCCCCGCCTGCCCCTGCCTCAGCCCCCCTTCAGATTCTCCTTTTGACACGGACCGTCGTCGTCCCGGCCGTCACCCTGAATTTACGCCGTGTAATGCGGTAATGCTCACCTTTAATGGGCATCACATCTTTCCCCTACCTCCTTCTACCACCCTCCCGATTCCCATCGTCCTCAACCCTCTCATCGTGGCTCCCGCCCCCCAAAAATGCCCTCTTCTCCCTTCTTCCCCACCCCTTCAGCAATGCTCAACCGTCGCCTCAAACCCAAACTTAAACTCTCCCACAAACGCGAGATCCCGCAAAGCTAAACCTAAACCCCATTTCACTGTCCTTCCTCCCTCGCGCATAATAAATCCATTTACTGGGGGGGTGGGTAGGGGAATCAAATTACTTTGCGAGGAGTTTGAGTGATTTATAACGCACTAGGAATAATAGCGGTCCCATTAGACAAGCCCTATCGAAGCATCCTTAAGGGGATTGCGTTTAATATTCGTGGATTGAATGCTTGTTGCCGCGAATAAAGTGATTTATACGGAAGCGGCCGAACGATTATTTTTTCCCATTTCGGTGTCTCTCTCGCGGTATCCAGAGTGATGGCTTTAGAGCTGGTGTTGTCGGGAGAATATGGATTCCTATATCGTGCTGCTTTCGTGGAAGGGAAGTCCTATTTACCGTGTCAAATAAGCCCTTTCACTGTTTACTTGATTTTCATCCCATTATCACTGAATTTATAGGTAGAAGATAATAAGCAACAAGTACATCATTGTTATTGATATAAACAAGAGAAATAATTTTAGGTGCCATTCGATAAAATTTATATATATCTTTAATGAAAAATTTAAATGAGATAATTTTTTTGACAATTTTTGACAAGAAGAATTGTATTATAGATGTATTAAATCATTGAGAATTATAAGAATATTTTGAACATTCCAAATGGGCAAAATGGTAAATTTGCAATTTTTGATTGCTAAGAAGGACCAGAGATTTTTAATTTATATGGCATGATTTTATAATAACGTACATATATTATTAGCGATAATTTGATGGAAATTTTATCTGCGGAGGAATTTTTTAACAGGAAGGTTTACCCTTCTGATATTGCTTTACTTGATAAATGTTTCGATGAAGTTTCAAGAGCGTAAAATGATTAAATGACCATAGAAGTAAAACCTACATGCATCATTTTCCATTTTAACCCGAATTTTGGCTTTTATTTAATGGATAACCCGTTAAGGTTATCTTAATTAACTAGAATCGTCGAATGAATTCTTTGCCATTGAGGTACCTGAGTTTGAAATTTGCTGAAAAGTGAATAAGGATCGTCGTATGGTATGGTTCATGTGACTGATTAGCTATAAAGACATATGACGGTGATTCATGCATATATTTGAGTTACAATACAATATTTGATTTATTTTATAAGTTCTTACATTTCCTAAGTTACTCTTAGCTCTATCTTTAAACCTGTTCTTCGATATTAGATGCAACCTTTAAATTAGAGAGAACGAACATTCTCTACTGAAACTTAGTATTGCTTAGTATTCACTCACTGCTTTCGAAACATGTGCTTTTAACGTAGGTACAAATGTGCCCTAATTTAAATAGTTTGTGAATGTTAATGCATGAAAAAATTTAAATTTACTAAAATTTTAACTCCGTTAATAACTTCATTTTATTATCTGCCAGAAATATGGTCTGGCGAACTGATTGGCATTAAAAGAAAAATATATTCATACGATTCCGACTACAGTATTAGAGCTAACTTTATAAAGAGAAAATTCATAATCAGGTATGCTAGTTTTTATTTTCTTACACTTTTTTGGCCAAGAAAAATTGTCAATCTTTTAAATGTCTTCAACAAGTTTGCATTTGAAATATGGTCGCATGAAATATGGAATTACTTGGACTATCAATATATTAAGATGTATTGTGGAACAAAAATCGACGTTATTCTTGCTAATTATTCATGGGCTGGAGTAACAGCTGTTTATAAATCTGACTTTTCTGTGATATATAAATAATATTTGAATTTCATTAGCTACTAATCTTATAACTAACTGCGTAGTTTTTAATTCATTACTCCTAATTATTCATACACATTTTGTATTTACTTCCACCCCTGTCAATATATGCTTCTTATGAGTTTTTTTTCATGTACTGAACTGAAAAATAAATTTCTATACAAAGTATGCACTTATATACATAGTGACTTTTGAAAGCATAACAAAAACAAGATACACTAACAAATTTTTTGCACTTTCCATAGATATCTGTGGCACAGTTACCAATTTAGGGCCAATTTCAACTTGAAATAAAATTATGGCTGCTCTTAAAATGAGGAACTACTGACCAAAACCTCATCGGTGAAGGATAAGCTGTTATAGACTTACATTAAGGTTAGTCACCTTCACCCGGAGCCTAGGAAAAATACATGATTGTTGAAAAATTTGGAATTACTTATCCTTTCTCAAAAATATTGTTCATTCATGATATAAGAAATACTGATAAATTTGTAGAAGAAATGTAAATGAATAGCTTTTTACTTTCATTTAATCATAATATTTTTCTCGAATGGCTCTTGAATTGGTTAATAGCTATGTAAATATAGATAGAATCCCTGATAACCCAAGTATTATTGAAATTGCCTCAACACTACTTTCTCTACAACATATTAGCCGTATCCAGTGAATCTAAGAAACTTTGGGACCGGAAAATAGAAAATAAAATGGCCTTACGTGAGGTTATTACGAACGAAATTCCAGTTATGACCGAAAAGACAGGACTCCTTTTTTTTCGGAGACGTCGGAGCCACTCATAAGTTCATCAGTTTCTCGGTTCGACGTTGGTCGTGGGGAACTTTCAAACGAAGCTCCGGAGTGATTCTCTCAACTCGTTCATGTGACAGGTAATTATTCAAAAGTAAATGCCATTAAGATTCCAAGGCACTGAAGAATGAGGATGTCTGGGGAGTAGGGGGAATGAGGAGCAGGGATAAAGTGGAGGTGAAGCCAGTCCCGGTCGGCGAGACTTCCTTCCCCGTTGTTCGGAGACCGGCAATCGTCTGAGCCAATGGCGCTACCTTGCTGTACACTTGGTCGGACTAATTTCCCACGAAAAGTTTTATCGTCTTATTTTGCTCCGCAAGAAAGTTTTAGGACAGAGTCGTGCAAGTGCTGTAAATTCCATGAACTGGAAAGAACTTGGCTCATTGGTTATGAGGATAACATGTGTTATAACTCGGGAGTATTGGCGTAATCGCGGGTCGTAAATTCGTTAGTTTGCTACTAACGCACCGGCGTCCTTGCTTCGAGGTCAAAAGGGGTAACTGAATGAGCAGAGACTAGTTGAAGGTCGGGCCCACCTTAAGGAAATCAGTCTCCTAATCAGGATAGAAAAGAGTTGTTCCGAAGCATTGGATAAGGAGGGAAGTGTTGAAACTTCTGCAGTTGGTAATGCTTTTGGAGTAAGAGTTAAGGGTCTCTTGAGATTGCAGGCAGGGGAAAATCTAAGAGACGGAATGGAATATATTCCTTGAATTCGCAGGCACCGGTGGAGAATAACTGCATTGTAGGCAAATTTCGAAAAGGATAGTTAAGCAAAATGACTTTTGTCAGAGGAAGAAACATGGACATGATAAAAGATATAATTTAAGATTATTTCCCACAATAATGCTTTACCATGTGCTATATGTTTCATTCATACCTCATCGTAAAGACGATTTTTGGAATTAAAGTAATTACTTACATGAAACCATAAAATAAAATCTTTCAAGCTTTTATAAAATTACAAACGGTTGTATCTTAAGGTACGGTAACTTGCCGTTGATTACTTTAAGTGGGCTGACGGACATGGTAAGAGAAACGGCATGAACACCCGAAAAGGAAAAAAGTAAGAAAACAAAGTTATTTGCTAAGAGAAAATCTCGATTCGACTGCGCCGAATCGATCGCTTGATATTTGAACGATGTTAATATTGAACACGTTAGCAAATACGTCGTTTAAATTTAGTCGTTTATCACAATTTCAATGCTGTAAACAATACCTTTCCACGAAACGATTTTCACGAGTTTTTCAACTTAATGATCATCTTTTTTATTAAAATAAAGTACCAAAAGGACCTAAGCTCCTTTATCTGATGAAGAAAAGAATATTTTTTTCGGTTTTTCTGATTCAGAAAATAACTCGTGTGTAAAAATTTGTGGTGGTGTCCGGATTTTTAAACGAAACCGGTGATTAAAAGTTATAGTAATTATTCATCACACCACGGTATCGAATTCCTCTTCTAGTGCAAAAGCGTATGGGACTGGAACGCTTGCTCTGCGTAGGGGAATGGCAGTGAAACACTGACAAACAAGATGGTGACAAATACGGGACTGGATTTGCTATTTGTTTCTGTTTTCAGCGCTCGAACGTTGTTATCGCGCAAACCAAGATAAAATGAGCTCATGAAAAAAGGGGAAAATGAGTAGAAGGGAAAACATTTGTAAACGGGCCGGTGCAACAAAGATAGCCATCTGCATCTACTAAATGTGGAAAATTCGGCGTGCGGTATTTGGAGAGACTGTTGAACGCTGGTCTGTTTTTTTAAATCTAACCCAAAAAGTTCCATTCGGGTAAAGTGGTGCATGCTCCAACTTCCCAGCTAAAAACTTTTGATGCGTAAATATCCAGTCGTGTTCCACTTTTAATTGTAATAATCACCACTAATATTTAGTTGTTTCGAGCGAGCTATACTCGTATTCGTTGTATATTTTACATAGTGCCACAACGTTGGCATTTCAGTTCAAAGATCAATCACTTCAGAAAGTTTAATGTTCAAGTAATTGTATATCATGGCAGTCAGATTTATGCGAGTGGCTTCGGTAATTATATAATTTAGCTTCACTTAAGCTATGTAATTTTTCGGGTACCAAATCTTCCTGGTAAACCATAACCGGCACAGGGCAAGGAACTGGCACCCCTACCCTGATGCGTGATTTCACACGCCGTTGGGCTTAGTACTGGGTGAACTCTACCAAACCGACCTTTGGGTACATTACTGTGTTAATGATGAATATTTCAGAGAACATTGATCTACCTCACCCAATTCAATGGAGAGTGATGGATCTAAACATCTATGATACATGTCCATGGAGATTGTATCTGCGAATATTGCCTCTAAAAATATTACATGATTATCTAAAAATATTTAGTCTCTCTTATACCTTGTATTTGTTGCAATTGGATTTTGGTAGTTTTGAAAATAGAAAATTATTTGATTATAACATTCATATTGTATAAATAATGAAATGAAGGTAACGGTTTTTTCTCTGTGTATTATATCTAACTCTCAAAATTCTTGTATTTAAGATGAGAATGAAGAGAAACTCGGAGGAAGGCGTGATTTTCTGGTTGCGAAGCAAAGGTGACGTTCATTTAGTGGGTCACTTGATGGTCCCATGTTAGCGGAGCGAGACGTCACGCATCCCTGTTACATAGGACCTCCTGAACCATAGAATGAGGTAAGTCAAGCTTGAGTTAAAACGAGTGCATAGAGATGGATAGTACCGCACTTGTTTTACAACCGAGGGGGTTACCTACTCTTACCTAGCCCTCTACACATGAATTAAGTTTATCCACAACGCCAACAAGCACTCGACACGCCCGCTCTGTTCTTTGCTCTCTTCAAATCCGCCTTTGGGAAAAATAAAAACATTGTTTATATTTCTCTGAAAAAATCCATTCAAATGTCAGTGGCTACATTTTCCAAGGGACTTGGGAGTGGGTGGGGTGAAGAGAAAGAGGTCGAATGGAATTTACACATCCCCCGTGGAAGACACAGGGAGTGAGAAATATGTATATCTATGCTTAGGCACCTGAGAGAGGAACTCTTGGTGGGAGGCGGAAAATTGACAGTCAGATACGGGATACCATTTTGGTGAAAGTGAGTGAGCGCAAAAGTGTGTGTGAGAGGGAGAGAATCTCTGCAGGTGTGAGTGGTGACAGAAATATTTTGAGAGATGTGAACCAAACTGAAGAGGGTTCTCGAAAGGAATACATAAAACTTCCATTATTCCGAGCGTGGAAAGATAATCGCCCCACCGTACTTTCGGGAAGTTTTATCAATTCGTAGTAGACGTGTAAAGGATAAAGAATAGTTACGGAGAAAGTAAACGGAGAAAGAATAGTTTTTATCACTATATATTTTTATTTGGTATCATGAAATGTGCATGGTTTAATTCCAAGAGATAATTAGGTAATGCTAGCCATTACAATGTAAATGACAACCACAATATACGCTAGATTGCATCCCATTTTTGACCAATATATTAGTCACAGAAAGTAAATAAGTGCTTTAATTCATAAAAGGTTATCATTGAGGGAGTGCGGAAATAATATAGGATTTTCTAAATAAATTCGGAAGGTAAAAATCTATTGTCCAATTCCGACGCAATCATTTGCAATAGATGGTTGCCCGATAATACGAGAGTAGTTGTCTGCCGAGAAAATAGACGCATATAATTTCCCACACTCACTATATATTGACAAAAAACCGTAGAAATAAAATTAAAAGAGCATTCGAAAATTGTTTTCCTTCGTTTATTAGCAAATCTAACTTTAAAAGTGGGAAGGGTGATGAGGAATCTTAAAGCGCAATAAGAACTTTGAGAACTAAGATGGAAGGAGATTGTTTGGGTGTATTTTAGGCAAAATATAATAGGAATTACGTCCCGCGGAAGGAGGGAAGAACCAAACAAATATAATGAGCAGAATAAGGCTGGAATTCTAAGAAATATTGTATCAAACTAACGACCAGGGAGTTCGAATAATAGGTGGTTCGCCCTAGATAGCAGTAAATAAAGTATATCCCCTTCAAACAAAATTCTCCCATAAGGTAAGCAAAAAGTTTGTTTCTGTATCCAGATTGGAATGAAAAGGTAATCGATGAGAACCACTGCCTTCGGGGTCTTAGTGGGATCATTTTTTTTTCAAACTTCACAAACCTTACAATAAATCCTTTCGATGTTTAGGAATTATATTCTCCTATCATATAGTCTTTCGATACTTTTTATTTTGCAAACATATATAATTTTAAAGAGCATCATTGGAAGTATGCTAAATTCTATTGTTGAAGATAATAACTTTTTATCAAGCCGTTCATTGACAAGTTTAAGTAGGCATTCCAACATGCAACTTTCCCTTCTTCAACAATGATGGTTGAATAGAGACGCCGAGGACTCAGTAGAACTGTACGCGGTTAACTATCATTATTTTTATGAAGTAATCGACCGGTTAAGGTATGTTTTTGGATGGACACAACTACCAAAGCAATATTTTGTGACTCCTAACAAAACACAATCCAGCAACCTATTCCACATCAAGTCATTCATCTGTGTGTACATCCTTCCTCCCCTCATCTCGTCAATTATCCCTATCCTTTTCCTTCCCTTTCCTCGTTTGCATAGCATTCTCCCCTCTATCACAGTCTTAAACATCTCACTGCAACCATTACGTCTTTCATCCATTTTTCCTGCCTCTTTAGAATTTCTCCCAAATAACCCCTCCCATCGCCCACCTTACGCTACGCCCACCACTCGCTAGTACTTCCTCGTTTGTTTTCCTTTCCGTACATTTCACCTTCTCCACACCGCCATTTCAAAAGCCTCCAAACTACGCTTATGATCCTGCTTCAATGACCATGTTTCCGTGCCGAACATAACTACGCTCTATATAAAAGTTTTACGACTACTTTCCTAACATCCTTACTCAACGTCCCTGTCATCACCTCCCTCCTCTCTGTGAAAGCCTCTTTGCCCAGCGCAATTCTTCTCCTTACGTCCCTACTACATTGACCGTGTTGGCCCAAAACACTTCCGAGATACGTAAACTGTTCTACCTGCTCTATTTTTTCCCTTCATATTTTAATGTTTAGCTTAGCCTTTATTTTTATGGAAACTCGCATAACTTTTCTTTTATTTACATTGATTGTCATCTCATATCTATCGCACTGAATTTCCAATTCACTCAATAATTCACCAGCAACCCCTCTGCTGACTGACAAACTAGAGCTTGGTCATCAGCAAACTGAACTGATTTTACGAATTCCCCTCCGACTTGCATTCCTACCTCCAGTTCTTCCCATGCCTCTTTAATCTCTTTCTCCACATATTCATTGAACTGCACCGGTTCAATACGGGCAACCGTGTCTTACACCTTCAACCTTTGAACCCTACCTTATTCATTCATCTTACCACTGCCTATCCAGAATCTCCGTTTCTCACTTGCACCTGAGTAGTCTGAGACCAGTACAGGTTGAGGATTAGCGCCTTGTCCCTCCAATATATTCCTTTTTTCTGCAATAAACTCATTAGCTTTCCCAATTGACTCCATCAAACGCCTTTTCAAAATCTACGAAAGAGGCAAGAGCGTCCTGATTGTATTCTATATTCCTCTAGATAACTGATTTCATTACTGGAATGGCATCACGCGTACCTCTTCCTTTCCTAAACCCAAACTGATCATCCCCTAAGTAATCATTTGCCTTGCTTTCTTTCCTTGTTAATGATCCAGAGGACCACTTTAGCTGCATGGGAAATCAAATGTATTGTTCTGTAGTCCTCAATATGATGTAGGCTTTACCTTTTTCGGAATATGAACTAACTCTGACCTCACAAAGTCTTTTGGTCAGATTCCTTCCCCATAGATACTACTTATCAGTCCATATTGTCTCTTCCTACCAGCTGTCTTTTCCTAAACCTTTTAGTAGTTTCAAAGAAATGTCTTGCAACATCAAAATTGAATCTCAATAAATATTTAATAATAAAATTTAACATATGGATATGATTAAAAAATAATAAAAATTGCGTATCTCTTCTCTAAAAATTGAAAAAAAGGAACAATTAAATGAGAAGTACGGGAAATAAAAACCACGCAACGGGTAGGTGAGCATAAAATAAATTCTCTGAGATCCCTTGTAGTAATCAATGGTAAATTTGACATTATAGTCAAATCGTTCATACTTACTTCTCTAAACTTATTCCCATTGTCTATTCTAAATCAATAAAACAGGCTAGTATATAATTTGCAAAAACATTGGAAGACGAACTTGCTGCAAATTCCTGCAAGAGGTTTCATCTGTAATATAACCTTCCTGTTAATGATAATTCCATAAGTGATTCCCAACAATACTCTTTTAATTAAATAATTTAGAAAAAGTATAAATTACAGATTTAGGTGTGATGTGGTGGAACCGAGAGCCGTCGACTTGAACTTAATACTTAACCGGAACTTTATTACGCGGAAACTTGTGATGATCTTTGTCATTAATTTAGACATTGTGTTTATTATAGGAACGTTTTACACACTCTTTGAGCCAATATATAACACGATGTAATATAAGGTGACCAACAACCTTTCAAATACCAGCCTTTCTGGCAGTGAAATTTCCGTTCTAAGTAAAGGCCTATTCTTCTCTTCTACACCACAAGTCAACCATATCAACATCCTCATAGATAGCCTCAATTTCTGCCGAAACCTTCAATATCACGCCTTCTGGAAATCACAAAGTAACCCTTGCGGTCACATGAACGCCAATTCAGCACTTGACAAATTCAGCTCTGCTGGTATTTGAAAGGTTTACAATGTCATGAGAATTATCGGGGTGATAGGAGTTGTTGGGACCCTTTGATGGTGGCTGGCGCCTGGGAAAAACAGGAGGGCATTTGGGAGGAGGGGAGAGGTTGTAAATGCTGCAGAGGATGTGAACGATGATCAATCTGAACGAGCATGGAGGATGTGAACGAGGATGGCGCCATCATACGCCTATCTCTTCATGGACCACCTTAAAGAGACTTTCCTTTCACAGAAAACCCGCCAACCACTTTTCTGGGTCCGCTACATAGACGACATTTTTACTCTCTGGACACACGGCTCTGAGTCCCTCAATAATTTCTTATCGGCCTTAAATTCTCCTTTCACAGTTAAATTCACATCTTTCATTTCAGACTCCACCATCACCTTTTTTAGCAGAGGCATCTCACTTTGCAATAAAAAATTCACCTCTTCAATACATATCAAAGCCACTAATCATGAGCAACATCTACACTTCACTAGCTGTCACCCTTCCCACACCAAAGGGTCGATTAATGACTCTCTCTATCCGGGGACACCGGATTTGCAACACAATAGCCAATCTCAACAAATACCTCCATAATCTACACATTGCACTCCACAAACGCGGTTACCCAGAAAAGCTCCTACAGAATAAGCACGGTTTCAGGTAAGGTAGTTCCTGCGAGACACAATTTGTGCTTTTTGTTCATGATATTCTTTTTGCGGGAGAGAACAATGGTCCAGTGGACGCGATTTTTTCATATTTTAAGAAAGCCTTCGACCAAGTACCTCCTAGTAAACTACTTGCAAAGCTAGAAGCATATGGCATAGGTAAAAATATCCGTGGTTGGGTTAAAGGCTTTTTGAATGGTCAGGTACAAAGACTAGTGATATATGGAGTTAGCTAAAATGTAGAAGTTACTTCAGGTGTTCCCCAGGGAAATGTCATCGGACCTATTTTATTCCCACTTAACTTTAACGGCATTGACTCCGTAATAACTAGTAAGATACGTTTATTTGCCGACGATGCAGTGATTTACCGTGATATCCGTGATACTGAGGACACAGCAGCGTTGTCAGATAACGTGAGTGCTATAAAATTCAGTTGCGGCACTTTGCAATTAGAATTAAAGTTAAATAAGTGCGTAGTGGTGAACTTTTGGAAAAAGAGCAATTCCCACCCAAATGCCTACTGAATTGGGAACACCGACATTGAATGTGTACACTTAATTAAATACCTAAGGTGTTACGATATTTCCTGGGTAAAACACATATGGGGAATATGCGGACAAGCTAACCAAAACTTAGGATTTAGTAGAAGAGTACTTGGTAAATATGATGAATAGGTCAAAGAGAAATGACATCTGTTGTTGGTTAGGTCTCATTTAGAATATGCTGCAACTATATGGGAACCTCACGAAGTTGGATTAATTGCCGAATTGGATCACGTGCAGCGTAGAGGAGCTAGATTTGTAAAACGCTGTTATAACAAACCTACTAGTGTATCCAAAATATTAGAGCAACTAGGCTAGGAATTACTCACGGAGTGAAGGTAAATTAATAATTGAAGCTCTTGAATAAATTGGAAGGAGGTCTAGTTAGGATTGATGTTGAAAATGTATTATTACCCCCCAAAATAATAAAGTTAAAGAAAACAATACTGAGACCTGTTTAATCCAATCGAAAAATTTTAAACAAATCGTACTTGGACTTAAGCAAGTTTTAGAGTGAGATAAACTAAAACATGAAATGAATAGGGACACTTTAAATTTTTAAGCTACATTTTGCCTGTCCCCTTAGAGCTTAGAATAAATGCGCACGCTTTTATAAGGCACAAAAGGACATCACTGCATTGAATTCAACGCTTATCCCAAGGACTATGTTTTCAGGTAAAAAACACCCTTGAAAATAAAAATTTGCAATCGTACTATTTATTAATCATTTGTAAAAATTCAATTTTCTACCTTAACTCTAAAACTCGACGATCATAAGCGTAAAGTTCAAAGGAACACGCTTAAATACTGCTACAGTGTGGAAATGGTGACCTCAAATGTTCGATTTTATGCATATGTATTTCAGGATGTTAACCAATTAACTAACATAAATATGGAGAGTAGCGCAGTGTGGATTTGAAAACTGATTCTTGCTGAGAAGAATGCAGACAGAAAGAGAAGAGGGAACTTGTGCATGTGGGGAAGTGGAAAAAATTGAATTCACTTTTTGAACAGTATAAAGTTAAGTAGAATAATGAAGAACTGTTGGAAATAACGTAGGACGTACGAGAGGAGTCCGTGCAAAATGCATAGGTTGTATAAAAAGTATCGGGAAATTGTTTGAAAAATAGATTTATTTCCGATATTGCTACAATGCCTCAAAAAACATCCCTTAAGCATCGACACTACTTTGCCAGAGGATTTTTCACGACTTGAAGGCTTCCTGGTAGGCGAATTCCGGAGGTTCTTAAGGGTACCGTGCAATCCTCTTTAATGGTACTTAGGATCCCATGGTGGTGTTCTTTGAAGGAGAATTTCAGTTTTAGGAATAGGAAATAGCCTGCTGATGCTATGATATGTAGGGACTGTTATGGGATTGGAGAATCGTCACGAGGTCGCTGTAGAAGGTCTTCGGAGACAGACACTGGACTCTACTCTTGATCCTCCGTCAAAACCGTCGAGACGCAGATCTTTTGCATCGCCAAAGTTTCAGCAATAATGGTGTGCACTGCCATCGTATCCATCTGCGATTATGCGCACACTTAACTGATGGTCTGACACCGCCGCTTCACGCAAACGACAAAACAAAATTGTTACCAACCCTTTTTATAAAAAACTTGTATATGCAGACAAAATGTGAACATTGGAATTGAAAAGCCCTTGAGCTTGAAAACAAAGTCATTAGCAGGATGAATAAGTCAGAATGGCATAAAATCAAAGTGCAGTGAGCTGGAAGGTCAAAGTATTGTCGTTATAATAAATAAGTTTATTTAAACGAGCAACGCAAAAGATATAGAATGAGCGAAAATCACAAGAAAACAATTATAATTAAATTATCGATTAGTAGGAAGGATAAGTTGATGTAATAGCCTGCTGATGCCATGTCGGGACTTTTATGGGATTCGGGAATCGTCATCATGCCGTTGTAGAAGGTCTTTGCAAGCAGATACTCTACTGTGCTTTTGGTCATCTGTCATGACCTTTGATACGAGTTTAGCGCAGTTCTTTTGCATCGCCAAATTTTCAGCGATAATGGTGTACACTGTCATCTTATCAATGCCAATACCATCTGCGATCATGCACACACTAAACCAATGCATTAGGACTTCACTCATACGTCAGGAAAAAGTTACTAATGCTTTTTATACAAACCTTGTGGTTGATACGAGTTGAAGCGAAAATCCAACTACTACTGCTTTAGTAGGTCAGTTGTGGTATCTCAAGCCAGGCACTACCTAAGATGATACACTAAATACCAATACATGACTTAATTTACGAGATACTTATTTATCAATTTCTTTTTAACTGCAGTTATCCTAACGCTGTTATTAACTGCATAATATTACGATTTACAGTATATTATATAATAATGTAAAAGGATAAGTAGCGGTCTATATTATTGGGCAATATGTCACTCTGAGAATATTATAGTGAACTAATATTTATTTGAGCGCTTTTTTGGAAAGAAAATATTTTACTCAATTTAATTGACTATAATCAATTCCAAATAACTGAAAATTATAAATAGATATTATGAAAAGCCTTTTCAATATTCAATAAAATTGCCTTGGCTATGAGCTTCTATTAGCGTTGGAAGAGTTTCATATGACAGGATATATTCTTTAAGGACGTACATATTGCGAATCCTGGAATGTAGACATTATTATTGGATTGCAACAAAGAGATACAAACCGAATTGTGACATCCTGAATTCCTTTGGTACAGGACGTTATGATACATTCTTTCTTGTGAGGCTGAGATTCACGTCATATCTGCGGAAAGGGTAATAAAACGTTCATACTGGTCAGTCATTGTGGACGGAGAAGAGGAAAAAATTTGGTTTATATTAAAGGGTGTTTTGAGCTGAATACATTTGAGGTTTGGAAAATATTAACTGACAGGACTTGCAAGACGTGGTTTCTCTTTATGGCAGATAGCAGCAGAGATGGCTAACGAATGGTGACTTTGACAAACAACATTGTAACAGCATATTCCATGCTGATTAGAGATTATTTGTTCCGCAGAAACCGTGTTGAGCGTTATTTAAAGTAGTACGCACTAATTAATATTGAGAGAGTAGGTAAATGAGTTCATAGAAATAAATGTGTGTTGTTTTAAGCGTTTATGTTTATACTTTAAAATTTAGAAATTCAAAAATATAATCTAGATTATAGAGGATTGAATTTTTAGTAGATAAATAAGGAAATGCATTCCTGTAGTTAATTTAATCGGCTATTTCAAGATGGATAATAGATGGTAGCACTTTTCCACTTGATGGAATTTATTTTACGACCGGGTTTCGATGTATTACATCATCATCAGGTGTGATACATCGAAACCCAGTTGTAAAATAAATTTTATCAAGTGGAAAAGTGCTAGCATCTATTATTATGCTCTACTTCCAACACATCACGCCTTGAGCTACTCAATTCGTAGTTATCCCAAGGTTATAGTATTGAAATAATTGGGATGAAAACTAACATCTTAGTATTTGAAAGAAAAAATGGAGGAATATACTATGCTATGAGGTGTAGATATTAGAAAAGATTGAACCAAAAAATCCGAAGCAGTCCAATTTGAGATACGGGTAATCCAATGGCCATTTTTATGTCAAAGAAGACAACTTTTAAATAAAAAATAAGACTTATAGGATTTTTTCGTAGGTAGTAGACACGGAAACAATATGCAAAAATATTTTGGTGCAGTGTGGAACGTAGGTAATATAAGCATGATTCAATGTAAAAGCGAGCCTGCAAAGAACAAGTCTGCATGAGACGAGTTATGGTAGAGGTGGATGTTGGAAGAAAAATAAATAGATAATTCGAGAAATTCGTTGGTATTTAGAAGAAGTTTAGTAAAAAAGCTAAAATCAGCTCGGAGAAGAATAACGGAAGAAATCATTGAATATTTGGATACTTTAGGAAATTTAAGGAATTTGTAAGAATTAGAACAGATTCGATAAAAGAGAAGGCTGCAAGTAGACGACCACGAGTGCTAAACGTACAAATAAAAGATCTAGCCAAAAGAAGCCATTACGGAATAAGAATTAGAATTGGATGAATAAGGATGAAATAAACGACTCTTGGGATTGTAAGACTAAGGAATTCATTTTAGAAAATTAATTTTACTCGGTACATTTGTTTTACTGATGGGAAATAGTTTTTCATATGAAAATAGCGAAAAAATATATTTCTTAATTTAGTTAATATGACTTTTTGAAGTAAACGGTAAAAGTTTGTCAACCAAGATTGTTGAAAAGTCTCGGGGTATATCAATCGTTTGCATATTTTCTGAGTATCTATACCAGCACAATGCCCACAAATGTGTGTGTGTGTGTATTTATACATGCACACACGAGTAGAGAAAAAATTGTTTAAAGATAATAATAAAAAATCATTCTCTCATCAAATAAAGAATACCACTTTTCATCATTGTTATTTTATATAAAACTTTATCAAAAAGAATTTTTTACTAAAAATTCGCCTGTGAATTGAACATTGATGAGCGTCATATAGATGTTTTCTTTGCAATATATACATATTATGCAATGATGGGCTAAATCATTAAATCTTTTACTTTGAGTAACGACGAGGGAAAAACGACTACTTGAATTCATCTATGACAGCGTTCATTTCTCTTATTTTATGCTTGTGGTTGAATATATCAATATAATTTAATACAAAGATAACACAGGCCAACAGTGGTTTCGGTGCCGGAGCTTTTAATGCTCATTTAAAGAACAATTGGGGTGCTGAATCCAATTATGACACTGGTTTTTTCCTATCAGCTATAGTTTTCAAGATATAGATATGTTGTTACTTACGTAAAAAATCTTCTACATGATGATATGGGAATATTATATTAATAATAAAACCCTCTAAATATAAAGACATGATTTATTACTAGGGCTGTTAAATCACCCACAAACACAACAGAATTTTACAATACAATTGAACACAAATACTAAATTATTTTACTGTAATAAAACAAATTGAAAAGAAAAAAATACATAAAAACATCACTCAACACATCGGAAGCTTCTTTTGCGCGATTTTCTTGAGTGGACTTTGTTCAAACAGTCTCGTTTTAAGCACCAGCAGTAATCTGCCATCATATGGTTATCCCATCTTCCTTGGTAGCGAGCTTCCATTGTTTTTATATCCTGGTGAAATCTTTCACCTTGTTCTTCACTTGTGTCTCCTAAATTTCCAAGAAAATTGTCTATGTGGCTGTGTAGGTAGTGAAATTTTGTGCTCATATTACATCCAAGTGATTTGAAGTTACTGAGCATAATGTTTACCAGCTCAATATAATGTTCACTTTCGTGATTTCCTAGAAAATTTTTTATGACCTCAACAAATGACATCCAACTAATTTTTTCAATCTCATTCATTGACTCGACAAAAGCAGGATCCTTTGTAAGTTGTCTGATTTGTGGCCCCTCAAAAATACCAGCTTTAAGTTTTTCAATACTAATTTGGGGCATCTTTAGTCTTAAGTAGCTGAAGCGTGGTCCGTCCTTGTCAAGAGCCTTTACAAATTGCTTCATTAGGCGTAGTTTAATATGTAGAGACGGTAAGATGATTTTCTCTCTTTCAACTAAAGATTCAGCACGGATGTTTTCTTTCCCAATAACCAAGTTTTCTCTCTTAGGCCACTCCTTCTTAATCCAGTGGTTTTGTCTGTCCCTGCTATCCCAGAGGCACAAGAAACAAGGATATTTTGTGTAGCCACTTTGCTGCCCAAGAAGAAAGTTCACCATTTTTAAATCTACACAAATCACCCAGCGATGTTCCTGGTATTTTATCTTCTGCGAGACCTACAAGAACTATTGTATCGTATTCTTCTTTCATTTTAGTTGAATGAGCGATTGGTATTGCGCCAAACCTATTACCATTGTGAAGAAGTACACATTTTAAACTACGCTTGGAGCTATCAATAAACAAACGCCAATCACTAGCATCATATTGTGATAGTAGTCCCATTTTTTCCAAAAGACCCTTAACGTCCAAACAAAATGTAATATTGTCTTCTTGAGTAAAGAAGGGTAGCATATCCTTTTCCCTTGTGCGATAAAAACTTATTTTTGTACCGGGTTGCAGTAAATTCTTTTCATGCAGTCTTGATGCTAGTAGTTCGGATGCTTCCTTCGATAAGTTCAGTTCTCCAGCAAGATCGCTTAGTTCATCTTGATTAAATAGTTGAGGAATTGTTGATACCCCCTCGTAGTCACTGCCACTATCGTCAATAGAATGGGAAATGTTTTCAAATAACTCATATTCTTCCTTAGATATATCTGGTAACGTCTGAAATATTGGGATCGGTATTTCTTCTGAATGGGGTACCGGGCGTCTAGCTGAAGGTAAATCTGGATATGTCCACTTGTGGCGATTTTTTCGATTAATTCCCGAAACATTTACTATGCAAAAATAACAGTCGTCAATATGGTTCACAGGTTCTCTCCACACCATTGGCACACCAAATTTTAGACTTTTCCTTTGTCCTGTTGTTCATTGCCGCAGATGTTCAGTACATGTTTTACACACAAAATGCGGTGCCCATGTTTTATCTTGGTCACTAAGCTTAACACCAAAATATCCCAAGTATGCACGTTTCACAAAATCTGTAATATTTTTCCTATTTTGTTTTACCATATATTCCCATCTATACTTATAGATTTATTTAACTTTGAAAATTATTTTCCGGAATATATCAAATATTAAAACAACTAATCGTAAGATGTGCCATATCTAAAAAAGTAGAGCTGTTAAATAAAAACGGATTTCATATTTGGATTCAGCTCTACAAATATAGTCTAAATCAACACAAAGATTCCCGGCATCAAAAAAAAATTTTTTTTTGTAGGCCTGTGTAATTGACTTCAAATAATAATGTGTAATTGAATTCAATTTTCAAAATTTCAGTTGTCCCATACCTTTCTAAAAGTTTGTGAAGCAAAGGGTCCTCAAACTAATTCTTACAAATACCCATTACCCATACTTTCTTATCGTAGTAATTTTAAACATATCTGCCGAATTTTCTCTGAAACTTTTCCAATTCCTGCGTTAAAGCTTTCTATCGCGGATCCCAGGTTCTTGCCGCGCATTTTGAATGTGACCTATCTATGTGCGTTGTAACATATCTCTCTTACTTTCCTTGCAATATTTCCTTCAACGTTTCAAAGGAATTAATTAATTATTATTGTTTTTTTATTAATTTATTATTATTATTATTTTTATTGTTTAAAAGAAACCTAGCCTCCTTAAACGTGATTAAGCATTTGTTCACACCTCTATAGTCTGGGAAACGGTTATTATACGGTTATTTTTTTCAGAGTCTATGTAATGCTTGGAAAAAAATGGCAAAATATATGATTATGTATTATTATTAGGTAATCTACCGGTTAAGGTAGGTTTTTGGATGGACACAACTATCAAATAAACATTTTGTGACTCCCCACCTAGCAAACTAATCTATATCAGGTCCCTCTTCATCTCGATTATGTATTATAAAAGTAAAGCCTAATTTCAAAATTGGGCGAGTGAAGATCAGGCAAGCGAAGCAATCAGGCCAGGATAAGGTTTATGGGAGGATAGGGTCCAATATAAGCGAGGTTGATCGTTGAAATAACTGATAACCTTGTAGGGGAAGGTCATTGGTGGTTTATATCTCTATTAAATGATAAGTGACTTAATACGTTGCTAGGAATCCATTACCATCTTCCTTTTCTTAGTATTTACTAAGGGTTAGGATACATTAACTGCTAGTACCCTTGGATTGAAATTTGTTGAAGGTTTCTGAATAATTTTTATATTATTCACATACCCTTAGTAATGCTGGTTTTATTGGAAGGGACTTAGGAAGGAAATTACATAATTTAGCTATAAAAAGTGGTTCGAGATCCGACAGTTGAAGATAGTAATTAGGATGTTGGTGTAGTGAGTGATCAACGTAATTAAAAAACCAAGGGGAATATCAGTCAATAGAGTAGTCTGCTTTGAAAATCATACTGTTTATACAGTTTGTTTGTTAGGAGGTGTTTGCATTAAATTGATTTTCATAACTTTTCCAAATAATCATTTGAAGAACTTACGTTCTTATTCTTTAGAATGAACACAAAATAACGTTGCGAAGAAAGATACACTCCATTCCATTTTTATAATTCACAAATAGTTTGTTGTTAACTTTTATTCAAGATGAGTTGATTACAAAATTGTCACCCTATAAATGTTTTAAAACAAAATGAACGTACGATTTGAAAAATCTGATTTGTTATTCGTAAGGGAAATAAATATTTACAGTCGAGAATAAGAGTGACGAGAGTGATTTCTTTTACTTTTAGCAAAGAACCAATAAAATTTGCATTTCAAAATTCTTATCGAGTAAATAATGCGGGTTCTGGAAGAAAAAACTCATATTTTTATCCCACGTCACTGAAAAATATTTCGAAGATAAAACGAAAAGCGACAGTAATTAACGAAATATGCAATCAGAGAAGGGATGTGTGGCTGGACGTGGATATGTATGGAAATACATTCGGAGATATGCTCCCGTTTAGCGCCGACTTGTCCGGGGGAGGAGAACTTGTGGGGAAGGAAAGGCAGACGCCGCCACTTTCAACCCCGCCGCCCCCCCTTCTATACTCCCCCTCACCGCCCAACGAAAACTTTCTCATTTCGGTCCGACCCTCCTTCTCCCTTATCCCTGGATCCGTGCCAAATGGTTCGACGCAGACGGAGGGGGGCAGGTGAGTAAGGGGGGATGAAGAGGTCGCGGCGCGGGAGAAGAGAAAAGGGGGGAAGAGAGGTGGTGGGCTCGGACGGGTGGGCTTGGAAAGTGTAGGCAGGAAGGGGAACTGGTTGAGCGCGTACGACCTTCAATCAAGATACGTTCCCACACATCTCCCCAATCCCCCTTCCCCCTAAACCCCTCCACCCACTCCAGAGCCATAACATAAGCGTCCTTTTACCCCTATTCGCATATCCCTCCCCCAATATACCGCCTTCTTCCACTGTTGATCCCTTACCCTAACCGACCTCGATCTGATACCCTGTCAGGTTTCCTTCCTCATTCCCTCCCTCACTCTTCCACCGTATACCCAACCCATTCCCTCTCTCTCTCTCTGGCATTGCCAATTCCAACCATCCCTCTCGCGGTCAGGGACCCGCCCACTCTCCTTCCCTCCGGTCCTTTTTTCCCATGCATCGCATTCCTTGTCAGGCGACCCGACTCACTCACGACTTATGGGCGACATATTTTCCCCTTATTCCGCGATTCCCCTCCGCGTTCCCTCCTCCTCCCAACCTTTCTCCATCCCCTCTCCCCAGGACACCTCTAAAAATCCTCCCTCCTTCGTGCCCATGGTTCCCACCTCCCCGTCTCCGCCTGAGCACATTCCACCTCGAGGGTGTCGAAACAAATGTGTGAAATGTCCCCGAATCTGTTCCGGAAAGTTTTCAAAATGGTCCTCCGAGGGTAAGGGTCTCACAACATGTGGCGTGGGTGAATTTATCGTAATATCCCGTGTCCAATACTGCAGCGTAATATGTATGGCTTTGTTTTTAAAATATTGTCATCCGCGTTACTTTCTTGTGAATTTGCCGCAACAATTTTATTTTCCCTTTTATAGCTCATAGAGGGGTAATATTTTTTTGTGATAGACGAGATGGTGGCTGGGACTTGCAAATTTGAATTCCTGCAGGAACCAGGAATATAGCCAGATTCCTTTGCGGGTAAATTCGCAAATTTGTACTCTCTCGGGGGATTCCTTTTCCGAAGATATATATTTTTAGGATGGGAATCTATATTTAGCGCTCTTTTGTTTTCAACATTAAACATCAGAACGGAGCAAAGAATTCATTTAAATTCACTTAAAATTTAACCAAGGAACAAGAATCCTTGATAATTTGGGGTTGGTCTGTACACTATGGGTTTTCAGCTAGGGGGAAATCACCCTCCTTGTAGAATTTTTGGTCTTCAAGAGGAAATGGGAACCACTATTTTTACAAATTTTGATACTCTGTAGATAATGTGCAGGCACTTCTATTGTCATTTATTTTGTAATAGTTCATTAAAAATAACTCAAAAAATGTACTTGCATAGACAAATTTAAGTTTCACAATTCCATGAATTTAATTGTAAATGGATCTTGTGAGTGAGACTTCATATTTTAGGAAGGGGGTAATGATATTTTGAACTATATTGAAAGGGGGAATTAGGGAAAATGAGTGATTTTGCTGTAAACGTAATTCTGGGACTCTATTTAAATGTTTTAAAATTATAAGAGGTTTAATTCTGGCACTGATCTCTTCGTATACGAATTTGGTTTTTCCCGATAAAACCTTTCCACCCTAATGGCATGGAGGAAATCTGGAAATTAATCAATCACAAGAATTAAATTTATAATTGAGGAAAAATTACGTCAGAAAGTGAAATCCTAAAATATAAATGAGAGAAATATAAAATCACTACGTAATGTAAATCAGAGTTATTTACCATTTAGCGTCCAAATTAAACCTTTTTATCGTAATAAGTTACCACGAATTTCTAATGAACTCCCTGTGCTGCCATTTTGGTGCAGAGTGAGAAAACACATACTTATTTCAACTGAGTTGAAACTGAAGAATTTCATTGAATCCGAGATTATATTCTACATGGGAAACCAAATACACACACCCACACTCACACAAACAAGGTGGGTCTAAATGACTCAGAAACGACAGAGAACCTCAACAGGGTAGCAGCACAAACCAGCACACTTCCCTCGATATATGGTATAATCGTGGAGGACTCATATTTTGCCAAAAAAATAAGGAAGATGAGGAAAAATAAGTCAGTGGGACCGGATAATATATCAATCGACATTCTAAAACTGAGTGACACTGCAATAGCTCTGTACCTGAGCCAGCTTTTCGAAGTAAATTTGGATAATGATGCCTTGCCTAATGACTGGAAAAAAGCAAACATTACACCAATTTTCAAGAAAGGGGATAAAGCAATAGCCAAGAATTATAGATCGGTAAGCATAACATCCGTTGTTTGCGTAATAATGGAAAAAAGAATCGCTGACTACATTCGGGAATGGTGGACAAGAGACAGTTTGCTATTCAAACACAAACATGGGTTTAGAACGTGATATTCGTGTGAAACGCAGCTTTTGGGATTAAGTCAATATATCGGCGACGCTATAGAAAAAGGCAAGGATGTTCATGCAGTAATCGTTGATTTTTCGGCAGCCTTCGACCAAGTGCCTCACGATTGGTTGTTGTCAAAGTTGGAGTCGTTACCATTGGATTTGAGGGTAAAGCAATGGATAAAACATTTTCTAACAGGCAGAATTCCAAGAGTGAAAATAGGGGACACATTTTCAAAAGAGGCGGACATTATAGCAGGAGTTCCACAAGGCAGTGGCCGAGGGCCATCACACTTCCTAATATACGTAAACGATCTACCAAACAACTTACATTCCCAAATAAGACTCTTTGTTGATGATTGCATTATATATAGACGCGAGGAGCATATAAATGACCACATAATACTACAAAATAACATCGATCGCCTTGGTGAGTGGGTTACAAATATTAATATGGGAATTAATGTTAGCAAGAGTAAGCGTTACATTTTTCATATAAAAATAATGCAGAAAAGGATAGTTACACCCTCTTTGGAGAAAAAATCCCATGTAGCAGTGATTGCAAATATTTAAGCATTTACTTAACTACGGATCTTGGGTGGAGTTTCCAAGTAGATAATGTGTCGCGGAAGGCATTTTCCTTAATTGGGTTATGCGAAACTTAAAAGGAAGTAGCGTAGACTCTAAAGAAAAAGCATATAAGGTACTGGTTAGGCCTATCCTAGAATGCTCGTCCATAGTATGGGATCCATATGAGGGGGGACATATTAAAAAGATAGAAAAAGCTCAAAGAAAGGCTGCCAGAAATGTACTAGGAAGGTACAAAAGAACAGAGAGTGTCAGGTAGATGTTGGGTATAATGAAATGGGAGAGTTTGAAAAATATAAGAAAAAGGAGTAGGTTAGGCGCGATGTTTAGAATTGTTAAAAATGACAAAGCGTGGGAAGATTTGGAAAGAGATAGAAAAACCAAACTTTAAGGGAAAAAACGACCACAGTCTTAAAATAAAAATAAGAGTGTAAAAGACAAACAAGAAAAAATACTCCTTTTTAAATAGAACTATTGTTGACTGGAATCAGTTGCCTGGAGGTTTGTTTGTGTCCTTTCCATCCAATTTTAGGAGTTTTAAGAATATGTGTAAAGCTCAATGTCAAGATCAATGACGTTTATCACTGGTAGATAAACGTCATTGATCAGTGATTATTATGCTATTGTACTTATTAAAATATTGTTTGTCTGTGATGTAGGCGGAGTGAGGATTTGGATTGCGGAAATGAATGATGTGTTTATGGTTAAAAAACATATATTTATATATTACATGACTAGTGGCTTAAAATATGTAATTAGTACTAGAAGCCCCACGAAGATGGTAGCTATATGTATGTATATTTTATATAAAATCATATACACGGTTGTCAACCCAAAGGTTGTTTAGTGATGGAAGATGATGGAAGAGTCCACTCGGGATTAAGCGTGATGTTGTGCGGACTAGTTCCTCCTTCTGCCGGTGCCGTTTTCCCAGGATAATCTAGTATCCCAAAGATCACACAGCTTGGGTGGAGCTGAGGGTACCCAGAGAAATACCTCTTGTCAGTCGTCCCACGCTCTACCCTTGGACTACTGCCACCCACATTTATGTATGTTGTATATAAGTATATATATTAGTATATATATATATATAGTCGCGGTGGTCTAGCGGGTAGAGCGTTGGACTGCTGACCAGAGGGTCCCGGGTTCGATTCCCGGGCAAGGCACTTTGGGCACCTGCAGCTAGTTAGCTTGTGGCTAGTTGAAAAATCAACTAGCCACAAGCTAGTTGATTTTTCGGGTACCAGATCTTCCTGGGAAACCATAACCGGCACAGGGAAAGGAACTGGCCCCCCTACCCTGATGTGTGAATATTCACACGCCGTCGGGCTTGGTACATGGGTGAGATCTACCATCACCTACTAAACCGACCTTCGGGTTGATTACTGTGTTTATGGTTTTTTTTATATATATATATATATATATTTGTATGGAAAGCACCTTCAGCTATTCCTGATGTATTTAATTAAAGCAAAAAGTTTAAATTTAATATAATAAAAATAGAAAAAAATAATAAAGTTTAAATAAAATAAAAAGATTAACATCAACACAATTCACTAAGATATTTCTGTGGTCCGAGCAATCTTCATTAGGTTACATGGGGTCACTCAAGTTGGCTGAGTGACTGCTTGTACCTTCGTGAAAGTGGCTGGGACAATCGTAATACCGAAGTGAGTTGTTTTAGTATTAATTTTTTTATTTTTTAACTACAATTAAACTGAAGTTTGAACCGAGAATGTATGGGAAAAAATAAATAATTTGTCTATATATATATATTACAACGTAATCCACCGGTTAAGGTAGGTGGACACGGCTACCAAATAAATATTCAGTGACTTCCAAAAAAACACAATCCAGCAACCAACTCTACATCAAGTCCTTCTTAATCTCTGTATACATCCTTCCTCCCTTAATCCCGTTCGACATCCCTATCATCATTCTGCCCTTTCTTCGATTGCCTAACATTCTCCCCTCTATTACAGTCTTCAACATCTAACTGCCGAACAATACGCCCTTTATCCATTTTTCCTACCTCCTTATGATTTCTCTCAACAAACCCCTCTCCCCACCCACCATCTCTAGTACTTCCTCGTTTGTTTTCCTTTCGGTCCATTTTACCTTCTCTATTCTTCTCCACACCCACATTTCAAAAGCCTCCAATCTACGTCTATCTTCCTGCTTCAGTGACCACGTTTCCGCGCCGTACATACCTACGCTCCATATCAGTGTTTTTACGAGTCTTGTCTTAACATCCCTACTCAACGTCCCAGTCATCAGCTCCCTCCTCCTTGAGAAAGCCTCTTCCCTAGCGCAATTCTTCTCCTTACGTGCCTACTACTTTGACCGTGTTGGCCCAAAACACTTCCGAGATGCGTAAACTGTTCTCCTGCTCTATTTTTTTCCTGTGTTGTTAAGCATAGTCTTTTTCTTTCTGGAAAATAGCATAACTTTTATTTTATTAATATTGATTCTCATCCCATCCATATCGCACTGAATTTTAAATTCACTCAGCAATGCTTGTAACCCCTTGGCTGGCTGACAAACTAAAGATTGATCATCAACAAATATAACTGATTTTATGGATTCCTTTCCGACTTTCATTCCTTTATCCAGTTCTTCCCATGCCTCTTTAATCAATTCCTCCACATACATGTACGTTGAACAGCACCGGTGACAATGGGCAACCCTGTCTTACACCTCTTTATAATACTGCCCACACGGGCTCTCCATTCCCCACTCGCACCTGAGCAGTTCTAGCACATGGACAGGTTGCGGATTAACCTCATGTCCCTCCAATCCATTCCCATTTTCTGTAATACCCGCAGGAGTTTTCCCCAATTCACTCTATCAAGAGAATTTTCTTAAACTCCCTACTCAACGTCCCCGTTATCAGCTCCCTCCTCCTTGAGAAAGCCTCTTGCCTAGCGCAATTCTTCTCCTTACGTGCCTACTACTCTGACCGTATTGATCCAAAACACTTCCAAGATATGTAAACTATTCTACCTGCTCTATTTTTCCCCTACTATTTTAATATTTAGCTTAGTCTTTTTCTTTCTGGAAAATAGCATAACCTTTGTTTTATTAATATTGATTCTCATCCCATATCTATCGCACTGAGCTTAAAATTCACTCAGCAATGCTTGCAACCCCTTGACTGACTGAGCAACTAATGCTTGGTCATCAGCAATCCTAACCGATTTTACGAATTCCCCTCCGACTCTCATTCCTACCTCCAATTCTTCCCATTCCTCTTTAATCATTTCCTCTACATATACGTTGAACAGTACCGGTGACAATGGGCAACCCTGCCTTACCCCTCTTCTTAACATTACCCATCCGGACTCTCCGTTCCTCACTCGCACCTGAGTAGTCTGAGACATGTACAGGTTGCGAATCAGTCTCCTGTCCCTCCAATCCATTCCTTATTTCTGTAATACATGCATTAATTTTTCCCAATTTACTCTATCAAACGCTTTTTTGAAATCGAAACGGGAATTGAATTCTATATTCCCTTCCATTAGTGATCTTATTACTGCAATGGCATCACACGTACCTCTCCCCTTCTAAAACCCAAAATGATCATCCCCTAAGTTATCATTTTCCCTACTCTCTATCCTTTTAAAACAACAACTTTAGCTGCGAAGGATATCAAACTTAATGTTCTGTAGTCCTCACATGATATTATCTTTACCTTTTGTGGAATTGGAACTAACACTGATCTCATTAAGTCGTCCGGCCAGATTCCTTTCTCTTAGATGCTACGAATCAGTCCATAAAATTACTTCCTACCACATTTTCCTAACCGTTTTAGTAGTTCCACAGGAATGCTGTCCACCCCCATGGCATTATTTGGTTTCATCCACCTTAATGACTTTTCTATCTCATGGTCGAGTATATCTGGACCTAAGCGATCTTCATGTACGTCATGTTCTCTTTCTATGTCTAACATTGTTGGCCTAAGTTCTTAACCATGCAGTGCTTCTACATATTCCTTCGAGAATATGTCATTTAGTATATATATATATTCATAGTACATGACATATTCTCGAGTCTATTTCCTTAATTTACAATTATTAACAGGAATTTTAATGCCTACCCACCTGATTTCCGCCTCGAACCGGAACCACCTTTTTACTCTTCCCTCTATACAACCTGTGCGTTTTTTTTGCGGAGATTGGCCCGTCACCCTCCCTCTTCAGGCTCTCCCTAGCTGCCTTTCCCATCCCTCCTTTTACCCCACAGTTTTATCCTCTCGCTGTGTCATCCGGATTTACGGCCCAAGCGGATGCCGCACCTTTAAAAGAAATCGATAACAGTAAAAGAATATAGTCGAGTGGCAGGACACTCCGTCAGGAGAAAATGTAGCACCATCTCAGTATTCGGTTCTATTTCTTCTTCCACCAATCTCTTCGTTCGTCTATTGCTTTCCTCCCTCTCCCTCGCGCTTTTGTTCGCGTTTTCCCGATGCTTCCACTGAGATACTAGTACGGCAGAGAATTTGCGTTCCATTAGCGCCGATAGGCTTAAATCTATCGGAGGGAAATACAAAAGTAGGTTTTTATCCTGTCACTATCTTCGCTCTCCCCCGTCTCATTCTCAGGGTAAGCGTATATTCTAAATGCGTGGCTGGGTTAACAAATAAAAATTGTGGATACAAAATTTATGGGAATGCCAAAAATTTAGGATAGGAAGTCGGCCCTCAGTAGTACCTATGCTCCGTTCCTTTTACCGTACTGTGCTTACGGGTTAGCGGGTTTCTTAGTTTAAAAAAATTTTATGGTCATATCCAGGTATCCAAAGAATATTACTCTCATACACATCAATTCTGGGTTAATCGGTGGGGGATTCAGATCTCAATTCTACTACTATCTGGAAACCCAATCGTCATATACGTTATGTTTTCTTTCTCTGTCTAAGCTTGTTGGCCTAAGTTCTTAAGCATTCAGTCTTTTATATATCCCTTCAATTGCTATTTGATTTTTTTCTGTTTCAATTAGCATCTTACCCGACTTATCACTGATATTCTCTTTTTACTTCCCGATAGTGATTTAAAATATCTAGTCTGCGTCTACCACTACGCTTCTTTTTCTTTGTTTGTTATACATCTGAATTCATTATTCCACTCTTTTGACTTCTTTCTGCCTTTGTGTTTGCATTATTCCAATTTCTTCTCTCATTTATCTTTCTAAACATCTGAACCGTGACCCATAGTTTCCTTGTCTTCCTACTTTTAACAGTTTCAATAATTTCATTTTCAAAAAAACCAGACATGCACCATCAAAATTAAGTTTGGCTTTAATTTTAGCTAGCCATACAAGTGCAAAATAATTCAAATTTTGGGGTAATGTTGATTACAGTTACAAGTACTCTGGTGTTTAAGTACAAATTCTTCTCTATGCATGAGACATAAGCTGCTTATAAGACGAAGAATAATAAAATAAGGGTTAGATGAAAAAATGACAAGTTCTAGGCTGGTTAGAATTAAACAAATGTATTTTTTTTCTCATTGCGTATTCAAAATATAAATATTTACACTCAACACCACTAAAACTCACTGTGGTAAAAACTACTAACCCCACAAAATCGTATTTACAAGTGTACTTAAGGTGACATGATTCCTAAAATCCTCTTGAAGGTGTCTGTGGAAAGGAACTTGAATGAACTAATTAGCACCACCTTATTACCGACGCTCATTAATTAATGGACGGAATTCAGTCACGTTGGGTGCAGCAACGGCGCTTAATTGCCAGGATCACGGAAGAATGGTGGCGTCCGAACAATATAGGTTCATGTAGGTTTCTTTCAATAGTGTTGATTTATACCAAACGTATCCCCTCATTTAAAATATTGAGTGGTGGAGAGGAAGCGGTCTAATTAAATGCTGGATAGTGGTAATTACAACTGGCCAGGTTTTGGAGGAAATATTGAATCACTGAAGGAAGAAGCTAGAAATGGATGGGAATCAAATTAGTGTGGTAATAATTAATGAAACACAAACTGAGAGTAAACGAAGGATGAGGGACCACCATTAATGTAGGAACCGATGGATGGCACCGCCAAATAGAGGAGTAGCGTGAGATCATGGCGTAATTTGAGGGCAAGAAAGGTTAAAGGTTAAGAAAATATCAGAAGATTTGTTTGGATGCCCTTGAGGAATTCCTTCAAATTTGCCACGGAGTGATTAAGTACAATAATTCCATTACCAGGTATGCAATCTCTTCATTCATACTGATTAGACTATGCTTGACGAATATTATGGTCCTGTATTTGTCTTCCAGTCAAATGACGTCTATCCTATTGCCATACAATTCTTCCAGGCTGTGACAACAAATAAGTATTATGATGGAAACCACAATGAATATTAAACCTAAATTATAGATACCATAAATAAATTAAAACAATTCTGGCAAAACTCTTTCTATTCAGTGAAACCAATAGAACGTTTCCTCAGATTGTATTTCCAACTGAACACAGTTTAAAAATTTGAATGCGTTTCTCCAATTCTCCAACCCACTTAAGATGATAGGAAGGGGCATGGGAAATGCTTTGTAGCATTTTAAAAAAGAAATTCAGAAATTATTTCATTATTTGACTTTACTCTAACTGGTACGGCGCCCATACAGGTAACTAGGTACCGAGCGGTACCTGATATTAGTGTCCTAGGCACAGGGCCCTAATCAATCGGTTTCTAGGTTAGTTTATTATAAAAAGTACTCAAGATACCGGTGACTAGGATTCGTACCTTAGGTGTTGCTACAACGGAATAGGTACGTAGTATTTGCCTCCAAGGTACTGATCTTGGAAATATGTTATAGTAGCAATAAACCGCTGGGGTACTTGTACCTAGGTACCGAAAAATACATGTATTAATTATATAAATATACTTCTTTTTACCTAGATACTGATTCCTACGATTGATACAAAAACTACTGGTACTGAAGAATTAGTACCCAATTTTACTACCCAAAGTGCCAAAATTCTAAAATTCCGAACGTTTTGGAAACCATTAACATGACATAAGGTATCTATGAATGCTAAGATTTCCGAATAAATTAATCCATAGAATTTTTTGGTGCATGTTACCAGGATTTGAATACTTTTAACCAAGTATAACTAAAACATTCAATTCTTTGAGTCATCACATCCATTATTTTGCGACTAATATTAATCCATTTTGTATTTTTGGTGCTCGAGGCTAATTAGAATGTGCTTTGCGAAACTATTTTGCATAAATTTGTCGTAAAAAAGTGTTCAAGAGGCAGCGATGCCATTCTCACGCGAAAATTCTCTTAGATGTGCGTCGGATGCATAAATTTCTTCAAAACCCTTTCCGCGCTTCGTTTCAGAGTCACAGATAAAAATACGGTAGAATGAATTGGTTTGTACTTTTCTTATCACACCCATCAAGCTTTTTACCCATCACGCTCCGTTTTATTTCTCGTACCAATTCTTTACTAGGAATAGTAAAATAGTTTTCCTTATACAGTATACATGCATAAAAATCTATATACATACGAGATATACACATTCGTATACATATATGTATACATATATATGCATTGCTATATTCGTATCTCATCCTTCCCCGCTCTTTCTTTATGCCCCCCGGGCCTATTTTCCATAACGTCCCCTGAGATGGTGACAGCGGACGGATGCCTTGGCGGCCCCTCATGCCTGGGGCTCCAGTTTGGAATCCATAGGAGATGAAATTTCTTCCCCCATCGAAAATTCTCCGTCTCCACTAAAATGTGCTAAGGTTTCTCTAACAAGCCCAAGAACTTTGTCCACTGGAAAGGGGCGCAATGGGGATTGACTCCACCCCGAAGGGGCACTGAGGGGAGACATTCGGGGTCAGAATGTGCAAGATTCTGGTTTCCCAACTCCGTCCCGAGGGCAAGGGAAGTGAGAGAGCAAAGCGCGTAGATTAGCCATGCGTACGCGGAAGATACACCGAAGCATAAATTTTATCAACTACCGCCCGTAGTTGCTTTGACGGAAGTGAATACTTTACTGAACAATTTGACCACCAGATATATGACTCTAAAGCAACAATAATGCGTATGAATTCTGATTTCGCTGTTGGCTGTGCACAACTATGTTTCATGGGATATATTTATTTTGAAAATATAAAATGGGAATTTGGGTTAATCTCCGACTTATTTCAACAGTGCTTGACCTCGAGTGTACAAAATTATTGGTTGAGATTTGCCGCTAAAAAAAGCTTTTTTTTTTAAAACTTCCAAACAAATCAACAAAGACTTAATAAGAAATTTTATTTTTGTGATTAATTTCTCATCCATATGTTTGCAACGCTAAGAATATTTATGCAACAGTCTAATGGAAACCTGCTCGAATTTAGCCAAGGGACTCTAGAATTTACGTTGCACGAAATTATTTACATATTATTCGAAACCTGTAGGTCATTTACTTAAATTATTATAAACATATATATATATATATCTTGATACATACATATTATATATATATATATATATATATATATATAAATAAATGTTCTTAGCGTTGCAAACATGGATGAGAAATTAATCACAAAAATGAAATTTCTTATTAAGTCTTTGTTGGTTTGTTTGGAAGATTTAAAAAAAGCTTTTTTTAGCGGCAAATCTCAACCAATATTTTTGTACACTCGAGGTCAAGCACTGTTGAAATAAGTCATAGGTTAACCCAAATTCCCATTTTATATTTTCAAAATAAATATATCCCATGAAACATAGTTGTGCACAGCCAACAGCGAAATCAGAATTCATACGCATACGCGAGGGTCCCGGGTTCGATTCCCGGGCAAGGCACTTTGGGCACCTGCAGCTCCACCCAAGCTAGTTGATTTTTCGGGTACCAGATCTTCCTGGGAAACCATAACCGGCACAGGGAAAGGAACTGGCCCCCCTACCCTGATGTGATGATGATTCACACGCCGTCGGGCTTGGTACATGGGTGAGCTCTACCATCACCTACTAAACCGACCTTCGGGTTGATTACTGTGTTTATGGTTTTTTTATATATTAGACAAATAGGATGACTGAAATAAAATGAAGTGGGAGCTTTATTGTGGAAGTGTAAAGTTTCTTATTTACCCTCATCATGAAGGAATTCCACAAAGTTTAACCTGAAACTGTTATGTTTACCAGGATGACTTAAGTAAGAAATCGGTTCTTTATCACAAAATGGATATTTTGGCTCTGTTATTTCCATTTCTATTATTTCAGTAGATGTATATTGTTATTTATTTTGTCCACTTATGCGTAGTGTATTCCGGATCATTTCGTCATATTGAAATTTGTACGGTATTCTTCCAAAATCAAATTCATGTACGTTTGGCGTTCATTTGCACTTAATTTCCTATGCATACAAATTTTCAACAGTTACCATTAAGCTCTGACTTGGAATCAATTAGTGGTACCATACCTTTTCTGCTGTTTCTGATGCAACTCTATGACTCCCACTTAGCATGTCCTTCCGGATTCTACTCAATACACCAACAGCGCCTAAAAATTCACATGTACATATACACCTGCGTCATGGTACATTCAAGCAATAACACATTAGCCAATTTAAAACTATGTTTATTAATACTGAAAGTTAAAATTTAAAATTTTTTATTTGACTTTACGTAAGTTTTCATACGAACGCTTGCTATTGAAAAAACAAAGATGCTGTAACAAAATTGATATTAAATAAAAGAGCCACTCTAAATAAACACTTTATTTGTTAAAATGGAATTTCAGAGTAAAAAGTAATCGGAATCACCGCGCAATGGGTACAATGTACCTAAAATATAGCAATTAGTACAATATTTGATTAAATTTTAAATTTAAGGAAATTTTCAACTAAAAAAACACTATGCTAATTATGTATCGAGATGGCAAGGTAACCAAGTAACTAGAAAGTTCGTTATCTGAATTGAAGGGTTGCAGGTTCAAATCCGCCGCACTTCTTTAGACATATCTAAATAAAAATAAATTGTGTGTTTTACGAATATTAGATGTTATTGGACGCAGCAGAGAACAAAGGGAAAGGGACCTGTTCTTCTAATTTTAGTTTTTACGAGCCTTTTCTTAAGCTCCTTACCCAACGTCGCCGTCATTACTCCCTCCTCCTTGAGAAAGCCTCCTTGCCTAGCGCAATTCTTTTCCTTACGTCCCTACCATTTTGACCGTATTGGTCCAAAATACTTCCGAGATATGTAAACTGTTCTACCTGCACCATTTTTTCCCCTCCTATTTTAATGTTTAGCTTATCCTTCTTCTTCCTGGAAAATCGCATAACCTTTGTTTTATTAATATTGATTTTCATCCCATATCTATAACACTGAACCTCCAATTCACTCAGTAATGCTTGCAACCCCTTGCCTGACCGAGCAACTAATGCTTGGTCATTAGCAAACTTAACTGATTTTACGAGTTCCCCTCCGAATTTCATTTCTACCTCCAGTTCTTCCCATGCCTCTTTGATCATTTCCTCCACACATACGTTAAGCAGCACCGGTGATAATGGGCAACCCTGCCTTACACCTGGTCCTAACACCGCCCATCCGGGCTCTCCGTTCCCGACTCGCACCTGAGCTGTCTGAGATATGTACAGGTTGCGGATCAGTCTCCTGTCCCTTCAATCCATTCCTATTTTCTGCAATACACGCATTAATTTTTCCCAATTCACTCTATCAAACGCTTTTTCAAAATCTACAAAACAGGCAAATACGTCCTGATTGTATTCTATATTCCTCTCGATTAGTGATCTCAAAGCTGCAATGGCATCGCGCGTACCTCTCCCCTTCCTAAACCCAAACTGATCATCCCCTAAGTAGTCATTTGCCCTACTCTCTATCCTTTTGTTGATGATCCTGAGAATAACTTTAGCTGCATGGGATGTCAAATTTATTGTTCTGTAATCCTCACATGATGTAGACTTTACCTTTTTTTGAATAGGAGTTAACACTGATCTCAAAAAATCTTACGGCCACATTCCTTCCTCATAGATACTACGAATCAGTCCATATAGAGTCTTCTTCCCACATTTCCCTAAACATTTCAATCGTTCCACAGGAATTTTGTCTACCCCCACGGCCTTATTTGGTTGAATTTCCCCTAATGCCCTTTCTATTTCATCGTCGAGTATGCCTGGACCTTCTTCTACGTCATGTTCCTTTTCTATGTCTAACCTTCTTGGCCTTAGTTCTTTACCATACAGTGTTTCTCTATATTCCTCCCACCATCTTGGATCTTTTCTGTGTCAACTATTATCTTACCCCACTTATCTTTAACTGTTAGCACAGATCTTGCCTTCTTACTTCCCGGTAATGACTTAACCTTGCTCTGTAAACTTTCCAAATCCTCGCATTTCGTTCTCCACCATTTTTCTTTTGCTTTATTTGTGGCCATCTCAATTAATTGTTTAACTCTTTGTACTTCATCTGCATCTGCATAATACCTCGCAAGCCGCCGCAAGGGCGTGTGGCGGGGGGCGTTAGGTCACCACCCAAAAAAAGGAAAAAGAAAAACCGCATTCAAAACTAACACACACATGTAGACCCAAATCCACAGTAGTGCATACATTCATAGAAACATCCTATCATTCTAAACGCATACAAACACACATCCACCTCCCCTCACTCCACAAGCATGCAAGTACACATGCTTAATTACAACAAACAATTGTATCTTAGGACGCAGCAAGAAATCTATCCAAGAACGTGAAAGGCAGATTCAAGTTAGTAGAAAGGCGAAATACCACCACCACAAGAAGGTGCAAAACAAAACGCTCTCCTACCCAAGGTGAGGACTTCCTTTTGCCTAACTCTGTATTTACATTTTTCCATCTTCTTCTCTCATCCATCTTTGCAATCATCTCATCCATGACCCATGGTTTCCAAATAATTTTCCCGTTAACGGTTGTTAGAGTGTCTTTTGCGGCTTTCGACATCACTTTCTTGATAAATTCCCATTTTTCTTCGATAGTACTCGGATCTTGACTGTCATCCATTATTTCCTCTACAGCCTGCTGATACACCTTCTTGTTAGTCCATCTAATACTTCTACATTCCTTTTCCTAACCCGCTGTTCCTGCCTTATATTTTTGAAACGGACTTTTATCTTTCGTCCGTTTAAAAAATGATATACTCGAGGAACATTATTCTTGAAATGAAAATCTTCCAAAACTCATAATCTTATTAGATGGAAAATATAACTTAATTTGAAAACATCTAAATACTTTACTTTCCAGAGGCCTTAAATTTTATATTTAAAATGGCGGAGGTTATGGTCTTGTATGCATACCTTGATGTCTCCAAAAATATTGGTTCTATCAACCTAAGTACTAGCTAAATAAATACCTTACACTTGTAGAATTATAAATAAGAATGTTTATAGTGATTACATTTCTATTCGGAATCCGCATTTGATGTTTAACTGCCATATGATACAGCTTATTCAATTGAATGATCTGAAAGCTGACTGAAATAATTCATATTTATCTACGTCGATATAATAACTTGCAAGCTATCGCAAAGGCGTATGGTGGTAGCGGAGTTGTAAAGGCGCCAGCCTACAAGCCACAAATATTTGTTAATAATTTAATTTGAATATAATTAGGTCATATTCATAATTAAAAAACAGTTGGCTATATATGATGGAGAATGATTGAATAAATTAATAAATTTGGGTAGTGTTAGTTTAATTATATCAATAGATTCGGATGATTTTAATTTGATTTTGTTATAATTACGTATGGGCTGCATTTTCAGTTAATGAAATGTTTTCTTGAACATTATTCCGCGAAAGCCTTCACACGTATATATTTATAGTTATTTTATACCCAGTTAAGACAGAGCATCTGAGTAAATAATTAATAAAATATAATTATTTCTTAAGAGATTTCAGCAGAGTAATTACGTCGAAAAATAGGTTTGTGAAAAACACTACAATAAGTAATACAAGATATTTAAGGAAATATGAAATCATTGTCAGTGTTAACGTGAATCTTTGCGAAACAACTTTATTAAAATTCAAAAACCAATCGATCAAAAGGTATAACCAAATGAAAATATTAAATTTCACTCGCCGTAGCAAAGATAAAGATCGGATATATTTTAATAAGTGCAAATGCAGACATAGTCGTTGACAATGTTGGCTCATCAAAGATACAATAAGCCGTGAGATTTTTCCAAAAAGTTCCACGATCTACAAAAAAGACAGATCTAATACATTTGATGGAGCAATATTCACTGCTCTAATTTCACAACTTGGTAGCCAGCGTTATGAATGCGGCAAAAACAACACCGAAAGCGTTTGGTGCAACCTAAAGGGCTACAAAAACAGAAGACTATTTGTGTGATCATATAACAGACCCCCAGATTCTAACGCCTCCATATATTCGCAAATCACTCTCTAGAACAAGTAGTCAAATCACCATGGGGGTTACAGGATTCTTGTTATATTTTGTTGTTCAAACCTGAGACTATCACAAACATTGAAATGATGGACGGCAAAGATGACTATGAATATACTCTTGTAGAGAAAAAAAGTTGGAAACTTTCGTACTTTGAGAAAATTTAGAAAACAAGTTACAAGAATTAAAAAGCCAGACCACTGTTGCAGAGTTTACTTGGAAGTATTTCTTAAATACTAGCATATATATGAAAGAATAGAGGCGTACGTTCATTTGTAACTTCATTTCGACATTAAAGATCCAACGGAGAAGTCAGAGCAGCGTTAAGAAAGTAAAGAAAGTTACAGTCAGATTTAAAAATGTATAATGAGTATTGACTAGTTTTAATGAATACAGCTTAACACAAACTAAAAAATGTCGTGGTAGAACAAAAATCATCATACGCATAGCTTTGAACAACTTCAAGACTGCAATGCTTGTGATTATCTAGAGAAAAATCCAATGTGGTTCTGGTGTTACTTTAAAGTAATACAGGATAAACGTCCAACAGTACATACTTTGATGTAATAAAACGTCGAATTTATTGCAGACAGCGTAAAAATGGCAAATGTTTTAAACAAGTTTTACTAGAGCGTCTACAAAAAAGATATCAACGCACAATGCGAGCTTCCTCAACCACTCTTGAGAGCACATGAGCGACAGAACCATGCCCAAAAAAGGAATAGAACACTAGCGCCGTATTATCAAAGCCAACAAAGCACCAGGTTCAGAAATAATATGTGATAGAATATTGAAGAAATTAGCTGAAGACCTTGCCCCGTTTTTAGAAAGTATTTTCATTAAGTCGATTTTCCGTGCTTCGCCACAGGAAGCTAGCTCACATAACTGCCATTCATAATTGGCGCCGATAGTGACGATCCCATCAATTACGGGCACATTTAACATTGGTTTCAAACAAAGTATTAAAGAATATTATCGTTAATAATGCGATGATATTCGTCGGGAGTAGGAAGATATTAAGTCACAACCAACCTGGAGTTCAGAAGAGTAGAACTTGCGAAATGGGTTTTTTATTCAGGATATTCTTAACTAGGGGAAAACAATAAATAAATGGACACAATATTTATGGATTTCTAAATAGCCTTTATTTAAGCTCCTCACCATGAACTGAATCGTAATCTTAAACGGTATGATATCAATTAATCAATTTTAGTGATGTTTTTTGCTACGAAACGGTAGTTTGTGAGATGACCAGTAGATATGGTATAGTTATTTCATGGTGAAGTTAACAGTAGAGCTTAATGATTACACTATAATAGACTGGTGAAAAACTGAAGTTATAAGAAGTTAGGTAAGTGCAAATTAGGCGAGATTGAATCATGTATATTGAATACATTTAGTAATTACTCTTTAAAACCATTCATGGGGAACCATCATGAGATGTGCGCGGCCATAAGATGGCACCCCTATTCTGAATTTGACGGATTGAGGGCAAAGAAAATTCATACAATAAGGAGAGGTGTAATCGATAATTTATAATTTAGAAGAAGACGCGGAAGTTATGCAAGAAACTATGGGAGATTCAGAAATAGTAACTTTTAACAGAATCATCCGCTAATATGTATTTCAATGCAACAATTTTAGATGGTAAAAATCATTCGCCTTGACTGGGATTCGAACCCGGATCCTTCGATGTTCGGGCGATTGCTTTAGCCAGTAAAACTATCGAGGCGACCACTTTAACTATGAGATTTTGGACATCGAGAGATCCAGGTTCGAATCCCGGTCAAGGCGAATGATTTTTACCATCTAAAATTGTTGCATTGAGATGCAGAAGGTATATTGAATGCATTCCAGATGAATGAAAAGTGAAATAAAGTTAAAAAATGATCAATTAAATTGCTTAAAGAAACAATTTTAAACTTGTGACACAATATACGTACATTCATTTTATTGTATTTTCCATTTAATGTTTATTAAAAATTCATAAGGCAAGAACCGATTGAAGAAATGCTAAGCAAAGCTTAGGAAAGAATAGTAAGGAATTTATTATGAAGAATGTCGTCTGTAATATGGAGCACTCTATGAATCTGAATCCCCTCTTGAAGCATGGAGAAATGCCCTCTCGAGGCAAGAGGATAATAGATCAGAGATTTTTTCAACTTAACCACGGCAAAACATGGAGAGGATAATTATAATAAAGAGGACTAATGAAGAAGTCTTACGTCTTGGTGAAAGGGAAGAAGGTGCTGATGAAATTGGAAGGAGCCAGAAAAAATGGGTGAAGGACAAATTCGAATGCTGAATAGAGTGATGGAAGGTGACATACAAAGGTAGGCTGAGAAGAGGTAGGGAAAAGGTAGGATATTTTTATGGCATGAACGTTAGTGCAGGAAACAGAATCTGTAAGCCCTGAGAAACGAAGATCATAATGTACAGCAAGCAAGATACAAGGACAAATCAACAGAGGAAATATGGTAATAATGATAAAAAACACTTGGTAATAAATTTTAGGAATTGTCCAAAACCTAAATTGAAAGGGCAAGCTACCTATAGTATAACGATTGAAAGTTACAGTAGGTTATATTCACGTGGCCATCATGATATTCAATTAATGAATCTGACAGTGAATGAGCAATTAAATAATGTGGAACTCTCTCTGAAATGCAGGAATGAAGTTCCTTCTTTCATTATGGATCTATTCCAACAAGTTCAGCCTTCTTCTTTTATTTTTATCCTCCATATTTGGGAAAAAAATGATCTTAATAGAAAGTTCATGTGATGGCGTTATTGGAGAAACTAGGATGTCACCACATTTTCGCAAAGCGAGCAAGTGATGCTAGAAAGATTTGAGGTTCTCGAGTTGAAATCTGACACTGAGGGAATACTATATGTGCGATCTCACACTCTATCGGCAGAGGAAACCACACAGCTTAAATGAGAAAAAGCACCTTGGGCTAATAATTTATGTAATACTTTCGCCAAATTTAATGTTACTGCAAAATCAGAGTTAATTACCTCAAAATTATGGTAAGATAACCTCATTTTTGTCTGCCATTTTATTTTTGCGCTCATCACATTCACTCGCAGTTTTATATCAAGAGTGGTGGCGGGAAACACCTTGCTTCAGGGTACATTTGTTGCTCGCAGAATATGACGTAAATTTAGATGGATCAGTCAGGTTGTAGATAGATATTGCTCATCTCGCATAAATCCCTGAGTTTAAATTTACATAGTAAGGGAACTGAGGTTGGTTCTATTTCTCTGCTGGCAGCGGTTTTCCAGTTTGGGTACACCACAAAAAATGGGAAATTTCCAATAAAGAGAATGGAAGCAAATTAACCAATGCGCATTGGATTTTTCCCGTATTTTGCATTGGAAATTCACCAGCTGTGTATCCTAAATCGCCGAAGGATGTATCGGTCTTTTCCCATATGTCTGTTTCGGAATTTCAAGAAAGGCGCATTGTATCTTCAATTTTGATTTCTGAGTACGTTCTCTCACAGACTTTCCTTAGGGAATATTGCAATGCACGCACCGTATATTTTTCGAATATTCACAGCTATTTACCGTATATTTGTGTGGATAGTTTTAATATCTACTGTATGCATTCTATAGTTACGTATTTAAAATTTACTCTTGTCCCATAACATTTTTATTCAATGACAAAATTTGAATGCACTCCTTTGTGACTACAAAGGATTTTGGAAATTTTCGGATGTGGAAATTTGCATGGTCAATTTGCAAATCAAAATCATTCCGAGGCTTTATTGAACTCAACTATAGTAGCATGTATTAGAATGAATGTAAGCAGGATAGATAATTGAGGCAAAGAAATTTCAATAGTAATAATCATTTATATTTGCAATTGAATTACATTTAAACAAGTCATTAATTTATTCATAGTTAAACGCTAATCGAACGTATTGAAATCATTGGGTCATGTTTATTTAATGGAAAAAAATTTGATGAATCTTCATCATATTAAACGACCTCTTCATTTTTAATAAAAAAATAGTCTTTTTATTTCTCTTTATCACCCCCTCTTTTTTACTCAGTTATTCGTGTTTTGTTTAGAAAAGAAACTTTATAGATCTATATAAGTAGTGAAATTTGGGGAAGTATGTGTTATGATGTAGATATTGTATGAAGTTTCTAAATAGATAACACAGGCCTACAAAAAAAAATTTTTTTTGTTGCCGGGAATCTTTGTGTTGATTTTAACTATATTTATAGAGCTGAATCAAAGTATGAAATCCGTTTTTATTTAACAGCTCTACTTTTTTAGATATGGCACATCTTACGATTAGTTGTTTTAATATTTGATATATTCCGGAAAATAATTTTTTTTATTATTTTTGCATAGTAAATGTTTCGGGAATTAATCGAAAAAATCGCCACAAGTGGACATATCCAGATTTGCCTTCAGCTAGACGCCCGGTCCCCCATTCAGAAGAAATACCGATCCCAATATTTCAGACGTTACAAGATATATCTAAGGAAGAATTTGAGTTATTTGATTGGCGTTTGTTTATTGATAGCTCCAAGCGTAGTTTAAAATATGTACTTCTTCACAATGGTAACAGGTTTGGCGCAATACCAATCGCTCATTCAACTAAAATGAAAGAAGAATACGATACAATAGCATTGGTCTTACAGAAGATAAAATACCAGGAACATCGCTGGGTGATTTGTGTAGATTTAAAAATGGTGAACTTTCTTCTTGGGCAGCAAAGTGGCTACACAAAATATCCTTGTTTCTTGTGCCTCTGGGATAGCAGGGACAGACAAAACCACTGGATTAAGAAGGAGTGGCCTAAGAGAGAAAACTTGGTTGTTGGGAAAGAAAATATCCGTGCTGAATCTTTAGTTGAAAGAGAGAAAATCATCTTACCGCCTCTACATATTAAACTAGGCCTAATGAAGCAATTTGTAAAGGCTCTTGACAAGGATGGACCATGCTTCGGCTACTTAAGACTAAAGATGCCCCGTATAAGTATTGAAAAACTTAAAGCTGGTATTTTTGAGGGGCCACAAATCAGACAACTTACAAAGGATCCTGCTTTTGTCGAGTCAATGAATGAGGTTGAAAAAATTAGTTGGATGTCATTTGTTGAGGTCATGAAACATTTTCTAGGAAATCACAAAAGTGAAAATTATATTGAGCTGGTAAACATTATGCTCAGTAACTTCAAATCACTTGGATGTAATATGAGCACAAAAGTTCACTACCTACACAGCCACTTACACAATTTTCTTGGAAATTTAGGAGACACAAGTGAAGAACAAGGTGAAAGATTTCACCAGGATATAAAAACAATGGAAGCTCGCTACCAAGGAAGATGGGATAACCATATGATGGCAGATTACTGCTGGTGCTTAAAACGAGACTGTTTGAATAAAGTGCACTCAAGAAAATCGCGCAAAAGAAGCTTCCGATGTGTTGAGTGATGTTTTTATGTATTTTTTTCTTTTCAATTTGTTTTATTACAGTAAAAAATTTTAGTATTTGTGTTCAATTGTATTGTAAAATTCTGTTGTGTTTGTGGGTGATTTAACAGCCTTATAATTAAATCAAGCCTTTATATTTAGTGGGTTTTATTATTAATATAATATTCCCATATCATCATGTAGAAGATTTTTTACGTAAGTAACAACATATCTATATCTTGAAAACTATAGCTGATAGGAAAAAACTAGTGTAATAATTGGATTCAGCACCCCAATTGTTCTTTAAATCAGCATTAAAAGCTCCGGCACCAAAACCACTGTTGGCCTGTGTAATTTATACCCTCTAAACGTAATATATGGCTGAAGTTATGTGTACGGAGTTCAGACTAGAAATTAGGCGAAGAGAGTGCATATACATCTACATCTACATAATACCCCGCAAACCGCCGCAATGACGTGTGGCGGGGGGTGTTAGGTTACCACCCAAAAGGAAAAAAGAAATACCGCATTCAAAACCAACACACATATGACGATATTAGTATTTGCATTTATAATGCCAATGCACATTTCCTCTCATTTCATAATTTAACTTGCGTCTTTCGATTTATTATGTCCTTCTCCTAACATCCCACGTTTATATACTTCCCTGTTACCTTTATATCTCTCTATCTCCAATCCCTCCTTCCAGTCTGGGTACAATTCCATAACCTCTTTTCTCCATCATTCCACATGGCCTATATTCCCTTGCTTCCGGCCACCTTCTCCCCCCTCCCGGGTGTTGGGTGCTACAATACGAGAGCATTTTGCAACCTTCCTGAACTATTTTCACTTATCGCGTCCTGACAAAGACGGAGTAACACATACACGCGGTCCCTTAAAAAATGACCCGAAAAAAGCAGCCAATAACCTTATTCCTTCATTTTGTTTGCCTCTCACTTCCACGTTCTCTCTCCCTCTTCTTCTACAGGCACGAAATTTCATCCCCGACGCCCTTAGAAAGCGGTGTTCCTGCCTTACGCGCGACGAAAAACGGAAGCGTTGCAAAAAGTCGTATCAGATGCTTCGGGTGTGCGAATGTGGGTCTTTTCCGTTTTGAGATATCGATATTTACGGTTGAACTCGGTGGAAGGTACCTGCTAGAGACTTGAGAATAAAGTTTTCCGTATGGACACTTTTCGTGGGAGGAGAACGGGATGGGAGGTGGAAGATAGTTCCCGATTTTTGGGCTAGGGGACTTGGCGAGCGAAAGCCTCGCCGTATTCGCCGAACTGCGGGTGGGCGGCCCGATAAAAGTTATTAGGTGTTTCGGCTCTCTTATCGAATGCGGTCGGTCACAGGAGTGCAGTAAATGTTCGTAAATATGCGGAAAAAGTGGGAACACAATGTGGGCGGGGAACTTCTGGATGCGCACGAAACGCAGAAGCGGGAATACGGTGATACTTCGACGCTAGCATAGTAGAATTTTGTCATAACAGGCCTCATAAGAAAATACTTCTGAATTGGATAAAATAAAATTGTTTTTTTTTCCAATAGCCTTCAGCAAAGAATCTAGCTGTTCAATAGCATTTATAGTTGAAAAAGTATTTTATTTAAACTCTTGGTTAAATTCCAACCGCCGTAGTTTAACTGTGGTAAGGTGGCGATACTTATTTTCTCAAGTTGCGTTGGTGGGAGAGAGCTAACAAAACATTTAAGGTTTGATGTAAATTGATTGCCAAAGAGGCTTCGATAAATTCGTGACCATGACAATAGTAAATTTTGCATATGAAAACGAGAACTTACCGATGAAATTGATATCAATGCTAATAAAATCCTAACCTAATATCCTCTGCCTAACCTAATCATCGAGAATGAAAGTCACATACTAAATAAATCATTAAATTGTTTTCCAAGATTTGAAATGTATATTCCTTAGAGACATTATGTGATTATTCATTAAGCTGTACGAGGCTGACAGAGTATAAGACCAAGCATAAGTGCCATTTGGTTTCAAATTTCGTGAGTAAGTTGTTTTGGAGTTCAAAATATCAAAACACTTTAAAAAGATGGGAAAACTTGACCGATTAGTATTGAAAATCATTTGTTTAAATAAAACCATCGATACATAATAAAGTTATATTCATCAGAATTTTTGAACTCCTTTAGTGAAGACAAAATACCATTAAAATTGTTAAAGAAAGCAATATGAAGAAAAGTAATCAAGGATTAGTAATAATATATAATGTATCTCGAAAGTAAAGGGTGGCCTTTGAAAAAAGTCAATTTTCTGACGTCATTGAACATCTAATATATTGCGCACGAGTTGGGGGAGTTAGTTGACTCTGGCTCAACCGGCGATTCGCCCTAAAATCTTCCTTTTCGAGCCTCTCTTTCCTTCCCTTCCTCTTCAGCCCTTACATATCTTCTTTACGGGCACACGAGAGATGTAAGATAGGAATCGCTCTTTCGGCAAGCGACGAGTCTTTGACCTCTTTGACCTCATCGAATCACAGACACGGCCTTCTTCTTAGCGTTATGATTGTGGTCTTTGTCACCCTCCCTCTCGCTTCCCTCCGAGGCCATCGCCGGCGCCCACCTCCCATCCACCAACCCTCTTCCCCACCCGCTTCCTCCCCTCCACCCACTCCTCCCACTTTCTCATCTTTTCCTTCTCTTACCATCCATCTCTATCACCCCTCTCCCCGATCGACCTTTGAGAGCACCGACTGAATCAACAATTCCTCGAATGCAGAAATCCGAGCCTTTTCCGGTTTGTCCTTCTTCCCCGTTTTCTCTAACTCTTTTACTCCCTCTCTTCTCGGCTCCGTCCAATATTCCGATCCCCCTTTCCCGCCACACCAAGTGATACGACGTAATTCCATCATTCCCTCACCCTTCATCCAACCAATACCATGAAAGTTTGAATGCTAGACTTTCCTGTAAGAGAGATTTTTATTGCAAGAGTTCCTGATTCACCTCTGTAGATGTTTGCTAATAATGATATCAGAGTTATACTATTGTACATTATTCTGTTGATGAATATTTCATCTACTTAATACCCCGCAAGGCTGTGGGGCGGGGTGTTAAGTCACCAGGGATGCATGCACAATCATTACATCTCCACACAGAAATCAGTTCGATCATGCACTCGAACAAAATTATTCACAAGAAGGAAGCCAATTACATGCAAAAATATTCAATTACAGAATTATTCAATGAAAGGATAAATTCAAATCAATGGGAACATTTGAAATTCATACAAGATATCAACGAAATATATACAGTACGAATATCTATTACCCCCTTCGCGCCTCCGATAATATGTACTATTTTGATCTCTAATTGTGCAGGGAAAAAATGATATTTTAAATATATCCATTTTTCTATTGCCCTAATTTTACGAACGTGATCTAATCTATCATAATAAGTCGGGACCTTTAATATGAGTTTAAAATCCTCGGATAAGTGAAATGACTCAAATTTACGCAGTAAATTTAACCTATATTTTAAAATATGGTCAACTAATATCTTCCATACATAATTATTCCAATTATGTCGTGACTCTACGTTGTTTATGAAAACTTATCTCCTCTACGCTACACCCATTCTAGTTACAAAACTAAGCCTACCTCGTGATGATCGATTACTAGTTTAGCCTCAGAATTGATACTAGATCGACTGTAACGCAGAGCTGATAGGTTTGTCAAATGTTGTCATGAACAATGTATTAATGTCATGACACCATTGAAGAGTCACGATGGTTGACAGGTTGAAATACAGGTTAAATTTATTGCGCAAATTTAGGGTTGGTCCCTTATCCGAGGATGTACAAGCCATATTACGAGCCCAAACTCACTATAGTAGTTCAGATCACGCATGGAGGTCGACAGTGGAACCGATAGATGTAAAGGGCAATATTTTCCTTGTACGATTTGAAATCAATACAGATATGATTGCAGGTGCAAAGGGGAAAATTATTTATGCTAACCTGTGTGTGTGCGATTTCGTATATACACACAGACACATATTTATATATATGATTTGAATATTGTTTTATTAGGGAAGATTTTTGAATGCAATTAGTTTCCTTCGTGGTGACTTTGTTCCAGTTAATGAGCGAACTGATATCTGCGTGGAATTATGATTGTGCCTACTCTGGTGACACACACGCCCTTCTGACAGTTTTCTTTGTATTATGCTGATTTAGAAGATCATAATTTTAATGATAGTAGACGCAAAATATATTTTCTCTTTCTCATCAATTGTCTTAAGTTATCACCCCGAAAACATGAAACTGATGATCGTCCTTACTCAATTTTTCATATCTCCTTTAAATTCTTTTATTTACACCAAATTCCTCTCTTCATCATATTAACTATTTATCTCTTAGGTTTATACGTATTTGATCCCTAGGTTTTAATTGTTTGTTTAGTATTTCTCTTTTTGGTTAAGTTTTATTTCTTTTTCGATTAATTATTCATGGACTTATTGAAGACCTAGGAGGCATCCCACCCTCTCGTAATTTTTTACCGTCTGCTTTACACTTCTACTATCTTCTTGCGCATTTCTACCACTTTGAGACTTATACTCTACCAAAATCATATTTTCAGAACAAAATCTTCATAACTTTTAGCTTTCCTTTACTTGAATTGCTAATTGACCAAGTTTCTAATCTTCTCGGGGTTACAAAGATTTATATACATTGCTTCTTATTTGAAATTGCTGCCTTTTTGAGAGAAGCTCTTACCGGGACCTCAAGATAGTCTTTTCCTGGATCAATCTGCATTTAATAATCTTCAAGTGCTGTTAATTCCAGGTTTCCTAATTTTGTGATAGGGATATGAATGACGAAAGGAAAAATTAATTATGCTAGCCTCCGTATCTCACCTAAAAGGACTCTTAATTTAAAATTATGATTTTAATTTAACGTTTATTTAAATCTTTGTTTATTATGTGCTATTGTAATTTAAAAAACGACGCAGGCCAGACCAAGAAGCAGAATTGGCTTTAACTCTTGATTTTCTGGGAAAGTGGGAAGTAAATGTTCCTCCAACCCTAAAAAGCCCTATCAAAGTGTCTTTAGTATGCAAAAAATTCAAAGTTGTAAAAATCATTCCCCTTGGCAGAGAATTTTGGTCAAGGTGAGTGAGTTTTACACTTTTAAATTTCTTCATATTAATGAATATCAGCAGAAAACTCCGTCAAAAGTTACTCGCGCGGCATTTTCTGTAGTCCTTAAGCCAGCGGTGGCTTGCAGGATACTAAAATATCTAACATCTGACTGAAAAATCTAACTTGTGTAATTCCAACTAAGACATTAAAATGCAAATGACTTCATTTTGAAACATTTCTTTATTTAACTCATTAAGATATATTATTAACTAACATTTAACTATAACACTAAATATATATTGATAAGCATAGACATAATATATTATTTACAGGATTGATCATTAATTAGTATGGGCGTTCAAATGCATAATAGCCAGTGAATTCTGGAGGACCCAGATACTTCTTTTCGTAGTGTGTCATCATGCAAGCCAGATACAAATGCTTCATGCTTAGTCCAAATTTGATATCTTCCAATTGTCTGGCGCTCGATTCCTTCAAGTCCCTCACATATCTTCTAGTCTCATACATTTCCATCATTCCATTCTCAATGAAGTTCAAAAGGAACACATTTCGTTGCTCGAGTTCAACCAGCTTATTCAAAAGCCCATTGACATTTCTTGACAATGCTCTCTCCTTCTCTTCAATTGCCTGCTCACGTGCCCACATTGCCATTTTATAAGACCAACGTTCGCCACGGCATGGCTTTCGTCCGGTCGCATTCGTCTCCTCGTATTCTTCTGCTGCTTCGTGAATTGCTGAGAGACGTCGCCTTCTCCCGAAAGCCGTGAGCACCCGGCCGCCGAGAGAGAGCTCTGGTGGCAACCTTGAGTCGTTCAGCTTTAGAGGTTAGACTTAGTTGGGGGTCCTTTGGATGGTTTGCAGGCGATGGGTCTCCTCCTTCAATGAATCTCTTCACCCAGTCTGTAATCCGGAGGGCACATTCCTCTGTGGGTTGACTTTCTGCAACCGGCAGCTCCTTATAGTTGAAGCATGCATCGGTCGGCGGTGGGGGGATCGGTTGGTGCACATCTGGGGGATCACCGAGGTATAATTTCCTGAGTCCCTAGAGACATATCCAGAAGTAAGCTGAGGATGTGCACCTTTCGAATTTTCATCTCCGGTACGCTAAGGGCTTTTGTTTTGGTCAAAAACGTTATCCATGCCCTCGCTTGTTCGCGCAAGTGGTTGGGAAGCTTCTGGACACACCGTAGGGTGTGTGACAAACAATAGAAATAATCTTTCAGCACTTTGTCTCTTGAGACAAAGACACTGCTTTTTATAGAGAGCATCACTTCTATTTCTCGGCGCTATTATAGCGATACCACTTTTGTGGTACTTAATGTTATATCAAGCGATAAAGCGAACAGAAAAGGTCCTTTTCAATGCCGCAGGGAAGTATTTGTTCCTGTAACAGTCCTGTAGCAATCTAGTTAAATGGTTGGGGATAACCGGCTGGGCTGCTTTGATCAATTCAGCACTTACTATATGCCATCAATGCCTAAGGTCTTTTTCATTTTCGTCTCTTTAAACGCGGTTCTAACTTCCTCATTGGTGATGTCTATCTCCGTACTTTGCAGGCAAGGCAGGTTAACCTCACTCCTAGTTACTCTCCGTTCTTCCGTTTCACTTTCTGCATTTCATCCGGTACTAGTGTGTTTTTGACGTTGGAAATGGTTTCGTCCAGGAATAGAAGCTCCCCTCTGACGTTAGTCTTAGCTGAGTATGTTGGTGGGATTTAAAATTTTTCTCTGGCCATTTTATATATTAGCCCCCTGGGGATTTTCTCAATATTTGACCTTGAGAATTTCTCCCAGGTTTTTTATTTGCTTTTTTGCACTTGGCTACGAACCATGTAATAATATGTAGGTATGCTGAATGATTAGTGTTTCATTGCCCTCTTTACACGCGGTTTTTGGTGGATCGCGGGGCGCCAGGTGCGTGAGGAAATAAGAGTGAATGTATGTAGAATGGCTGCTGACCTACCACCCCCTGCCACATGCCCTAGCGGCGGCTTGTGGGGTATTGTGTGGATGTAGTCCTTTGAATTTGAAGTCTCTTAATTCATTCTTCGCAAATATTCGTTTAATTCATATTCCGCTTATTTTTGGCACGGGATTGTTCCTTTTTTCTTGCCTTATATTTTAAAGTACCATTGATGTATTTGTTATGGTTGTTCCTTGTGGTCAGAAATTTTTTTGGGATACTTAGGATGTAATTTTGCTTTCATTGCTGCCAAATGTATAATTCCAAATTGAATAAGGCTACGATCTATGATTTTTCCTCAAGTATTTACTCCTGACACAAACGTTTGGTTAATAAAATACCCTTAGTGATCTTTGCTTTCTTGAATAATACTAATGTTATGCATTTAGTGGTCATAATAAGTGAAACTGAAGAAATGCGTTTCGGTAATTTATGGAGGAAGAATATTTCAACTGGAAACACGCCATATAGAAAACTATCCTAAGAAACGTAGGATCGTTAAATATTAGGGTGTGACAATCGCTAAGAATATCCCAAGGGAAAACACATTTGTGAAATTTCCGGAATAGCAAATAGGAAGATATTACTCATACTTGGGAAATGTACTTGTAATGAGAGAAATGAAGTGATTTTTATTTTGCGTTAACTAGGCCCCAGATAGAGTATCCCAGCAATATTTAAAAATATGTTAGAAGAGTATTATATTATACAACACACGAATTATCAATTCTCAAATAATGGCTCACAAGGTACTTCAGCAGTGTGTTATTAATTCAATTAAAACTCTTATAAGTTCCAGTCTCCCGGTTCATAGATAAGTATGTAGCCTTGATTATAAGCAATTATATGAGCTACATATTTTTAGAATGCTTTTCAATAAACATTACCCAAGTTCCATCTACATCTGCATTAAAGTCATTCTCCTAACACATGACAAGAATTTCGTAGCTAGGATTTATCATTATCTCAGAATGTGGGTGGCCTTAAAATACTTCTTTGCTCGTAATTTCCTCTGTAATTATATCCATTTCTGCGATCCTCCCTCCTGTCTTTCCCTTTCTTTTTTCCTTCCTTCCTTTCTTTTCGTTTAAATGCTGTCGCCAGCAACTCTTCCTCCCTCACTCGTTTTACGCTTGTTCCTTTCACTTTCCTCACTCCGAGCCCCTCTCCCAGGCCCCACGCCAGCATCCTACTCCCTACGACCCTCGGCCCCGTAACTTATCTGCATCATCCTCTCTTTTTTCCCACCATTTCCCCTTTCCACTTCTTCCCCGTGCCTCCCCTGCCGTACACCCCAATTTTTAAATCCCCCAACCACTCTCTCCGAAAGAAAACACTTTCTCATTTTTTCTCCCCTGCTCCGCTACCCGCATTCCCCCACCCCTCTCAATCCCTCACCGTCCTCTCCTCTCCCTATTTCTCCGAACAATTACCTCCCATCAAAAAAAGGAACCCTTCCCACCATCGCACTTCTTCCCCCTTCCTCATCCCTCCCAACGCTCTCCAGCCACCCTAGCTCCCTCATTTCCACTCCAGTTTCTCCCTTTCTCTTCACTGCGGGGGTTTTATACTTCCAGGCTTCCAAGCCCGCCACCTTGCTGCCACCTCCCCCGCCCTGAACTCTCGTCCTCAACTTTTCTCTAGCCTTCACCTAACACTCTTAACCTGTTTCCACCCTATCCTGCCAGACTGCCATACGAAACATCGGTCGTATCTCCCATTACGTTATGGTATCATATGTAAAATATCGTCATATATGCAACATCGTTCTTATCAATAAAGGTAATCCTAATCGCCTAATCTACATTATCAAACTATCGACAATAGTTGATGACTTTCAAATATACTGTCTACTATCTGTCTATATATCTAACCGGATGAGACGTAAAAATAAAAGTATCTTCATGCCGCCGATATATCACACAGACCTGCGCCCTGCACACCGTCTTGCTCGTGTTGCTGCGACCTCACCATCACCCGTCTTTCCGCATCCCTCTCCTTCCCTCTTCTTTCTCACTCCTTCCACACCTTCCCACTAGCCCTCTCCCACTGCTCCATCCGCCGTGAATATTCCCCCCCACCTGCCCAACCCTCCTCTAAACCCTACCCCAATTCAGCCTTCAATCACTTCCACCGTCCCAGCTCCGTCTCCAAACCTTAAATCCCCATGCTGCGCGATCTCTTCTCCCCCGCCCCATCCGTCGTGACCCCCATTCTCAGCTCCCCTCCCTTCCCTTGACCGTCCTTCTTAATCCCTGGGTCCACACGTTCCCCCTTCCCTCCCTCAACTCACCCCCACGTCCTCCAACTCCACCCTCCCTCTCTCTCACCCTCTTCAGAATTCATTTTGCTTAATGCCGTCCCCTGTCGCGTGGGTATCTCGCCCTAAACTCTCCCCACGTCTCCAGACCCCGTCACCCCCCTCAGGCATCCCCACGGTTCCCTCCTCTGGAGACCTCTTCCGTCTCGTTCCCCGCGAGGTTCCCATAACCTCCTCCCCCGTAAAGGCCTCCCCCCCCCCTTTTCCCCCCTAAGGTCTCCCAGGAATCATCTCCCCCCGTCCCCACTCTCCTCTTCCAAGCTTTAAAGGCTTCGTGTATTCTCACCTCTCCCTCAAACCTTCTATCATCCTCCCCACCTCCACCCACTGCGTACACATCTCATCCCCTATGAAGCTAGCCCTCTCCTCTCTCCCTGGATTCCTTTTCTCCCTCCTTCGTTTGCTCTCGAAGCAATCTCCGTTCTTTTCTCTTCAATTCTGCCAGCGTATGTAATGGAATTTTGTAACACGGGGCCTAAAATTATCACTTAGCGTAAAAGCTTAAAAAAAATCCTCTACCTCTTATTTAACCAACCTGAATATTCATACACAAACTATTAATGCTGGCAATAACTAATACTAAAAAATATGCACACAGTTGGAACTCACCACTGAGAAATCTTTTACCTTTGTTTTTGGATTCCTGGATAACTGTTGGGTTATTACCTTCATGTGTAGTGTATTTAAGCACATCCTAAAGAGTTTTGTTGTCAGGTTGGCTGAAATGGTTTATGTTGAATTTCATTTCTTGATATGAATGGATGATCATACCTTCCATAATTATTTTTTATTTTTAAAATAAGCTGACTCTCTTCGGAAAACTGATCGTTCTCATATAATAATAGAATCAGTCTAAAAATTAATCTTCTTTTTTGGAGGAGATCCCCCTGCCAATCTTAGAACACTTTTGAATGGCGTATACACTCATGCAAAAATCCCTTCATCCCACTCGCATGCAAACATATGCACTATCATCCAACAAACAATTGAACCCCAGAATGCAGCATGAAATCCATCCAACAACGCACAAGCCAGAATATGAAAAGTAAGAAGGCGAAATTCCACCGCCACAAGAACATACGAGTACAACATGAAACACTCTCCTCCCCAAGGACACATGTACGACTGACCCCAAAGCTTTCTGGTCATATGTTAGGGAAGTAAATGGGGGTAAGCAAACTGTGGCTTGCTTAAGGGATTTAAAAAATGTAATTCATGCTGACAGTAAGGGTAAAGCTAAGATTCTGAATACATTCTTCCGAAGCGTTTTCACTAACGATGTATCCACCGCGTATCTCCAAGAAACATTACATACTCAACCCATAGAAAAAATAACAGCGGACGAACAAGGAATTGTTAAATTGCTCAAATAAATCAATCCTAACAAAACCCCCGGTCCCGAAAATATAACTGCTTGGGTGATAAAACATTTAGATCCTAACATCACCCCCTACCTCTAAGTTATATTTAACAAATCGATCACAGAATGCAAATTCCCTAAGAATTGGAAAACCGCGCAAATAACGTCTATTTTTAAAAGCGATGACAGTGAGGACCCTAGTAATTACCGAGCCATATCTCACACTTGAACATGGAACGTCAGGACAATGTTGAGGACAGACAAATTAGAGGATAATAAGCGAGAGATGGAAAGAGGTAATATAGATATTTTAGGTCTATGCGAGGTGAGATGGAAGGATAGTGGGGATTACTGGAGTGATAATTATAGAATAATATACAGCGGTGGGGACGAGAGCCAACGAGGGGTCACCGTAATATTAAATAAAAAGGTAGGAAGAAGCGTAGTCAACATAGATCAAGAAACGGTTAGAATATTACTCGTAGGAATTAAAGCAGAACCGACGGACTTGGTCATTGTTCAGGTATACATGCCACCGAGCAACCACAAGGAGGAAGAAGTCGATATGATGTACGATGAGTTAGAGGATATAATCGCGTGTGTTCCTGCAGGGGAACATTTGATAGTGATGGGGGATTGGAATGCGACGGTAGGCGAAGGAAGAGATGGTGGTGAGGTGGGAGGCTACGGCTTAGGCACGAGGAATGAATTCGGGGAGAAAGCAATTGAATTCTACCGGAAACAGGTGTTAGTCATCACCAACACATGGTTTAGACACCACAAAAGGCGTAGGTATACATGGAAAATGCCAGGTGACTCAGAAAGGTACCTGTATCACTTAGATCATATTATGGTTAGGAACATGTTTAGGAACAGCGTGATAAATTCGCACTGTTTCCCTGGGCTGGATGCGGACTCTGACCACAATTTAGTTGTTATGTAATGTGCCGTCCGTTTCAAAAAGATAAGGCAAGGGCGGCGGGTTGGGAAATTAATTTCATTAACATGCATTAATGCATTGAAGCATTAAATGGATGAACAAGGAAGGATTGTCAGCAGGCTGTAGAGAAAATCATGGATGACGGTAAAGAGCTGAGTACTATCGAAGAGAAATGGGAATGCATCAAGAAAGTGATATCGAAAGCCGAAAAAGACACAAAGGAACCGTCAACAGGGAAAGGATAAGAGAACATTGGGTAACGGATGAAATGATTGCAAAGATGGATGAGAGAAGAAGATGCGAAAATGTAAACACAGAGTTAGACAGAAGGAAATAAAGAGAGTTAAACAATGAATTGAGACGGGCCAAAAATAAAGCAAAAGAATAATGGTGGAGGACGCAATGCGAGGATTTGGAAAATTTACAGAGTAAGAGTGAAATTAGTGCTCTATACAGCAAGGTTAAGTTATTATCGGGAAGTAAGAAGGCAAGATCTGTGCTAAAAATTAAAGATAAGTGGGGTAAGATAATAGTTGAACCAGAAAAAATCCAAGAAAGATGGAAGGAATATATAGGAACACTTTATGCCAGAGAACTTAGGCCCACAAGGTTAGACATAGAAAAGGAACATGGCGTAAAAGAAGATAGCTTAGGTCCAGGCATATCGACGATGAAATAGAAACGGCATTAAGGGAGATAAAACCAAATAAGGCCGTGAGGGTAGGCAACATTCCTGTAGAACTGTTGAAATGTTTAGGAAAATGTGGGAAGGAGAGACTATATGGACTGATTCGTAATACCTATCAGGAAGGAATCTGGCCGGAATATTTTGTGAGATCAGTGTAAGTTCCTATTCCGAAAAAGGTAAAGGCTACATCATGTGAGGATTACAGAACAATAAGTTTGATATCCCACGCAGCTAAAGTAATTCTCAGGATCATCGACAAAAGGATAGAGAGTAAGGGATATGATTACTTAGGGGATGATCAGTTTGGGTTCAGGAAAGGAAGTGGTACGCGTGATGCCATTGCAGTAATGAGATCACTAATCGAGAGGAATATAGAATAAAATCAGGATGTATTTGCCTGTTTTGTAGATTTCGAAAAAGCGTTTGATAGAGTGAATTGGGAAAAATTAATGCGTGTATTGCAGAAAATAGGAATGGATTGGAGGGACAGGAGACTGATCCGCAACCTGTACATGTCTCAGACTGTTCAGGTGCGAGTGGGGAACGGAGAGTCCGGATGGGCAGTGTTAGGAAGAGGTTTAAGGCAGGGTTGTCCATTCTCACCTGCTGTGCTGTTCAACGTATATGTAGAGGAAATGATTAAAGAGGCATGGGAAGAACTGGAGGTAGGAATGAAAGTCGGAGGGGAATTCGTAAAATCGGTTAGGTTTGCTGATGACCAAGCATTAGTTGCTCAGTCAGTCAAGGGGTTGCAAGCATTGCTGAGTGAATTTTAAGCTCAGTGCGATAGATATGGGATGAGAATTAATATTAATAAAACAAAGGTTATGTTATTTTCTAGAAATAAAAAGACTAAGCTAAATATTAAAATAGTAGGGGAAAAATAGAGCAGGTAGAATAGTTTAAATATTTCGGAAGTGTTTTGGACCAACACGGTCAAAGTAGCAAGGATGCAAGGAGAAGAATTGCGCTAGGCAAGAGGCTTTCTCAAGGAGGAGGGAGCTGATGACGGGGACGTTGAGTAGGGAGTTTAAGAAAATTCTCGTAAAAACTCTGATATGGAGCGTAGCTATGTACGGCGGGGAACCGTGGTCGCTGAAGCAGGAGGATAGACGTAGATTGGAGGCTTTTGAAATGTGGGTGTGGAGAAGAATGGAGAGGGTGAAATGGACCGAAAGGAAAACAAATGAGGAAGTACTGGAGATGGTGGTTAAGGAGAGGGGTTTGTTGAGCGAAATCATATGGAGGCAGGAAAAATGGATGAGAGGTGTATTGAGCGGTAGTGGAATGTTGAAGAGGGTAATAGAGGGGAGGATGTTTGGCAAGCGAGGAAAGGGCAGGAATAGGATAGGGATGTTATACGGGATGAAGAGAGGAAAGAAGTACACAGAGATTAAGAGGTACCTGATGTAGATGAGGTTGCTGGATTGGGTTTTGTTTGGAGTTACAAAATGTTGATTTGATGTGTCCATCAGAAAACCTACCTTAACCGGTAGATTACCTAATAAAAAATCTCTCACTTCTATACGTTGTAAAATTTTATAGGCCACAATTGTCAGTTCCATAATGAGACACCCTGATAACATTTACTTTTTAAGTGACAATCAACACGGATTCAGGAAAACCCGCTCATACGAAATCCAAATAATATTATTCACACATGACTTACTTTTATCGCGTGAAACTGGTAGGTAAGTGGACGCGATCTTTATAGATTTTCAAAAGGCATTTGATAAGGTTTCTCATGGTAAACATATTCATAAATTAAAGGGCACAGGTGCGAGCATAAACATGGGCGCAATAAATTGGGTTGAAGTTTTCCTTTCAGAACGGGAACAGAGGGTAGTCCTTGACGTGTTTCTATGAATTTGTGCTCTGCTGTGGATTGGGGTTTGCATGTGTGTGCTGGTTTTGAATGTGGTATTTCTTTTTTCCTTTTGGTGGTGACCTAACGCCCCACGCCACACTCCCTTGCGGCGGCTTGCGGGGTATTATGTAGATGTAGATGACGGCGCTAGTTCCGTCAGCGTACGAGTGACCTCGGGGGTACCTCAGGGAAGTGTAATCTTGCCTTTGCTTTCCTTGATTTTTGTGAAAAATTTAAACCGCGAAGTGAAAAGTAAGATTAGGATGCTCGCGGATGATACGGTGATTTATCGGGAGATATTTGGGGATGAGGATCATTTGATTATAGCATATGATTTAGATTGCATATCTAAATGATGTTCAAAATGGGGATTGTCATTAAATCATAATAAATATTCGATGGTAAATTTCTTTAAATATCCATGGGATTGTTTGAAAATTAGCTGTAGTTGACCTAGAAGGAGTTGATACGGTATAATATCTAGGTGTTACATTCACTAAAGACTTAACTTGGGGGACTCACATACGTTAAGTATGCGGGTAAGCACATAAAAAATTGGAATTTATTTGACGCATTGTCGGCAGAAGTGATTCCAAGTTCAAGGAACGTTGTTACTACGCTCTTGCAAGACCTCATTTACAATATGCATGTAGCATCTACATCTACATAACACCCCGCAAGCCGCCGCAAGGGGGTGTAGCGGGGGGTGTTAGGTCACCACCCAATAAAGGAAAAAAGAAAGCATATGGGATCCATGTGAAAAAGACCTCATTTGGGAAATTGAAGATCCGACGCCGGGCAGCCCGTTTCGTAAAAAAATGTTACGATAAAACAAAAAGCGTCACTGAAGCGCTTATAGAGTTGGGATTGGAGTCATTGGAACAAAGACGATTCAATGCTGGGTTGAACTTACTAAATAAATTCAGATCTGCATGTTTCAGGACAGAGGTCTTGCAAATTATTCGCACTACAACATACATTGGTCGCTTAGATCATGTATACAAAATTCGGGAAATAGATGCCAGAACTAGCAGACTGAAGGACTCCTTCTTCCCACGGACAATACGGGATAGTATCTGTAGGCTTATACTCGTAGGTAGCAAACACCACTGGTTACCCTCAGCGCCTAGAGAATAATTAGTTCAACTCAATTGCATGACTTTTAACTAACCTCGTGTGTGTCGTTGCCAAAACCCTTCCCGCATGACCGCATTAACGAAAACCAATGATTTAATTCCTGAAATTTTCGTAGGAATATCAGTTCTTAATTGTAATATTTTCATTTTGTGTAACATCCAGACATAAAACGTTGTTAAGTATATTCTAATCATAACCTTTTGCGCTCGTTATTGGTACTCGTTGAAAAAAGTATAAGCTAAGATGTGACTCGGAGTTCAAAGAAGATTTACTAAAAATTGTTTTTGAAAAAATGATGCAAGTACTAGGTAGCTTTAATGGGTGCTCTTCAAGACTAGAAACACGATGAAGACCAATACTCAACCATTACCCATAGTGTAGCACGAGAAACGTCTGATAACCACCCGGCTTATCTATCTCACAGTGATTTACAACTCATGCTTGGGTAAACCGTGACAAGGTTGATCCCTGATAGGCTTGGAATTTTTTGAAACCCTCTCCAGAAAAGTTCCGTAGAATATTTTTCGATGCTCTTCTTAAGCTGGTGAGGATACTGCTCAGTTGAGAAATGATGCTAGGCCTATTGCTTTCGCTAACCGGGAAACGTTGATACTCTGTGAATTGGCGGAAAAACAAGAGGCGGTAACCAAACAATGTCATGCCTCCATGCCCTATGCCTCTTTAAAAGTCATGAACACACATCCTTAAAATTGAATTCCAGTCGAGCGACCACGGTGTGAAATGGGGCCAACCGAATAGGCTGCTTCATTTTCTGTGATACAATGCACTTATCAATTTTTGTGGTAACTAATTAAATCAAAATTTATGTTTTGGGCAAACTTCAGAGCATAACATTCCTGGTCTAGGACAAATCTGAATAGCTGTCTATTATTTGGGGACAGTGTTTTCATTGCGTTTAATAACTTAACTCATGACATTATTACTCTCTCTCTCTCTCTGTCTCATTGCGCGGACGGACGTGTTTGTCGCTTGCTCCTGAAAACAGGTTTGACCCTAACTAAGCCTTCGTGCCTGCCTACTACCTCTCTCCTGAACTGAACTCTCTGGTTCAGTGAAGTGTATACTCGTATATTGTGTCGTTTATATAGCTTTGTTTTGTTTGTGCCTATTTATTTTGTGTGTGGTGGTAGCAATTATTCTTAGTGGTGTGTAGTTGCTTGTGTCCCGCTAATCTGAGTGCTTATTGGTGAGTTCTCTTTTCTTTTTTTATTTTTCTAAGTAGCAAATCTTGATACAACATTATTTTTTGCTCGTGGGCTTTAGATTTTATCCCAACCATTTAATAGATTGTTATGGTTTTAATTGAAGTAACCTTTTTAGAAAATTTTAGCATGTTGTATTCAGGTTAGCCTCTCGTGGGAACTTAACTATTAAATTAGGATGACTTCACTTAGGGTCCCTGTTGCCATGCTCATAAACGCTGGTGAATACGCGGGTTTAAGGACTCGTATCGCCACGCTGGAGAAATGGTGCGAGAGCTTCGATCGAAAATCGACGGCGGGGTGTCTTTTCGCAAGGGAATTGGTGCTCTGTTCAGGAATTAGAAAGCCCGCAACACTAATAGGGCTGCATGGGTTCGCCCGGTGCTGAATTTGGTTGGGCGATCGCAGACCTACCGCGTGTCTAATTTCCCAATGAAGGAGTGTCTCCCCTCCGTAGATTGAAGGAGGGTCGTTTCTCGGGCCAAGGGGAAGGGAGCGCTGCGGTCAGGATTAGACTCTGCGGAGTTAGCTCCGATCCCCGTCTCCAAGAGGTACCAGGTGCCGTCGGTTGACATCACCATCGTATTCACAGCCCCTGCCCTTACCCCGAGGTTTCTGCGGAAAAACGTCTGTGAACGGGAAGGGGAGAATTTTTATGATAGGCAGTTCCAATGTCCGACGTATAATGTCTCCCTTACGACGTAGTATCCAACGATAGGGCGATTTTGAATCGTTATACTCGTGGTGCATACCAGGGGGCGGGGTTCCTCCGGTGCCACAGGCGGTAAAGGTGGCTGAAAGTGACGTGGATGGCTCCAAGCTACGATTTGTAGCACATGTAGGGACAAAAGACGCCACGCACCGTGGATCCAAGGAAATTCTGCGTTCCTTTGAGGAACTGAATTCGGGGGTGAAGTGGGTAGAGGCAGAGTTTAAAGTCCCAGAAAAGTTAATTATTTGCTCAATTTTCCCCCAGTTGAACCAGGTGGCATGGAATAATAGTTCGGAAATTTTGCACTAAATGGGGAGCCTATTAATCATTCGGGGGTATATTATACGGTTAAGGAATCGCAGAGGGTAGCGTCTTGGATTCAGGAACATATGAAGAGGGTTTATATTTGATAGGTTAGAGAGTAGGTCAATTAGTGGACATTTTCTTATGAAACATTACACGAGTAATTCACAAAAGAATTGCGACAAGAATCGCGGCAAATGTAATGAAATATTAGACTAAGCACATGAGAATGAGCAGGTAAATATAACTCCTAGAGTAAGCAACATCAGAAAGGATAATAACAATAATTGATCAAGAAAAGACTTATTTCAGTGGTGAAAATCAGGTATCATAGCTAGAATTAACTAGTAACTAGCTAGCGGGGCGCGGGGGCGCTGATTTAGAAGTAGCAAAGCCGATGTAATAAAAATTATAGGAACTGAGAGCTGGTTATCTCAAGGCATTGCAGACAAAGAGATTTTTCCTAGGGATTTTAGAATTTGCAAAAGGGACAGACAAAATAGGATTGATGAGTGTTTATAATTGTTAAAAATTCACGATGGTAGATGTGAGTCTTTCCCTAATAATACCATAGAAAGTGTTTGGTGCTCCATAAAAAAACCCTCGGTCATAAAGAGTCTACATTTTTGCATACTAAAGACCCCCCGATTCCGGAGAAATATCAATTTTAGAACTAGAAAGAGAGGTCGCTAGTTTGAATTCCCATTTACACAATAGACAAATTATAATCGGATTTCAATCTTCCAATCATAGGCTGGAAAAACTATAGTTTTCTTAGTAGGAGGAAAGAACAAGGAGTCATGCGAGTCATTGCTTCTTGTTTTTATGTCACACTAATTAAACCAATTAGTACTGACACCCACCAGAGGAAACAATATGCATCTACTTAATACCACGCAAGCCACCCCAAGGGTGTGTGGTGGGGGCATATACACTTGATCTAGTAGCCAAAAATCATTATCCAAAGTCATCCTAAATTCAGCCAAACTTGATGGAATTAGTGGCCACAGAATGGTGTTAGTTAAAATTAACTTGATGACTATTAAAAATCAGAAACCCAAAAGAAAAATTTACTTGTTTAACCGGGCCGATTACGAAGGATTAAGGCGTGACCTACAGCAGTCTTATAGTACATTTAAGTAAAGTAGTAGAAACAGAGCGGAGTGATTTTGTCGACATCATACGGGCTACAGTAGGAAAACACGTACATTGTAAATTTAAAAGCAGCAGGAGGGAACCTTCCATGCATATCAAAGCCACTAACTATCAGCAATGTCTACACTTCACCAGTTATCACCGTTCTCACACCAAACGCTCGATTCCTAACTTTCTCTCTACCCGCGGACACCGTATGAACAACACCACAGCCACCCTCAACAAATACCTCCACAAACTACACCAGGTACTCCGCAAACGCGGTTACCCAGAAAGACCCCTACAGTATAAAATCCACCGCTCCAACCTACCTCATACATCACAGAAAAATTTTCCCACATCTGACGAAGAACTCAACCTTTGCACTACCTATTTCTCCAGATCCCACAGACTAAAAGGCCTTTCTTAAAGAACGGTTTCCTATTTTACACGACAATGACGCTTCCTCATCCTTACTGCCCCAATGGCCCTCTCTCATATACAGACGACCCGCCAATCTCAGAAACCTGAGATCCACCAACCATTTGGCGCCCCTGCCTGAGAAATTTCCTCATATTTCCTCTACTTTCAACCGCCCCCAATGTAAAACATGTCCGTTTTTCAAATCAGCTCCCCTCTTCCCACATCCCCTCATTGCCTCCTCACCTCGTTTACACTGATCTCATGAAGTCTTCCGGCCAGATTCCTTCCTCATAGATACTACGAATCAGCTCATATAGTGTCTTCCTACCACATTTTTATAAACCTATCAGTAATTCCGCAGGAATGTTGTCTACCCCGACGGTCTTATTTGGTTTCATCTCCCTTAATGCCCTTCCTATCTCATCGTCGAGTATGTTTGGACCTAAGGTATTTCATTTTATATCATGTTCTATTTTTATATCTAAACTTGCTGGCCTAAGCTCTTAACCATACAGTTCTTCTATATATTCCTTCCGCATCTATTGAATCTTTTCTATTTCAGCTATTATCTTATGAAAGCTACTCTACCTCTACCCTACCTCTACCTTTCTCAGCAAACTTGCTGTATCTTCGCACTGCATCTTCCACCATAATTTTTTTGCTCTTTTTGTTACCTGGCTCAAATTATTATTTAACTCCCTCCTCTACTCTTGGTTCGAAAGAGTTAGGCAAAAGGAAGAAAAATACTCCCTACTGTTTCTAATCTTCTCATTCGTGATCCATAGTTCCCTTGTTCTTTTATCTTGAGCAGTTCCTATAGTGTCTTTTGCGGTTTTCTGATATCCCTCTTTTGATACATTCCCATTTTTCCTCGATAGAACTTAGCTCTTTTCCCTCATCCATGATTTTTTCTACAGCCTGCTGATACTTCGTCCTTGTTAATTCCTTGGAGGTAGAAATTTTGCGCTACCGAAGTTCACTGTGTGCGATGTGATGATGTGTCTTGTTAGACGAATCTAAGTAATCTACATAAAACCCCAAAAGCGCCGCAAGGGCGTGTGGCGGGGGTTTCAGATCACCAGCTATACATGCATGGCACTTCCACCTTATTGTTCTGTCGTAAATTATGTTCCTTACCATTGTGGTCTTAAATTCTTCGAGAGAAAAACAAATCCTGAATTATCGATCGGTTCTGCAGCCAGTTTCCCTTAACTTAACCCTGGTCTCGCCCAACAATGTACTGCGGCACTGGGGTTATTTCTTCCGTGTCAGCGTTAAAGGGGGTAATGGGTTAAATGGGAGAAGGGAACATTTGGTCTCAATTTCGCCCAAATAAAGACCTCTATCTATATGTCTTTGTTTCGTTGTTTATTTGTCGTCGAATTATTTATACTTTTTTAATTTTAAGCCACGATTTTGGTCTTTGTGTTTCAAGCGTCTACTACTCAGAAATCCATTAAAATGTGACCATTTCTGTTCGCTCATACGGATTCTACATGAAACCAGTAGCGTTTATTTGTATCTTGTTTGATTCTTTAAGTCCTCCTGTGAAGGCTTCCAAATAAAATAAATGCCTATAAGAATATTATAAATAGTTAAAATAAAAAATGAAGGAATCAGGACTAAGACAGACAACTGTACCTAATAAGCAGTTCGGTTATTGTGGGCACTGGTACCCAGTTATCACAGTGGTAACTTAGGTTTTAGTGATCGGTGTTTGAGGCAGGAATGCTAGGTACACATCGGAGCGTTTAGTACCAGGACTTGATTTCTACCGAATCTTCCCGTTTTCTGAATTCTTCCTCACTTGTTCTCTCATCCTCTATCCTCAATTCCCCCACTCGCTCCATCCTACTCGTCTCACGCCGCACACCCTTTCCCGCGATACTCATTGCCCCACTCCAAGACCCGCTCCCATTACACCGTTCTCTTCCTCCTCGCTCGTCTCCCTCCTCATCCTACCCGTACCCTCCAATCTTCCCCCATACCTCCGATCTCTCCATCCGTCTCTTCTTTGCCTCTGGTCGTGGCCATGAATAAAAGATATTCACTCCACACAGAGCACTACACTTTCTCCCTCCCTCCCTCCGCCTCCTTCTTCCCAAACCTACTCTTCCCCCCCTCTCTCTTCTCCTTCGACCCTCGCCCTCTTTCTCTCTCTCCAGTCATTGAACTTCCTTTGTGCCTTCTCAGCCCTCAGGACAATCCTGCCATGGTGGATCCCTACCCCATGGGCATTTAATACGTTTTCCTTTGGGTATTCGTTTTAGCGCCAAGTTGTTGGTAACGGTCTGGCACCCTACTGGAAAACAACTCCTTAGCCGTCGCGAAGGGAAGGAGGAGCGAATTTCTTTCTTCATTTTTTTATCTCACTCAGATCTTCCTCATCCTCCCCCTCCTCATTTCCCTCCAAGGCGTTTGCAGCATCTCTTGAATGGCGTCGTGGGGAGTTAAACAACTTTTATCTGATTAAAGATGAATTTTTCGAGAAATCGCTTTTTGGTGCTGCGTGGAGGGGATTTTTGCTCCTCTAATCGTCGTGTATATTTTAGCTTAAAATGGTCTTTCATATCATATTTCCCTTTATTTAGGAGTATCCGACATCATGAATAAAAAATCTTAACCGAGCGATAAGCTATGCAAAAGCTGTAAGAAACAGCTCTTTTCCTTTGAATATTTGGCGGGTGTGATCCTTTTTCGGCATTCGATGTCGCTCATCATAATAAAAAGAGTAAACTGTCGCCAATTAATAAAATAAGTTAATTATTAGTTGTTACAAGGAGTCTTGATACACTTTTCCGCAAAAAACGGTATCATCAAATTTTAGTAACTACGTATGTTCGATGAAGCAGCAGGGTTATGGTGTGCCATGTGTGGCAATGAAGTTGGTTGATCAAAATATTAATTCGCAGTCCTTAAACAAGATGTGTAATTACCCATGGCATCCGATGCAGTTTAAACTCCATTCAATATCTATCATTAAACTTTTTTTGAAACAAAATTTACATCAAATTTTGCTGGGATTAGCCAATATTTGTTAAAGTAGTTTCAATTATTAGTGAGATAAATATCAACAATTTTAAAAATAAGAAATGTTCGAAAAAATCTGTATTTGATGTAGCAAATGATTTTTAGAATAAAATGTCGTTGATAACAGTTAATGGAACACCATTTTCTATAGATCAAGCATAACTTCCTTTGACACATTAATCTTGAAAGAAACCTACTGGCATTGAAGGAAAAAATATTAATACTCATTTCGGAAAACGGAGAAAAAGTCAATCATTGAAATATATAAATATAAGAGAGATGAATCGTCTTTGGACATTTCACGATAGAGCTTAAGGGAAAGGTGGAGAAGATACTCGGGAGTGCGTCAAGGAAACGAGGAGTGGCAATGTGGATTAAAGTCCTTAAAAATTCTCGGAAGTCTGCAAACAGACTGACGAATGCATATAAAAGAGAGCGGGAATAATAAGGATCACTTGCTGACGTTTCCTTGAGGCTTTCTAAAAAAGAAAAGGGATTCTTTCGTGCTTCTTTGTAAATTACCCTTTCCATTTTCCTTCCCTTTTTGAGGGTGCGAAACTGCTGCTTTCACATTTTCCGGGCCATTCCCCACTTCATGTAAAGCCCTAGCACGTGGTTTGGCAAGTTGCTGTTCTTCTTCTTACCACCTAATTTGAAAGAGCTGGGGAGAAATAATATGAAGATGAGTGACCTTGGCTTTCCGATCTTTCCATTTTCGTGCAATAAAATTCAGTATAGCTTTTTTACCGTTTTTTTCAGAGATCCCCATGCTTAAGGAGCACTCGAGTCACTCTTTTTAAAATAGTTCATTGAGAGAAGGTATTTGGATTTATCCGCTTTTGGCGCTAATTCATTTCAAGTTATATTTTCATCGATTATTATTTAGGCGCAAATGACCTCAGATGTCGGTCGTCTCCCGTAACACTCTTACTGCTACTGCTTATTATTTAGTAAATACTAATGTGGAGGCCTCTCCTTGGAATAAAACCTTGACGTGGTGGAAGGGCATGTAAGTTCTGATGACCCCTAGAGGGCGGGGTCCTGACGAGAAGAATGATATTTGTTCCTGGTAGTGTCACTATGTGAGATAGGTCGAAGGGTAGGAGACAGATGAAAGGCAATCCACTCAGCGTCTGTTTATCAGTGCAAAAAGGATCGGACTCCAGTGGGACTGTTATTTGAGTGATGGCGTCGCGTTGAAAACACCACTGAGGAAGGTAACAGGAAATCGTCCGTATATTTAAAGGAATAACGATGAAGCACAAGCACAAAAATGGGCTCTGTGAACAATGGTATTGGGCCCACTGGGCCGCAGGTCGTGCACGGTAGCGATCCACGGACTTTTTCAGACAAAATATTTGAAAATCAAAATTGGAAGGAGCGGCTCAGAAGACTCGTAAGAGAAACAAATCAGTAAGATAAAACTGGAACTTTAAATGCTAGGGCAAGGTTAACACGGAGGCAATTAGAAAAAATATCAATCGGAGGATTAAAAGAGGAAATATAGATCTTTTACGGTAGTGCGGCGTGAGGTGGAAGAATAATGGACATTACGAAAGATATAGGTACACATAGTAAAATGCAGTGACCGCGCAGGAAGAGAGCCAGAGACAGATGGTAATACTACAGGTATTGAGCAAAAAAATAGAAACGTAGCAAATATAAAGCAGCTGAGTGATAGTTTATTATCTGTGCAAATAAAAGCTGAATTAACGAACTTGGTTATAATTCAGGTAAATATTCCAATGCGTAATTCTAGATTGGAAAATATAAATAGATAGGGAATTTGGCCATTTAGAGAACATGAATGTGTGTATCCCTCGGAGGACACATTTTGCATACACGTGGGTGGTCTGAATAATTTCCGGCCTCAGAAATTTCAGAATAAATGTCTTGTATCTTTGTTAGGTCGGACACTTATCAGACCACCCTTGTATTAGTGATGGAGAGATGGGAGTAAGGTCGGAGAATACGGAGATTCGTAATGGTCCGTGCTAAGTATGGTTGTGAGACAGAGATAACAACTGTCACCTGTATTGTCAAAATATACATGTAGATAATGTTAAAATGGCAAGAGGGGTATACAGGGAAACCTGTAGTGCTGAAGACAGGAGTGAAAGAGGTGTGTAATCAATTAAATCAGTTGAATTTGCGAATGATCAAGCTTTAGTAAATCAGTCAGAAATTGGGTTACAATCATTGATGGGAGCATTAGAAAATCAATTTGTTTTGTATAGAATGAGTTCCAATGTATAAAAACAAAGGTCAAGAGGTTTTCAAGCAAGAAAAAAGCTAAGTCAAACTTCAAAACAGAAGTTCGAAAACTGGAGCAGGTGGAACAGTTGACTTATCTCGGAAGTGTTCTGGACTAAAATGGCCAAAGTAGAGGGGACATAGGAAATAGAATTACTTTAGTCAAAGAAGAGGAAATTAATAAAAGGGACGTTGAGTAAAGATATTAATAAACGGCTCGTTTAAACTTTTATTTGGAGCGTTATTTTGTGCGGTGCGGAAACTTGGTTAATGAAGCGAGAGAATAAATGCAGATTTTAGGCCTGTAAGATGTGGTTTTAGAGAAGTTTGGAAAGAGTATGAAGATGGAAAGGAAAATAAATGAAAGGGTACTAGATATGTTTGAGCATGAGAGAAAATTGCTGAGAGAAATTCAAAGGAGGAAGAAAAAGCGGATGCAAAGCATTTTGAAGAAGAAGAAGAGGGTCAGTAGGTCAATTTAAGAAACAGGCAGGATATCGACAAAATGTGTGCACTAACAATCTAATTATTCACTTTGAAGCTGCGAACATACATATTTTCATCACTAATCGTGTGAGGAAAAATGAAATTTTACATCTATTCACTCGACTACTTATCTCCATGATTTAAATACGTGGTCGGATCTACCATTGTGAGTCGGAGTCTGTGATATATCTTTAGCATCCTACCTTAAGGGACTTATCTAAAATTTACACTGTAGATTTGACCTGCATTTCAGCCTACTATCAACTAATGACCCCATCCTAAATCTTCCAATATTGTCGCGACACTGCTATATAAGGATATCGTTAGTAATAACTAGTACTGAATGTGTTGGGATATCATATTATAACGTTGTCTGGTGCTTCATTTCCAGGGGACGACATGTTCACAAAGGTGGTCGGAAAAAAAGTAATTGGAAGAACTAGATTTTAGAGGTTTTAGTGCGTATTTACCGCAAAACATCAAAAAGATGGAAAGAATCCTCCATTCAGTCGAGAAATCTTTCATATTCCTGGAATATGTTTTAATCTGAGACACTAGAGTCAGATACAGTGGCCCTGCAAATCTAAATGCCAAGAAAATCTGTATAAGGAGACCAATGCATGTAAGTTTGAACAGTGAGTTATACCTATAATTGTGGCCCTGCAAGAGCAATAACTTTAATGCAATAGACAAACTCTTAGAGAACGTGATGTAGGTAAACGCATGCATACCTTATATTAATGAGCAGATTCTAACACATTCTGCTTATCTTATGTTATTTCCTAATGACTTTATTGGCTATATTCTATTTTATGGGTGGTGTCCTAACTGCCAGAGTCGCACGTCATTTCGGCTTCTTGAAGCGTATTGTGTAGATGTAAATATAAACTATTAAAACAGACCATAGGATTTTTACAACTACTTGTAATAGAAACTTTTGGTGTCAGATTGTAATTAAAATGTAAAATGTTACGATTTGAAAATTGATAAAATGAATTGAAAACTAAAATATCTACTAATTTATCGAAGCAAAACCTGTGTTTTGATGACTGTTACGAGTATAACACCTGAGTTCAGTATTCATTGTGTAGGTACCTATTATTTATTTCATAATAAAAAATTAATGGACGTAGCTGGTTGCGTGAACATTATACGAGTTGTTAGAACTGGTCTACCATTCAAGGCAGAATTTTGATAGACTCGAGCGTTAAGGAATACTGCGTTCCTAAGCCTAACTAAATCTAATACAATAATTTATTGTCTCAATGTCGCCAGAATAAAGACGTATATTTCTCTATACCATACACGGCACCCTGAGTAAACCAGTTTTTAACTCCGAAAACTTTCTACATCGTTTAATTCCGTCTGACATGTAAAAAAGTAAAAAAAAGCGGTAATGTTATTCAAATAAAATGATCTTCTCACGAATGGGGCTATAATTATTAATATATATATATATATATATATATATATCTCTCTCTCTCTCTATATATATATATATATATATATATATATATATATATATATATATATATAGAGAGAGAGAGAGAGAGAGAGAGAGAGAGAGAGAGAGAGAGAGAGAGAGAGAGAGAGAGAGGGAGAGAGATATGGTGATTAAGGTGGATTTTTTTTCTGATTTTTTCAACATAAAATGAATGGATGGTTCCGAATTCATGAAGAGGAGATATTTCTAAAATCTTCTTATTCAGGAAAAATATGTAAGAGGAGGGATTTCCAGGTTAATCCTTCACTCTGCCAACCTGTTCATAAAAAAATATGAAGAAATCAAAGTCCTGTTCAAGTGAGATTTTTCAATGCACTCATTAATATTTTATATTTTTCAATACTATGTATTTGAAAAATGCCAATTCAATGATAAATTAAAGCTTGCTTGCTTGATAAAAATATGTCGAATAATTTTAATGTTAATACGTTCGGGCAGATATCAATTCCAAGTTAATGATTAAAAATGTATCCGAATTTGTATGTTTCATCATTGTTTCCTGTATTTTACATAAGGGGCAATTTCCATTTTTGAACGTGAAAGCAATAAATTATTGCAATGTATAAAAGCAATTGAAAGAAAAACTGTTTGTATGCGAAAAAGTGACGCCAGAAATCATTTTTTACATATGCGCCTCTGATTTCATGGATCTGTTCAAAGCTCAAATCGCCATACTATGGATTTGACTCATCCGTGAAATTACAAGGCTTTCAAATCATGATTTATAACTGTTTTATACCAATCAAATTTCGTTTATTTGTTTTTACTTTCGAATTTATGAATTCAATTAGTGCTGCTTGAATTTACATAGAAATTATTTTGTTTTTAAAATTATGAAATATCATTGGTATATATATAGTACAGTTATTTAAATGAGATAATTTTCATTGACCCGTGTACTTTTTTCTCTTGTCCAAAATATTTGTTAGTTGTTGAAATGAGAAATTTAAAGTGTCTTTAGTAAGGGATTCAAATTATTTTGAGAGAGTAATGAATAAAATCATCTATCGAAGAAAGTTCATTTTGAAAATTAAGTTCTATCTTTGGTAAGGCAATGCGTCAACTACGTGTTAATTCCTACTTCAACACTATTATAACTATAGTCTGTGCCTCACTCTCCAAATTTTTCAGTGTATGCTGCATGTAAAAATCATTTTTATAGATATTTGATTTGAGGATAAACACAACTATATATGCAAACACCAACTTTAGTCTGGCAACACTGAAGTAAATGAGCAACCATGGCGTGACAGTTTAATATGTCGTAGATCATTTATGTAGTGTTCGAGTATTTCTTTATAATTACGAAATAAAATAATAATAATTCTCCTTTCATTCATATTTGCTCGTAAATAAAAAAAATATTCAAGATTGTGATAGGAAGTAAACTTGAGTGATACTCATAATATTTGACTCAAGGAGATTATGTAAAGAAATACATATTTTTTGTGTGAAAACATTCTAAGTTTATTTATTCAGAGATTATGTACATTTTATTTCAGATGGTAGGAGAAAAACCTAATGCTTCCATTAAAAATAACTACAAAATATACAGTAGAAATTGTTTCTTAATAATGTTGACTAATGCTCTGAATATTATTTTTTTATTGCAAGAATGAATTTTCATAATTTTTAGCGTGTGAATGTGGTTCAATTTTTATCGGCTAAAAAATAACATTGGTCATTTTAATATCTTTCTAATTTGATTTTTACTATATCAAAGTGGTTTTTCTTTTCGTGCGCAATAAAATGTAGAACAATTATTGCTGAAAAGTTGTTTGGGAGAGGAAAACTATCAAACTTGGCATTTGGACATACATCAGAAGTTTAGACGCTACCACAAGATGACAGCAGAAATTCTGCTTTCTGAGGTTTAAGTATTCGTAACAATTTCTTGTTACGAAAACTTTTGTTGCCGGTGGGCTGTTATTCCACTTTGGCAGGAAGAGTGTAATGCTTTATTTTGCTTAGCAGAATTCACTGCACACAATTGAGATAGTTGAAAGTTGAAAACAGACGGTCCCTCGTAAATTGCATAAATTTCCTCCCTATTTCCTCAGCGATTTTCTTGCCAGAACTACATAAAAAATTCATGATAGCAAAAATAAAGAAGTCTCTCAGGGCATCGCTCTCTGTTAGCTTTTGGCCCTATAAATCGACATGAAGGAGTGAATATGTTCTCAAATGTGAAATCTGGCTTGCGTTGCACCATAAATTTGTCTTGATATAGATTTTTCAGAGAAATACTTTGATAGGTTTTTAGACATTAATTCTCTGAAAATATCATTCAATTCTGAGTTCTGCCTAATTAAATTTCTCTGCACAAAACAGCCAAGGTTTTATATGGATGGCAATATTTATTTTTTTCATCCATTGAAAAAATCAAATTCACAAAATCTTCAGCTAATTATTATCGTCTATCAGCGACGCACTTCCTTGAAACTACTTGCAGCGTATTTCAGATGATGATGATTATTATGAAAAAGAATTTTATTGGAGGAAGTACCATAAGGTGTAAAAATCGATGACCATATTACGCATATGAAATAATGAAATCAATTATAGTAGATAAAGTATCATTGCGGTACTTCAGTATTAAGACAAATACCATCAATAATTATTTAAATGTGGTTACAACATTGTAAAAATGCAAAAAAATCCGTGTTTTTAGTTCTTTCATGAAGATGTTTCAGTTTTTAGGCTACGGTAATACTTGCAAGTCAGTATAGGTTTATTCAAGCAATTGTGAACATTCCTGAAAATTTAAAAAAAAGTCTAATGATTTACACATCATATGTTTATGATAAGTTTTTGGTGGTTCCACAGCTGCCCTAAGTCCTTTCGAATACGGCATTAAATACCCTAAAATCCCTAACTACATAGCAATGATAGTTTTTAGCTCTTCATCTTTCCTGCTTCCCTTAATTCCATAAAAAATCATTATTCCTTTCCATCCCCTTGCCTGCTTACATTCTCTCCTCTACTTCAGTCTTCCTCACCCTATTGTATCTCGCTATCACCTTCATCCAATCATCCCGCTTCTTCAATTCTCTGAACAAACTTCTCTCTTCTTCTGTCATGCCTAGAACTTTTTCTTTGAGTTATTTATATTTTTCCCATTCTTCTCCACACCGATTTCTGAAAAACCTCCAACCCACGCTTATCTTCTTGCATCAAGGAATATGTTTCCCAGCCATACAAAACTACGCTCCATATTGAAGTTTTGTCTAATCTTGCTTTAAATCTAAACTTAGAGCCACCATATTCACACTCTATCATGGCAAGGGCTTGTTAGGATAACGAAACTTTCTAAATCCTTAGTACTTAAGCGAAATCCTTATAAGCACTTCCTAAATAGGCAAAACATTCTCTCAGACCTTACTTCTCATCTTAAATTTTTATCATTCCCTTCCTATTTATTCGCAATCTTATTATCTTTGTTTACTTGTAATTAATTCTCTTGTCATGTCTGTTAAAAAATATTTTTTAATGTGCTTTACGAGATCTGTTCAAGAAATTTCCGAACTTTTTGACTAGCGTGCCTCCAGTTGATTATTTTTTTAATGCACTTGAAGATGTTGTGTCCACGAAAACTTCTAAAGTAACCGCCCTAAACCACTTTGTTGATATCTTGTTTTGTTGATTAGTTACGGGCGTTTATGTGAAGGGGTGTTCATAGAGTGGGGCAAAAAATTGGATCCACTGAAATAAGCTCTTTGAAGGAACAGCGTTGTTCTCTGAAATTCTGCGTTAAACTGTACAAATTCTTCATGAAAACTTTTGAGTTGATTAACATAGCTTAAGTTGAGGATGCTATGAAACGATTGTACCGCCTGTTATGAGCGATTTACCCGGTTCCAAAAGTGGCGGCAATCAGTGGAAGACGACGAACCTTCCGGAAGACAATCAACGTGAACTGACGTCCCCCACATTGAGAATGGGAACAATCTCGTTCGTGCAAATCAAAGTTTGACGTCAGAGTACTTGCAAAATTGAGTGACATCTCGGTTGGTTCGTGCTATGAAATTCTGACTGAAGAACTGAGGAGTCATCTAGTCGCCGCCAAATTCCTGCCTCACCTCATGACAGCAGACCAGAAGCAACATCGAGTTCAAGTCTGTCAGCAACTTTCATCGTGCTGAAGAGGATGAAACCATCTTGTTAGGGATCATTATAGGTGATAGTCATGCATTAATGGGTATGACAGCGAAACAAAGGAGGCTGTATCTTCACTATGGTTTATTGAAGATGTAGACACTTTAGAATTAGAAAATGCGACAAGTTCGCTCGAATGTCAAGGTGATGTAGGATGTTTTTTTTAAAGTCAAAGTAGATTATGCATCACGAACCTAAAGGCCAGACAGTCCACAAGGAGTACTATCTGGGGGGGGAGGTATGAAACTTCCACAGGAGAGAACCAGGCGGAAATAGCCCGGAGTTTGGAGGAGTGATTTTTTCGCCACAACAACGCGCCAGCTCATTCGTCTCTCAGAACTCCTGTGTTATTAGTATAAAAACAAGACCGCTATGCTTTCTCAGCCACCCTACTATCTATACCTGGCTTTATGTGACTTTTTACTGTTCCCCAAAGTCCCCCCTTAAACTCCCGCTTAAAGGAAAAAGATTTACCGCCGTTCCAGAGATAGAGAAAATTTGACAGAGGAGCTTATGAGTGTTCCACAAGAAGCGTTCCTGGACTGTTTCAAAACGTGGAAACGCCGTTGGGATAAGTGTATACGTTGGAGAGGAGACTACTTTTAAGGGAACTCTGACCAATAATTTGTTAGGGAAGCATTTTCATGAAGTTCAGGAAGATTTTTAACAGTCCTCGTAGTTTGGACACGACTGCACTAGGCTACCTAGGCGCGTTCAAAAAGTCTGTGTTCAAAAAGTAGGTACTAATGCTCCAAGGTCAAATCTTTTTGAAACAGCATCTACACCAAAAACTCAGTTATAAACCCTGTGTTTAGATTATTCAGGGGAATTTTGTTCTTTTTAGGTTACCTGTGAAAAACATTCATGGGGGTGAAGTATTTTTTTTGTAAAAAAATTTTCGGAAAGTTTTTGAAAAGATATTTCAATTATTTCGTAGAACCCTTTGGTCGACTGACTTAATGAATTTTGATTATCTATAAAACAAGTTGACGAATTTATCACCTGTTTTTACTCCTTCTTCAAGGTCTTCCTATTCCTCTCTATTCTTTTCATCTTTACACGTCTCGAAAATTATGGGTATGAATGGACAAGTCTCTAATACTCTCCCCATCACAAACTCTCTCAACTCTCCATCCACCCTCAAAATTTGGGTAGTATGAGACGAACTGGTTTCGGATAGGGCACCACCTGTCCAGTATACATTATATTGTTTCAGGCTTCATTTCGTGAAAGTATTTAATATCCATACAAAAAATAAAGATTTGTACTTTTCCACAGATTTTTAACAAATGGTACAACGCATTTCACCGACTTGCGGCTGAATCAGGCACAAATTACATAACAGACAGTACGAGAATATATACCCTCAGGACAAAGTGGGGGCGGGGAGGGGTGGAAGGGACTGAGAGGGGTAGGGGCTATCGGGTGCGTTTCGACGCAAGGTGTTAGTACAACAGCCGTACATTCATAAATATTAGTTCATAAGGGAATTTGAATACATATAATGTGACACACTAAAGCAAGTGGATCATGGGGTGCTGTGTTGGTGGAAGTCTTGGATTCGATTTAATATAGCTGGTGACCTGACACCCCCTGCCACACGTCCTTATGACGGTTTGGGGGGTAATGTATGATTAAAAGTACCTTTGCAGATGTATTCATTTTCCCATGCATAATTCATTTGTTGGTTCGTTTGATTAAATAACTAAATTTTAGTTTCAAATTAATATACTCGTATTTTTGAGCGCTTGGACTCGATTATGTTTTATAGTTTTAGCGTTATTTAACGTGAAGCACCTTGTCGAAGAATTTCTTCATGTTAAAATCAGCATCAATTTTGCATTCCTTTTCCCTGAGTCCAGGTAATTATAAATTAAAAGACCCAGTTGTGTGTCGCGTGACCTGTTTTTCCTAAACACATGATGATAACGGTAGAATGTATTTCTACTTCTGATAAAGGTGTAGTGGCAATGATATGCTCTAAGATTTTAAATGATATCAACAAAAAAAACTTGGGTTGTAATTGTAATGCTTTCTGCCATCAATTTTGTAGAGAGGTTGTATCAGTTAACTTTCAGTGTCAAAGAATTGAATCTTTTTTTATCGTCTGTAAAACACGGTTTTAAAATAACGTGCGATGTACTACGCAAGTCCCTTCAGCGTTCTAGGGGACATTTCCTTCGGAATTGACGGTTTGTTTATTTTTATGCTTCGGAGCTGTTTTTATTTTCTTTCCTAGGACAATCGTATGTCGCTCATGAACTCCTCAGCTGTGTGGGGGACCTCGTTTTGTTTGCTAATAGTTTTTTTGTATGCGAGGCAGAAAAGTATTAATAATTTTAGCATTTTTTACGCTGTCTGTTGCAATTTTGACTGTGTCTGTCTTTAAAGAATGTACAGGTGGAAGTTTGTCTTGTATTTCTTTCTATGACGTGCGGGAAAAATGACTTTCGTGTATTCTCTAAACGTTCGCAAAAAGTTTTCTTTTAATGATACGTAAGCCCTTGTGCATGATATTTTATGAGGTTCTCTTATGAAGTCTTAATTAGTATGTCTTAATTACTTTTTATAATAATTTAAAAATTTTAATGAGCTTTCCTGTATCTCCTTAAGTTTTCCCTGAATTTTCTACTGTATCATCTCGGTTTTTTAATATCGTGTCCCGGTCTGTATTGTTGCTTCCACATTGCGTCAAATGTTATATTTAAAAACCAATGTTCGAGTGTTTTCCGTTTCATTGCTATGTATTCCTATCTTATCCTTGTTGTAAAGTTGATGTTTATAAATATTTTTAGTTTTATTTTGGTTTATCATGTGAAAACTGGAGTTTCACTCAATTCACTTTGTCTAATGACCTGTTATCAAACATTTTCTCGTAATAACCCACCGTTCAATAAGTCCCGGGACAATATAAGAAAAAACATTTGTTTCGTAAAATTCATTTTTATTCATCAACATAATCACCTTCGAGAGCTATACCTATGTATATCTTTTTCTATATATATATATATATATACATAGCTAATGGATATTCCAACTTTTCTAACTTTTCGATACCATGCTTGTAAAACGATTTGTCCTTGACCTCAAGATAAGCTTCAGTTGCAGCGATGACTTTCTCATTCGAGTGAAATATTTTTCCCTGGAGCATCTTTCTGAGATCAGCAAACAGCCTGTAGTCGCTGGGGGCTAGATCTGGAGAGTATGGTGGGTGGAGAAGCAGATTGAAGCCCAACACGTTCAATTTGGCCATTGTTTTCATTGAATTGTGGCACGGTGCAATGTCTTGATGAAAGATGATTTTTTTCTCCCTCATGTGGGGTCGTTTTTTTTGCAATTTCCTCCTTCAAAAGCACCCATTATTCAATATACTAGTCGCCTTTGATAGATTTTTCCTTTTTAAGGTGGTCGATGTAAATTATACCATGCGTGCCCCAAAAAAAATATCCGTTTAATAAGTTCGAGGACTTATTGAACGATTGGTTAGCAGTGTATCTTTTCCCTTCAAATGTAAGCCATTCTTTTGTTATAATTATTTTCAGTGATCCCGAAATATTGGAAGTATATTCATGGTTGCCTTAAAAAATATAAAATTTCACTCCTATGTTTTCATTAAAATTACTTCGCAGAACTTTAATTGAGGACCTTGGATAAAATGAGTTATTAATATTGTCTTTATAATTCATATTTCATTTTAGAAATATTTGAGTTAGATCTGGGATATACTTTATTAGGGCATTGGCAAATAAAGTGCGTAAATCTGAAAAACTAATGTAGCTATAAGCACATGTAGCATTCTGTTTCTGTAATATAAATATGCTATGCGGCCTCTGGTTTTGGGGTACGTTGTAGTTGGGTTACCAGGAAATGGATGTTCTGTTCTCGTAAATGTTCGAATTGATTAACTATGGTATTACATGAACTATCACAGAACCTTTAAAAAAGCCAGTAGCCTCTGCTGTTCAATTAATTTAATATCTTTTTCAGCTAATGGAAAAATTACCATCGCATACTTTAATCCTCACGCGTTAGGCTTCGAGTTGGTATTTGCCTGGCAATAAATACCTCTCTGCCAAATCTAACAACCTCATTTTCTACGCTCAGGTTCATTCAGTTTCGATTTTTATTGGTCTACAATTGTAAATTTTAGAAGAAAATAAACTAGTTATGGCGCTATTTTCTCTAATGGTGGTACTGCGACAAGTTAGAAATACGCCGAAGTTTGCTAAATAAGCCGATATCGGATCTAAAACTGAAAATACGTTTTTAGATTTCATGATCACCTATGTCCGTTTTATTTTGGGTGTACAAACAGAAAAGTATCAGTAAGATTATATAATACTTAGATACAGATTTAGGAACAGTGTGATATATTCGCACAGCTTCCCGGGAGCGGATGAGAATTATGATCACAATTAAGTTGTGATTTTAAGTATAGCGTTCGTTTCAAAAGGGTAGGCAGAGGCGGTGGGTTAGCAAATGGAATGTAGAAGCATTAACTGAATAGACAAGGACGAGGTATCAGCAGTCTGTAGAGAAAATCATGAATGAAAGGGAAAGAACTGAGTACTATCGAGGGAAAATGGGAATGTATCAAAAAAGGGATATCGAAAGACGCAAACGACACTATAGGAACTACTCGAGGGAAAAGAACAAGGGAACCATCGATCACGGATTAGATGATTAAAATGATAGATGAGTAAATAAAATGGAAGAATATACACATAGAGTTAGGCAAAAGGAAGTACTTTTCTTTCTTTTGCCTAACACTTTGGAACCTAGAGTAGAGGAGGGAGTTAAATCTTAATTTGAGACGGGTAACCAAAAAGCAAAAGAACAACGGTACATTACCCAGTATGAAGATATGGAAAGTTTAAAGAGGAAGTATAAATACGGTGTGCTATAGAAGGTTAAAACGCCATCGGGAAGTAAGGAGGGAAGATCTGTGTTAACTGGTAGAGATAATTTATACAAGATAATAGTTGAAATAGAAATTATCCAAGAGGGATAAAAGGAAAATATAGAAGAACTCAGGCCAGGAAGCTTAGACATAGAAAGAGGACATGTTGTAGATGAAGATAGCTAATGTCCACGTATACTCGACAATAAGATAGAAAGCTCATTACGGGAGATGAAATGAAATAAGACCGCGGAGGTAGACAACGTTCCTGTGGAACTATGAAAAGGTTTAGGAATATGTTGGAGAAAGAGTCTATATGGACTTTGTGATATCAGGGTTAGTTCCTATTCCAAAAATAGTAAAGGCTACATCATGTGAGGACTGCAGAGCATTAAGTTTGATATCGTAATCAGGTAAAGGGGTTCTCAGGGTCATCAAAAAAGGATAGAGAGTAGGGCAAATGATTACTTAGGGGATTGTCAGTTTCGGTTTAGGAAAGGAAGAGGTACGCGTGACGCCATTTTAGTAATTAGATCACTAATCGAGAGGAATATAGAATACAACCAGGACGTACTTACTTGTTTCGTAGAGTTCATGAAGACATTTGATAGAGTGAATTTGGAAAAACTCTTGGATATATTGCAGAAAAAAGGAATAGATTGGAGGGACAGGAGACTGCTCCAGTGTGAGTGGGGAACAAAGATTTCGGATTCACAGTGTTCCAAAGAGTTGTAAGGCAGGGTTGTCCATTACCACCGATGCTGTTCGACGTATATGTAGAGGAAATGATTAAAGAGGCATAGTAAGGACTAGAGATAGGTATCCAAGTCGGCGCAGAATTTGTAAAAACAGCGAACAGGAGTTTGGAAATAACTTTGCAGCTTCCACATAAAATAACTTATTTATTTTCTACTAGTTTCGCTACACTGTAGCATCTTCAGGAACGTACAAAGAAAATATTCTTTTTTCACACATATATATACTAGTCCAAGTTGGTGTGGGTTTGGGTGGGTGGGGGGGAGAAACTGCGGGACGCGCTGCCGAAAAAGAAAAAAAAATAAAAATAAAAAAGAATATTTTCTTTGTACGTTCCTGAAGATGCTAGTGTAGCGAAACTAGTAGAAAATAAATAAGTTATTTTATGTGGAAGCTGCAAAGTTATTTCCAAACTCCTGTTCGCAATGGATTTCCACAAAGTCTCGGCCTCAACCATCAGTCACATTGTAAAAACATGTTTACTGATGACCAAGCTCTATTTTGTTAGTCAGCCAAGGGATTACAAGCATTGCTGAGTGAATTGGAGGCTCAGTGCGATAAATATGGGATGAGAATCAATATAAATAAAACAAAAGTTATGTGGTTTTCCATGAAGAAAAAGACTCAGCTAAGCACTAACATATGATGACAAAAGCTAGAGCAGCTGGAACGGTTTACGTATATCAGAAGTGTTTTGCACCAAAATGATCAAAGCATTAGGGACGTAAGGACATGTACTCAATACTCCGCAAGTCGCCGCAAGAGCGTTGGGCGGGGGGTGTTAGGGCACCACCTGTAAAAGAAAGAAAAAAAAAACCGCATACAGAAGCCACAAATTTATAGTCCACAAACCAAACATGGTTTTCATTCATACAAAAACCCTTTCACCCCACAGGCATGCAAGCACACGAACTACCAACCAAAATACGTACACATGCACTTACATTTACACCGAATATCGTTGCAATTTTTAATTTTGTTCCGACTTGTAAATTACATTCTTTTAACATTTCTAAAGGGCCTTCGGTTTGTTACTATTATGATTTTTGATTGTTCTGGGAAAGAATGAATATTTGAATCTATCTCCATCATTTTATCTTTGTAGTCTGATAAGTAAGTGTGGGGCCATTATTATTCCTTTAGTGTCATCGTTAAACTCGTTGGTTCTGAGTATTTCTAAAAGTGTAAGTCTCCCAGCCTAAATCCCCGAAGAGACCTGTTACACTTGTGTTGTTATTATAAATATTTTTAAAGAATCTGGCGGATTTTCTCTGGACTTGATCTGATTCTTTTTGCCAGGTTTTCTCCCAAGAATTCCAAATACTTGCGGCATATTCCAAATGTGGTCCTACTAGAGCAAAATAACACCTCTCAAGGAGAAGAATTGTACTAGGCAAAAAGGCTTTAGCAAGAATGAGGGAGTTGATGACAGAGACGTTGAGTATGGATGTTAAGAAGTGACTCGTCAAAACCTTGATGTGCAGACTAGTTATGTACCGCGCAGAAACATGGGAATTCAAGCAAGATGATAAATATACATTGGAGACTTTTGAATTGTGGGTGTGAAGAAGAATGGAGAAAGAGAAATGGGTCAACAGGAAAACAAACGAGGCATGGTGTGCGAGGAGAGGGGATTGTTGGGATAAATAATAAGGATACAGGAAAATTGGATGAAAGACATATTGTACGGTTATGGGATGTTGAAGACTATAATAGGGGGGAGAATGTTGGGCAAACGAGGAAAGGGCAGCAATTGGATAGGGATGTTGGACGGGATGAAGGAAGGACGTACACAGATCTGAAGAGAGACCTGTTTTAGATTAGGTTGCTCGATTGTGTTTTTGTTAGGAGAAACAAAATTTTTATTTGGCAGTTTTGTGTATTTTAAACTTGCCTCTACCGGTAAATTATCTAATAATAATAGGCAAATAGTAGACATTTTTTGACTTCGTTGGTAAAGTACTGTTGTGGATTACTCTATGGGAAAAAAACTAAAATTACTGATCATATTTGAGTTAAAATCCAATTGATGGATGTGATACTTTATCGTGTGGTCATTTTGACGTTTTTACGGACTTCCTCGTTGACAATAAATTCATTCTTAGAAGTATTTTGTTACTCGTTTTTCTCTGAAGTAACTTATTAAATATGATGCATTGCAATTAAATTTTATGAAATTTCTATGGTATAAAATGGAGTAATTTTGAGGGATACAAGTTTCTTACGGGTTTCATTATGAACAAAATTTCATAAAACTCATAATTCTAATGATACTTCAAGTCATAGAGAGTCGCTTCTGCTCATTTACGCAACGAATATGTAATTCATGAATTTAGAAAAATATGAATACTCATTGTATTTTAGAAGTGCGAGTTACTCATCCATATGTCCCGAAGTAGTAATATATTAAACACAGTGACAATGGTACGTGTAAGGACGGAATTCCTTTTTTCCCGGAAATTCTATCCAGAGATGGACTTTAAGAGAATAAAGGAAAGAGTTAATTTTCGTTAAGGAATGCTAAATTAAAGGAACGTTAAGGAACTATCAAATTTTTCTAAACTTGCAATAAGAAATTTAGGGATGTATTGGTAAGCAGTATTTTATGCAACACAAATAAAACAGAATAGATTGGATGGAAAAAACTGACTGAATTAATGACTAATTGGAATTAACATTTGTTTGCTTTGTTAACACATTGGCACTATCGAGGAGATGCAAAACATGTATTTTTTAGTCAAAAAGACGGATGAGGTCCTCATCCTTGTCATCATCTTATCTCGGATGGGTACAAAGGAAAAAGAGGGTCTTATTCCGGATTCGAACACTTGAGCCATTCGAAACGGGATTTAGTTCCAGTTCGATTTGGAACGTCGCCATTCGCATTGATCTGTCCCCATTCTCGGTGTGATCGGCTAGTTTTGGGAGTGGGAGAGCGCAAATGCGCGTTCATTCACGCGTCGGATCGACCTCGCAGCTCCCGCGGCGAAGGAAGCGTGCTTGGCGGCGGACTCGCGTCCCTGAAATACGTCGCCCGAAGGGAGAGAACCCGCAGGGAGGCTTTGAGGGAGAATGGGAAGAGCCGGAAGCGAGACTGAGAGGGGACGAAGATGGGCAGGGCGGGGGGCATTCAACGCGAGCCTCGGTGGCGGAGAGGCGGCGTGAGTAGGTCGCAAAGTGGGGAGTGAGTGTCGAGGGAGGAGGCAGGACGGCAGCCCTCTTCCGCCGTTATGCCTATCTGTAATTGAATCTGCTGTCTCTCCCGCCGTGTGTCTCATTGCACCGCGCGTAAGAGGAGATCGGCTTCTCGACGGCGTCGGTGCTGCATCGCTCTCAGAGGGTGAGAGATCGGGAAAATGGGAGATAGAGAGACTGTGAGTTAGGGGTAAAGTAGAGAGAGAAAGGTGTGGGGAGGAGTTGGCTTCATTCTGTCCATGGAAAAAGGTATTTTGATTGATATAGTCGACAAAAATCTCACAAACTTCACACGTCGAACGGATGCGATGAAATGGCTTTCGACGGAGAAAACTTTTTTATTTTTTTTTCATCAAAAGAGTCCCCCCTCTTACGTGCAATCGGAGTGGATTACGGAGATGTTGCCGAGTTATATTCACATAAAAACGTATTTTTGGTCCCAGATGCGCCTAAATGTTACCGCCGGAACGGTGACAGAAAAGAAATGGAATTGATGTCAGAACTGGGACTGAGGTTTTTGACATTGAAGAAGTTTACGAGGGTTTTGAGGGAGTCAGTGTTTTCCTAGGAAAAATAATATCGTCAATCTACAAATAAGTCAAGTGCACTGACCTTTTGGCCTTGAAGCATTTAAAATATCGGGAAATCGTAAAACTTATATTCTATTGTATTTTAAGCTAATTTTCTAAATATCATTTATCAAGTGTGCACATATATATATATATATATATATATATATATATATATATATATATATATATATATATATATATATATATATTATTATTAGGTAATCTACCGGTTAAGGTAGGTTTTTGGATGGACACAACTATCAAATAAACATTTTGTGACTCCCCACCTAGCAAACTAATCTATATCAGGTCCCTCCTCATCTCGGTGTACTTCTTTCCTCCCTTCATCCCGTCCAACATCCCTATCCTGTTCCTACCCTTACCTCGCTTGCCCAACATTCTCCCCTCTATTACCCTCTTCAACATTCCACTACCGCTCAATACGCTTTTCATCCATTTTTCCTGCCTCCATAGGATTTCTCTCAACAAACCCCTCTCCTCACCCACCATTTCCAGTACTTCCTCATTTGTTTTCCTTTCGGTCCATTTCACCTTCTCCATTCTTCTCCACACCCACATTTCAAAAGCCTCCAATATACGTCTATCCTCCTGCTTCAGCGACCACGTTTCCGCGCCGTACATAGCTACGCTCCATATCAGAGTTTTTATAGGTCTTGTCTTAACATCCCTACTCAACGTCCCCGTCATCAACTCCCTCCTCCTTGAGAAAGCCTCCTTGCCTAGCGCAATTCTTCTCCTTACGTCCCTACCACTTTGACCGTATTGGTCCAAAACACTTCCGAGATATGTAAACTGCTCTACCTGCTCTATTCTTTCCCCGCCTATTTTAATATTTAGCTTAGCCTTTTTCTTTCTGGAAAATCGCATAACCTTTGTTTTATTAATATTGATTCTCATCCCATATTTATCGCACTGAACCTCCAATTCACTCAACAATGCTTGCAACCCCTTGGCTGACTGAGCAACTAATGCTTGGTCATCAGCAAACCTAACCGATTTTACGAGTTCCCCTCCGACTTTCATTCCTACCTCCAGTTCTTCCCATGCCTCTTTAATCATTTCCTCTACATATACGTTGAACAGTACCGGTGACAATGGGCAACCCTGCCTTACACCTCTTCCTAACACTGCCCATCCAGACTCTCCGTTCCCCACTCGCACCTGAGCAGTCTGAGACATGTACAGGTTGCGGATCAGTCTCCTGTCCCTCCAATCCATTCCTATTTTCTGCAATACACGCATTAATTTTTCCCAATTCACTCTATCAAACGCTTTTTCGAAATCTACAAAACAGGCAAAAACGTCCTGATTGTATTCTATATTCCTCTCGACTAGTGATCTCATTACTGCAATGGCATCACGCGTACCTCTTCCTTTCCTGAACCCAAACTGATCATCCCCTAAGTAATCATTTGCCTTACTCTCTATCCTTTTGTTGATGATCCTGATATATATATATATATATATATATATATATATATATATATATATATATGTACATAAACACACACATATTTGAACAATAGAACACAAAAATTAAATAGATAACACGCTAACCTGAAGAAGATCTCAGAGAAAGCGGAAAGCTTAAACTTTCTAAAATGTGATTGTCCTTTTACGAGTTATCTGTTTTATTTTTGTGTTCCATTCGGCCGTCCAAATGTTATATTGCTCTCGTAAATGCTTCTACTTGATCTATATGGAGGTATACTATATATACATACTTAAGAGTGGAATGAGTGCCGAGGGAGGTAGAATATACGACACCCATCGTACACCCCTGAAACAGGGTAATGGTTCGTTGAATTAACGTTAAATAGCCGTAGCTGTTCAACGCAGTAGTCCAGGGGTAATGAGCCGTTACCTGTCGGCTTCAACCACTATTGTAAACCTCTGTTATAGCATAGCTTACTTTAAATCATAAGTTTCTCGTCTCTCACAAACAACACGCGCACGAATGAGATGTTTTTTTGGAATGTCATGGCTTTATCTTGTTTGTTAAATGACCGGTTAGGGTGGGTTTTCGCTCACCGGGACGGTGTATGTGTGCCCTTATGGGCCGACAATGAACGCTTGGAGGCGTTCGACTACTGACCGGAGGGCCCCTGTTCGATTCCCAGCCAAAGATTCAAAAGTCTCTCTGCCCTCCCTCAGCGCAACCCAAGCTGTATAATTTTTTCACGAATAAATATTCCTGGCAAACCATAACCGGCCCAGGAAAATGACGTGCTATGCTGGGCTTAGTACCTACCTAACCTAACCTAACTCTACCGTTACTACAAGACCGACCTTTGGGAGCATTATTGTGTTTGTGTTACATTTATATGCATGAGATATTGATATAGTATATTCGTCTGGCTCCTAACGTTCGACCTATCTAGCATGGGTGACCCTACCAGGAGCAATTATTTTTACTCCCGCCAGCACAACTCTAGGGGTCATCGGAACACACAAGCCCTTCCACCACGACAAGGTTGTAGTCCATGGGAGGGATATATATATATATATATTAAGGACACATACACAAAGTAAAAGACAGTGATTAGAGAGAAACACTAGGATAAGAAAGTGTAAGCAAAGAATGAGGTTTGTGGGAAAAGCTAGGGTGAACGTGGCATTGCTCACCTAGTAAAAACCCACGCGGGAAAACACCCAAGAAGAAAAGGAGGGTGTGAAAAATTCGCAAAAACTTTTTAAAAGATTATTAGGAAAGATACATATAAATTGTAACAATCATTTTTATATACTATACATGTTATTAAATTACTGAAGTTGAAATGATGAAATTAATTATATTGACAAACATTACGAGTAATGAGAAACAGAGTATTAACTAAAAATGATTCATGAAGATTCTACTGCTTGAGATGACGAAAAAAAGAGCAGAAACAGTGGTTTGTGTAGAGGCTGAGTGAAATGAGGGAGGGGATACTGGTTACGTTTCGTACCTGAAGAGATTGAACTTGTGAAGTGCTCTCTTAAATGTTATTTTGGGTGGGGAGTTTGTTATGTCATCTAGGAGAGAGTTCCTCAGACAACATGCTGTAACATGAAAAGATTTGTGATAGATTTCCGTGCGATGGTGTGGGACAAGAAGTTTATTTTTACCCCTAGTATTCCTGTTGTGGATTGAGCTGATAGGGGAGGAAATTTTTGTATAAACATTTAGGTGTGTAGTTAGAGAATATCCTGTAGAAAATTGAAAGAATATATAAATACCTGCGGCCTTCTAGCTTTAACCAGGATACTCTTGTAAATGAGTCGGAGACATGATCGTATTTTTTAAGATCACATATGAACCGCACACAGGAATTATGGGTCCTCTGAAGTTTGGTTTTCAGTTCTCCTGAAAGGTTTTGGTATACTACATCACAGTAATCAAAGTGGGGTATAAGAAGAGAAGATACCAGAAGCATCTTTAAGGAGGGGGGAGCAATGTGCTTTAACCTTTTCAGTGAATGCAGGGATGAGTTTATTTTTCTGCGGATAGCAATTGCAAGATCAGTCCAAGAAAGCGTTTCATTAATGGTGACGCCTAAATTATTTACTGGCCTTAGGTATACATCCTTGCAATGTTAGAGTTGGAAGTTTATCAATATTTGTTTTAGAATGTAGTTTATGGTAACCGATCATGATGGCCTGACTTTTGATTGGGTTTATTTTCGGTAAATTTTTTATACCCCATAGTGACAAAGCCCTATGATTTGAATGATGATTTGAATCCCAAGATAGAAGATTTGAAGATGATGATTGAAGTCCATGATATATTGAAGAAAGTTTATACTCACTTATTATAAATTATTAGATGCTAGGATTAAAATAGCTTTAGATTAAAAATAAAATATAAAATAAATATATTTAGCTTAAACTAGATTGTTGATAGCAAAAAAATAGAAGCCACGCAATGATAAAATTTTGAACAGAATACTATGAAGGCATTTCAAATAATGCAGTCGGCGTTATTTCCGTTTTGGCAACATAAAATCCGGAATACATATGGATGGTTTAGTGCGGTCACATTTGTTATCCTACAAACATTACTGACCAATACTTTGATATAATTCTTTTTCGTGCTTCCTTTTTTAATTATAAATCAAACAAGGGTATTTGAGTTCCATTTATGTCATAATATAGCATACAATTAAGTTCATGTTATCCCACCTTCATCGGTCTGAAAATAAAAACTTTGGAAATGAAACCCTTTTAACCATCTAATGATATTGTTCGCTGATGATTTTATGGATTAACAAAATAAATTTGAGTTAAAGAGTTAAACTATCAAATATCTTTTGGTAGATACAGTCGCTCATAACACATTAATTCTTGCTTTTTCCGGCACCATTATAGTCATACTTCAACTTAATTATCAGTTTCACCAAGCTTATAAAGCAAGGAGATATTTGACTAATTTGTCGGATAAAATGTATGTTTTACTTTCTGTAGATATTAAAACTGTGATAAATAATATATTATCTAATTATAATATATATTTAACGGTATAATTAACCAACACCCCTAAGGTCACAATCGCTATTCCTCTATAACCGATATACACAGCGGAAGGTAGGCCCTTCGCAGACAATATAGAGTTTTCATTCCGAATCGATATTTATGGCCTTTGTAATAGGATTTCTGTTTAACAGCGCCAACAGTATTTTTATTTTTTTCCTGGCGGTATTACTATCTTTTTTAAATCAAAGGCACTGGGTGATATAATGTGTGATAATTGTCATTTACCTTGCCCATAAAACTAAAATGCTTGACCGGGAATGAAATTTCATTTATCCATCGGATCATTCGATTAACAAGATGGAATTGTTATGGCTTAAACGTGTATGGGACATCATCATCATCGGAGTTAAGCTAATGAAAATGGTTTAGCGTTTCAGCCAATGAAAATCGCTTTTAATGGTATAACACCAAAGAGAACAGTGTTCGATGGGCGTGGAAGTCGTCTAATCCAATTTTAAATAATAGAGAAGCGGCTATAACTATTAACAATAGGTTTTTCTGACGATTGAGCTTCTATTTAGTGAATTTTTAATTTGGCAAATATTTATTATCATATATTTTGTATTATATACGAGAACATATTTTTAAATTCATTGGACGCAAATTAATGATTTTTTAATACCCTTGTCTTACTAGTAGAATTCAGTGGGTTTAGGTTCTGTGATTGCTTGGCTCGGTGATGTCATATTGTTCGTCAATAAGTAGCTAATATGTTACCTAACCTGTTTTTGAACCCCTGAAATTAGGTTAACTGTACAGAACTCAATACGGAGAAAACTAAATAATATTTTATTCTTTAATAATAAACTCAAAGTTACCTCAACCTGTCAGGCTATCGTGGAAAGGCATTGATTTGAATTCTTACAGTATTATTATTATTTTTAAGTTACGTATATTACGTTTAAGTTAGATTTTGGATGGACACACACTTAACACCCCTAAATTTCTTTCGCTCGCCGTAGACAAAAAAACCTCGCAACATACACCTGTATGCCCATCTATTGTAACCATATTATGTAGCCATGTTCTCGTGATGATCAAACCATTTATCCTGCCTAGCCTCATGCTTTCTCTCTGCGGCCACTCACTGTCACAATCATTATCAAATATTAAACCCAGGTACACCTGCAATTATTTCCTTTCATTGTTTGAATACACTGTCAATTTTTTTCTTTCTATCATTTCTCGTTGTAATATTGAAGAGAAAGATGACCAATGAGCTATACTTCTGGGTATAAAATTCTATAACTTGCCTGCTTAATGCTTATCTCTCTTCTCCCTACATTTTTGTTACTATTGCCCCTCCTAAATTACTCTTTTCCTTTCCGCTGCATTATAATATCCAGAAATTCCCGAGATTTCACCATCTCATATTGCGAATTTTTAAAATATCTATATTCGCTCACTCCATTTTCCGTTTTATATTTTATAACTTACCTGTCCTTAGCATCGTCCTAACATTCCTAGTCCCTATTGTATCTAGTTTGGTCATCTTTTGTGTATTCTGCACTGCTGCTTTCGATTTCTTCTTGCAAGGATTTCGCGGGATAACGACACTGAAGTTTTGACACTCGCGCTTCCAAGCACGACACACCTGTGTCCCGTAATAGCCCTGACTATATTTGTGTCTGTAATTAATTAGTGGGAAAATTGATTGAGGTGGCTCTCCGTATCCTCCATAAGAGTGTTCTAAACGTAACACCATCAATTATTGGCTGCCCCACTAGGGTCGGACGCCTTTTTAACCGGCTGGCGAAGGACCAGATGCTGGGCGAGCTAATTTTGTTCCTATTACCCGTCGGCCTATCTGACATGGGTGACCTTGTAAGGAGCAAATATCAGAGCTTTCAACAGCAAAGCACTACGGGTCATCGGAAGGCACAAGCCCTTCCACAATGACAGGCTTACTGGGGTGCACGGGGTGGGTAATTTTTACATAGATTAGTATAATTTGATATACTTACGTTTCAGAGTAGTGCTTATAAAATACACTAAATTTACGTTGAGACGACGATGTTGTAAAATTAGAGAAAATGGTATTTCAGGTAACGCATATTCTACGCTAATGAAGGTTGATAACAATATGACTGGTAAAGTGATTTACTAATGAAGAATTTTTTCGAAATACGCTTAAGAATATACTTCTGCATGAGGTTCTGACAGAATGAAAGGGTAAAAAATATGTTTGAAGTCTAATGCAAAAGAATTACTTGAAACCTCACGGAAGAAATAGATGAAGGGAAAAAGTATTCAGTTTGAGGATACACACATATTACACGAAGTTGTAATGGAAGACACCTAAGAATAAGGTTATGAAGCAAAGAAACAGCTGATAACAGCGTAAATCGAGGGACTTAACAAGTATTACTCTGAGACATAACTTCTATTGATAAAGAGAATTTTCTGGCAAATGCGACTGGTGGGGTTCATTACGTTCAGCCTGTCCCTCGGTCTTCATGATCACACGATAGTATTTCTCATTCCTCTTGCTTGCCGAATCCAATTAGCGCGAAGGGAATCGATGAAAATTGTAATGAGAAGGACTGCTTTCTTTAGAAATCAAGCGTCCGCTAGCGAGAAGCAACTATTTAAATCTGACGTTAGAAGTTTTTTGTTGTTGCTTTTGGATGCATCTAGGCCACAGTATGTTCACGCTCTCGCTCTCACGAGTGACAACGGGGATATCGCGACCGCCATCTGTTTCCAGTCTGTGGCGTTAATTAAACGAATGGAAAGGCAGAGGATAGAGCCCATTATATTGATATTTTTATTCGTCGTTAGCAGCAAAATAATTATTTAAAGAGGCCATTCACTGTGAAACATTTTAATTTGTATTCAAGTTAAAAAAAATAATAATCAGAGCTTTAACACAGAAACTTCGATTAATTACAACGATAAATGTTAATCAAATACAGAGATTTTAACGATGTATAGGGTGTCTCTTTGTATTCGAAAATAATTACTAAAGTACTGTTTATGTGGTTTTGCTTATTCTCGCTGATGATCATTATGGAGTATTAACTGACCAATTGTAAGTACTTTTTCATTTAGATAGGTATTTTGTTTTCTTAGCATTTCATTATGTCTCATGACAACGTCATCCCTAAATTCACAATTTTGTTGATCGGACTGTATCTGATTAAGTAGAAAAACCTCTCGCTCTGGGCAGCAGTTCCACACGTGGTAGCGTACTGTGAGTTAAATTAATGGCGTAGTTTTATGTTTGAAACTTATTGGTGGCCTTATGAATTCATAATCAGAATTGCGGCAATGACTTACAAAATGGTACCAGCACGATCCAAAAAATTCATTCAAAAATATCATTTTGATAATAAATTAAGGTGTATATATTTTTTTTGTATTTTATCTGCTGTAAAAAAAGTGGAATTTAATAGCAGAAATAAAGCATGTACCAGTTTCTCTGTGGTCACCAAGCTCGTCTTTGTTGTAATGCAGTGGTTTTTTCACCATTTAATTCCGCTAAATCTCAGTGCGATTGGTTAATCGCTTAAAAATGACTTTTTTTGCTGAAATACGATCAATAACAGATTATTTTAAATACAGCCATATCGTTTTGTAGTAGCAGTTCAAATTTAGGTTTGATCTTAATACCGTGACCCCTCGGATAAGCTTAACAATAATTACTCCGTGTTGGTTTACCTTGAGTCAGAAAAATAGTCCTCGGTTGCGAGGTTTTACCGATATTTATTATTTGTTATCTATGGAGAAGTTCATACGGGAAGAACCGAAGAAGTTGAAATATGTTATAAAGAAGTTATGTACATCTTATAGCAAATCTGCCGTGGAAATTTCATTCTTTGAATAAAATATTTTGTAATATTCCTTACAATTTATACCATCGATGACAAGGTCACAGAGACGCATAAAATATTATTTATCTAATTTTAATGTTCGTTGTGGGTCTTATGATAGTGTTTCAAACCGTCAGTTAGCTGGTATGGTATTACAAAAATTGCACCTGTGGGGATCAGGTAACACGGCGAGCTTTTTGAATCTATTCCCGAGAACGTTTACTCAAGAATTGAAATAAAATATATAAAATAGTCTCCCACATTATGAAAGTACACAAAGCGTAACAGGATTACTTCAAAATCTGGGATTGGTTTCCCTCAAGGGACCAAGCCTCGAAGTTAGATTAAACTTATTTGTTGATTTGAGGTTATTCTTCGTGCGAAATTATTCAAGGTGTCGAAAAAATAAAACATGTCTCCGTGGAAACTCATTTGTCATTTATAACTAGGGATAAAGGTGAGAGAGAGTCCATAGAGTTGAGAGATACAGGATTGAGAAGTCGTTATTTATTTCGCAGAATTAACGATCACAACGTAGGAAAATTGAAATTTTATCACATTAAAGCAGAAGCATATTCCATTTGCTGAATTATTCCTTTGAATTTCCCTATCTTGAATTATAGGGAAACCTGACTCTTGTATTCACGATCTGTGCTCGAAACATTATCTAGATGTTAGCGCTGTCGAAACTTGGGTTTTTAAATCCCGGGTGAATAGATTTTTAAATAGTCGAGCGCGCGTTAATATTCAAAACTCTGGCTTGCAAAACTCACGGTCTATGGGATAGAGGGACGGAAATATCGTACCAAGGTGTTTTAAACAACGTTATTAGACAGGCTTGTGCGTGATTTTGAATTATATACGCCGTAAGCGTTGGGATACCATCTCTTTTCTTTCGAAAATGGCCTCTCAAAATGGATGTGTACCGGCACGAAAAAATCTTAATGTACTCGAGTTACACATTGTGCATTGTATGCCGAGAGTTAAAAAGACCTTAGAGATTGTGATTATTTTATGCTTGAGTCAATGAGATACGAATATACATCCTAGTATCTTACCAGTTGTTCTCAAATCTAAGACTTAGGATTAAGACCCAGAAAGTTGCTAAAAGTAACGATTGACTGTTTTTTGTGGGTCAATGTGTTCATATTTTCAATTATAAAATATTTTAAAGGGAAGGGTTTAAGGATGCATCACTTTTTTATGAGAATGAAATCATCTCATACTCATCTCACACAGTATTTGGGTGCATCGTTAAGCATAGTAAAGAATTTATTTGATTATAAAAATTCCAAGGATAGGATAGAAGGAGGGAAAATGCTATTTTGAATTTTTCCTTTTTTAATTATTCAAATTATGAGATAACTTATCCGTAGAAAAACATGAATCTAAATTTAAGACATCAAAAATATGTAGCTACAAAAGATATCCAGCACGAATGTAAAATAAAATGCAGAAAGTAAATTGATTTTAACCCAAAGCTAACATGTCTATAATTTATTATTCTCTCTTAGTTACTACACTAAAGGCAGTAATGGATTGAGTGACTACGCACATGTATATTTTGTAATGAACCTTGAAGAATGGGCTTCTCTTTTAAAACCCTTTTGGCAGTGATCTTCCTATGTTAGGAAGAAAAGGAGAGGAATAAGAAACACACAATTACATCCTTTCAACTCAGAGTTTACATGGTGGTACGATCGCCCACCTAAGTGGTCTTCCAAGATTATGAGCTTAGAACCTTATATATGAAAGGAAATAGAGTGGCACAAGTTAGGACTGTCGATTTAGTGTTAAACAGATAGATAAACAATTACTCTCAATCACACTCGCACTCAATGATTATGAGAAATTATTCCCGTGGCAATATCTCTGTACTGAATATTTTTTTAGGTAATCTACCGGTTTAGGTAGGCTTTTGGATGGACACAACTATCAAATAAATGTTTTGTACCTCCAAACAAAACCCAATCCAGCAACCTACTCTACATCAGGTCCCTCTTCATCTCTGTGTACTTCTTTCCTCCCTTCATCCCGTCCAACATCCCTATCCTGCTCCTGCCCTTTCCACGTTTGCCTAACACTCTCCCCTCTATTACCTTCTTCAACATTCCACTACCGCTAAATACGCCTTTCATCCATTTTTCCTACCTCCATAGGATTTCTCTCAACAAACCCCTCTCCTCACCCACCATCTCCAGTACTTCCTCATTTGTTTTCCTTTCGGTCCATTTCACCCTCTCCATTCTTCTCCACACCCACATTTCAAAAGTTTCCAATCTACGTCTATCCTCCTGCTTCAACGACCACGTTGATGCACATAAAGATATAGGTAAATATTTCAGAATCTTCACTCGATAAAACACTTTATAAATGAAAAAATATGCAATAATTACATTTTTCCCATGCCTCTTTAATCATTTCCTCTACATATACGTTGAACAGTACCGGTGACAGTGGGCAACCCTGCCTTACACCTCTTCCTAACACTGCCCATCCGGACTCTCCGTTCCGTTCGTACTGAATGTAGTTAAAATTTAAAAAATGAGAGAATAAGCTGAGAGTAATATACCGTGATATTCATGGGCTTTAATAATGCAAAAATTCTGGACATATAGAAAAATGTTTACGCGGAATGAGCTCGGTAAACGTTCAAGGAATGACTCAGAAAAGGATGAACAGGTCCCTAAGCAACTGAACTTCTTGACTAAATGCTCAAACGCACTCAAATAGGATTTAATGTCTCGAATCACAATCGTTCTTGCTCTTGGCTCAAAAAAAATCATACGTCTCGTTCATCACTCACAAAGAAACCAAAGCATTGATGGGAGTGCTCGAAAATACTGCGTGGGTGGATGTTTGAGATTCCATGTTTTCCGATCCTCTAACTCCCGTCATGAGAACACCCTTCCGACTTAAATAAAGTTTTTACGGCCATCCATCTTTCAACGACATATATTATGGACTGCGAGACAGATGTCGGTTCCGAGTTTCATGTTAATTGTATTGTAATATATTTTCTAAATAACTAAACAGTTCCAAGGAAAGAACTAATTTTTATAATGAAACCCTTAAGCCAACCTTAACTAAGGAGTCAAAATCAGCTATAAAAGTAGTATATACGATTGAAATAAATGCCAATTAACGGTAATAATAGATGTATTTGTGTCAATTGAGGAGCGCTTTGAAGAAAACCATAAAGGATAGTAATGGATGCAGACGTACATATTGATAACCGACCCAGTTAGGAAGCGACTGAAGATATTCCCCCAAGATTTTCCATATTGAATGGAAACGCAATGGGAAGATGTGTATTTTTGTAATGGGCCCTCATGTATTGAGTGGGTGGACGAAATACTCAGCCTTTGCCTTTGGACTCGTGGTCTACTTTCTCGCGGCATCCGTTCCCTCATGAGAACCCCATCTGCCCAACGCGCCCTTTGCCGTCTCCATGCTAACCGATCTCGCCCTCTCTCCATTCGTTATCATCCTATTTAAAACGTCTTCCGTCATCCCAAGTCTTCGATATTTCTCAAAATCTTCTTCATTCCCTCTCTTCTCTTTCACTCTCCTCCCTTTCCTCACCAAAATCAATTATTTCGCTCGACTGAGTCGAACATGGCAGCCAAGAGTGGGATTTCTCCGTATAAATCGTCCTTTCCTTCCCTAATTTTATTTCCAATCGGTGAAAAGGGGGCCGTCAATGCAAGATCAGGGGGTTCTTTCTTTTTCAAACCTTTTCTCCTTTTATTCTCTGCTCCTTAGAATGGAGATTTGATAGAAGGTCGGTATAAAATGGAAAAGGTCAAAAATTGGATGCATATCCCAAATTGAAAACAAAATTAAAAGTGAACACGTGCATACATGTAGTTGAGCATAAATGGACGAGTTACACGGTGTGACATCTACTCATACATAATACCAAAAATGTTATTTCAGAAATATGAAAAGTGTCAGAAAAAATAGGGATAGGGAATGGTGGGTTGGCTAACGTACTGGTTTCCCACCCGGAGCGTCCGGGTTCGAATATTTGAGGCGGCGGATATTTTTCAGTGGCATCCTGATCCCTCATTGAGGTGCTTTGTGGATAGCACTCTGAGGGAGTAGGCCGTCCGTTGGATGGGTCGTTAAACTGCGGACCCCTTGGCGCCTTTCGTTAAGAGTAGGCCAATACCGACGCCAAGTTTCTCTCCACCCTTTCTCCTTTCCCCTCCATCGCTAACGGCGCAAATGACCTTAGCTGTAGGTTTTCCACCCATAAAACTACCACTTAAGAGAAAATCCTTTTGTTAAACATTACCACGAAAAGAGAACAGTTGTGACGGATATGTTAAAGAAACTAGTTTGGAGACCCCTTGATCCATTAATAGAGGAGGCAAGATTCAGACTTTTATAAAAAGAGAGGGCACCTGCGTACTCTTTTGGCATCAAGTGAATAACTAAGCCCTGAATTTATAATTGTAAATTTTACCGAAAAGAAAGAAAGATAAGTACCGTAACCGACAGATTCAAGTAGTCTTCTTTCGTCGCATGATACTCAATCATCACAAAATCAGCGGTGGCTGATTAGATATAGTGTGGGGGATAGATTAATTCCCTCAAGACGCCACCAGTGCGATGGGTACGGGGTCTTCTTGACATCAGGACACCAGAAATTTATGCAAAATATGCACTGGTTAATCAAGATGACTATATATTTGAACACATACAGTGAAGTTACACCGAGACATATTTCACAATAATGTGCGAATCGAGGAAGGCTTTAAAATCTACTTTTCGTAACCATTTACTTGGTTTAGCAATATCGAATCTGTAAAACCGTCCATATAGAGCTTGACGTGATGGAAAGACGCGTGTTATGATGATCCCAAGAGCTTTTTTGATGACATCGTTGATAATCCCGGCTGGGCCACCTTTGGCCGATAGCTTGAAGAGTGGAAGTCAGACGGGAATTAGTCCGCTTCGTTCCTCAGTTAGGTGGCTGCAAAATTATCTTCCCCCCTTGGGATAGCCATTTAAAATGACAGTTTCACGTTAAAAATTCTTTTTACGAATGCAAATGGAAACCAGCTGAATTATATATTCCACGAAATTAAGATGGGCATAAATGTTAAAACGAGTCCTGGGGAATACGGATCCTGGGAGCTGGAGCCAACAGTGTCGAGTGTCATGCCCAATAGCGGAAAAGACAATTCCTCTTAGGGCCCAATAACAAAATCCTTTCTTAGCCAAAGCGACACCGCCAAAGAAGGAGCATAAAAATACCTCACTGTTACTTCAGACACTGGAAATATTAGGACTACACTAGTGACGGAGAAGTTAGACAGCATCAAGCAATATATGGAGACAGCATATATTGGCCTTTTGGGCCCGAATGTTTTATGTTGGGTTGGATTACTGGAGAGGTTTGTTAACAGAGTAGTATACAGAATAAGGAAAGAGACAAAGTGTAAGGTAGGAGTGGGATAGGGCCAACACTTAAGGAACAATGTAGGGAACAGAGAGCTGGTGCGTTTAACAATATTATTTACCCATCGCTCAATAAGCCCCGGGATTAACAAAGAAAACAACATTTCTTTCGTAAAATTCATTTTTATTCATCAACATAATCACCTTCAAGAGCTATCCAATCATTCCAACGCTTTTCTAACTTTTCGATACCAAGCTTGTAAAACGAATTGCCCTTATCTTCAAAATAAGCTTCAGTTGCATCGATGACTTCCTCATTTGAGCCAAATATTTTTCCCTGGAGCATCTTTTTGAGATCAGCAAACAACATGTAGTCGCTGGAGGCTAGATCTGGAGAGTATGGTGGGTGGGGTAACAGATTGAAGCCAACTTGTTAAATTTTTCTATTGTTTTCATTGACCTGTGGCACGGTGAATTGCCTTGATGAAAGATGATCTTTATTCTCCCTCATAATGGGGTCGTTTTTTTGCGATTTCCACCTTCAAAAGCACCCATAATTCAATATAATAGTCACCATTGATAGATTTTCCCTGTTCAATGCAGTCGGTGTAAATTATATATTGCGCATCCTAAAATAATATCCGTTCAATATGTCTGAGGATTTACTGAATAATGGGTTATCACAGATGGAACACCAAATATGATTCTACGAATTAGGTGATAATTAATGTTTACTTGCCGAAAAGTAAAATTATGGAGGAAGAAGTTGAGCGGTGTACGTAATTATAACCCTTACGGCAATTACCCTTAAATATGGCGATATGTAAGGAGCGGAATTGAGTTAGTAGGCAGCGAAAGAGATATGATTGTAGTAGCACGGTTTAGGAATGAGGAATGACTGCGGAAAATCATTAGACTTTGCTGAAGGCATATTTTCACAAACACCAGGTTTTAACCGAGTCATAAACGTCGGTATATATTTGTGTACAAATCAGAGCCATGCAGTGCGATATAATTTGGATTATTTCTATTATTTATAGGTAAATGCCAGTTAAGGAAGGTTTTTGGAAGTACACAAGCTACCATACGGTACAGCAAAAATTTCCTTGTCTCCTAACGAAACAACCCAAAAGGTTATTTAGATTATTATTATACATAACTTATTACTATGGCTAGATAAATTTCAGAAGAACGTAATCATTGAAAAAAATCAAATTGGGTTAGGTCCTCCAGAATGAGGAGGGTAGTTTGAACTAAAGGGAATAAGCTATTGAAGGTAGAGTATCCTAGTTAGGAAAAGTTTGTATGTAAATGGGCAAATAATCAAAGGCACTAAAAGAAGAATTAGATTAGTTAAAGAAGTATACGTATACCATACATTAATAAACAAAGTGAAGGGATTAGTGAAAAGGGCCTTAAAAAAAGATATCGAGAAATAGTTTGTGAAAAAAATTAAATTGATTTGGTTTTAGGACTCGGGTAATTAAGCATTTCGTCTAATTTTTTGGCTAAGATTTGAAGTTGTGGTAGTGTGTGTAGAAGAGAGGAATAGAAAGAATGAATGGGCAGAAAAGAAAAATGAAGTGGTTGTACAAGAAGGAAGGTTTTTGAGAGAAATCGGAAGGTAGGAATGTTGTACAAAAGAAAATAACAGACAATAAAATGCTGAAGCCTGTGAAACATAAAGGACAGCGTATAAGAAAAGCGAGGAAGGCAATATTATGCATTTATTTAATGAAGAGAAGTAGAAGTAATGTGAAACAGAAATCGGTGTGATATGTTGGTAGACAGGGATCTTAGTTGTGTTAAGGCCTTGAATAAGTAAAAAACCTAATATTTTTCGAAGGTTGTGAGGATTAGTATAAAATATTGAAATACCCTTTGTGATATCCTATGTATGGCAAGTATAGCATATGAAGGGAACGGGTTTGATGCACTAGTTGGCGATACATCGACCTCAATATAGCTATGCTCAATTACGTGCCTATAGCATTAATAATGAAATTACCGAATTGAATTTAGAAGAAGGTAAGAACGAAGCTTTAAAACCTGTGAATTTTTCCAGTTCTGATTCTATGTTAATTTTTTCTGCTTTGGGCATCTAAAAATATACATCTACATCTACATAATACCCCGCAAGCCGCCGCAAGGGCGTGTGGCGGGGGGAAATAAGTTTCATTATTTTAATCTGCACCGATAGGTTTACAATATAATCCATTGTACAGAATAAGGGTAACTGAAACCCAAAGACTCGGTACCCCGGCCACACCGCAAACCCTTAGGTGACGGAGTGACTTCGAAAAAGTGGGTCTAGGTGAAAGGGAGGGAGTCTACAAAGTCATGAATGTCACTCGGATGGTTCAAGAATATTTAGATGATAAATAAGCCACCTCTACTATAAAAATAATAAGACTTGGTCTGTCGATGATTTGAAGAGACGTTTTGAAGTATATAGTTTACGATATTGTTTCTAAATGGAAAAATGTTGGTTGTAGAGATACGCCATGGCGTAATATAAGGGCTGGTTTAATTTATTTTCCTAAAACCTATATTGAATGGAGAGATGATTGGCCCAATAAAAAACTGAAACACTTTGTGACGTGGTGGCTGGTAAAAATATACCTCGTGCCCTCTCTTTAGATATATCGGTTTCGTTCCTTACGTGAGTGTGGATGAGGGGCGACAGTGTGGTCAACGGGAATTCAAGAGGAGGGCAGAGAATGAGTGGCTCATATTATTCAGTCCTCAAAATTTCTAGAGCGATTTATGCAGAGAATATGCCAGTTAAAACCATATTTATCCTATTGTTTGAATTCATATAGTTCCCATAATATTCAATTATGGGGAAAATTTCTTTTAGAGCTTGTATCAAATGCTATAAAATTTTGATTTTTTTTGTTGAATAAACTGCATACCTTACATAGATATTATTTGCTTTGTATCTTGAGGAAAATTATCATCTTTTACCACTATACCTCTTCAGAGGTTTTATTCTGTGACACTAGAGAACTAATCTCCTTTATCGTTTATTTGTCCTTAAACCGATGCGAGGAACCACTATTATCCACCATTAAACTCGTATTTCATAGTGATTTAATAACCGTTTAAAGAAACAATAGGTCAGGACCCTATCACTCCCATGATCTCATTTCTGAAATTGTAATATCTTCACTTGAAATCGAACGCCAACTTAAAGACATGTCCAAACCAAAATTCCAGGTTCTGATCTAATCCCTGCTCGCGTATACAAAACGATGCCCTCAGAAATAGCTCCATATTTGTAAATAATATTTAAGAATTTTCTAAATGATCGCGCAATACCAAAAGACTGGGAAGTAGCCACTTTCACTTCCATATTTAAAAAAGGCGACAGAGAAGATCCGAATGATTACCGATCAATCTTTCACACATCCGTCGATTGCAAAATTTTATAGCGTATAATTGTCAGTTCAATTATGAAATATCTGTATTCTCAGAGTTATATACAAAAAAAACCAACATGGTTTCTGAAAGGATAGATCTTGCAAGACCCAACTGGCATTTTTCGTTCGTGATATTTTGATCTTGGGAGAAGATAACATTCATGTCGATGCTATATTTCCAGATTTTAAAAGGGCGCTCGACAAAGTCCCTCATAAAATGTTGCTCCAAAAGTTGGGAAGCTAGGAGATTGATAAATGTGTAATAGATTGGATTAATCACTTTTATCAGGCCTAGAGCAAAGAGTCATAATAGGCGGACAATCATCGGACACAATAAGCGTAACATCGGGTGTCCCACAAGGAAGTGTTATCGTTCCGATATTGTTTCCTTTATATCTAATTGACATCGGATCTCAGGTTTACAGTAGACTTCGTATATCTGCTGAAAATGCAGTGATGTATAGGGAAATATCCAGTCTTAAAGATAGAGTATCATAAGCCAACGACCTAAATGCAATCCAAAAGTGGTACTATTAGAGCTAAAATGAAATTTGAATAAATGTTTCGATACATTTTTGGATGAGGAGCATTGCACCCGGAAACACTGTACATGGGACCAAAATTTCAAACGTAGAATCGTAAAATAATTTGATACAACGATAACTAAGAATATGTCATTGGGATAACTAAGGATGTGTTCCTGCTTGTCTATTTTCATTTAATAGACAATTCTGTTGCACAGTTATACGACATGATTTGAATATACGTATCCTGTTATTGAGTATTGTTGTGTGGAGGTACTTCCTACTACTACTTTCTACTACTTTTCTCAGTAGGAAAAATTGTGTATTTTTTTCGCATACTAATTAAACTGAACTATTTTATGAGTGTTTTAAATCTTCAAAAACACTATTAGTGTTTTTGAAGATTTAAAACTTCAACCCTTACTAAGCCTACATCGTATTATAAACGTAAAATTCACACATCAGGGTTAAAGGCGCTTTCCAAGTGCCACATGAGGTGCCCAAGAAAGACAGGGAAGAGGAAAAAATCATACAGCGCAGGCACTGTATAGGGTTTTCAGATTTACCTAATATACCTGTAAAACCCGGCCCTTCCAGTCAGTATCCGAACTCCGAACCTTTAATGGTTACACGTGCCTTAGTTTTCACGCATAATATTTTACTTATGCTTTATCTTTAGATGACGACTATTGCAGTTACGTTCGTCATCTGATCTTGTTTTATATTTGTATCGCTAAATAATCGAAAAATCATTCATTTCCTCTGCAGTTAGACTGCTATCACTACTAGTTAGGCGCCCATGATAATAATAGTAGCAGTAGGTTCAATATAGAGATTGCTTCGGAAAACAATAGACATCGCATTAGATTTTATGAAACGCTCCATAAGTCTTTGAGAAGTGTATCTATTCTGCCTGTTTTTCTGTGACAGTCGTTTTCGTTTAGATTTGCGACAGAAATATTTAAATTAATTTTAATGACATTTCAAAAGTAAGGTCACCTTTGGTCTCGTAGCAACCCTCTTTGTCGATTGTCTCATGAGACATTCACCATAATGAGGCCTTCATTCAATAAAGCCTTCGGATTGAATGGGCCAATGGACCAAATATCTGATGACGTAACATTATTCCCCAGTCAACGGTAAATTTTCTATCTTTTTTTCCTTTAATGAGTGCCAAAATAATTTTAGAAGAAAAATATCCTCCAAGGAGTCCAATTTTGTGAAAGCTTATGGACCCTCGTGAAGAAAATTGACATTGTATGTCAGAGTGAACGACCCAAACGACGATCAGGTCTCCGAGAAGAGAGATAAAATTAAGATTAGTGAGGACTTTAATATGGAACATAGCTTTGAATGGCCCACTGGTGTTTGGAGAAGAAAAACGAGGATAGTAGGGCTTTAAAGGGTGGGTAGTGGAATATATGATAATAATGACGACACGGAAAGAAATGTAATTCAAGATGCGTTAGATGGTAGAGGAAATGATAGGAAGTAGGAAGGTATACAATATATATATATATATATATATATATATATATATACATACATATATGGTTTTCCAGGAAGATCTTGTGCCAGAAAAAACACAGCTTGGGTGGATCTGCAGTTGCCCGGTACTCGAAGTCGAAAGATCCGTGATTCAAATCCTGGTCAAGGAAATATTTTGCAACTGTGATCTGCTGATGTCCCTGACAAAGGAGGAATCGTTGTAAACTCTGAACGAGTGAGTGAGTACGATCAAAAAGGTCTAATACATCTGAGTGATTGAGTGGTTGTGAGTTTACGAAAGTCCTTTTTGTTTTGTTTTGTTTTTCAATATCATTTATGGGTCCCTGGCATAGAAGGAATCCTTACAAACCCTGAACGGGTACCTGTCAATTGCAAAAGTCCCTGTTTTCAAACACACCTGAGTGATTGAGTGAATGAGCGAGTGTGTGCGTGCATCGGTTTTATAATTTTGTATTTATCTGTGTGATTGACGGGTCACTGGTATAGGAGCAATCCTTGTAAATCCTGACTGTGTGTGTGAATGCGATTCACGAGAGTGACTGTTATTCCTTAATACACCCTAGTGATCGAGTGGCTGTAACTTTGTTTTAATGTTTTCATAATTAATTTTGCCTTTTGTGTGTAATTGAAGTATGCGTGGTTCACTGTATCCCAAACACACCCAACTGACCTAAGTGTGTGTTCCCTATTTTCCCCTTACATGTAACTTTGTTTTAACTCCCTCGCCTTTTACCACCAAGAGTCAATCAAGTTCATGGTCTCGGCTATCTCGGTTTCATTGCTTCACGACCGCAGGTACGTTTATTTTATAGTTGCAGTATGGTTCATCTGTGTCAGGATTAAAATTCTTTAGATGTGGTTTAAAAATGTTTTGAGAGTGGTCAATTGAGCACAAATCACGCTGAACGTTGAGGCCAATGATCCAAGCTTCATGTATATTTATAAAATCCATTACGAAGATTGATGATAGTTGAGAGGGACGTTAGATTATTAATAGTGTAGATATCTTGATGGAATGAGTCGAAGATATTTTGCATGAACCGCTGGACATAAAAAAACGATCCGCAAACTACATGTCACAGTGATTGTGGTCACAGTTGACCGAAAAATAAATACATACAAATGTACGTGTATGTGCCGTATTTCAAGGTCGGTCTGCTGCAGTTTCAGGAAAATCTGAAGGGAATTGGTTGCTTTTCTTCCCTCTGAACGTCAAGGTCAACACTTCAACGTCAAGATCGAAATGTTTTAACTAGTTTTTTCCATACATACAAATTGCTATTGTCTTTTGCATACTTAAAAATTAAATGCATATCAAGAATATTCTATAATTTATTACACTAGTAAAGAGGTGTCGATTCACAAAAAACTCTGAAATGATAAAATTCTATAAAAATGACCAATGATTAAATACTAAAAATTTAAATAAACGCACGTTTTTGGAGTTTGACCCTGTCACTGACTAATAGTAGCTGTACTTTCTATTGGTTTGAGAAACTACGACGTGAAGATAAGAGAAATTGAGGGCGGAATAGACCTACTATCTACTTACAATATCCCGGCTTTTGATAAGTTTTTGCTGAATGCTGTAACTACCCGCTACTCTACTCGTAAGAAAAAAAAACTACATGAAAAACTTCATAATACATATTGCAGTAGCTATTTCTCTACCTCGGCATATTTTCTACCTTCCTTAAATACATCCAGAATACCTATTCTTTTCCTCCCTCTACCAGTATTCTCCTTTCGATTACCGTCTTCAGTACCCTCTTACCCTCATTATTCGCTTGCTTTCCACCTTCAAACATCTCCTACAACCGTCTTTATTCTCTTGGCATGCCTAGATTTTTATACTTTGATTTCTGTGAATTTTATTATCTCCATTATTTTCCACACCAACATCTTAAATGTCTCCAGTCAATATTTATCTTCACGCCTTGGCGACCATGTTTCTGAGCCATTAACAAAAATACGCTCTATATTAAAGTTTTACTTTCAACTCCCGTCTCTTTTAAAACGCTTTTTTGAATAGAGTTTCAGAATTGAAAATAATTCTTTATTAAATATCACCACCACTCGGCTGACCCTCATACAAAATATTTCCAAAATAGATTTATAGTTAAGTCTCATGTATCTAATTTAATGCCTTCCCACTTTAATATTTATATTAGCTTTTACGTGAGAATCCCCTTGTCATTTTTTCTCAGGGTTAATTCTCAACCCATTCCTATGAGACTGAGATATAGTGGACGCCGGTATTTTGTGGAATTCCATTGTATTATTATTATTTAATATAAAGCACGTTGCAAGTAGGCATTTGTACTTGTGGCAACGGACCAGTCTGATCACTGGTCTCTCTAACAAAGCACATACAAATGCTGTTGTATACAATGTCACTTTTAGATTATCAACCGCTCTTTTACCATCACACAAAGATTCGGTTTACACCATACGAGTACATACTACACACCATCCATCGCGCCACTCCGTCTATAATCACCCATTCTTCAATTTCATATATCGTTCAAAATCGATCACCATTAACACATAATTCACTTTCGCAATACAAATCCTCACTCCTCCCACATCACATACATAAAATATTTTAATAAGTACAGTAGCATAGTAATCATTGATCAGTGACGTTTACATCTATATCTATATAATACCCCGCAAGCCGCCGCAAGGGCGTGTGGCGGGGGGTGTTAGGTCACCACCCAAAATGAAAAAAGAAATACCGCACTCAAAACCAACACACACATGCAAACCCCAATCCACAGCAGTGCACAAATTCATAGAAACATCCCATCATTCCTCGCGCATACAAACACACATCTACCTCCCTTCACTCCACAAGCATGCAAGTACATACGTTTAACTACAGCAAATAATTGTACCCCAGGATGCAGCAAGAAATTTATCAGGAACGTGCAAGCTAGATTTTAGTAAGTAGCTAGGCGAAATGCCACCACCACAAGAACGTGCTACATAAAACTCTCTCCTACCCAAGGTGAGGAATCTGGCCCAACGCTGCAGGTAGGAGGAGGGCTCACCCACGAAGAGGGACAAGGAATGGAAGGGGAAATTTAGGGTGCCAAAAGCAGAGCAAACAATACTGTGAACAGCAATACATTACTTAATGGCATTCCAATACGGGCATGCGGGAAGGGTTTTGACACAACACATAGGAGGTTAGTGGAAGTGCATGCAATTGAGTATAACTAATTGTTACCTAGACGCCGAGGGTGGCAAGTGGAATTTTTGTTATCTCCGAGTGTGACCCTACAGTTGTTATCCCGTATTGTCCGTGGGAAGAAGGAGTCCTTGAGTCTGCTAGTTCTGGCATCTATTTCCCGAATTTTGTATACATGATCCAAGCGACCAATGTATGTTGGAGTGCGCATAATTTTCGAGACCTCGGTGCTGAAACATGCGGATCTGAATTTATTTAGCAAGTTTAACCTAGCATTGAGTCTCTTTTCTTCCAATGATTCCCATCCCAACTCCATTTCAGTGACGCTTTTCGTTTTATCGTGACAGTTTTCCACGAAACGAGCTGCCCGGCGTTGGACCTTCTCAATTTCCCGAATGAGGCCTTCTTCACACGGATCCCATACGCTACATGCATATTCTAAATGGGGCCTTACAAGAGCGTGATAACAACGTTCCTTGACCTTGGAGTCACTTCTGCCGACAATGCGTCTAATAAATCCTAATTTTTTATATGCTTGCCCGCAGACGTTTATGGGTCCCCCAAGTTAAGTCTTTAGTAACACCTAGGTATTTCACCGTATCAACTACTTCCAGGTCAACTCGAGCTAATTTTCAAACAATCCCGTGGATATTTTAAGAAATTTACCACCGAAGATTTATTATGATTTAATGACAATCCCCATTTTGAACACCGTTTAGTTATGCAATCTAAATCGTATGCTATAATCAAACGATCCTCAACCCCAGATATCTTCCGATGAATCACTGTGTCATCTGCAAACATCCTTATCTTACTTAATCACCCAGTGACTGCTTTGCACTTATTCGTAAAACTCCTAAAATTGGATGGAAAGGACACAAACAAACCTCCAGGCAACTGATTCCATTCAATAATAGTTCTATTTAAAAAGGAGTATTTTTTAGTTTGTCTTTTGCGCTCTTATTTTTATTTTAAGACTGTGGTCATTTTTTCCCTTGAAGTTTGGTTTTTCTATCTTTTTCCATAAATCTTCCCACGCTTCGTCATTTTTAACAATTCTAAACATCGCGCCCCTAACCTACTCCTTTTTCTTCTATTTTTCAAACTCCCATTTCAGTATATCCAACATCTACGTGACACTCTCTGTTCTTTTGTACCTTCCTAGTACATTTCTGGCAGCTTTTCTTTGAGCTTTTTCTATCTTTTTAACATGTCCCTCCTCATATGGATCCTGTATTATGGACGAGTATTCTAGGATAGGTCTAACCAGTACCTTATACGCTTTTTCTTTAGTGGCTACGCTACTTCCTTTTGAGTTTCGCATAACCCGATTAAGTACTTTTCCGTAATGCGCTAGAAGGAATCTAAATAAATTTGCGTTTCCACAAGATAGACATTTTACTGTGAACTAGTTTCGGAACGCTGTAACATCGTTTGGATTACGAGATCGGCTGATAGTAACAATTTTTTTAGGCGGACACGCAAAGTTATTCTGGTTCCATCTCTTGCAATACCTATCACACTTATTCTGCAATGCGTTAAATAATGATTGTAACACTTCGCTTGACTTGCTAAATAACAGTTGATCGTGATCATCATAAATGTAAACGAATTGAAGAGTTCCCCGCCTACTTTCACTCCAGCCCTTCTCATAACTCTCCTACTATTTCATTCACGTACTTAATATCCATTGAACAGTTGGTGATAGACACCCCCTGTCTTACTCTCCGGCCCACCAAAGCACATCCCGACTCTTCATTCGCTATCCGCACTGGTGCAGTCCAAGTAATATCCACGTTCCGGATAAGTTACGTATCTCTCTAATCTACTCCTATCTCCACAAAATATTGTTTAATTGTACCCAGTTTAATCTGGCAAACGTGACAAAAAACTTCAAATTTAAGGAACAGTACTCTAATTCCTGTTTAGCATTGTTTCGTGTTTTTCCATGTATTCCTTCAATTATTTTTAACGTGATACCATCACTGAAATGACCACCCGGCTCAGGTCAGATGCCTTTGCAGCCCTCTGACTGAGGAAAAACGCTGCGAGAACTAACTTTCGTCTGGCTCTTACATTTCGACCTATCTGTTATGGGTGACCCTATTAAGAGCAAATATCATTTCTCAGTGCCAGCACAGCCGCATGGACCATAGGATCAATTTCTCTGTTATTATTGCACTACAAATCGACCAAATGCTTGCGTTGAGAATTGGAGGATTGTAAAGGAAAAAGAATCTGGTTTTGCATTTAAAGGGGAATGGTGTAGTAGAGATATTTATTCATAAAGAGAGCTGGGATGAAACATAGAATAAAATCGTGAAAAAGAAAAGAACTTGGAACCACTAGTTCATAACATGAAAAGAGCCAATATTTTACAAGGTATGGTGTCGTGAGAAATGTTAAAGGTTTTGTACCACCTTTAAAAGATAAAATTCGTCTTTTCCAAACAAAGGAGTGTATGGGATTCAGTATATTTCTGGCTCTAGCTGCATAGAGCTAATCAAACGGCCAATTAGCATCAGACAGAGAGCACAGGTTTAGAGTCAAGGTAGAGGAGTCCAAAATGCATGTTTGAGCATTTCTCGTCAGGGCATGGACACCAAATCCCGTTCGATGAAACTAATATTTTGACAAAATTGGGTAAATATTCCCTTATCTGATTTGGCGAGTAACCGAGATAACCGAGTATTCATCAAATATTTATTGAAAAGGTTTTTGCAACTTAATTTTTGTGTAGAAAAATACCCATTATACCTGCATTGAGAAATATGGAATTGTTCGGTTTAAAAATAAATCCCACTTTATAAATGTTGATAGCCAACAGTTGTCACAAAAAGGACATATGTATATGAGCATATGAACACATAAATGTGTATGCATGTAATATATCATATATCCAAAACCTAACTTTACCGGTATATTACCCATTACATATATATGTATGTACATACACACGCAAGGATATTTTATTCAGGTTTTGGCGACGTAATCAGAAGGAAGATCGAGACTATCATAACTACAATAGTCCATTGCCCAGCAGGAAAATGTAAAAATAATTTTGTGCTAATACCCATCGCTGCAAAAGCGTTCGCCAAATTTCATATATTTTATCTTAATAATATACATCCAACTATTAATGAAAACATGTTTCCTCCCGATACTCTTATATTCCTTCGTACACCAATATGATTTAATTGACTAAAGGAAATCTTACTGAATCAATTGCGAAAACAAGACAAATTGAGGCACGATAATGTCAAGACAACCACACGGCAAGGGCACAATCAGGGACTGTGGCTTTGTAATGAACAAAATAAGTCTTTTCTCCCGGTTGTTCAAAGTACAAATACGTAGTAGAAATAAAGAGGGATATAACTTTCAGGTCGTAGAGGAGTAAGCACTAAAAAAGATTTGAGGGTTGCAGGCCGTAGATTTAAAAAAATGAAATGCCGGAGGTACAGAAGCAGAGTTCGCAGAGATGATATGTAACAGTGTTATTGTCGTGAATTATTTTGAATATCTCTGGAGGATTTCAGAATGTGGGACGTGACATTAACAAATTTCATTAAATTTTGATGCATTGTAACACATCTCCGTTCTCCTCTAAGAATACCTGGTTCATTGGAGTCAACCAAAGGAATCAGATCTTCTATCACGCCAGATAGAATAAAGAACTAGCTGAATGAAGACCGTTATGAATAGGATTAATCATGCACGAAGGAAAAACTTGACTATGAAAAAGAATAGATCAGTTTAATTTTTATTGAAATTGGAAGATTATATCAGCCTTAGTAGTATTTGGATACCTTAAAGTAAGTTGTAGGGGCGAAGCAGGCTATAAGAATAAAAATGCGTACACATATTTTCCTAATTTAATAACGTTTTATTCCTGAACTGAAATTCAAGGGAATTAAATTTTAGTCCGGCGTAAATATGTCTTGAAACGATCCTAGCACCATATTTTTCAAATCTTGGTTTCAAGTTTGACCACTCAAATGGAAAATTAGTTATCATGTTAATCCGGATAACTTGTGGAGTTGAAACACAATACTAATGTGCTGTAAATTAATAAACTTCACACTTTAACTTAATTCGAAAGTTAGTTCAATATAATGTAATTTGACTTGTTAATAACTCTAAAAAAGGATTGAGTAATGTAAAGTTCCTCACCTTTTGTATAATGTTTGGCGAAGAATTCATTTTTTTGTCTCTCATCAGTTATCTTGATCGAATTATAGCCGATATTATGCCAAGATAAAAAAGTAAGAAATAGAAAAGTGAATATAGATATTCTCCGTTAGGTTCATGACCTCAATCTACTCCAAACTCCCCAAAAGAAGCGGGTTGTTTCTGCGTTGACCTGCTTTCTTTTGGAGATATGTGTTTTAGAAAAAGAAACGCAAGAAAGTTTAATCTTGGTAGACCACGCGAGAGGTTAGCTAACAAATGAGAATCAGATATTTGCAGGCCATTGGATTTTAAACCCATCTTTCCTAGCGCCTCTTGGTCCAGATTTTAACTGTGGCTTGCAAGGCCTGTTGTTACAAATTCTCAACGCTCTCTTTGGTGTTGTGAATTCTAGTGTAAAGAGAAAAGATTCGAAACAGGATCTCTCTAGATAACGATTTTTTCCAGCCAATTCCTTCGCCTCAAAGTTCTAACGTGCATTTCCTTTGTTATAGAACCACGATAAGGAATTTGTGCTTGAGATATCTTTTATTGTATTTGGAAATGATTCATACAATATTTTATTTCTCTCACTTTGTGACTTGGCGAAATGAATTCATTATACAATTTACGAGATGATATCCATTTGCATGAGCCAATGTTTTAGATAAGTTGTAATTAAAATTTGATTTGGAATTATCATAGGTTAAATGATTTCATTCACGTATTCATCAAGAACTAATGATGCATCAGTTAGCATAATTAAGTACAAGAAAACTTAAGAATTTTATGACGCAAGGAAATACTTACAAATTTTTAAATCATATATTTATACAATAAACACACAAAGGAAAAATTAATTACGATTTTTTGTCTTATAAAGTAAAAAATAATGAACTTACTACAATAAACATTAGTTATTCACCAAGGAGTGTTGACATGTTTTACTATCATCATATAAAAATCGACTTTCATAAGAAAGGGTATCACAAATTTTAATTATTACTAATAATAATCGACGTATAAACTTAACTTTCATTTTCTATTTCAGAGTTATACATTTCTCTGAGAGATTTTTCTTTCTTGTCACTTTTGGTTGTCTTCAGTGTATAACTCGACGATTTATTCCTGAAACCATTGCTTAATTTATTGAATAACATAACTTGTTCTGTCAAATCTCCAACCAACAAATGAAGTATGGAGTTCTGAGAATAAGAAAAAGTTGCTTGAAGGTAGATCGCAAGAATAGTACGGATTTGGAAAAATTGTATAGTCATATCTATTCGATTTCCGCTCCAGCTGCTTTTGTGATTGCAGGTCGCGCCGTATTTTCCTCTGAGGGGTCGCAGTCGCTGAACACAGCGTGCTGACAACTTTCACAGATTATATTAGGTTGGGTTCACAGAGCAGGTTAGAGCTTCAACCACGCAAGTCAAAGGATCCGTGGTTCAAGTCCCGGTCAAGGAAATATGCTTACATTTGTGATGTGCTCGATTCCGCCTTCCCCACCTCTCTTGTGTTCGTTCTTTATATGTATTCCTATTCCTAACATCTAATTCCATGTGAATGATACGGAGACTCCTGTTATTAACGTTTACTCGAAAACTAAAGTGGTTAGAACATCGGGCCGACATTTTGAAGATCCGTGATTTTAGTCACAGTCCAGGAAAATTTTTATTCTCGTGATTGGCTTGATTCTGCCTTCCCTAGTATTCCTGTCTTCATTTTTATGTGTTTTTATTACTTTTCCTAATATCTGTATCCATGTGAATGAGTATATTCGCCATGTGGCCGGTTTTGTGTTGAATGCGTGCATATGTGTAGTGATGGTGTCACGTTAAAAACACTATCGAGGAAGGCAATTGGAAACCACCTCAATTATTATTCCCATGAAAAAGGATGGGCGCAAGAGAGAAATTGAGTCTTCCGGCAAGGCTTCCGCGGTCGTCATCCCATGAAACCCTTGCGAGGGAGAAATAACAGCAGCAGGACAGAAGACGCAGAAGAAGACAAAAGTAGTTAGAATAGGAACATGGAACGTCAACACAATGTTGAGGACAGGCAAATTAGAGAATATTAAGCGAGAGATGGAAAGAGGTAATATATATGTTTTAGGTCTACGCGAGGTGAGATGGAAGGATAGCGGGGATTACTGTAGATATAATTATAGAATAATATAAGGCGGCGTGGACGAGAGCCAACGAGGGGTTGCCGTAATATTAAATAAAGGGGTAGGAAGAAGCGTAGTCAACATAGAGCAAGCAAGTGATAGAATCTTACTCGTAGAGATCAAAGCAGAACCGACGAACTTCATCATTGTTCAGGTATACTCGTACATGCCACCGAGCAACCATAAGGAGGAAGAAGTCGATAGGATGAACGATGACTTAGAGGATATAATTGCGTGTGTTCCTGCAAGGAAACATTTGATAGTGATGGGGGAGTGGAATGCGACGTTAGGCGAAGGAAGAGATGGTGACGAGGTGGGGGGCTACGGTTTAGGCACGAGGAATGAATACGGGTAGAAAGCAATTGATTTATACAGGAGACAGGGGTTAGTCATCACCAACACATGGTTTAAACACCACAAAAGGCCTAGGTTTGCATGGAAAATGCCAGGTGACTCAGAAAGGTATCAGTTAGATTATATTATGATGAGGCACAGATTTAGGAGCAGTGTGATAAATTGGCACAGTTTCCCATGAGCGGATGCGGACTCAGACCACAATTTAGTTGTTATGAAATGTAACGTCCGTTTCTAAAAGATTAGGCAAAGGCGGCGGGTTAGGAAATGGAATGTAGAAGCATTAAATGGATTAAAGAGGAAGGAGTATCAGCAGGCTGTGGAGAAAATGATGGATGACGGTAAAGAGCTGAGTACTATCGAAGAAAAATGGGAATGCATCAAGAAAGTGATATCGAAAGCCGCAAAAGATACTATAGGAACCGTTAACGAGAAAAGGATAAGGAAGTCATGGGTAACGGATGAGATGATAGCAAAGATTGATGAGAGCAGAAGATGGAAAAATGTAAACACAGAGTTAGGCAAAATGAAGTACAAAGAGTTAAACAATAAATTGAGAAGGCCTACAAATAAAGCAAAATAAGAATGGTGGAAAACGCAATGCGAGGATATGGAAAGTTTACAGAGGAATGGTGAAATTGGTGCGCTATACTGCAAGGTGAAGTTACTATCGGGAAGTAAGAAGGCAAGATCTGTGCTAACAGTTAAAGATAAGTGGGGTAGGATAATAGTTGAACCAGAAAAAATCCAAGAGAGATGGAAGGAATATATAGAAACACTGTATGGTAGAGACCTTAAGCCGACAAGATTAGGCATAGAAAAGGAACATGACGTAGAAGAAGATAGCTTAGGTCCAGGCATACTCGACGACGAAATAGAAAGGGAATTAAAGAAGATGAAAGCAAATAAGGCCGTGGGGATAGACAATATTTCTGTGGAACTGTTGAAATGTTTAGGAAAATGTGGGAAAGAGAGACTATATGGACTGATTCATAGCATCTATTAGGAAGGAATCTGGTCAGAAGACTTTGTGGGAGCCGTGTTAATTCCTATTCTGAAAAAGGTAAAGGCTACATCATGTGAGGACAACAAAACAATAAGTTCGACATCCGATACAGCTAAAGTTATTCTCAGGGTCATCAACAAAAGCATAGAGAGTAGGGCAAATGATTGTTTAGGGGATGATGAGTTTGGGTTTAAGATGGGGAGAGGTACGCGTGATGCCATTGCAGTAATGAGTTCACTAATCGAGAGGAATATAGAATACAATCGTCACGTATTTGCCTGTTTCGTAGATTTAAAACAAACGTTTGATAGAGTGAATTGGGGAAAACTAACGAGTATACTATATTGTAGAAAATAGGAATAGATTGGAGGGACCGGAGGCTAATCCGCAACCTGTACATGTCTCAGACTACTCAGGTGCGAGTGGGGAACAGAGAAAGCTGGAGGTAGGAATGACAGTAGAAAGGAAAGTTAGGAAATGATAAAATCAGTTAGGTTTCCTGATGACCAAGCTTTTGTTTGTCATTCAGTCAATGGGTTGCAAGCACTGCTGAATGAATTGGAGGTTCAGTGCGTTAGATATGGGATGTGAATTTATATTAATGAAAAAAAGGTTATCCGCTTTTTTAGAAAGAAAAAATCCTTAAAATCAAAGTAGAAGGGGAAAAAATAGAGCAGGTTGAACAGTTTACGTATTTCGGTAGTGTTTGGGACCAACACTGTCAAAGAAGTAGGGACGTAAGGAGAAGAATTGCGCTAGGCAAGGAGGCTTTCACAAGGAGGGAGTTTATGACAGTGAAGTTGAGTAAGGGTGTTCAGAAAAAACTTTGATATGTGGCGTAGGTACTTACGGTGCGGAAACGTGGTCTGAACCAGGAGGATAGACGAAGATTGGAGGCATTTGCAATGTGGGTGTGGAGAAGAATGGAGTTGGACCGAATGGACCGAAAGAAAACAAATGAGGAAGTTCTAATGTTGGTGGGCGAGGAGAAGGGTTTGTCGGGGAAATCCTATGGAGGCAGGGAATATGGATGAAGGTCGTATTGAGCGGCAGTGGGATGCAGTAGACGGTAAACGAGGGGAGAATATTGGGCAAGCGAGGAAAGGGCAGGAACAGGATAGGGATGTTGGACGGGATGAAGGGAGGAAAGAGGTACACAGAGATGAAGAGGGACCTGATGTAGAGTAGTTTGCATGGTTGTGTTTTTTTAGGAGTCACAAAATATTTATTTAATAGCTGTATTCATTCCAAAACCTACCTTTACTTGTAGATCACCTTATAATAATACATGAACACATATGTATTTTTAGATGTATATTATATTAAAATAATTATAGTGCTTAGTACTTTCATTTTACGTCGACTTTTGAACTCATGTGCTCATAACATACCATTTACCAAATTTAACAGTATAAGCCCGGTCGTGCCGAGAGGTGTACCATCTGAAACGCGTCAGTTCCAATCGCACTCGATTACGAGACTCTGCTGGGTGTACTCAACTTGTTTTTGAGCGTTAAATTTCAATTTTATAATGAAATTTGTTAATGTATTTATTAGAATTATGGTTACACGCAAAGAATCCTCTGACGATCCGATAAGTGACCTAGGTATTCAAGATTTTTCAGATAATCCAAATAAATGCTCACGAAAAGGCAACATTATTCAGATTTTCCATTTTCCACAAGGCTAGGCGTACATGAGGGAAGATTAATTTAGCCGATTCCACTAGAATTACTCTGCTGGAATCTGCCAAGTTAGTCCTCCCTTAATTACGCCTATTATGAAAGACTTCCACCCAGTAACGTTTGAGGCAGTCTGAATTCCAAAATGTTATCCAAAGACTTCTATTGTATAACTGTTTCACTGGTGGTAGTAAAACAAATTATCTTCTGAAATTATCTAATTGTGCACACATATATGCTGCACTAAATACTCAAAAGAAAGTTAATTAAACTAAAATTCAAAATTTTTACTATGCTAATGGAACTGATACAAAATTCAAAAGAACAGTGCATCCATCGAATATCATAGTAAGTGTAATGGAACATATTAATGATGTAAGGGATGTCAAAAATATGCATTCGTGGATATGACAGTTGGAAGAAGGTTGAATATCGTGTGACCACGGACTCATGACGCCTAGGCTGCGGACTAGTGTGGACCAAAATATATATATTTTCCTAGTGGAGCAAGTTTTTATGGAGGATTGCCGCTTAGGGGTGAAAGACACCGCCCCTAAAGTGGCATTACCTTGGAATCTGTGCAGATTATATTTCATGAAAATCCGAAAATGCAGAAAGCCTCTTCAAGGTAGGATACCTTGAACGCTGAGCGACGAACAAAAGACTGTATGGGTAGCAATTCCGCAAATGACGTTGGCTCCGTGATGACGACATGAATGAAGTTTTCCTTTCATTAATTGTGATAATTGATTAACCCTGGTCGCTGTGTTTTAAATCCTGAAACAAAACAGTAATCTACGTAATGGAAGCACACTAACTCACAGCTACCGAAGAAGTTTCAGGTTACTGTAAGGGCTGAGACATTGATGGTGACCATGTTTTGGGAGAGAAGGGCGTATTCCTCAATCATTGAGTTCCGAAGCTACGCTACATTTACGGCTCCATCGTGCGAACATGCTTTGAGGACAAAGTTCCATACAGCGTTGCAAGAAAAAGAAGAATGGAGGCAAGGAACCAATTGTAGCATATCTGGAGTCAGTTGGATTTAGGGCACTAGGGTATTTAAAAGGGAGAAGAGATTTACAAGTTTAATACCATTTAGACAGCTATCGGTAAAATATTTTGCAGAATGGGGAATATATAACTGTTCAAATGAACCAAGTTCATCAATCAATATTTTTTACAACGTTTAATACGTTCCAACAATCTGATTTGATTTCAGTCTAACCAATATGAACAAAATTGTATGAGATATTACCTTCAGTATTTTTTACAAATTATCAATGTATCCTTCAAGTAAAATATTGGTTTACCAGTATTCACACGGTTGTAATAAATCGGCTTTAAAAGAAATCCCTTAATATCATTTCCAACCGTGTTGGATACGATTTCAGGGGATGTTCTGTGAGTTTTCATGGAGGGTATTCTGGCAAATGTTAACTTAAACCACTTCTAAGGGCTCGTGAAGTAGGACGATGAAAGAATTTAAGACAGCCTGTTTCCGACGACGTCGGGACAACAGTTTATCAATTAGTTTGTATCTAGAATCGTCACGGGAAGCAAAATGTTGGATGGAGCTGTTTTCATTTTGAATACTTTCCTTTCAATGTCTTTTCTCTGTCAACTAGTTCCGCTTACATGAACCCACGTCCGCTGCCTCCCTTAACTTTTCTCCACCCACCCTCACACAAATTTCTATAAATACAAAAAACCATCCATATACTCCCGTCTTTCTAACCTCACGTTGATGGTGATGGTGGTTATTTTCTAAACTGGGTAGTTCATGGTATTAAATTGCATGGGATATTACGCTGTATTCAATTTAATAGCATAAAATTCCACCATACATAGGATTACAGTCAAGTTTATAGGGGAGACGGAAATAAACTGATCTGTGGTAAATATTTTTTTTTCATTTAATTAAATTTTTACAAGAGTATAACGTTCAAAAGGGGACTACGCAAAGTATTCAATGCAAGGGCACATTATTTTTCAATAACTTTATTAGACTTAGACTCTTTCTACAGAATGCTGAGAATCTAAAAAGTCTGATCCTGGTTCACGCAGAGGCAATATGTAGATTAGCGTTCGGGGTAAGGCCATAAGCAACATTTTAGGGATCGAACTACAAATAATTTGGTTTTAACTTGTGCTGTAAATAGGATAGTCGTTAATTGTCAAGGGCCATCTCGAGAAAAAGGTAGTTGGTCATTGATTCAGCCATAAAGGTCATTGATTCAGAAAAAGGTGGTCGGTCATAAATTCAGGCTGAATCGATGACCGATCATGCCGACCGAGCACGAGAATTAGTTAAACATTTATCTCATTTCATTACAGTTTTCAGTCACATGCTCGATTCAAAATGAACAGCGTGGAGAGAATTTATTTTTAATGTTTATTTTTTGTTGAGAATAAAACCAGCAAGCACACCACGCTTATGTTTGCTTTTCACGCGGGGGATTTAATCGTAATTTCACTGTTTGAAAAGTCTCCTCTGGCAATGTAACGAGGAGCACGTTTTTTGAACCGGGATAAACGCTCGACCAAAAGGACGAGGACATGGGTCAATGCTTATGTACTCCAAAAATCCATTTCGAAATATGTATGTACATATATATACATACATTCATTTAAATGGATACAGACATAAGGAAAATTGATACACGATAGAAACACATAAAAGGACAGAGCATCGGCCAGGCAAGTCAAAAGATCCGATGTTAAAGTCCCGGTCAAGGAAATATTTTTGTATTTGTGATCTGCTCGATTCCGCCTTCCCCACCTCACATGTGTCTGTTTTTTCATTTGTTTCTATCCATTTTCTTCATGCTTGTATCCATGTGCATGGATATTTGTTCACCATGTGTCGGGTTTTTCTTGTTTTAATGAATAACTAAATTTGTAGTAATCTTTTTAATTGAAACTAAAACTAGATTGGCAATAACAATACAAAGAGCGTGGAATTTTTTTGCGTGACCTTGCGATTTAACGACTTTACGCCTGTGATTACACCGTTTTTTCATTTGAATATCCCTATCAATTTGGCATGGTTTACCAAATAAAATCGATCAACTTAAATTCATATTTAATGGTAATTCAACCAAATTACCATTACCCCCTATCAAAGTATAGAAGACATTTTGTAAGTTTTCACGTATTTCGAACACGCTACTTGAACCACTCGCATTACAAATGTAAGCGTTTATAAATGTACTTAATTGATGCAACCTCATTTAACTTAATTCGAAATTTATTACCATTTATAAAAGTTTTCCGTCCTATTTCACTGATAAGCTTTGTGAACTGGTTACATAGGTCACACTACACACCACCTTAGATTGAGGTCTCTTTCACTCTTTAATTTCAAACCATTGTCCTAATAATATATATTTTCCTCTTATCACTCATTACCAACGTGTTTTACGCACGAAGTTCGGCATCAAACTCCACGTTCCCTACCAGAAAAGCTTACGAGCAGCTCTTTTAAGAATGATAAGTAATAATTAATACCAATTCATATCAGTATTGTGGTGATGACGACACACGCCTAAAAGTTCGAAATACGCCAATCCACGTACCGAAATGGTAAAGGGATCTCAAGGCGAAAGAGTGTGAGAAAGACGGGTGGAGGGCAAAATCTCCCGGTTTTATTGGAAATTGACACACCGCAATCAGCAGGAGCTGCTTTTGCGATTTTTCTTCTGTTGAAAATCATGTGCGTGATTCAATTTCAAGCCGATCGAACGCGCTAGCGAACAAGCTCCGATGCCGTCGATTCCCTCAGTAAAATCGGTCTCACCCTCCTAGAGTGAAATGTCTGAATGGGAACTTGAGGAACGAAGTTCGATATTCGAAATTATTGATGCCTTTTTACCGCTTCAGTTCTCATTTAGATTATCGATACTGGAGCCTTCTTAATAGAATTTTCCATCAAACTCCAAAATTCAATTTTATGATCCCCATGCTTTTTCGCGAAAAAGTCTGACTACCAATTGAATTGCCCGTTTCAGAACTGCGCATTACTTTGAGAATATTTTGTGCAATATGTGCGGTCGAATTGTGTTTAATGCATTTTATTAAAATAAGAGTTTATTGATAGAAATGTATGCGTCAATCAAGTCTTTTTTCACAAAATAATGATTTCCTGGTTGTAAAACTTTATTTGAGACAAATTCTTGTTGTTTCAAAAAATTACCTTGATCATATAAATTATATAGGAACTATAAAAAAATATTGTATTTTAAGTAGTGCTCAGTTAATTTTTTTTATTTTCTCCGCAGAAAAATAAAGAATGAGTGCATTTATGAGGAGAGGTGTTTGAAGTATTTCTCGGTCAATAAATACTCCTGACATTCATATAGAAAAATACTGGTGAACGTTTAATAAAATATGTAGAATAAAATTATTTCCGGTATTTCATTTGTAAAGGAATTCTTTTTGCTCAATTTTGATGGAATTAAGCACAAATTAGTAATCTCGGGGATAATATAGGTTCCAGACCTTATTCAATTAATTCAAGATCACAATCTTTCCTTCCTTTGCCATTGATTTATATCATGAATTGTACGAAAAAGTATCTCACGAGTAAACATGGTGGACGTGAAAAAAATGCAAGGATTAGAATTTCATTAAATAATGGGAGTATTATCGTCTAAATTTTTAAAAAGGCCGGTTGAAATTTCATACTGTAAGGATCTTCCTGTATTAAAATGTGAAGAATGGGAAATTTTAATGATTTTTTATTGAAACCGATTTCATAGGCCATAGTTAGTTGTTATTTAAAATTTATGCTCATTATTGGAAAAAGCTATATCAGGAATTAAGTAACCATTAGTAGTAAAAGAAGTTAGATTGGGAATTCAAAAGTTTTTCAAATGCTCACGAAGTTTAAGTAAACTTATTTAAATCCTATATCAAACATATAGCATTAAAATAGAAACGCATAAATAATTCATATTAAATAAGCTCATGTCATTTAGGGAATATTTGTGTTGGGCTGGTCAAAAATTTAATTGAATGGTTTTGATCTCAACACGATATTCACGCATGAATATTAGACAAGTTATATTGCAGCTAGTCAATCTCCTAAAGCCATTTTATTGTGGATTGTAAAACATTAAAATAAAAGGCACATCCAAAAATATATCAAAATTATATTTTAGTATATAATAGGGCACCACTAAGTTTACATGTTGTGCTACTATTTTGATTGAATTCAAACCCTTAAAAGCTAAGTATCATCTTTCCAAAGTATTAAGATAAGAATATATGCATTACATAATAAAATGTATGTATAAAATAAATCATTATATATGTATATATATACTGATTTCTTCGAACAGTGCCGCTTTTCTCATTCATGTGCAACACCCCCATAAACAGAAATTCTTCCTATGAATTTGCTTGGACCGGACGTTTCTGAGAATATTTCGATTAGATACCTCTTAATATTAATATCTATCTAATGTATCACTATTTTCTCAGAAATTACCAGGATACCATTTGGAATGTCTTAAGGGAGTTGTTCATCCTAATCGTTGGCCTCGTTGCTCGGCGGAGCCTCTGTTCGGAACGCTAGTGGAATTTTAAGTGAACATTTTGAACCCGGGGTTAGATCCCGGAACCTCGATCAAGGAAGGCTGGATATTTATCTTTCGAACTCAGCCATGCTTCGTTCAACCCGTGCCTGATGGTATACGACCTGTCGAGGTGTCAACCAGTCAGGAAAACCAACAACAATTGGCTCCGTCATCTTACTCTCCCTGAGGGCGGGGACTGGGTGAGGGAATGGGATTGAAGGTAGGCTATTCGACGGAGTGGATCTTCAACGGGAATTCCACTACTTCTCCTCTCCATCTTTCATTCCTCCGCGGGGATGTGATCCCCAAATCCTTTAAATAATGGAACTTTTACGGCCGTGTTTTGTAATTGTCCTCCGCGACCGGGAGGATGTAAGAGCGTGTCCAGCGACGCTCCTACTCCCACACCCCTCGATTCCACCGCCCCTTTCCCTTCAGAAGTACGCAACCCTATGCCTCCCTCCCTCCCTCCCGATCGGAAAACCACCCTCCTCACAGATCGCTTCCTCCTCTTCCCCCCCATCTCCTGTGCCTCCATTCCAAACACTCGACCCGTCGACCTGATACCCCCGGGCCATACAAAATTCAAGGGAACAGCAGCCCTAGTATTTCTCTGCACAGTCGGCCAATATAAGGAGTTGCCTAAAGAGGGGCAGGAATTCGCACTCATTATCGAATTCCTCTTTTTTTCTCTTCTTTTAATTTGTTCTTTCTCTGTTCCGGCAAGACTACGTCTACGTCTCGGGATAGTTGGCGTTCTTATTTCATTAAGCAACGAGGAGAGGGTGGGGTTTGGGGGAGGGAAGGCATGAGCTGTCACATCTGAATAGCCTCAAGGAGTTTCGATTAAAAGCTAGATCTCAGACTTGGGCATTTGGGAACGACGTGGTCATTCCTCTGCATGGGAAGATGGTTGAGCGAAATTTTTCGGTACGGAAGAGCGAATTAAAAAACAGTTATTAAAACAGGGGCGTATGAGGAAAGACTCGATACTTATTTATTCCCATATTTTTTAAAATTATTTTTTCCTCATTCTTCAACCAATTTATTTTGTTCTCCTCCGCATGAGACTATTAGCTTCTCAATTTCCGCAATTTTATCGGCGGAAGTCATAGTCACAGATTTGTTATCCCAACCACAGAAGTTGTACAAGTTTTATGTTGTATGATAATTTTAGCTGACCTTTAGCACTAATCATATATCTAATTAGTTTAATCGTTGCTGTATAGCGTTCATTAATTCAAGCATTAATTCACTAATGCAGCCGCGTTTTTTCATTATTTTAATTGGTCCTCATTATTATGGCTTTATTTTTCCTGAGAAGGAACTTTGTGTAGGTATATTTTTTTAGCATTGAGGAAACAATTTTTGTGTTTATAATTAGTCCATAAATTTCTCTATGCTAATGAGTTTCTTTATTTTACTTATTATCAAAAAATATCACGACAAATATTTTATGGTCATTTTTCAAATAATTATATAGATGAACACATTTATTGAACAAATATATGATATCAAGCCATTACTCAAAGTTATATTGAATTTACGAGTTCCTTTTGCTTAATGTTCTCCCGGAATCAAAAGCTATTATTCATGGATTTATTTAGCATTTATCGTATTTGGCTTTGATAGGACACTGAATATAATTAATATATTGATGGTTGAGTATGGAAATAGTTATTTTTGATTCTTCCTCTATTCGCATCTAACCGGAGTACTTATGGCAAGTTTTCTTTAAGTTATATTCGATAATCATTCTTCTCAAAATAGGAATATTAAATGAAATATATTAAAATTGAAACCACCTCCTCAAAATATAACTCTATACTTATTCCAGGAAATGAACTGGGGTGATTAAAACACAAATTCTAATCCTTCGGAAGCTATAAGATCACAATTAAACCTCGTTTTAAGCTGCATTTTGTTATACTACCTTTACGTAACAATAAATTTAGGCTTTCCAATAATTATATCTCAGTATCCTTTACTATATCTGCCTCGACGCCATATGCCGGGGTGAGCCGGCAGTTTGATACTAATATAATCAAAAAGATATTTGTCTGGGACGCTAATTACCTAGCCGCATGGAAAAGTCAGCATCGTTATACTATTATGGATACGATTTGGAATGGGATTCGGTAATATCCTTTCGTGCAATTCATGTGGGTATTAGTGCTGATGCTCATTTCATTGGTTCAAGTAGATATGATGATCGCGTTGACGAAGGTCTCAAAGGGGCAAGCCGCTTTAAGAGTGCGCTTCATTGAGCGCAAGTTGAAACTTGCATATACATTTTGGCTGTATGGGAAGAACTTCGCACTAACAGGAACTGTAATTTAGGAATAGATACCTGTTTTGCTTGTGACATATAGTGTTTGATCTCAAATTCATTGCGTGGTTAAAATGTTCCTTCCCTGAGTTGCGTCATCTTTCTGGTAAAAACATGAAGAATTACACAATACTAAATAACCAATATCTTCACAATGATAAATGTGGTTTTGTTTCTGGAATTGTGTTCAGTGTTAACACTGTAGAGTAATTATAACTGTGCGCTCATTAAATCTATGGTAATTAAAATTAGGTGGTATACAATTTTCTATTTTTATATAAAAATTTAACTCGTGATTACCGAGCAAGAAATAATAATGTAAAGAAAAATAATTAAAATTTTGGAATCGTATTTCCCATAACAGTTTTCCCTTAGATTGACGAAATAAGTATCTTATATTTGAAGACAATACGAAAATATTCACGTTATGAAACCTTTTAATACCGGAGAACAATAAAATGAAAGTTTCACCAAAACAATTCCTTGATGGGTCTTTTTATTACTCTCAGGTATTTAAAATAAAATTTACATTTCCTTCAAATTGATATGCCTGAATTAAATTTTTCAAGAACTTAAATCAAATCATAGAAGAAATTAGTCTTACGAGATAAATTTGAATGGGTATTATGAAACATTAATTTGTGAAATGATGAGAAGTGGTGATATCAGGGATATTATCTGGATATTTTTACGTTAAGAATTATCTCTTTGAAACTATACGGATTGAAAAATTTTTGTTCTCTGCGATCTAGATGATGAATAGATCTTTTGCCGACATTTTATCTCTTATATATTGTCTTTCCCTAAGGCGTTAATTATAGAATAAAATAGATGAATAAATGATGCATTCATGCAATGAACTTTACGTGTCTAATGCTAATTTTTTGCTCCATGATGTAATGCATTCTCCGGTAGCTTAGTGGAGGGATAAATAAGAGAGACCTCAAAAAGGAGAAAAATAAGTGTACCACATAACTTAAGTCAAATGAAGAGGGATGCGAGGAAAGGGAACCGCGAAAGGTAATTAACTAATTACATGGAAGAACAGAGACAGCGGTTCGTATTTTTGGGTTGAATGCTAACCGCATGATGATAGCATTGAAATTATATTGCTCATTTAATAAACTCATCTATAACCTTAAGACATGGTAAAAGGCTTTATCAATTTATATTCCATTATTTATTTGGTGTAGGATAGTTATTCGCTTTCGGTACAGTGCATTTTTGATATTTTTTCACCATATCCTTGAAAAAAAAACGTAGAAAATAATAGAAAATGGTGATTTTCGGTTTATGATTTAGTGATCTGTTAAAATGAAATAGATGGCTAAACGTTTTGTGCATATTTGTTGGTTAGGATTAAAAATATTCGGATTGAAATGGTATTTAATAAAAAATAATGCAAGATTTGTTCATTTTCTAGATACCTTTCTTCAGTTCTTACTTTGGTCTGGCCAGGATTTGTATGAAAATGCTGTTCTGCATTTGCGCTTCTTCCCTATGTCGAGTATCTGTTTCCATACAATGGAACGTAACTGGTATTCTAGTGAACGATCTTGTAACAAATATCAAGTCTCCATCTCTAATCTCGAGAATACGGAATTGGTTGTGGAAAATAAGGAAGAATCAGTAAATTCTTCGCCTGAAGTAATTAATAATAATCATGGCATCATTTAACTTTCAATATATTCAAGTAATCACTGAAAATTAAATGGACAACTGGTACAAACTTAATGATATGCCTAAAAATAGAAGTGCTGGTGTCAACTTACTTCTTTTGGGCAAAGGCGATTATTTAATCACAATTTGAAGTATAATATGACAGACAGAATTCATAAAATAATGTTCTGTGGTTTAATGTGACTAAAATATCGTTTTCATCTTTAATAATTTCACAATGAGTTACAAGTAAATTATTAGCGTTAGAATTTATTGGTGGTATATACAAGAGTCACCCATTGGTCGGAAATATTTCTTGTTGATGCAGCGAACAAGCAAAACTGTATTTCGATAGTTATTTAACGTTAATGTTGCTCTTGAAGAACATCTCGTCTTAGTTCATTGAAGGTCTGAATAATTGTTTTCCAATGCAATTATGAAGATAACGCGCACACGTATGTAGTATCCTCGTAAACAACCACTTGAGTAACTTGTGTGCCGAGATATTAGTAGACATTTGCTTTTGACGTTCTTCTACCCTATATTAGACGTAAATGAACAAAGTATTGATAGGCCATTGATAGAAGAATATTATTAGATACTGACACAATTACGTAGAAAAGGGTGTTGAAAGCAAGGGCCGTGAGTCAAAATTTGAGAAAAAATTATTGAAAAGGGATACAAATTATAGTTTTCTATGAACTTGAAACTCGATTGCCGAGGCTAGAAAATTACATGAATTGAAGATTCATGCATGGCGAGCAGTGGAAAAATTAAATGAATGGGAAGAATAGCAAAAGATGTACCTTTTCCAATAAATGTGGTTGGAGAGAGAAGGGTGTTGGAAGAAATTCTTTTAATGCAGGAAAAGTGGATCGAGGTTATATTTAGTGTCAATGGAACATAGAAGACTATTTGAAGGAAAAATATTGGATAAGAGAGGTGGATGGAGGAAAAAATGGGTATGTTGGAACGAATGAGTGAAGGCTGAAGTTTTTGTAACAGAGCAATTGTTTGTTGTAAAGTATAGTTTTACGTTAGCTGTGGATAATACGTTTAGCAGTGCTTACTATTGTGCTCTAAGTCTAACAAAAACAGCATCACCGATTAACTACCTGTTATTATAATGTGTATATAATTATGCATGTGGTGTTGTAACAAACAAGAGTTCAGAGAAACATGTGTACACGAGTGTAGTGATAGTATTCCGAAAAAAATCTCGTACGGTAACAAAATGCCACATCATGCCTCTGGGAAGACGAGAAGGGATTGGATCAATTGTGAGAATGGGTATTGTTAAGCTGTATTAAATCTGGTATACAAGCAGAAATCGTGGTAATCTCTTGATTAAAATAGTATGATGATAACATTAAAACCGGCAGGTGTCTGAGAGAGGAAGCAAAGAGGGATGAGGTGATGAAGTTGAGTTGAGAATATGAAATGAAAAGAGAATGAGTGAGCTCAGCACAGTCATAATATGTGCTCGAAGCGGAGAGACAAGATGAAGGACTAATCGTGGGGGCATATAGGCACCATGAAAACCAGTAAGCATACCGAAAGATATCATAAAACCGCCTAAACATGAAGCATGACTTTAAGTAGGGTGTAAATTAGAGTTAGGATAACAGGTTTCAGTGCCGGGTATAATAGGTCCTTTTTTATGACAAATTTTCCTGGAATTTTTTTCCAGGACTTCCTTGAAATTAGGTCATAAAAATAAACGAAGGTGAGCAAAATATGGGTAATAAGTTGGAGGAATGTACACATGGAATTGACTCTGCCTAAACGTGGAATTTAATTCGAGAATTGATTATATATAAAATGTAACACCTATAATTATGCATTATAATTATGTTGCATAATTATGAGCTTCAAATAAAACCAATAATTAATCAGCCGAGCTCTTTCATTCTTAATGTTGTCTCCAATGCATAGACTTGTCTCCACGCGATACACCCATAAGGAAGAGCTGCTAAGAGTATAAGAACTTAGCAGTTATATTTTATTGTCCATAATCCATTTTTGTTGTGCTACGATCCCTCCCTCACGCAGTGCAATGTACGATGTGGAAATAAGATTCCATAAGCTAAGTACGTTGGAATTCCTACTTAAAAATATAATATATTATTTGTCCATCACCGAAGATACTATGGTTATTTGAATGAGTGGTAATTGTTGTATATCTTGTAGGTAGACATTATACCTTTCACATATCCTTATTCTACATCAATTGTTATACAGTTTTCTGCTACGGGTGTCACTGGAAATCATTTTAGATCCAGGCTCTACAAAGAAAAAACAATTTCTTGTAGTTTCTAGTCGGCGAATTACTTGGATATTAGCTATTAAATAGATAAGTCGTTCTCAATAACATCATACTTAAATTGATGTCCATTGAAAAAAACACGTTCATTTATGTTATCCATTTATATAATCTACTATATGTTTCATTTTAGTGTTAGGGTCATTGCTGATGTAACAACCCTTAGTCTTTTAGATACATGGATTTGTGAAACCATGCCGGATTTGATAATAGCGTTTACTGACATTATTTCAAATATTTGTCTTCAACACGCTACATCATATGAAAATGAGCTAGTAATGTCCAAACTACCATACCTATATGCATGCATATACGATATATCGTATTCCACTATATAGAATACATAATATGCATGTATTCCGCAAATAATTTTGCTTGGAAGTGTCATAATTTATGTTCAAATTACACAGTACGTCATATAGAACTTCTCACGGTCGCAGAAGTTTATTATATATTTGAATTCCATTGAATATTACTGTTGATAGATTTCTGTCATGATACTGAAAACAAGAAAAAGTAATAGCAATATCCATTATCCGTATATTTTGCCCATTACTCTTGCTACATTGGAAGCAATGTTTAACGAGGAATTATACTCGTAGTTGAGTCTACAAAAGTGTTGCTACATTCAGAGTTTCATATTTCCTAATTTTATCATACCCACTGATGCACTTTTCTTACTGAAAACCAATCATTTTATATGATACCCCTCGTACCGAATGTAAGAAACTTACACTAATTCACGGTATAATCGAATGAAAAATTAATTCATAACCGAAAGATGATCATTAGAGGAAGGTTTACAATTAAATTTTTTCTAATGGAAGGATCACAGGATACTATGAGCACGTCATAGATGTACGAAACTCTTTCAGCTCTGCCTTAGTTATTTTAGGAAAAATTCAAAGTAGATTCATCTTGAGTACTGGATTTTTCTGGAGTACTGATTCACAATAAAATAGTCACGTGGTCAAGTAATTTTCAGAGAAAAAAAGAAATTAATTTTCGTGCTTGATTAGGAAAACAGCATAGACGTACTCCATGAAGTTCTGTTTGTTTAAGTGCCCGGAAGTTTGAACCTCACTGACTCAGCTTCCTGGAACTACCACAAAGAAGAAACATACAAGCGGAATGGGTCTTGCAAGATGTTTCACTTCCGATATGCCTAGCTGTCCGGACTAACCGGTCACGCGCTAAGGAAGTTACTGCCACTGAGTAAATTCTTTTCATCCATTAGTCCCATATTCCCTGATTCATTTTTAAAATTGAACGTTTTCTCGATAAGTGGATACTAAATAACGTAAAGTTCTAGAGAACAGACTAAAACGCCGAAAAAAATGACTAAAGGACGTTAACGTTTAACATGGTATTATAACTCACGGGAGTATAACCAGTAATCATAGCCAGTGGGAGCATGTAATTAACTAATACATATAGATCCTGTGAGGCTGACTGATGATCTGGTGCAGAGAAAAACTATCAACGAAAGGGTAGCCTACTTGCCTCGAAACGTTTGCCATTCGTGAGTGGAATGGAGTTCTTTCTTCTTCATGTTATAGTAACTATTTGTAAATTAACCAATGCATGAGGCCTTAAGGGTGAAGTACTTAATATTATGTATCAGTAGATATGTGTATATAAATGCATATAAACTCTCAGCTTCACATGTGAGTATGTATGTACATACGAACTCGTGTATTCACATGGAAATAGATATAATGAAAAGGGATAGGTACACATATAAAGGACGAACACAGGAGAGGTGGGGAAGGCGGAATCGAGCACATCACAAATGTAAGCATATTTCCTTGACCGGGACCGGGAAGGAACCACGGATCCTTCGACTTGCGGGGTTGAAGTTCTAACCTGCTCTGTATGTAGCGCTACATGACTCGTAAATGGACACGCAACTATGTTAAGTTTTGACCCATATTAAAACCTTGGTGATAACCTTACAGATAGGTTAAATGTAATGAAGAAAATGCCTCATTGTGGTTTATTTTTTATCACTGTTTCTCGAAATTTATGCCCATTGATTCTTTGAGAGCTTCGTGGAATATCGATGAGGAGTGATTCTTGAATCGTAATTTTGAAGGAGTTTGATTTTCTAGGGATAATAAAAGGGGTTTCACGTTGTAAGTGAAACTTGTATGTGTGGGAGTGGGAGTTGGTTGGGACACGACTTTCGCCATGATGAACGGTTCGGCAGCATAAATGCCATGGTTTCCTCGGCCCCCCTGTATCCCCTCCTTATCTCCCGCAACTTTCAACTCTCCACCTCCGCCTCCTAACTCCATACTTCCCTTCCTCATTCCATATTTTAATAAAGCAGCCGTATTCAAGCCTCCTTCCGTGTGCTTACATAGTAAAGGTTTTATAGGCCCTAGAAGTGCTGAGTGGAGGCGGAGGGGTTTTTGGGGCGAGCGGGAGAGAGTGAGAGAGAGGGATAGAGAGGAAGAAGTGAGCGGGGAGAAGAGGGAGAGGATAAAGGGAGTGGGCCGGAGACTCATGAAGGATGAAATGGTCGATGTGTGGGATAACCGACCACTTTGTCTTTAGACCTCCTTCAGAATGCTCAAAAGCACAGCAAAGTATTAATAATCTTTTGTCTGAGGGAAGAATTTTCTCCTTTCCTTCCTGCTTTGTTTGTTCTTTAAGAGGGGATGCGCGCTGGCAGACTCCTTCCCCATTCTTTACCCCCATCCTTTCCCTCCTCCTTCTTCTCCCTTCAAAGACTCCCTCCCCTCAACACCCTCCCCTTCCACCTCACCCAGCCCCGACCTCTTGTGCCAGACCCCCTTCCACTCGACCTCCCCATTTCAGTTTTACCCCATCCACCCCGCTCCCTCTCGACTCTGCGATCCACAGCGTAGCTAAGGCGCTTTGCTCGCCACCAAGGCTCAATATTAATCCAGAGAGGCTTCCAAGGCAAAACACGATGATATTTTCCCCCGAGTGCAGTTATAATTAGCTGTGACGGCAAACTTTATCGTCGTCGATGGGCATGGAGGAATAAAAAAATAGACTGTATAAATGCCAGTGGATATCCTGTGGACTCCGCACTTTTTCCTAAAGATTCCCTTGAAATGCGGGTCACACCCAAAAAGCAGAAGGCAAACGGTTTAAATAAGAAAAGAATTAAATATCAGGGGCACGGGGAAGAGGAGGAGGTAGGTGCACGGACCACCTGGGCGTCTAATATCATATCTCCGGGGTATTTTCAAAAAGCTGTTTCGGGCAGCAAAATATTCCCAACGTCATCCCGTCCCATAATCCTAGAAACGAGATAACTTTTTGGGAAATTAGTTGGTTGAATTTATTTTCCTGCAAAGGAATGCTACGGAGTGCTCTAGAATATGGGACTTTTTTGATCGTCGTTAAAAGGATAAGCATCATTGATTCCTGTGAGTAATTAAATTTTCCTTTTCATTGAGTGTGTAGTTTCCAGAAGCAATTTTGTTATTAGCGGTCTCAAAGGAACACTCAACAAACATGGTAATTTGGGAGAGAGAGAGAGTCCTCTTTCTTTTGCTCACACGTAAGGATGTTCTCCTACAAATTAAGGTAGCATTTGGATGCGTAAAATAAAACACAACCGAAGAGGTTGGGTATTTTTATGATTTAAAAAAATAAAATAAATGAATATTTGCAAAAAATAATATAATTATTAAGAATACTAAGGTTTAATCAGTGCCTTATCTAATAATTATTCATGTTTCCCAGAGAAGAAAATTTAATGAGTAGTTTTTCATATTCTATTAATTCTGTTAACCAGGAATTGATCTCGAGAAAAAATTAGAAGTAAGGATTACTCACTTTGTGTTAATAATATGATTTTCACCTGAGATGAATCTTTTTGCCAATAATGATATCATAATTTCATTGGAGATTAGTTTCATTTTAGAGAAAAGACGAGGGTTAACGTGAGTATTAGGTTTCATGGCAACAATATTCAGCTAGGATCTTCTGCCTCTTTCCGTTTTTGTTTCTGTGATACCTAAGATTATCGTCTTAGTGCAAGACACAACCTAAGGTGAGAATCCCTTGGAATTTGTGGGAACTGAAAACTTTAAGTATCAACACCGATTTTCACAAACGAGAAAATTTTTGTTTATATTTTCTCTTATAAGGTTTGTATCCACGAAATTGCAGGCGTTACATAACAACATCTTCAGATATTGATTTACAATAAAATCATGGTCCTGAAAAAAATATTAAAATGTGAGAATGTGCAGGCGGAGTTGAAACTTTTTCGAAGTTTCCCAGTTTTAGAATTCTCGTATCCTGAGCACATGCCTCATTGTCCAAGTTGGCACCGAGTTGTACGAGTGGAAATCACATTCACTAGAAAATATTCACTAGGCTAATATTGAATGCCTTCCAAACAGTTGAAAAACTTTTACCATACTGAAGAAATTTTTATGTGAAATATGAAGCACTTAAAAAGAAAAAAATTAATTTAGGCTGAGATTTTTGAAATTTTCAATCTTTTATGGATGGAAATTAATAGCAAATGACATTAGCATTATTGGTAATCCATCTATCAGATGAAGATATCAGAACGCAGCATTATTATTACATTATTGCTACATATGTTCGTGAACTTGCTAGGTACGTTTTTGAAACATAAACCCATTATTATTGACTTTTACATATTTTCACACTTTCTATCGCTTTTAATTACTTTTAAAATACTTGTAGGTGTTTTTGACCTTAATAGTACGTATTTATCTTTCCCGTAATCGCAGCCTTCAACATCCTACTACCTCTCTCTATGTCTGTAATTTACTTTTCATCCTTACTTTAATATCTTCTCCTACCTACTACATCTGGAAGATACCTATTACCTTACAGCTTTCATACCTAAGTTGTTTCTTTCCTACTTGATTCTTGTAAATCAAAGCATGCAAAATACGTTTTCGTGTTTCCTCAGATCGTATAAAGTTGGTTGTAGACTCATGCAGTGCCAATTTGAATTCGTATCCATATTCATTTTCCTCTTTCCTTTGAGTCTCTACTGAGGATGTCCGCTTTTTAATTCCCTTTTTTTAAAACATTCATAAAGCATGTTCCAATTACCTGAACTGTACCACTGGCTCTAATTTTGTCATCCTTAGTCAATGATAATTCAGCTTTCATTTAGTTAAGATATATTTTTTAAAATTATTTATTACTAGTTGCATGCTTCGTAACTCTGTTGTTTATTTCGGCCATCAGTTGTTTAAAATTCCAACGAACTGACAAGGTATTCGTCTAATATTAAAAAATTGGAATGAATAACTTCATTCTGACTTTTATTCCTGCCTGCAGCCCTCGAAATTTCTCTCCTACCATATCTTTGGAGCTAACTCCTGGGTATAAATTTACAAATACGAGCTAAAGCTCTTAACTGCCCTGGCAAAGCTGCTAATGAAGTTTCAAATAAGACGCGTACCTTTTTATTCTGCTACTTCAAATTGCAATATTTTCCTTGACTTATATAATTAAATCGAAAACGCCCCAACCTAAAAGTAATTTATTTTTTTATTGAAGTTTAATATTACAGTCATGTAATTATAGTTACTGAACTTTTATCTAATTTTATGAATTATATTTTGTATCATAAAAGTACAAAAATATGATGTATGGTTTTTTAATTAATTGAAAGTAAGAAGAAGTACAGGAGCAGTACGTATCACCTCTCGGGCACCAATTTCATAGTTTTTATTTTGCACTCCTCTTTATAAAGTAAATGTTCAAATTAATAATGGTGCAATTGAAAAATCCATATTGAATACGTAACAATTTACTATCTTTTGAGTGACTATATGCATAATTTAGTAATATTTGAAAATTTTTGTGCGTTCTATTTTCAATAATAAAATAAGAGGGATTGCGATAAAATTAGGTTTATGATTCAAGCAATTATGCATTTCATCATGTATAGTTAAATACGACAACATATACAAAAATTTAAATTTAAAAAGTGCCAATCTTTTTTATCAAATGACCTGGATTTAACTATGCAATCAATCCACTCTTGAGGTTTCACAGATCTATAACAGAGAAAAAAATTTGAAGATGAGAGTTCCACTGTCGTCACTAACATGCTCTGTGCTGAATGAGGCATTTCTATGAGATTCCTTCTGCAGGGCAATATGCTTTAGCTTGATTGCTATCCTCGGAACATTCCACCGGAAACTGGGGTATCATGCAAATAAAAGGGCTCCAATCCCGGAAATCCGAAAACCGAATCTCTATTGTCGCATCCTGGCCTAAGGCATTACAACGAGAAAAAAAATTACAAACCCCTCTTCTCCTGATGGATGGCAAAGTTGAAAGTAGCCCAGGCCGGTGTAGTTACCGCGTTCACATATATGTATAAGTGACCTATATCGGTCACTCATTAAAAATATCGTTCTATCTCAATATCCGAGAAATTAGCTGTTAGGAATTATGAATTTAAATTAAATTGAAATCCAAGTAAAGTACTATCAGAAATGCATGATTTCAAGGGGTTATGGCTAACGAACGGAAGCACAGGCAAGAGGTTCCTCTTATCGCGCTATCCTGTACTTGAATGTTGGCCTTGGGAATGTCAATATTTGATCACGGGATTCGTTAATCGACCCTTGTCCACCGCTGTCCACTTCGGCGCACAGGACAAAATCTTATAAGAGTTTGCGATACCCAAGCCACATGATTCATCTTGCCTCTTAAGCCACAGGATTATGATTTTTCCCTTATTAATCCTTACCCCAACTATCCGCTGGTGTATGGGCTGAGTTGAATATTGAAAAGTTTAGACATATTGAGATTCTCCCATCTGCTATTAACTGCACATCTTCAGTAGTGGGGGATATTCACTGAGATATTGCGTACTTTGACGAATAGTTTTCGCAAAGAAGCTATTGATAATGCTAATTATTATGTCAGCGAAGATCACTCATTTAATTGTTTTCACTTAAGAGAAGGATTTTAAAAATTGCATGATTTTGATTTGATTATGCTTTATAAATATTGATCTCGATATAGTGTTTTTAGTGTTAGGTTCTGGGTATTCAGTAATCATTTATAATGGAATATTACGTTTCCATTTTGCTAACGTTGACTATTCTATTGACCTTGAGGATAACTTGTGGATAAGTCCAAGTATCAAATATAAACTAATCGCATTTTTTGGCCCAAATTCCTCAATTATTGAATATATCCATTTCTGCAATTGTAAAAAAACGCCAACACACACAGAGATAGATGTACTCTTGGCTACGTAACTTTTGCAAATGTCAAGTTATGACACTAAGATTTAAAGGGAATATCAACAACAGATGTACCAATTTAACAAAAAAAACAGAACTCAAATCGGAACGATGGGAGCGCCACACGGTGGTTATTCCGGGAACTTTTTGATCAAGGTAGTAATATGTTCCAAGAGTTCGATGTAAGTAAATTCTGTGAACTGCAGTTACTTTTTCATATAGCAATTACGTAAGTGTTTTATTAACCATTAGTATGTAGTAACAGCATTGCTTTCTCCATGGTTTGAATAGCCATCTTCTTAATTGCAGCAATATTTTTGTAACCTCAAGGGTCAAAATTTAGATGAAATATCGCGGGCAATAATTTTACATGGCTACGCAGCACTTACGTAGCTGAAAGGTTTCAGCGCAGCAATAAGATATCGCACGCCCAACCCACATCCAGGTTGATACATCGCAATGTCGTAAGGTCCTGCCGAGCGGGTTGTCCCTCGGATCACTTCCCTCTGCTCCTCACACACTCCTCCGTCCGCCTCCTTCCCGCTCCCTCCCTCGGTCTGTTGAACGGCTCTTATGGTTAACACTGGGGTGAGCTTACTTTTACGCCTCCCTCCGCGTGGCCTTCCTTTTCACTGCCCAGCCAAGCCCTCCGACCCCTAACCGCTCCACCCACCGCCACGTTAAACCGACCCTCCTGCCACTTCCTCTCCCTCCCCGTTTTCCTCGCACATCTTCAAGACGCTGGGAGCTTTCTTCCGACCCTCCTGGGTCCTCTCTCATAATTTTTTCCTTTATGGCGGTCTCTTTGTTTATCCCCCACTCCAACTCGACCCCCGAACCATTCTTCTTCTTTAATCTTTGCATCCTCGTGAGTTTTTTATGCCTTTTTATTTGTGCCTCTCTCTCACTCGATTTTCTTTTTAATTCAATCTTGTCCTATTTCCTTCCATCGTTTATATCATTGTTCGGCTTAAAAAAAAACGATGGGACATGTCTGCATCTTGGAATTCCGTCATTGGCCTTTGAGGGTATTTTAGTTATCATTATGTTTCTGGTGATGATGCTCACCTGAGTGGAAGAGTATAGGAATCATTCATTTCATTCGTTTCTATTTGAAACTGGTTATGTAAAATACACATGGACAATAAATTTGTGCTGAAACCATTTTAGAAAATATTGAGATAAAAAAAAGGCAGAGACAATATGCATTAATGCGAACCCTTACTTTCTCCTCCTTAAATCTCTATCGCCGAAAAGTGACCGATGGGCTGGACAATTGTAACTGCTCTTTTCTGTAACGTAGAAAAATGAATCCCCGAGTTATGTATCAATTTGCTTACGGTGTTATTAGATTTGGAGGTCTTGTATAGCAAGAATAATTTAATAATATCTCTTTCAATTCAGTATGTCAAGTGGAGAGGACCTGACATATTCGAGATTGAAAACTTGACGCATTCCTCGACGCTAATACAGACTGAAACTGGCATAATCTCCGAATCAGATTCCACTAACTTTGCTGTCATCTCTTTTTCGTTCTTCCACGAGTTTATATACTGCGATAAATTTATTTAGATTGAGCCATACAAAATGAAAAGGTGTGTATTCTATTTTTAACCGATGGATCAGCCTGCTGAATTCACAAGAGAGTATCAAGTACGATATTAGCTCCTCTTCGGAGAACCCGTAACACCAAAAAGGGTGGAATCAATCGAAATGAAAAATATATTTTCTCGGAGAAAAAAGAGGAAGAATTTGAAGCAGCAATGGGAGAGGGAGTGCGAAAGACCCCAAAACTTGTCCTTTAGCGCTGAGAAGACGGTTCATCTCATAACTCCCGGGCCGCCACGTCCCCACCCTCTTTCCTCCGTCTTCACAACTCACCACCCATCGACTCGCCCCGCCCTCTTTTGGCTTCTTTCTTCTCCCAGTCTCCCGAGCCTCGTCTTCTTCGCCCACTTCCGTTTTAATCTATCTTTATTCCCTTCATTCATCCTCCTCACTCATTCATTTCCTGATGTCTCCATGGTAACCCTCAACTTTTACCCCTCACTCACCTCCCCTACACCACTCCCCTCATTCCCGATAGTATAATAAGCAGCCTTGACTTTATCTCTCGGTGGTGTGGTTTATGGAGTGGATCAATATTCTTTCCTCCGCACTACTTTCTCCCTCATGTCAGACCATTAATGTGGCATTTATAGCGATCATTGTTGGTATCCTACCTTTTTTTGAGGCACCGGTGGGACTCCGTTTAAGACAATTTCTTTTCACACCTCCGGAGGGGATCTGAGATACAAAATTGGGGAGAAACCTTTCCACCAAAATGAAGATATAAATGATTATCATTGTTTTCGTAGGATTTCTGCAGGCACACAAAGTGGTTTTTTATTAATAACATTTTTGAGAATTGCTAAATGTCAAATGAAAGATGGTGAGAAAAATAAAGAGGAAGAATAATTTTCTTCGAGAATAAGCACTCAGTTAATGCGAAATAAAGTTTCACTCTTTATTACTGTTCAGAACTTGTCCCGTAATATTAATTCAATTAATTTAGTAAGGTGTTACTTTTCTTAATTTTTCATGGGAATAGGAGGTTTAAAATTATTGGTTTAAAGTATGCCTAGAGTAGTTTGCGTTAATATCTCTCCAAGTGTGTCATATATCTTATATCTTCTCTAAATGAAAGGCGTGACGTTGAGATTTCATTCAAATATTCAACTTGGTCTGCCATAGCTAACATTGAACTCTCAACAAGTATTTCAAAATTTACGTGTTTCTCATCACTTTTTTGCTGCCAAAATTTGAAACTGTGCATTTGCTATTGCTCAGTTCTAATCTCCATTTCTAGCATTAATCTGATGTTTTGTTTAATTTGCTAGAGTGTTGGTAAATTATTATTACACATTGGAAGTATTGGCTACGTCTGTTGAGCACTAATAACACAGGCCAACAGTGGTTTTGGTCCCGGAGCTTTTAATGCTGATTTAAAGAACAATTGGGGTGCTGAATCCAATTATGACACTAGTTTTTTCCTATCAGCTATAGTTTTCAAGTTATAGATATGATGTTACTTACGTAAAAAAATCTTCTACATGATGATATGGGAATATTATATTAATTATAAAACCCACTAAATATAAAGACTTGATTTATTTCTAGGGCTGTTAAATCACCCACAAACACAACAGAACTTTACAATACAATTGAACACAAATACTAAAATTTTTTACTGTAATAAAACAAATTGAAAAGAAAAAAATACATAAAAACATCACTCAACACATCGGAAGCTTCTTTTGCGCGATTTTCTTGAGTGAACTTTGTTCAAACAGTCTCGTTTTAAGCAGCAGCAGTAATTTGCCATCATATGGTTATCCCATCTTCCTTGGTAGCGAGCTTTCATTGTTTTTATATCCTGGTGAAATCTTTCACCTTGTTCTTCACTTGTGTCTCCTAAATTTCCAAGGAAATTGTCTAAGTGGCTGTGTAGGTAGTAAACTTTTGTGCTCATATTACAGCCAAGTGATTTGAAGTTACTGAGCATTATGTTTACCAGCTCAATATAATTTTCACTTTTGTGATTTCCTAGAAAATTTTTTATGACCTCAACAAATGACATCCAACTAATTTTTTCAATCTCATTCATTGACTCGACAAAAGCAGGATCCTTTGTAAGTTGTCTGATTTGTGGCCCCTCAAAAATACCAGCTTAAAGTTTTTCAATACGTATATGGGGCATCTTTAGTCTTAAGTAGCCGAAGCATGGTCCATCCTTGTCAAGAGCCTTTACAAATTGCTTCATTAGGCCTAGTTTAATATGCAGAGGCGGTAAGATGATTTTCTCTCAACTAAAGATTCAGCAATGATGTTTTCTTTCCCAACAACCAAGTTTTCTCTCTTAGGCCACTTCTTCTTAATCCAGTGGTTTTGTCTGTTCCTGCTATTCCAGAGGCACAAGAAACAAGGATATTTTATGTAGCCACTTTGCTGCCCAAGAAGAAAGTTCACCATTTTTAAATCTACACAAATCACCCAGCGATGTTCCTGGTATTTTATCTTTTGTAAGACCGATGCTATTGTATCGTATTCTTCTTTCATTTTAGTTGAATGAGCGATTGGTATTGCGCCAAACCTGTTACCATTGTGAAGAAGTACACATTTTAAACTACGCTTGGAGCTATCAATAAACAAACGCCAATCACTAGCATCATATTGTGATAGTAGTCTCATTTTTTCCAAAAGACCCTTAACGTCTAAACAAAATGTAAGATTGTCTTCTTGGGTAAAGAAGGGTAGCATATCCTTTTCCCTTGTGCGATAAAAACTTATTTTTGTACCGGGTTGCAGTAAATTCTTTTCATGCAGTCTTGATGCTAGTAGTTCGGATACAGATAAGTCGATACAAACGATTTTTGTTTTTTAATCTCATTGGCCTACAATATAGAAATATACATAAAACTTATTGACAGTTTATTGAAATTAAAAGGAACACCGCAGACTGGTTATAAATTAGTATACTTATAGATTTATTTAACTTTGAATATTATTTTCCGGAATATATCAAATATTAAAACAACTAATCGTAAGATGTGCCATATCTAAAAAAGTAGAGCTGTTAAATAAAAACGGATTTCATATTTGGATTCAGCTCTACAAATATAGTTAAAATCATCACAAAGATTCCCGGCACCAAAAAAATATTTTTTTGTAGACCTGTGTAATCGATGACTAATATTTATTTGTGATATGAAAATAAGTCTGTAAACCAATTAATCACTTTCTCCTTAATACCATGGCGTTTAAGATTGTACTTCAATTTATTGTGAAGACATTTAACGAAGTCTTTTCTGAAATCCAAAAATACTACTCTTACGTGCTATTTAAGAATATCGTGAATAAAAAGACTTACTTAAGTTTCGCAAGATCTCCTCTTTCCAAAACCGTATTGGTAATGACTTCATGTCTTCCTTCTGTCAAGAAATCTCATGACGTTATTCACGATTATAGGTTCTAATATGGGTTATGTTCTCGTATTTTACTTGAAACCGATGCTAAATATATGGGCCGGTAATTTTTGGGAGTGTCACTGTTGTCACCTTCATAAATGGCAGTTATGTGAGCTAACTTCCATTCGCAAGGTACTGAATCCTCTTCTTTCAGCTTAACAAATATCCTATTTAAAAACGGAACAGTATCTTGAACTAATAACTTCAATATTCCATTTGTTGGAAAACATTTAAGTGGATAGACGAGGCGGTATGGCGTATAACAATGAATAGAAGCACTGCCTACCCTTAAAAAATAGGTATTAATTTTCATATAATGCCATAATGAGAATTATAAGTCACAATTTTTTCAAGTTATATTAAAAAAATTTTTAAACTTTACTGTATAAATTAGAGTACCCTACATACCCCACTTTTCGTACCCTACTTCAGATATATAAACTCTGGGCGATGGTATAACGGATGGGCGTTATTTAAAGTTAAATGTGATGAATTCTCCCTGTGTGCTTTCGGTATATTTTTATAATTTGGTTTCGGTAAATTTTTAATGAACACAAAGTTAATATATCTGCAATTTTAACCTAGCCCAAGGAACATAGCTGTACACTGAAATAAACAATTCTTCGAATAAGGATATATTTTATTTCCCTCCATTCCATCCAAAAAGCTTTTCTTTTCCTCTCCTTTCTCTTATGCGCAAATCTTTTCCCTCTCTTAATTCTAAAATATTCCGTCGCCTACCAACATCCCTTCTCAACTTCCCTGTCAGCAAGTTCTTGCCTTTGGTGAAAGCTTTCTAGCCGAACGCAATTCTTTTTCTGATATTTCTGCTACTCTGTCAATCTTTGTCTAACACACTTCCCAGAAAGGTAATACTGATATGGTTTACCCTCTAATTTTAAAGATTTACTTAGCCTTTCTCCTTCTTGAACTCCTCTAAACCTTTCATTTTTTTACATCAAACTTTGCCCAAACGTTCCCTTAATTATAGCCCTGATTTTCTATTATGCTCGGTAATGGTTGAAACCCCTTGGCTGACAGGTTCAATATAATTTGGTCATTTGTATCTAACTGAATGTATGGATTTCTGGCTTACTTTCACTCCTGGCTCCAGCCGTTCCCGCACCTCCGAATATTATTGAAAAGAAAAGAGGAGCAGTCTAAGATACGTAGAGAATGCGGAAAAGTCAATCCTCTAATCTACTATTATCTCATATAGTAAATACATTAATTCTACTCGATGTACAATATCAAATGCATTCTTAAAACCGACGAAACAAAAAATATGCACATTATGGTTATATTATGTATTTCTTTTTATATCATAGACCTTACTAAAACGGTGGCACCTGGCGTAAGTATATCTCATATTCCTAAATCCAAACTGACCATCTCCTAAATGATCATCGATACTGCTCTCCATCCATGTGCTGGTAATCATAAGTATCGAATTTGCGTCATCAAAATTATTACGTTATGGCACTCACATAGGGTTTACTTTCCCTTTTTTTGATTGAAACCTACACTAATCAAACGAAATTTCCGATAAAATTTCTCCCTTATTAATATTATTAACGATCCTATAGATTGTTATTTGTGGCAGTGATTTTACCTCCTTTGTAAACGTTACATGCCCTCGTAATTCCTTCTACACAACACTTATTTAACTCCATTTTAGGTTCTCATCTCATTTATGTACTCTATGCACTTCCTTTTATCTAATTCTGTGTTTCCATTCTCCCTTTTCCTACCCTCATCTATATTTGTAATCATCTCATATGTTATCCATGCTTTTTTGTTCATTCCTACTGAACTGTCTCCATAGTTTCCATTACTGCTTTTGATATCCAATTTTAGACGATTTATCCTACTTCTTCTCTCTTGAATGTTACTCTACAGTTTATTAGCACTATATCATGATCAAAATTCCTATCAGAGTCTGGGAAACTACGATTTTCAAGTAAAAACAATATTTCTAAATCTGTTCCATAATATACTCTAATTAATGCTTGCACCTTTCTTGAGTTACCGGGTATGTTCATGAATTACATCTACCGTACTGTTGCAATCAGCTGTTAGTTTGAATGAATAAGTTCTCTTGCATAAATCTGTTAGTCCTTTTGGGATAATTTATATTTCCTAAACCGCAGTCCCCTACCTTACACCCATCTCTCGTATCGCCCACAATCGCCTCTCAATCTCCCATCAATTCAAATGCTTCCTTCCAGGTGTGCATGAAATTATTTCCTCTATTTGTTCATATGCATTCGTCCTTCCTATGGGTGCATGTATGCATCTAGGCCTGAATAATAAGTTCGTTGGTTCATTTTTACTTTTAAAAAATCCAATCGCTCGTTTGCCTATGTTTACTACGCTCTTTCTTACCTTTTGGGTCAATAATTTTGCCGATTCCCGCTCCTTCACTATAGATAAATCAACAGCTATCGTTCTTAGTCATCCCGCTGTCCTTCCATCTCACCTTGCACGAACCTAATGTATCTATTTTTCCTCTGACCATTTCTCACAAAATATTTTCTATTTTCCTTGTCATCTAATTCGCCCTTATATTAAAAGCCCTTTTCACCTCTTTCATGTCTTCTTTTCTGCTGATTTTCATCACTTCCGATCAAAAAGATTTTGTGTGATGATGGCAGCATTGTCTTGCTTCTCCCGTACTCAAGCACTACAATGTATGCAACAACTATGGTTTTACCATTATCAATTGCATTAACGAAGTAGATCCCGTTGAAGTTAGAAGTATATCAGTAAAAATAGAGACGTCATAGTGATTCAACTACAGCCATTATTTGAGTGACACGAAATACAATATTCTGATTATTATAGCAAATTATTAACTATTTTAGATCACTCTATCATCCTGTACTCGTTCAGTAATATTTCAAGTATAATAAATAATGTGTGATTATTTCTTCTGCATAAATTAAAAAAAATCAATTTTATGGTCGGAAGGAAACTTCTATAGTTTATATAAAAGTGAAATACCTTGACAAGTCTTATTTTAAACGTGCATCGTGATTTGGAGCTCCATGAATGGATGTTTCTTGGAGAGTTTATATAGCAACCATTTAGTCAACTTGGTGATGAGTGCTTATAGTTTTCCTGAAAATAATTTTTTCAGAAAAACTCATGGAAACCATGTAAATATTAACCAGGTGAAAGGCGTTTACCTAACTAAGCAAACGCAGCTGAAAGCGTGCTCTGCAATTCAACAGATTCTAATTGAATGGTACAGTCACTTGAAAACATTCTCTTTTACTTTCGAATAATTTGGTATTACTTATATTTTATTTGCCAGATTAATTCCTTTTATAGTAATCTGCAGTATTTCCTGCCTATTTTGATAAGTGTGCGTTAAATATTGATGGTGTTCTGGGAATTGAAAGGCAGCTTGAATTTAATTCATGTAACGACATTAACCATGAATAAATAATTTCCAAGTTACTGAATAATTTCTGATTTTCTAATTTATTACGATTCAAATCCCCTATCGTATAGAAGAGAGAATCTTAAATATCATTTGCAAGTTTTTAAAAAATAATGCGTGACACATTTTTATTAATAAAATGTTAAATTTTTAGATGGATTCTGCAGAAATAAATGGGTCAAGTGATTTTTTGTAATGAATCTCAACACACTTTACTTAGCCGTTAATTATGCCTTCAATTCGACTAGTCAATATCGTATTCTTACGATGTAATATCAGCTTTCATAGTGAAGCCAGTTATACCTCACTATGCAGGTCAACAATTTTCCTTGTAATCAGTTAATACTGTAGATGTAATGAAGGACACAACTAGGTGTCAACTGAATTTAATAACGCTATATTCGTCACATGCACATATATTTTGTGTCAAATATATCTTAATCATAAGACGCACTTGTTCATCCCTTAGAATATGATCATAAAATGTGTTTATAATTTCTCAAAAAGTATAACTATTTAACTTTATAAAAAGGAAGAATAAGATAGCATTGCGTTCCCAGAGAGTATTCTCCGAAAATGTAAAGTTATTTCATTCTCACTCTTTTATTGTAGTGGAACTCTACAAGTATGAGTCTCAAATACCTCCTATTTAATTTTTTAAAATGCTATGGTAAATTGAACGGTTTTTAATATAGGGCTTAAGTTTCGCGAAAAACAATACAAATTTATAATTATTTATTCCAAACTAAGGCATTTATTATTGTATTTGAAGGCATTTGAATACCAAAGAGTGAAAAATGTTTATTAGTCCCAATAATTCGCTGAAAAAATACTCCAAAAAGGGTCTATTAATGCGCATGAGTTTCAAATTTTCAATGGTCACTAATGGAAGGATAGCGGGGATTACTGGAGTGATAATTATAGAATAATATACAGCGGTGGGGACGAGAGGCAACGAGGGGTTGCCTTAATATTAAATAAAGGGGTAGGAAGAAGCGTAGTCAACATAGAGCAAGCAAGTGATTGAATCTTACTCGTAGAGATAAAAGCAGAGCCGACGAACTTGGTCATTGTTCAAGTATACGTGCCACCGAGCATCCACAAGGAAGAAGAAGTCAATAGGTTGTACGATTACTTAGAGGATATAATTGCGTGTGGTCCTGCAGAGAAACATTTGATAGTGATAGGGGATTGGAATGCGACGGTAGGCGAAGGAAGAGATGGTGGTAAGGTGGGGGACTTTGGGTTAGGGACGAGGATTGAACGCGGGGAGAAAGCAATTGAATTCTGCAGGAGACAGGGGTTAGTCATCACCAACACATGGTTTAGACACCACAAAAGGCGTAGGTATACATGGAAAATGCCAGGTGACTCAGAAAGTTATCAGTTAGATTATATTATGGTTAGGCACAGGTTTAGGAACAGTGTGATAAATTCGCACAGTTTCCCTGGACTGGATGCGGACTCTGACCACAATTTAGTTATTATGAAATGTAACGTACGTTTCAAGAAGGTAAGGCAAAGGCGGCGGATTAGGAAATGGACTTTAGAAGCATTAAATGGATTAACAAGGAAGGAGTATCAGCAGGCTGTAGAGAAAATGATGGATGACGGTAAAGAGCTGAGTACTATCGAAGAAAGATGGGAATGCATCAAGAAAGGGATATTGGAAGCCGCTAAAGACACTATAGGAACCGTTAACGGGAAAAGGATAAGGAAACCATGGGTAACGGATGAAATGATTGCAAAGATGGATGAGAGGAGAAGATTGAAAAATGTAAACACAGAGTTAGGCAAAATGAAGTACAAAGAGTTAAACAATAAACTGAGAAGGGCCACAAATAAAGCAAAAGAAGAATGATGGAAAACGCAATGCGAGGATATGGAAAGTTTACAGAGGAAGGGTGAAATTGGTGCGCTATACTGCAAGGTGAAGTTATTATCGGGAAGTAAGAAGGCAAGATCTGTGCTAGCAGTCAAAGATAAGTAGTGTAAGATAACAGTTGAACCAGATCCAAGAGAGATGGAAGGAATATATAGAAACACTGTATGGTAGAGAACGTAGGCCGACAAGGTTAGACATAGGAAAGGAGCATGACGTAGAAGATAGATTAGGTCCAAGCATACTCGACGATGAAATAGAAAGGGAATTAAAGGAGATGAAAGCAAATAAGGTCGTGGGGGTAGGCAACATTCCTGTGGAACCATTGAAGTGTTTAGGAAAATGTGGGAAGGAGAGACTATATGGACTGATTCGTAGTATCTATCAGGAAGGAATATGGCCGGAAGATTTTGTGAGATCAGTGTTAGTTCCTATTCCGAAAAAGGTAAAGGCTACATCATGTGAGGATTACAGAACAATAAGTTTGATATCCCACGCTGCTAAAGTTATTCTCAGGATCATCAACAAAAGGATCGAGAGTAAGGCAAATGATTACTTAGCGGATGATGAGTTTGGGTTTAAGATGGGGAGAGGTACGCGCAATGCCATTGCAGTAATGAGATCACTAATCGAGAGGAATATAGAATACAACGTTTTTGCCTGTTTTGTAGATTTTTTCGGAAAACGTTTGATAGAGTGAATTGGGAAAATTTAATGCATGTATTGTAGAGAATAGGAATGAATTGGAGGGACAGGAAACTGATCCGCAACCTGTATATGTCTAAGACTGCTCGGGTGCGAGTGGGGAACGGAGAGTCCGGATGGGCAGTGTTAGGAAGAGGTGTAAGGCAGGGTTGTCCATTGTCACCGGTGCCGTTCAACGTATATGTGAAGGAAATGATTAAAGAGGCATGGGAAGAACCGGAGGCAAGAATGAAAGCTGGAGGGGAATTCGTAAAATCGGTTAGGATTGCTGATGACCAAGCATTAGTTGCTCAGTCAGCCAAGGGGTTGCAAGCATTGTTGAGTGAATTGGAGGTTCAGGGCGATAAATATGGAATGAGAATCAATATTAATAAAACAAAGGTTATGCGATTTTTCAGGAAAGAAAAGGCTAAGCTAAAAATTAAAATAGAAGTGGAAAAAATAGAGCAGGTAGAGCAGTTTACATATCTCGGAAGTGTTCTGGACCAATACGGTCAAAGTGGTAGGGACGTAAGGAGAAGAATTACGCTAGGCACGGAGGCTTTCTCAAGGAGGAGGGAGTTGATGACGGGGACGTTGAGTAGGGAGGTTAAGAAAAAACTCATAAAAACTCTGATATGGAGCGTACGGCGCGGAAACGTGGTCGCTGAAGCAGGGGGGATAGACGTAGATTGGAGGCTTTTGAAATGTGGGTATGGAGACGAATGGAGAGGGTGAAATGGACCGAAAGGAAAACAAATGAGGAAGTACCGGAGATGGTGGGTGAGGAGAAGGGTTTGTTGAGAGAAATCCTATGGAGGCAGGAAAAATGAATGAAAGGCGTATTGAGCGGTAGTGGAATGTTGAAGAAGGTATTAGAGGGGAGAATGTTGGGCAAGCGAGGAAAGGGCAGGAACAGGGTAGGGGACGTTGGAGGGGATGTTGGACGGGATGAAGGGAGGAAAGAAGTACACAGAGATGAAGAGGGACCTGATGTAGAATAGGTTGCTAAATTAGGTTTTTTTGGTGTTACAAAATGTGTATTTGATAGTTGTGTCCATCCAAAAGTCTATCTTAACCGGTAGATTAAGATACCTAACAAAGATTAGATTACCTAACAAAAATGAGTTCCACTTGTTGAAACTTGTACCTATCGTAACCTCAACTAAATTTATGTAGAAAGAATTGACCAAAACTTAATACCACATAATATTCTAAGTATTGAATTGTATTTCAACTTGTTAACGTCATCTTTTGGCATTCACCTTCGCAATAAATATGATTAAGAATAATTCTCTTTGTTGTTATTCTTAATATATTAATAATTTTCTTGTATTATACATAAAAAATAAACAATTTTTTATTTTATGAATAGGCATCTTATAGCTGGGTTTTGCCAGAGTGTGTATTACTTGCATTCTAAAAAGTGCAGACGGTGGAATTGTTCGTGTTCTAATGATTTAAAAAATTTCAGAAATCGTCATTAAGTTTGCGAAGTTGTTTCCGTTGGAGTGTGATAGTTGTCTATGGTAGTTCATTTCATGATTCTCATATAAATCCGTAAATGCTCTCAATAAGTATTAAGAAGAAAAAATTTCTTTTTATGTTTTCATGAATTACTTGAAAGGATAATCTACAGGCAATTCCAGGAAAACATTGCAAGGTATACTAAATGTCCTCCCCACTTCATGTATGCAAATTTACCTATATTGAAAATTATTTGATGGTATATAAAGCTTAACTAAATATATTTAACCGTCAAGCTCCTCATTTGTTAGTGTTTTACAAAATAATCGAATGATTATTCAGTTGGTTATCGGACGCATTATATTATTCTTTGTGTTTATTATTCGCTCCATAATGAACTTCATTTCGGCTACCCAAAACAACAGAAGAACCATGTATAAAAAGACATCTACCTCACACAATGCCTAATAATTGAACTTAATGATTTTGTGGTTATTAACTTTTTTCTATTAGTTAATTAATTGGAGCATATGCCCCATCTAATTTGCTTATAATGGCTTAATATTAATGGATAATAATTGTTTGAATGATGCGAATAACTAATTTTATGCCTCATAATATTCATATGGAAAACGTATAAAAACTGATTCTGATCATATCATAAAATATTTTTTAATACATGTGTAAATTGATTATTAATGTGATTCCAGTGGGAAATTTGTTTACTGAGTACATTTCGTCGTTCATATTCCCGCGAAGCTCATACAAGGGATTACGTTATTGATGAGTCTGAAATATATTTTTGAAACAATATGGCACTGTTTATTGAAATTACATTATTTTCTACGAGAGCTAAGACCCTGTCTACTGAATTATGGTCTGACCCAGGTTGAGGATTAGCTAGCAAAGTTGAGAGTCACTGGGATCAAAAAGTAAGAGCTAGGGGGCTCCCCTAGGGAAAGGGAAGGTGAGGAGGCAAGAAAGGTACGGTTGCTGAAGGCGGATACGAAGAAGTTGACGGGGCCCAGGATATGTTTGAGTACAAGCTTGAGGATTTATCCTAACTTTCGAGGTAAATGGGCCCCATTTTCAGCTGGATAGCCAAATAAATGTAGGGTCAGGCGAGAACCGCGGGCGTTGCATGTAGCAGGGAAATGAAAGCACTTGTTTTGGAATCTGTGTTGCTCATAAAAAAGGCCACTTACGGATTTAGAAGTTACCATGTGCAGCTTAAAATACATCTGCAAAATGCTTACAGTTCACAATTTTACGTTCAATATTTACTCTTAATACAGATACAAGTCTAGGATGATAAATTATTCACATCAATTTAATTTTGCTTGGTTCAATGTGGGGATTGAAGGCTCCTGTAAAAAATATCATAACTAGATTACCAAAGCTTATCATAATCGAGTAGCAGAATGTAACGGAATCAATTACAAGATTTAAAAAGTAATAAGATAGTAAAAAAATTTTAACACATAAAATTATCATGAAAGGGAAATATGAATGACAACAGATGGGACATTTTGTCCTTCTTTGGGAATGTATTCCAAATTGGCGCGGTAGTAAATATATTAAAAAAAGAAATACATAAGGTGAGGAAGTTTTTTGCCAAATGTAAAGAGTTGATGACGAGAGCCAAGAGTAAAGATATAAAGTAAAGACTGATGACAACTCAAATATTGAGCATAGTTTTGTAAGTATTCGAAACTTGGTCGCTGAAGCATAAGATTTAATTGTAGATTGGAAGTTCTTGGGATGTGGGTGTTGCCATTAATGGAAAAACTGAAAAGATAGAAAGTAAAAATCGAAGTACCATTTGTGAATAGTAGAAAAAGAAAGATGGTTGTTGAAAAATTTCTGAAAAGGCAGGAAATATGGAAAGAGCTGTGCCGTAATATGATGCTGAAGACTGAGAGACGAGAGAATTTTGGGTACAAAAAATAGATGAAGAAAAATAGACATTTAAAATAAATTTTAGGAAGGTACATAGTCCAAAAAACTCATACATGATTTATTGCAGTATTTGATTAGGGTTGAAAATTTAGCATCCTCTTAGGAATTACGATAATGTTTAGTGCCTGGGTCCCTCAGCAACCTACTCTAATCCAGAATACTGTAGCTAATAATAATATTAATTTCACAGAAATTTTGAAGTAACGTTGTTTGAATTATCTGCGGTTGGGCGGGTCACAATATGTAGCTAAGGCCACATTATTTAGTCTGGATTTTTTCGGTAAGATCTAAGAGTTGCGCCAAAACTTCCGTTGACCCTGTTGTTTGAAAAAAAAACAGGTAACTTTTTACATTTATTTAATGAGATGCTTAAATGGTTTACATGTTTTCTCATAATCATCAAAATAGTAAAGTTAACATTCAGAGTTGGCGGTAGGGAGGAAAAGAGGGGAAACTCCTCTCTTCTACCGCATCCCCTTATATCTTGCTATTCCACCCTTTTCCCTCTTCTATCATCTCACCGGTATAATATAACATGCCGATAAATTTTAACTTATTACTTTTTAGAAATGACATGATAACAAAGGATCTGCTTATTTATTTCAATAAATAAGTGTGGAAAATTACCAGGTGTTTTAACCTACGTAAACAAATTTCACAAAGTGGTATCGCCAACAAATGATGCTTTCCTTTCACTCTCTTAATTGGATTTTTTGACCTTTTGACTAAGTCAAAAGATCCAATAAATATGAGGTCTAAAAGTTTAAAATATCATTTAGATCCTACTCTATATGCCGCATTGAAATTATGTGATATTGCCGTTTTTTGAACCTATTTCGTGTTATATGATCTTAGAAAAACCATTGCGTAAACCTTTCCCGTTTTAAATTGTTTTTTTTGTACTACGTGGCTTCACTTTCAATAAGATCTAAATTACATGGTGAAGTTCAAGGCATCAGTTGAAAATTTTCTTCAGCTTTCCCCTATTGTTGCCTCATGAACATGAGAACATGAAAATAAATTCTTCAATGGTACTACATGTATGTAGCAAATACCGGCACGAAATTTAGTTTCCGTTTAAAAAGTCATAAGAGCACTTGAACTATCAACGGGTCTTGTAATTCTGGAAATTAACATTGCGGATTATTTTCGTATTTCCTTCGGCAGGAAATCTTTTTAACGCAGCGACTATGTGGTCTTTAAATGAAATGAGTGCATTAAATAATGAATTAAAATTGTCAAAATCGTTTGAACATCGTGTTCCAGCAGTTTTTGTTGTGATATATTATTAACTCGAGAATGAGGTAATTCATATTTAAATTAATCCTCTAATTTGATATTTATGTTTGGTCAATTATATATAATGAAAGCTATCCTCCATTCACCCTTTGATTACAACTTCAATAAATAGATGCCAAATCCCACTAGTACAATTGAAAGACCACCACGAGTAATGAAAAGTGTTCCTACGTGTTTGAGTCAATCGCATCCTTTAAATATTCGATTGGATTCTCAATTTTACACATAATAATTAAGTATGAACTAATCAGAAATGTTAAACATAGACTGATGGGTAAATTGTGATTTACTCGAATGCACATCAGATGAGATGAAACGTTTGAATTCTCTGGAGTATCAAATTTTAAATTTTTTTTCATTGGATTGGGGTCGTCGAGAAACTAAATATATCTCAAAGCAATCTCTTGAATTAAACAGAATCCGCGTTAAATACACATGCATTTTGGTGGAAGCATTGAGTGTAGATGGAAATATTACAATGGAAATCGACCAATACGAGTAAGCTCCCGATTCCTCTGATAATCAAGGCGGCTTTCATAAACATTCCTATTACTTCGTTTGACAAATCATTATTACATCAGTTTCATAAAACTTGACCTATCTCTTCATAGACATCTTCCATGTAGTAGCTGTTTACATGCCCTTTGAGAAGAAAAATAAATATTTCAGTTGTCTACACAAACGTGTTTTCCAATATTTCGTTTGACTCATTATTAATTCAACTATTGGTAGTATAAAATATACATATATTTAATTGTTCTTTTTGTTACTGAATTTTTCCTGCATGTTACTGAAAAAAGAAAAGCCCTTTCCTAATCCAGAGAATGGTAGTGAGAGAAAGTGACAGTAACATAAGTGTTTAATTTGTTCCTCCATAATACTACATATTATGGTCCTTAAATAGGCAAAAATTATTGAAGAATTCATGTCGTAGAGACCCATAACTTCTTTTGCGTGACTGCATAAAATTCGTTTGCATTTGAGTGTCTATCATACGCATTAATCATTATATAACGATCATATAGTCCCCCGTAGCCAGGATGGCCATGAATCATATGTTTCTTTCTTGTATTTTATGATCACATCAATACTGTTTACTTAAAACATTTATGAAAAGGATTGTATTATCATATTATTGTGATAGGTACTTAAGAGTTTCCAGAATCAACCCTCTAAACGTTTCCTTCAAGTTATAGAACTTGCACACGTTAAAACAAGCCCATCTTGACCGTACGCCATTTCGATAATAATAAGAGAAGTATTACGGAAGGCGATCAAAAGCTGAGGCACTATTCGGGTTATGTGCGTAATTTGCAGTAGAATAGGTAAAGCCAATATGAGAGACTACAGGAATCGTTGAGATAAACTTGGAAGGCATTACGGAACACAGCAATCTAAACGTTTAGAATGAAATACCATTCATTGATTTTACATTATCCCTAAGCTCATCTCATTTATCCATAATATTCTCGAACAAAGTTTAGCCAGCCATTTGATGAAAAATAGGCGTTTCAGCATTATATATATATATATATTACATTGTGCAAGAGTATATCTCTTAGTATCCATATTAATCTTCTATTAAATAAAAGTATCCGAATCCACAGTTTTACGTCCCATTCGGCGACTGGATTACGCCGCATGGGAGTACTCATCAAACGCTGAAATAGCAGGAATTTGAATACAGCTGGAAAATATTCCTTAGCCAACATTCGAATGCGACGTGAGGTTCTAGTAAACTGTTCACGTTAACAAACTAGTCATTCCAATGGGTCACAATCAATTTGGTCGGATAAGTTGACTCACTAACTTATTCGAAGGTAGCTGTAGTTAACCCGAAGTATTTAGTCTTAACAGTCCCTTAAAAAGTAATCTGCTCTACTACGTCAAAAGCATTGTGTTAGGTGATGTTATCACTTAATACCCCTGGATACTTCATACAACTCAGGGAAAAATTTCACGTCGCGGTGGTCGCGGAAAACGCATTTTTGACCATGATGATTACCCATGGACTTTTAAGCCACGCAAAAGGCAACCATGCTCACATTTCATTCTCAGTTCTTGCTCCACGGGCGCATTTTTGATTTTACCACTTATCCAGCATGTGCTCTCCACTCTCAGCTCGGCAGTTTTCTCACCACGAAGGGGCCACATCACGCGATAGAGTAGCCTCTCACCGGGCTCCCTCCTTTGACTGTTCTCCCATCTACATTCCATTTTTGCCATCACCTACGGCGTAAATGTAGTGAGAAGCGAGATGGCTAGGGGAGAGAAGTACCACACGGGAAGGCTCGGCCGCGAAAGTTGAACCGCATAATCCCGCTTCCCTGCCCTTTCTCCTCTATCTTCCCGCGGTACACTGAAAGGAGAAAAGTGGGAGCCTTAGGACCACCGTCTCTCCCTCTTACTCTCTCTCTCTCTCACACACACCCTGTTCCTCTGCCCGTTAGACCCATCTCTGCCATCCTGTAAACTCCCAAAGCCACTATCCCAAGGATACGTACTCCTTTAGACCCCCACACGCCGCTCGTCTCCTCTCCTCACCCATCCCCTCCTCTAAAGCCGAGCATCAACAAGGCGCACTCCACTTTTCAATCGCTGCTTCCTCCTTATCCACTATTCCCCCGCCCCCGTTGCCCCACCCCGTCTGCTCCACCTTCTCTATAATTCATCACTCACTCTCGCCGCTAATCCCATTCCTCGACTCTTCCGCGCTCTCTTCCTTACCTCACTTGTTTTCAGACGAAGAGGGGAGGATGAAGGTTGAGGGGAGAGAGGATCTAGGGCCGTGAGATTACCTGAGCCCTTCTTCCTTGCTTTTCTGCCCCTCGTTCCTTCCCTTCGAGAGTTATCCATTTCCAGAATACCCCTCGCATCTCATTACACTTGAGTCGAATCGTGGTGGGGTTGCTTTGGTCGTGATAAATGCAGTGGACTTGAAGATATACTTCTGAAGTGAGCTCTGCACTACCTACTTGTACGTGTGTTTATGCATTTTTTATTTTTGTTTAGTAGGATTTATAATTTGAAAAATAAATTAGGCCCTGAAAATATTGAAGTGTAAAAATAAAACGTTGGCAATGAAATATTTTTATTAGCAGTAGCATTTTACCCTACTGCGATGGGCATTCTATAATCCCACAATATACTAACTTGAAAATTTGAACTATTAGATGCAAGGTACTGAAGCACTTCGTCTGGTACTTCAATTAACACTTAAACTACAATCATACGCTTTCATGGGAAACGCATATTGAGGCCCATAGACATTACTACTCGGATGGTTCATTAAAGGGAGAACATATACGAGTATTTTTTATTCAAATAATTTATTTGGCGAAAATTTGATTTTGTTCTAGCAAGGTTTGATTAAATTCTATAATAATATTATTATTTCTGTCAAAACTCCGTTTGTGAATTTGATTGAAAACGGAAACTCAATTTAAAATAACAGGAAACTTTTTCAGCTTTTTTAAAAATATCTCTCTATTTTTAGGTTCTCATGATGGCCTAGGTTACTTTATCATTAATATTACTACGCTGATGAAGGCATATTTGATAAAGCATCATTTTTGCGGTTATTGTATTTGTGATTTGCAGTCATTGCCTAGAATGTGGAGTTTTTAGAATGCATTTAAAGTATGATTGGTTAATCCCCAAAAAACCTTTACAAATTAGGATGTAAGGGAATTTATTTGTCATTTGAGGTGGTGCTTAGAATTATAGTTCTCTTTAAACCTTTAAAAAATCATGCCTTGTGCATGTATTCCAGGGTCTTGGGTACAAAGTTGCATTTGTAAAGTAAAAGGTTCACTGCCATTTACTCAACGTAAAACCAAAAACTACTAAAGTACAATTTTACATGAAGCTATTGTGGTATGAGTATTAAGTTGAACGAATGTTTTTGTTCTACTGTTTCAGGCTTCACTTCGTGGAAGTATTTAATATCCGTACCAAAAGAAAGGAAAGAAATATTTGTAGTTTTCCACAGAATTTATTAGATGGTACAACGCTTTTCACCGACTTACCTGACGTACCTGATGATGCCGCAAGTCGGTGAAACGCGTTGTACCATCTAATAAAATCTGTGGAAAAGTACAAATATTTCTTTCCTTTTTTTGGTACGAATGTTTTTGGTTCAAATCCAAGTTTGATATCCCTTAATTATGCAATTAAACCCCAACCCAACCGACCTTTTATTTTTTGGTACATATTAGAAATTTCTTGGAAACTAAAAGGAACGAAGGCCTTTTCTTCATCTGAATTTATTAACTTTGACGACATAGAGACGTAGTAACAGATAAGCCCTGTTCTTTATTAGCAACGGCATATACATCTGGTTTTCAGTTTAAATAAAAATTTAATCTACTGAACATGAATCTTGGAATGACCTTAAACCGTATAATTTGTTACATAGCTGTCAGGGTCATCGTGAAACGTTTATTTATGCCTTCATAAAGTTAACGCAGTAAATATTATATTGCATTGTTTTATAAAAACTAAATCTCCTTCTGTTTGGTAGCCATTTTTTGGACATTCAAATTTATAAACAATGATATTGTTTGTTCGTAGACGCATAGCGGGTTTTCCACTACTGACCAAAAGAGCTTGTAAATTAACCTAAACGTATGGTTTTGATGTAGTCATACTCTTTCTGCTTCGAATCCCGTTTTTTTCCAACAGAAGTTTGTAATCACTAGGGAAAAATTGTGAAGCCGTTGGCATCATCATCTTAAAAAGCAGAAAATGATTCGCTTTGACAGCTTGGATTAAACGAAGAGAGCAAAAATCTTGTCATCAGCGAATCGATTATTTCCCAAAAAAAGGAAGTTAAGAATGTTGTTCCAATTAGTGTATGGATGACTTTATCCTAATGAAAATACAATGGCCAAAATAAGTTAATACTCGGATTGCTCAACTGAATAGTCTTACTTTACTCTTGACCTCACTGCTGACTACTTTCAAAGCCCATGAATTCACCACCGCCTCATTTAAAATTTGCTGCCAATATGTTATTGCTTGATCATTCTCTTCATTTTTTTGGACATATTTTTGTATGAAGCAATCTTGTAGGCAAGAATAGTTATAATATGAAGGAGTTTTATTTATATGTGATTATGGAATTGCAGTTTAACTTTGGTTTAGAGATCACCTTAGTAACAAAATAATATAAAATGGAGATTATCATTTTTGTAACGTACTAATTCATCTTTATTAGGTTTCATTTACATTATTAGAACATCAAATTTAATTTCTTTGTCCTTTAATACTAAAAAGTTATGAGATTTATTACAACAACTTAATAAAGAGAAATATCTCCGAAAAAGTATGTGCATATCTAAATCATGCTCATCTTTCAAGTTTTAGTGAAAATCATAGAGCTTGACCACAATTTTTTTATTACCGGGTGATTATCATCCATTCGTGCGTTTTCTATAATATTCAAATCATTAAAAACTTTCTTATCGTTTGTTACATCATTCGCCTTAAACAAATGCGTGTTGTCGCGGTCGTGCCCGAACTATTAAAGTTACTCCTTGAAATTGGGTTTAACGAAAAACTTTTCCATTATTTCTATTTATTCCATTTTATAGAAAAAACAGCCAACAGCTACGATATGTGCATTTAAATTATAGCTTAGAATTCGTCAGACTGAAAGTAAACTCTGGAAAACAATCTTAATGAACCTTATTCTAAATCTTTTGTTGACAAGCGTTTTTTTCTGAGTGGAAGGCATGAGCTTATTTCGCAGACATATTTCCAAAATCTCTGTCATCAATATTGTTAGAAGTTAAATAATGTCATAAAGTCATAATAATTTTAAAGTACTTATCAAAGCAATTTTCATAAATTTTATGCCCTTGAAATTATATAATGCTTTCTGCTGATATATAAAACAAGAAAGGCTTTATGGGTGGAATTTTGAGTGCACTATAACCCAGGAAATCACAGAACGCATATTCAAAAAAGTCATTATATCATTGGCCTATTTCGAGAATTACAGGAAAAATAATTTTAACAAAGGATTTTTTGAGTGCGGTTTCAAAATTACAAGTAAATATGAAAATAATTGAATTTTCCGGCATCAACAGTATTTATTTTTCAACTTAGTATTGCTTTAGGTTTATGTATTTCATTCAACGCTGATCCAATTTGTCGAACTCTCCCATGTAATGAAATTGTTCCAAATCTGCGAAGTAGTCATTTTTCTGCATTCATCTCCTGAAATGAATAAAATCTCTTTCCTGTCAGCCATTTTTTCATGTAGGAGAATAGATGAGATTCTTCGAAGAAGATAAACCTGTAGAGTAGCGAGAATGAAGACAAGCTAGAATCGTATATCAACATTTTGTTGTCAAAACTGCAGAGGAGCGCTTTGGGGAGTGCTTGTGATGGAAAAAAGCTATTTTGTGAGGCAATTATGAACATTTTGTCTACATTTCGGTTTTGAAGTGATTTTATAACGATGCATGACATACACCTTTTATACACGTTTTTTGGCCCTTAAAAAATTGGACAGTGAGGATTATCCTTCGCGAGTTAAAAAAAGCCACCTTAATTTTCAAAGTTGATGAAACGGTCCTCTCCTTTCTTGCTGCTGACTCCCGCTGGCAACCCATTCGTTGGACTATTTCTTGTTTTTTTGCTTGTAACATTGATTTTTTCACACTGACGAAACTAAAGTCTAAAGTGCTGCAGATTTATTCGAAACAGCTGCCAACCTGCCTTGGAGCACGTCACCTCATTTCACTAATCGTCAACTATAAGAAATCTTGATACCCAACTTGTGAAGAGTTACTACATGAGAAATATATATACAAGTACCCGTTTACCCTTGTATACCCGTTATCTCGAGGTGCCTGCAACATTAGCAAACTCATGAACTCTCACTCATCGTCGTACATCATAAAGTAGACTACTATGGTTTACTTTATTAATACATTCCGATCTATGGACCTAAAACGGCATCCAGAACGTTTGAGGTAACTTGTACTGAATATGGTTTACATGCTGAATATGGTGGTTATGCAGTCTCGGTCACTCTGCACGGAATTTTTAAACAATTATTGTACTCACCTGCATCTCAGAGACATTGACATTCTCTCCAATGGAGTTCTTAAAAGATAATGCTTACTTTACAATTTCGACTGATTAATACAAATTCCTCAACCCCCCTGCTGCATGGGAGGAGGGGGATATCACTGATGACTTTATGATTTTAAGTCTTGAGATAAAATTTTATTAAACAGAGTATGCAATAAAATGGCCTCCGTAGGATTAGACCTAATTAATACTACAAGGGCTTTAAACGTAGAGGGTGACATTTAAATATAAATTGGAGATATTTCGCAATCCTCCATATATATCGTACCTTATGCGAGCCCGCTTTATTTTATCCCAATTATTCGGTCCTAGAATTTAACGTCAAATGTATCGTTGCGATACCATTTGAAATAGCTAAGAACAGTCAGTTGTTACTTATCTTTCTCTTGGATTCCTTTTGCAACCATTTTACCAATCCAATAAAGTAGCGGTATTTTTATGTAATGAAATGAAGTAATTCAGTCAGAAGGACAATAAATTACGAAAAGGATTTTTTATTTAAATGTATCTGTTCCTTGGTATAGCTATCTTTATCTTTTTGTATAAATGTTTAATTTAAATACATAATCTTTAACAGAAGATTTTATTAAATGGATAATTCTAATGCATTTTTTCATGACGTATTTCTTCTGCAATTATTCTTTTCGTTCGCGATTGTTTAGAACACGTTGGTTCATTCATGAAGCACAAAAAAAATATGCTCCATCCTTCCATAGTGATTCACGTAAACCGATTACGTTTCTCTTCTCTGAAGAATTTATGTTGCTTCCTTCTTGAGTACTCGTTTCCCATCTACGTGTACATTCATTCATTTCCATCTAGCCGTCGTCTTCATCCTTCACCCGACTCGACCCGGCTCCCCTTTCCGTTACTCATCTACATTTCATTCCTTTATTTTTATGCTCACACCAAATTCCCTTAATTGCATCCGTGGCGTCTTTGCTCTCTCCACTTTTCCCTTATCTCTTTCTCTGCCTCCTCTCTCTCTCTCCAATTAAATCTCCCCCGTCAAATTTTTCGTCCTTCGTCACATCCATCCAAAAAAACCTAATCCTCTATCCTGTCCCCCCTCTCTCTTTCTTTGTCTTTAGGGAAAAGAGAGAGAAAGAGCGGAGTTCTTTTTTGCCATTCTTTCTCGTGCTCGCATCCGAGAATTTTTGCGTGTTTCCCTTCTTCCCCTCCCTTCCACCGTACTTCCCCCGCGGCTCTCGTGTTTCTGTCTCCCACCCTCACCCCCAAGATACTTCTCTGTACCTACCAAAAAAAAAAGACTGGGAATGACTCGGGATGGTATAGTGGGGCTGAGGGAGTGTATCTCTCATTCTCCTTGCTTACACGTATCGCTTATCTACTCAACGGGTAGCCAAGGCGTGGTCCTTTTCACCCTTTCCCGCCATTGCCTTCTTTCTTTCCTTACTTGTCCAATTTCACGGCACTCTTCTTTTGGCTATTTTCGCCATCATCTCCTTCTCCAATTATTGACTCTGCATTTGCCTCAACAATCTCTTGTTTAGTGTTATATTTTTCACGTCCATATTATGAATTAGTTGCGAGTATATTAATTAAAATCCATAATGATTATTTTATACTCATTCTTCGATCGCGCGTTTTCGTGTTAAATGTTATTTAATTTTGTCACAAGCTGTGTCAATTAAAAAAACTTGAGAACTCGTCATTATGTTCTGCGTAATCTACCGGTCGTCCAAAAAGTATTCTAATATGAATAAAAAATCTACGGACCGATAAATACTAAATATATTTCCTTTGTTGAATTTAAATTAACATTCTATAAATTTTGTTGATGCACAGTAGTAGGAGAGTTAAAATATATTTTGATTGATTGTAAATATCTAATTTAATTTTTACAGAAATCATGCGGTAACGTTATTATCAAAATTTCTACGGAAAGCCTTTATTTAAAGATATCTCAGGTTAATGCTATTTGCAGAAGAATCTTTTTAAAACATTAAAAACACATAAGCTTACTTAAATTTCATCGAGTAAGTCCACGTTATTTCGGGGTAACTGACTTAGAAAACATTTTTGGCAACAACACAGAGACATTTTTGGAAAACATCACCATTTTATTGTTTTTTAGGTTCCAGGAAATAATTACGTGCCTGCTAAATATTAACATAATGAAAGGATTATTAGAAAGTCCAAGATGGAAAACCCGAACTTAGGACTATGAAATGACATGAAGGACATCGAGAAAAATTATGCGGAGAAGTAAAATGGAAATTTGATATGTCTCTTAAAATAAGAAATCTAATAAATAAAATGACAATATCATTTGAAACCCTAGGTTTAAAATTGGTTTATTTTAGTTAATCATCAATTGAAAAATACTGTCTTTGAATCTAATGATACATTGAATGCAGATTGATATACTATATATTTTATATGAAGGTTACTTGTGCTTATATTTCTGTTTTAAATTTTTACATTTTTTTCATGAGAGTAGCGAGTTAGACGTTTTAAAACCTTCTGATTTAAGACACAATGTGTACATTCAATGCACATTTTTTATTAAATATGCAAAAATAGGATATGAAATACGAAATACCTCATGGCGTTAAAGGATTCCACAAAAATATCAATTATTTTCGGCCGATAATTGAATGAACTCTCATTCCAAGGCATTTTCTTTTATTAAGTCTCTTCGACAATTTTTCTGTATGAATTGTGCTGACTCCTCCCGACTAGCACTGTCGCATTGTTGCCAAACTTCCTGGGATGCACATCTCGCTCACCGAAGTTAAAAAAAAACTCAACTCCGTTGATTGAGTTTTTCCCCTCTCTCTCTATTGAGGTCCCTCATCTGAAAACACTGTCCCCTTTCCTCTTCAAAAAACCGTCACGTTTTGCGTTGCGCTAACCACTTTGGGGAGCCTCCTTTCCGATTCAAGTTCCCTCCAACGGCCCTTTATCTTTATCTTCTCTTTGGCTTCTTCCTTTTTATCTCCATCCTTCGTTCTTTCGAAGGATTTTCCTCCTCTAATCCTCAACTGTCATCTTCTTACATCCTCAGGCTTCCCCTACATGAGTTTGCATTTGAATCTACATTTCCGATCGCGATCCATGTTTTTCGCCTCCATTCGCTCCACATCGATTTGAAAGCCCTTTCAAAACTTCCCACATGACGTGCCTAGATCTAAACAACTATAATAATTGGGTTTTTCACATCCCCGCACACACACACTCGGAGGGAAGACTTAAAAGTCAAAGGGAGATTCGGCATTGAGGTTTTCTCTCTGATAAGCGTCATGTGACCATTAAAACTATGAATTTCTCTCATTACAGAGGATACAGAGTAACATGTGTGCAATTTAAGTTTTTGTTCACCCTAAGATTTGTCCTCACCCAAGGAAGTCTCGTTTAGAAAATGAGGGAAGTCACGATTTTGACTTGCTAGCGTAGCCTAAGGGAATACGTTCAAATTAGTTCCCTGCGGCCATTTATCCTGCTTAAGTACTAATGTCCCCCGCCGTGGAGAATAATGAATAAAATAATTTGTGATTTACCACGCAGTTTATTGAGCCATATTATTATTGGCGATGACATACTATTTGAATTATATGTTATCTTAGCATATTAATTATATTATATTTCAACATATCAAATGATTATTAATGTTAATACCAAAACGCATAATACGAAATAAAATATAGAGTAAAATTGCCATTTCTTAATAGTAGTAAGATTATTTCCTCAAATTTTACCTTCTGTAGTCAACGCTTTAAAATATTAATAAGACAAGAATAATACATGACCTGTAATAGTGTGGATTTTAAAATTTAGAATACTCAACTTTATTTTTTTGGAATTTTGTGGCAACTATGAAATAATAACAACTACGATTACACATGTGTTTTCTTGCAACTTTTTGATGGCGTTTTTTTTAATGTGAATTGTTTTTCTCGACCCATGCTTTGTCTGTGGTTGAAGTAGCTTTGCTCTGGTCCTGTAACTCCATTCCTTTGTACTAAAAGTTCCAATGTTCGTAGTTGAGCCTTCTCAATATTCACGCACCATTTTGTCCTCCGATTGCCTACTCCTTGTGGTGCTTATATCATTTTGTCCAAGCCAGTATCTTTTTGTCCAACCGTCCGTATGCCCACATCTCAAACCACCATATTGTATTTCGGCTAGTTCTATACAATTTAATAGTGATGTAAAATTATTCCTTAGACGAAGCCACATGGTCGATTTTGGCTTGAAAGTTTTAAAATTCACTTTTGACTAATTGGATAGTTAAATCTCAATATTTCCTTAATTAAATTAAATAAATATATATGCTGGCATCGGGAATGGTGATTTAGGAGGAGGAAACGGTAGAAGCAAAAGGACACCAAGCATAAAATGTTCAGCTTTATCTCCGACATATAGTATTCCATGAATATATATATATATATATATACTCGTATAAACATATACATACAAATTATATAGTAATTTACCATTTAAGGTAGGTTTGGGGTGGACACAACTATGAAATAAATATCTTGTGACTCCAAACGAAGCACAATCGAGCAACATACTCTGCCTCAGGTCCCTCTTCATATCTGTGTCCTTCTTTCCTCTATTCATCCCATCCAACATCCCTATCCTATTCCTACCCTTTCCTCGTTTCAGTGACTACGTTTCCCTGCCATACATAACTACGCTCCATATCAAAGTTTTTACGATTCTTTTCTTAACCTCCCTACACAACGTCCCCGCCATCAACTCCCTCTTCCTTGTGAAAGCCTCTTTGCCTAGCGCGATTCTTCTCTTTACGTTCCTACTACTCTGACCGTATTGGTCCAAAACACTTCCAAGATATGTAAACTATTCTACCTGGTCTATTTTTCCCCTACTATTGTAATATTTAGCTTAGTCTTTTTCTTTCTGGAAAATAGCATAACCTTTGTTTTATTAATATTGATTCTCATCCCATATCTATCGCACTGAGCCTAAAATTCACTCAGCAATTCTTGCAACCCCTTGGCTGACTGAGCAACTAATGCTTGGTCATCAGCAAACCTAACCGATTTTACGAATTCCCTTCTGAATTTCATTCCTACCTCCAATTCTTCCCATTCCTCTTTAATCACTTTCTCCACATTTACATTGAACAACACCGGTGACAGTGGGCAACCATGTCTTACACTTCCTAACACTTCCGAGATACGTAAATTGTTCTACCAGCTCTATTTTTTTCCCGCCAATTTTAATATTTAGTTAGCCTTTCTCTTTCTGGAAAATCGCATATCCTGTGTTTTATTAATGTTGATTATCATCCCGTATCTATTGCACTGAATCTCCAATTCACTCAGCAGTGCTTGCAACCCCTTGGCTGACTGACAAACCAAAGCTTGGTCATCAGCAAACCTGAGGTATGTACAGGTTGTGATTGAGCCTCCAGTCCCTCCAATGTACTCCTATTTTCTGCAATATGGTTATTAGTTTTCCCAATCAACTCTATCAAACCCTTTTTCGAAATCTACGAAACAGGCTAATACGCCCTGATTTCATTCTATATTCCTCCGATTAGTGATATCATTACTGATGGCATCACGCGTACCTCTCCCCTTTCTAAACCCAAACTGATAATTCCCTAAGTAATCATTTTCCCTACTCTCTTTCCTTTTGTTGATGATCCTAAGAGCCACTTCAGTTTCATTGGAAATCAAACATATTGTTCTGTAGTCCTCACATGATGTATCCTTTAACTTTTTTTGGAATAGTACTAACTCTGGTCTCACGAAGTCTCCCGCCCAGATTCCTTCCTCATACGAATCAGTCCATGTAGTCTCTTCAACCACATTGTTCTAAATCTTTTAGTAGTTCTATTGGAATGTTGTCTATCCCCTCGGTCAAACTTGTTTTCTTTTCCCTTAAAGCCGTACGAATAGAAGAGATAAGATACACAGATAGTTCGAATCGGGTTCACCATAACCGTGAAGTAAAGACGGTAGGTGATGCCAATGAAGTTATTATTAAACAGAGGTAATGTGAAACCTTAACGTGAAGTTTTATTATATCTTTTTCTTTTGAGTGGGAAATACTAATTTTGCGTAGGCATAAACTTGATGCCAAAAAGAGAAATAGGAGCAACACCACCACAAAATTCAATTGTCTAAGGGAGAAGGACATCTTCCAAATTTATGACAATCATATTCCTGCATCCCTGCACTTTATTCGTTGTTTTCGTTTTCTGCAATAGACACAATTCCCCTCTTCTTTGAAATGCACGTTGACATGTAGTGTTAACGACGAACAAATTGAAGCCATTTGAAATATTCCTTGAGCTTCCTAATTTCACAGTGATTCCTAAGAAGATAATTCAGTATACTTATATAGCGTAGTGTTTATAAAGCGTAAATTCGAAGTCGACATGATAAAAAGAGGCATGACAATGCAGAAGTTGAATATAAATGCTTTAGCTCCTGGGAAAATAAAAAAATAATTAATCAATACTTGAAAGCACTTAATGAACTTTAAAGTGAGAAGAAGAGAATGGAAAGCGTTGATGAAGGGCGAGAAGATATTAAAATAAGGAATAACATGAGCTGCAGAAGAAACAATGAGAATGGTAAATATAAAAACGACTCCGTGCATGATGAGGAATAAGAAGGAAGACATGAACATGAAGAAGGAGTTTGAAAAATGAATATACCGAGAGTTAAATGAAAACCTCAGTCGAGAATCCAATAATGCGTAGGTAGAGTGTTCTAAAGAGCAGTAAGATAATACGGATAATGTTCAGAGACAGGAAAAATTGGACTAGCTACTCAAGAAGGTGAAATAATTCTTAGGCGGAATAAAAAGAAAGAGAGCATTTACCAACTCAAGAGATATGACAGGGAAGTTATTAAAGTGACTAAAAGAGATTCAGGAAAGTTAAGAGAATGCATGGAAGAACTTTATGGTCGAGATTAAACCAGTTAGTGTAGAAATAGGAAAGGGATGTGATGTAGATGATGATAGCCTGTGTCAAGGCATACGAGATTTGGATATGAAAAGGGCTCTACTGGAAATGAAGGTAAAAATATAGCTTGGACCAGTTGTCATTCTAGTAAAATTACTCACGAAATACGGGGAAAGAGGAAGTTCAGATTTTTTAAATGATTTATTCTCAGTTCTTATGCTGGAGTAGTTTGTTTGGAATACTTTTTTAAATCCAGATAAGTAAAAGAGGATGTCCGGGTAAACCAAGGATACTAACCAAGGTAAGAAAAGATAAGAGAGTCATAGAAATAGTTTTTGGTAAAACTTGGAAAATATTTGTATTTAGATTGAAGAGTTAGATGGAAGTAAACACCACTCAAACAGTGGGCAATGAAATTGCGATTAATGCGAATCATGGTATAAGCTCTATGCATGAATTATGGGATGCATATAAAGTACAAAGAAGCAAGAGCAGGAAGCTGAGGAAATCGGAAATTTAATTGAATATTAATGTAAAGGAGACACTTTTCAGCCCGTAATATCCTCCATCTTATCGGTAATTTGAATAAATTACGTCATTCTAAATGTTTTTAGAAAAATATTCATATTTGCAACGTTTAAAAAGAATGAAAGAGTAAAAGAAGATTGTGGACAAGGGAACATTTCCCGTTCCATTTTCCGTTTCTACATTTAAGCTAAAAAAAGTTGTTAAGACTTAGAGATGAGATTGAAATTGTTTTTCACAATATTGTCATTGAGAAATTAAGAAAATACTACAGAACATCAATATTAAAGAGTAAAAATCGATCGCTTCGACCAGAATCAGAACCCAGATACCGGTGAAGGCGAATGATTTTCAAACTTCAAATTGTTGCATTGTAATGCGCATTTGTGGACGACTCTGTAAAAAATTACTGCCGTGGCATCTCCCGCACTTTCTTTAAATTCAAGAAAAGGTTAATGTTGAATTTTTTTAAATGTCGTGATGAAAAAAGAAAAGTGCTTGTTTAAGAAGGCCGATAAATAAGTATAATATCTACTAAGAAGGATAGAGGAAATTGTAGGAAAATAGAAGATAGAAGAAAAGTAAATAAAACGGGTTAATGCAAGTGATAGGTTATTGAAGCTTATGGTGAAGGGGAAATATTGGATAGACGTGGAATACAATAAAATTAATCTGTATTTCGGAACAGCGGATGGGAGTAGAATATATAAGTTCCAATGAAGAAAATAAAATAGGACAACTAGAGACAACATTGATATGATTTTTTTGGACTTTCGATACACTCACAGACCAGTTAGATATCAAGAGCTTTAATTGATTGCAATATGGAATATATTTTTGTTTGATATATTCAATGAGTTAAGGAGTTAAATTAGCCGTCACGAGACAGTAAAAAAATAGATAAGTTGACCGAAGAACAAGTCTACGTTCTGTTATAACAACAGAGAAAAAAGCTAAACATTGTTGCATGACTGCTACTGTATTATTTAATCAAACATGATAGAAAGGTTGAGTGGTAATATAGGTATAATTATTTTTTCTAAAGCTGATTTAGAACACAAATTTGATAAAAAAATTAAAAATTAAAGTATTCCTAGGGAAAATGTTTTCAACTTTTAGACTAAGAAAGTTTATCCCATCTCCACTTACCGCCTACCAGTATTCAGTTCCAGTCGTTCGTTCAGTTATTTCAATTCAAAGATTAATTGCTTCGCCCTCTAAAATATCCTTCTTGTTCAACAAAAAATATTAAAATATGTTTTCACAATTTGGTGTAGTGTATTCGATTTTCAAAGTAAATGGGAGAAATTTAGTTGAGATGTATAATGTTACCATTATTAATTAAAACCAATTATAGCGTAAGAGAAGATATCTGTTAAGAACGATTTCCGTCGGATGCACCAACTCCTTTGAATAATTTTCGTGAAATGCAAATACAACATTTTATTAATACGAGTACATTCGTATGTATTGAATTTAGTGTAAACAGTAGGCTAGCTTAATACATGTGAATTCATCACAAGTTTCATTCTAAAGATTAGCTAACAGTAGCCATCCTTTTTTCCTTTGCTATAGCTAAAATTTTACGCTCTACTAGCGTTGGTGTGCATTATTACGCTTTTAATTGTCTAAATATTTTCCTCTTCCACTAGAGGCCTTTTCCCTTTTATCTTCATTTATTATGTTTCGAAATGTCTTAATGTAAGATAAATGAATGTTTTCCTCTCTTTCTTTATTTCACTCCCTATTGTCTCTTCTTTCTTAATCCCTTCGTATACTGCTTCTTCTTACATAATTTTTACATTGGTATTCTGTCCCACGTTGGAAAAGAATCCATTCTTCTCTGGTATATTTTTCCAATGTCCCATGTCTTCATAGAATACACTTTACATGGACATTTTTCTTCCTCGAAAGTATTAGTTACCTCTTCCTATTCTTAGTTCGAGCTATTTAAACTAATATCCGCTAAATATTCTTCAAACCTCTTCAATGAAATACTACTGTATACTATCTCCATAGTAATAGATCTTGTGCCTTTTTCTGATTTAAATATTTTAACGCAACCTGAATCTCCACTTCCGAATACTGAGATTGAAGTATTCTAATGTTTCGTTCATATTATATTTCAGAAGTTAAACCCACTGAGTTTTTAGCTGTCAGTTCTAGTTTTCAAACACGCAAGTAATGTAACAACAGTTTTAAGCAAGCAGTTTCCTTCAGTGTCGACTCGAAGTGGATGTTGGCTGTTAGTCGAAATCTTAACTCTTAGTTTTAATTGACTTTTCTAAGAAATTTGAATTCCAAGGATTATTTGTCGTGCTACGCAAAATAATGAAAAAGTATTTTATCTCACGCTGTGGTATATGGAAATCATTAATCAGAGTTAACAAGGGGATGCAAGTTTCATCCATTTATTTTTATTCATTGTGAGTTTACTGGTGAGTTTTGCTCTGTAATACTTTGGTAAGACGAAACTTATGCGGAGAGAAACACTTTTCTAGTCACGTGGAGATCTATGAAATAATGACCATTCTTCATAGAATCAATATCTTAAGCACACCATGAGAAAAAAACGTTGATTCCTAATGCTAGTCTTTTACATAGAATTTATTATATTAATTCCAATCAACACTTCCTTAGATACTAAATTTTGAAATACTAGTAGTGATAACTCAAGGTAGTTTATAAATAAAACATATATTGCATTAATAAAATAGGTGTATGAGTGGATCTTAGTGTTATGCTCTACAAACAAACGACGCTTTTTCTTTCTTGTCCGCCCCCTACCTTGGTCCGTCAACAAAACCCCATTTTGTCTTTTATTTATTCCACTTGCATTGTTCCTTTTTCCTTCCCACACTTTTGCGCCCGCTCATCTTCTGTTATCGCAATGCCCAGTCTCCGCCATCTCCGTTGCCCTTCTTCCTCCCCATCCTCATCGCTTCCTCCTCCTCATCACCCTTCGCTTCCCTCCCCCTCCCTCCTACTCCTCCTCACACTCCATCTCCTACTGGTCCCGTACACATGACCATTTTTCTTCCCCCCATACTCACTCTCTCTCTCTCTTGGCCCTTAAACCCTACTTCCTAACTTCCTGTCCCCCATTACCCTCCTCTCCTCAACTAACCATTCCTCTTCCGTCCACACAGTTCCTCCCTCCCCCTTCCGCAACCGCCCCACCCCCATACCCTCTTCCCACTGCCTCTCCTTCTCGTCTTCCATCTCCCTCCCTCTCCTTTCCTCTCTTTCCACCGCTTCTCCAACCGCCTCTCCCCGACCCCTCCTTCTTCGCCCTCTCGTCCCGCTCCCTTTCAAACTTTCCCATCCGCACTTTTCGGCTCCTTTCGTGCACCATGTATTTTTATACAACTTTGAACATTTTGTTAACCCCTCTGTCTCTGCCTCCCTCTTCTTCGCTCACTCGTTTGGCATAATTTCATCTCGCTCCCACGACATCCTCTCAAAATTTCCCTTTCACGGCATTTGTTGCCCCCCACTACCTCTATATTACGCTCCGGCTTTTATTGTGACGCGGTAGTTCATCCTTTCGAAGCAGACGGAAGAACCACGCATCCCTAATGTGATTGATAGATTATGGGACCAAAAGATTTATCTCAGGTGTTATCTGGAGTTGAAATGGTCGCATTATAAAATGCTTCAATGGGATGAAATGGAGAGTTCTTATCATATCATATTTGGAAACAATGAAAAAAGGTCTTTGGTTCTTGTTACACATTTCCAATTTGTTAGTGCATTTATTTTTCCTTTTAATATTTAGATTTTAAGTTAAACAAATATTTTCACCTCTACTTCATAAAATGAAAAGATAAAATATCTATTTAATCAGCAAACTTGTCATAATATTTCGTCACCACATTCTGTATATAATTTGTATTTTATTTATTAGGATTAGAGGTAGGAAATGATCTGTCAAATATCTCATTCCAACAACCACCACTACGATAGACGACTGAAGTTATCACAAAAGTAGACGAAGGGTGTGCGTGTGTAAAGATTTAAGAAATTTATAACAGGGGTCCTATAAAGCCAGAATTTCTAATGGAGGCCCAGGACGATTTTCGATGAGCAAGTGATTGAAGACTTTAGCAAAAGAACTTTTGAAGGCATTGGGAGAGAGAAATAGGAAAGAATGAGTTGCTACAAGCTAATCCTCGGAATGATAAATACTGATGATGGTACTCAGTTTTTTCGGGTTATTTTGATCCTGGGATCATTAAATGATATATTATTACATCTATTTAGGTTAGAAATTTCATTAATTAAGTAAATATAATTATTTTAAATCACTGCCATTACATGTCGTTGTGGAGATTAAATTTATGCAATTTGTAGGATAGGTCTTCTTTCTGATGATTTCAAAGGATTTTTTCAAAAATCCGTTAAGCGCCAAAATGGTCCCATTTTGTATCTTTGGTTAATGGTACACGCATAATTTGTAGATGAGACATGAACCTAAAATAAATTTTAGTAAGTACACACACCCAGGTATTTCTCAAGGTTTTCCCTCGTTGCTTCAATTTCCTAGAAGAGATACTTAAGGCCATGCATTCAAGACAACACCTTGCGCATTGAAAGAGAGCCCTTCAAGCGCATCTCGCCCTCCATCGGTAGGGATGTTAAATGCGGTAGCGTTTTAGAGAAATAGAATATCTAAGCACCCAGCTTTTCCTGATACTCGTCGGCTTTGAATATAAACAGGGGACGGAATAACAAACAATACGCGCCACTTTTCTAAATATACCAAGTCTTGTTCCAAGAGAAATTTTAAGTTGGTTCGTGCTAACGCCTACCAAGAGGATATTTTTAAATTTATAGCATATAGTATTTCAATCCGATGAATAAAGGATATGCTGAAAATGATTGGTAATTTTAGGAAAAGAGTTGTTTTAAATAATGCTGGTGGAAGGAACATCTCCAGGATTTGTTCGAAGATTAAATAAAAATTGTAGTAATCATGTACTGATTAAAGAAATTTTACGTTTAGTCATGAATAATTAAATTGGAGGGGGACTAGGGGGGACAAAAAATTAACTGAAGAAACTGTTAGCATAATGTATGCGGGGGGAGGGAAAAGAAAATCTTGAGAGTTTGGATGTGATGGAAGGGAGAATATAATTACACCAAGCAAACAGCGGAAGAGGAATTTTTCAAGGATTGAAGTGAATATAAAATGTGAAAAAGTCAAGAAAGCATACTACTTTACTCGGAATTTTATAAATAATTAGCGAATTCTTAGACAAATTTCAAGAAACTGCGGGAGATGCCACAACAGTAACTTTCAACGGAGTCATCCGCTAATATGGATTTCATTGCAGAAACTTCAGAGCGTTAAAATCATTTGACTCGTTCTTTTCTAATCCAATTGGTGGAATCAATCGCTCCTGAAAGAACAATACGTGTTTCTGAACTACCTGGACAATGACAGACACTATCGTTAGAAAATTTATGGCAGCGCGCGATACAGTTTTCCACGCTTTTAAGAGATCAAAAAACCACTATTGTAATGCAACCATTTCAGAGAGTAAAAATCATTCACCTTGACCGGGATTTGAACCCGGATCCCTCGATATCCGGCCGAGTGCTTTAACCAATTAAGCTACCGAGACGTCCTCTTACACTCTGAAATTTTGGGGGCTTTAAAGGAACAAGATGTTATGACGAAATATCGTACCTACAATGTCACAGGCATTCGTAGTCTCTGAAATGGTTGCATTATAATGCACACATAGCGGGTGACTCCGTTAAAGTTACTGTTACAGTTTCTTGAAATAACACTATTGGATAAATATAAGAAACTTAGGAATAAAGCCAAGAAGGAGGCAAGAAATTCAAAATTGAAATTTTTTATTCGATTACTAGCTTAAGGGAACAGCCAACTCTACCCTCTTCAGGGTCGCTCGACATATTGAACAATAAAATCACCTTTCTACCAAAAGCAGTGGATTATTTGACCAAAACCAATACTCTTCAAGCACTCTACGATAAACTAAATAACAGTCTACCACCTGCTAATACATTTCAATTTGTCCCGGTAACACAATTAGAAGTTCGAAACTCATTACAAATTCCAAATGTCTATTACTGCTAGGTAATTGGATACCCACGCCTCCTGACAGAGCGTGTGGTCAGAATACACATCCTAAGTTATTAAATAAAAATAAAAGGTTCTGTTTTTCTGCCGGATGACTTCCTTAGAGAGCATTTTCAACCATTTTGTATGCCTATACATCTATAATCAAGAACCCGAGCAAATTAAACATACAGCTTACCATAGAGGTATAGTAACTTGCCGTGGAAATTCTGAGGTTCTAAGTTCAGAAACCAATGATACAGTTTTTTTTTAGGTAATCTACCGGTTAAGGTAGGTTTTTGGATGGACCCAACTATCAAATAAACATTTTGTGACTCCCCACCTAGCAAACTAATCTATATCAGGTCCCTCTTCATCTCGGTGTACTTCTTTCCTCCCTTCATCTCGTCTAACATCCCTATCCTATTCCTACCCTTACCTCGCTTGCCCAACATTCTTCCCTCTATTACCCTCTTCAACATTCCACTACCGCTCAATACGCCCTTCATCCATTTTTCCTGCCTCCATAGGATTTCTCTCAACAAACCCCTCTCCTCACCCACCATCTCCAGTACTTCCTCATTTGTTTTCCTTTCAGTCCATTTCACCTTCTCCATCCTTCTCCACACCCACATTTCAAAAGCCTCCAATCTACGTCTATCCTCCTGCTTCAGCGACCACGTTTCCGCGCCGTACATAGCTACGCTCCATATCAGAGTTTTTACGAGTCTTGTCTTAACATCCCTACTCAACGTCCCCGTCATCAACTCCCTCCTCCTTGAGAAAGCCTCCTTGCCTAGCGCAATTCTTCTCCTTACGTCCCTACCACTTTGACCGTGTTGGTCCAAAACACTTCCGAGATATGTAAACTGTTCTACCTGCTCTATTTTTTCCCCTCCTATTTTAATATTTAGCTTAGCCTTTTTCTTTCTGGAAAATCGCATAACCTTTGTTTTATTAATATTTATTCTCATCCCATATTTATCGCACTGAACCTCCAATTCACTCAACAATGCTTGCAAACCCTTGGCTGACTGAGCAACTAATGCTTGGTCATCAGCAAATCTAACCGATTTTACGAATTCCCCTCCGACTTTCATTCCTACCTCCAGTTCTTCCCATGCCTCTTTAATCATTTCCTCTACATATACGTTGAACAGTACCGGTGACAATGGGCAACCCTGCCTTACACCTCTTCCTAACACTGCCCATCCGGACTCTCCGTTCCCCACTCGCACCTGAGCAGTCTGAGACATGTACAGGTTGCGGATCAGTCTCCTGTCCCTCCAATCCATTCCTATTTTCTGCAATACACGCATTAATTTTTCCCAATTCACTCTATCAAACGCTTTTTCGAAATCTACAAAAGAGGCAAAAACGTCCTGATTGTATTCTATATTCCTCTCGACTAGTGATCTCATTACTGCAATGGCATCACGCGTACCTCTTCCTTTCCTGAAGTCCCCTAAGTAATCATTTGCCTTACTCTCTATCCTTTGTTGATGATCCTGAGAATAACTTTAGCTGCGTGGGATATCAAACTTATTGTTCTGTAATCCTCACATGACGAAGCCTTTGCCTTTTTTGGAATAGGAACTAACACCGATCTCACAAAATCTTCCAGCCAGATTCCTTCCTCATAGATACTACGAATCAGTCCATAGAGTGCCTTCTTCCCACCTTTCCCTAACCATTTCAACATTTCTACAGGAATATTGTCCACCCCCACAGCCTTATTTGTTTTCATCTCCTTTAATGCCCTTTCTATTTTATCGTCGAGTATGCCTGGACCTAAGCTATCTTCTTCTACGTCATGTTCCTTTTCTATGTCTAACCTTGTCGGCCTAAGTTCTTTACCATACAGTGTTTCTATATATTCCTTCCATCTCTCTTGGATTTTTCCTGGTTCAACTATTATCTTACCCCATTTATCTTTAACTGTTAGCACACATCTTGCCTTCTTACTTCCCGATAATAACTTAACCTTGCTGTATAGAGCACCAATTTCACCCTTCTTCTGTAAACTTTCCATATCCTCGCATTGTGTTTTCCACCATTCTTATTTTGCTTTATTTGTAGGCCTTCTCAATTTATTGTTTAACTCTTTGTACTTCATTTTGCCTAACTCTGTGTTTACATTTTTCCATCTTCTTCTCTCAACCATCTTTGCAATCATCTCCTCCGTTACCCATGGTTTCCTTATCCTTTTCCCATTAACGGTTCCTATAGTGTCTTTAGCGGCTTCCAATATCCCTTTCTTGATACATTCCCATTTTTCTTCGATAGTACTCAGTTCTTTACCGTCATCCATCATTTTCTCTATAGCCTCCTGATACTCCTTCCTCGTTAATTCATTTACTGCTTCTAAATTCCATTTTTTAGCCCGCCGCCGTTGCCTTATCTTCTTGAAACGAACATTACATTTCAAGAAGATAAGGCAAGGGCGGCGGGCTAAAAAATGGAATTTAGAAGCAGTAAATGAATTAACGAGGAAGGAGTATCAGGAGGCTATAGAGAAAAACTTTTAGATCAATGGCCTAAGATATTTTATTAAATGTACAGATTGGAGCACACTTTTTTATCGGTTTAGAGTAGAATCAATAGTCAGCCAGTCACATAAGTAACAAATGAGAGACATTGTAAACTTTTGAACACATTAGGACAAGTGCCCTAGCCCAATGCTGCATAATTGGGTGCGATGGGGTGCCTTATTGGTAAACGGTTCTACACATTATATAAGTTATCACAATTAATCCCGTAATTTCCCTAATGCTTCGGGACTTTTGTAATTTGCCAAAACGTGCCTAATAAGACGAATTGACAAAAGAGTGGCGTGGTGAGATGTTAACTATTACGTTGGCTGAATTTAATAGGGTGCATTTTGCCTTTCTGTGAAACGTATACGTTAAAGACAGCTCCTTGATTACTCAAAGGCCCCTGGATGCTTTCCATATACAGGTAAAGAGCCTACAGGCTTTAAGGGCTCGTAATATTCATATAATCCTTCTCAGTACCAGGGCGTCTACATATTTTGTATTTGTGCGCGTTACGGGGGTCTTTAGGAAGACGTTAGGGGCGTCTTCTGAGGCTGGCAGATTCGCGCCCTCAATAAATAATTGCAACACGCTATGACTTGAGTAGGGGTGAACCGCAGCTGTCGTAAATGTCTCCAACTCACGCTGTCATCAACTCCCTCCTGTGAAATATTCTTTGGCTAACGCAATTAGTCTTCTTAGGTCTGTACTACTTGACTAATATGGAACAAACACGGCAAAAATTGATTAAAATCCCCCCTATTCTAATTTTTGTCATTCTATTTTCCTTTTTTCAAATCGTTCTCGTACTATAACTCTTCTAATGTGCTTTGCAATGCTTGTAATCTCTTGGTTAACTGAAAAACTAAAGCTTGGTCATCCGCCAATCTAACTGATTTTATAAATTCCCTCCGGCTTCAGTTTTTATCTTTTTTACTTACCTTGCCTCTTCTGATAGTTCTTCATTTATACGTTGAGAAGAACCGCTTATAATGGATATCCCTGCCTTATTCTTCTTTCTAACACATCTCATCCCGGCTCTCCATCCACCACGCTCACCTATGCAGTTTGACACTTGTTTTGGTTGCGGATACGTCTCCTATTCCTCCAATCGACACCCACTTAAGCCAGTATATTTATAATTTCTACTCACTTTACTATTTGAAACGTTTTTTCAAAATCTACGAAAAAAACTAAGAAAATGTGATTTTATTTTATGTTACTTTCTATGAGAGGTGGGAAAGAATTGTTTTGTGAATGAATGGTGAGTTTAGTATAAAAACATATTAGTCTAGTTTTTCTGTCCAATATATAGTTATAAAGTAAAAGTAAAGGCAATTGGAAGTTTTAAACTTTAAGATTTGATGAACATTAATTGATCAATGGGAACATTACATTTAAATGATTATTGACATCATAGCTAAATATAACCAGTCAACTTTATTAAATGATTCACGCTATTTACATAATGGTCTTCTTGATTTCACTACTTGCTTTGTATCAACCTTGAAGGATAACGGAAATTTCCTGATTCCAAATTCAATTGCTCTTGCGATAAAGTTTACGATCTTCCATTTAAATAAGATGAAATAAACGAAATATCTACAGACTAAATAAATATCTTTTACAAAAATTAAACACATTTTTGGACATATAAAAAAAATTCAATCCAAAATACTATTATCACGCTAATTTGGGTCATTGCGTATGCAGAAAATATGTTGAAAAGAGGTAAAAAATGTGTCAAGATATATAAAGAAACTCTTCCAGCACTGATTAAAAGAGTTTGATTTTTTCATTTTTTAAAACTGTAGATTTACGTATTGTATTAAGAGTTAAAACTTCATATTACGAATTTTATTATTCAATTTGAAGTTAAATGAATTTTTATCCAGTTATTCAACGTTTTTAATATCATTTCCATTGTTTCCATGTTCCATGTCTTGCTTATTCACAACGCCAAGGTATTGTTAAAATTTCTGCAATTAATACGTAGTGTGTTGATTTTTAACGCTCTATGGCTCCGGGTTTCAATGCTGTTATCTTTGACAATAGCAATAGTTTGCTGATGGTATTAAAAATTAACGTTATGGAACCAGATACCATTCAGCTGTTGCTATTCCTAAATTCCAGGTCATGAAATCCCTAAATATGAATTTTACTCGGGGTATCAAGAAAGAGTTTTCTGAGTTACATCCTATTACGTTTCTACTAATGGTGCGACTTTCAACATAATTACTGCAAAATATCTCTGAAGTGGAATGCGGAGATAATGCATTTAAAAATTCTACCAATTATATTGCGTTATGCTTATGGTAAAATATTTTTCCGTCATTTGGTTTTCAAGATAATAATTAAACGACAAAATGCGGTGGTGTACGTAAAATAAAAAATGAAGAATCGGTCGAATGATTTTTAAATGTTTAAAATGATGGAATTTTATAGATAGTGATGATATTAAGAAACACAACTAGTTTAAGTTTTTTTCTGACAAATTTCTAGGCGTTGATTGATTGGGATGCTTGCCTTTAAGTGTTGGTTATTTTTATGTGCGTGGGTGTTTCATCTATTTCATTACTCACTATGACCTGTAATAGTGTTCAATACGTGGGCAAACTACTTTCTTCTGTTAGGCGAAATCGGTCCGAAAAGGGGCTTTCACTCAGGCTAACCGAGTAATGAGCTATAACCACTCAAGTTTAAACTGCATTGCCCTTTTGTTATCTCAGAGGTAAGCACTTCCCCTTCAACATTACAGAACCTGCCATCGTGAGCCAAGAAGCCTGTCGAACATTGGTTAACTCAATGTATAGGTAGTATATCTCAGTAAACTACAGATTTATGAGGAATCGATTGTACTAATCACGAAAGAGTGTGGCCGAAAATTGATAGGAAAATTTTACAACGAATTTGCTTAATTAAGTTGATGTAATTAAATTTACAACAAATAGAAATATTCAATAAGACATCAATTTTCTACTCAGTTCAATAACTGCTGCCATAGATCCATCGCATCCTGTGAGTTATGCTACACCATTTAAGGAAATGTAACACATGCTTCATAACTCTTAGGATACAGTCATGTTCTCTGAGCTTCACTAGTAAACAAGGAAGAGACTGAAGTCCATATTGCAGGTAAACGTTGAATTATGAGGTACCTCTTCATTCCATTTTTTCTGAAACTCTTCAATAATTCTGAGGGGATATTATTTTTTCTTATTTACCCATCTATATTTATTTCCATCTGTCCTCTCTTCATATATCCTTTAAATACATTATTATCTATCATGTATCCCTACCCTCGTTGACATTACATTTCATTTTTCTAGAAGCTAGATTGACTAATTTATCTGCTATAAAATCCCTTTATTTACTCTTTCCATCTTGGCTCAAAATATTTATGAGAAATAGTATCTTTATCTCATAGAGTTGGTAGTTTCACCCAGGCTTTATCCTGAAAAATCTCCTGCCTTCTTTAACAGCGCTTAATATGTTTCTAAAATTACTCTAAATTTTCACACTGCTCTTTATACCTTTAAAAAGCTTCATGGTAGGGTATGACTTCTCTTTAAAATTTATTTTAAGTGCATTTCAGTTGACTCTTTTGAATGGAGCTTGAACATTCTTTCTTTTCCTTTTCTGATCCATAACGTCATAACTATGTTCGTATAAACCTTGGTTATTGCTTCTTTTGCAGCTCTTGTCCCATTTCCTAAATGGATTTTGCACCTATAATGTTGATTTGATGGTTCTTAAGTTTGTATTGAAATGTTCTCATAATATTTATATTAAGGTTTTTACTCTCTTTATTCCAAATCTTATAACACTACGTACACTTTTGTAATTAAATTCCATTTCATAGCAAATAACACATGATCAGAATCCGCATGTCTCAGAAAAACAGTGCGATGCGTTGCATTATTTTTACAACATTATTCTTACGGTATAAATTATAAATTGGTGGTCATCTTCATCATTATTACCTACATTATAGTGGTTAAGTTTGGTTTTAGATGGACAGAGCCTACATAACGGTATCATGATACTTACTCCCCTCTCCCAAATAAAACATAACCTGGGATCCGAAACTACAGTAAGCCTTTCTTCAATTCACATAATTATTTCCTCTCTTCTTTCAACCTTATTTGCCTATCTTATTCTAATCCCTTCCTCGTTTGCCTAACCTTCTCTTGTTTATCTTAGTGTTCAACATCCCATTTGCTAATCAAATGCTCTGCGTCCATCCTTCCTGTCTCTTTTTGATTTCTCCAAACAATCCCATCTTCTCCTCCTTTCCAGACCAGCACTTCCTCCTTTTCCGTTCTGTTCATTTCACCTTTCCCATCCTTTTTCACACTCATATTTCAAAAGCCTCCAACCTACCCCTATTATGTTTCCTCGATGATCACGCTTCCTCACCATGATAAAAAACACTATATGTCAAAGTTTTAACGAGCGGATTATTTACATCCTTAGTCAATCTTTCTGCTGTCAATTTCCTTCTCCCAGTGCAAGCTTCTTTGCCTAACGCAATTCTTCCTTTTATGTTCATACTTCTTTTTATGTCCAGGCTCATTATGGTCCAAAATACGTACTAAGGTTAACTCTTCCATTTGATCTAGTTTGCTTTAGATGAACAACTCTTTTAATATTTAACCTAGTTTTTCTCTTTGTTGAAAGTCACAAAGCCTTTTTTTGTCTATTCACATTATTAACATTTGAAAAATGATTTAGGTGGTTTCTTGTTGCCTACTTCAATCCTGTTTTTAATATAAAATATTTCTTAAAAGGTCCCTGCATTGGAATCGGCCGCTATGCTAAGGCGCCGACACTGAGTGGTCTGCCTTTTGACTGGGTCTTATTATTAGACCTATCTAACGTGGATGATTCTACACCGGACCGCTTTTACTACCCTTTTAAGTTCAGCTTTTGGTTTATTTGAACGTGATTGCTCTTCTATCATGCTGAGATTATAGTTCACGCTGTGAAATGAAGGTGGATACACATACTCGTATGTCTCACATAGCTTTCTCGTAGAAAGCTTTTGATGGTGTCTAAGGCGCTGGAGAAATAGAGGTTAACATTGAGGGCGGTGGGAAATGTGATGATCATTGAATGTAGCCGCATTTTTTTTCTTTTGGGAAATGAACACTTTACATACGTGAAGCTTGTAGCATAGGGCTTTATATTGTACTCCAATGCAAAACAAGTAATTCTCATACCGATCTTTTTCTTTTCCATCCCATACTGCTCGCACCAAATCGTCCCTGTCCATCTCTTTAACCTTTTTTCATTATAATTTGTATTGTGATTTTCAATGGAAGAGTAATGCCTAAGAATATTTCAAGAAATTGATTGTGAGAGATGTCTTAGTCACTCAATATTGCAATCTTAGATTTTTCACGGCAAAATTCAAACACCTTTTGGAAGGCGAATGAATAGAGTGCTTTCAGTTCAGAACGAGTTTCAAATAGGGACATAAAATTGAGTATAATGCATAGAGAGGGCTGCTTGGTACGCCAAATGCTTTACACGGTCAGAGCAAAGAGAATTTTGTATTTCTTCTCTAAGCTCTTCCCATTAGACGATCGGGATTCACGCACAAAGAGCGGGTATGCACCAAAACGATGGCAAAATAAATGTGTCGAATGCAAAATTTAGATGGAGCTTTACAATTAGGTGTGACGTGTGAATCGATGGTTTTAATTGGAGTACTCTATGCTCCCAAGGGCAGGGCAAAGATCGCTGCTATGGTACAATTTCGGTTGATTTTCCAGCGCTGGAGTTGATGAATACCGTGTAGGAGACACCTTGTTCCTTTTTCTTACTTGCAACCATAGGAATGAGGAAAGTCGAAACGTAGCGGAGAAAGATGTGGGAAAGGAAGGAAAAGAAGGAGATTGTGAAGGGAATGGAGAGAAGGGGAGGATGATGACGGTAAGGAGATTTTGGGGGAAACACGAGAAGGGAATGCGAAAGAGCGAAGAAGATGGAGGGTGAGGAAGGGTGTCGCGGGAGGGATAGGACTGTGGACGATAGAGTGGGCCGTGGAAACGACATAAAAACGGAGGGAGGGATTGAATTGGGATGAAAAAAGAACGGAACCGTGGTGGGTGGGGTGTAGGGTGGAGCAAAGAGGGCAGAAAATAGGAAGAGATACCAACTGAATGAGGAATTTTCCGAATTTACGCCATCCTAAATTATGTGTTTGAACAATAAGTAATTGGCATTGTAGACCTCGCGAATCTCACCCTAAAAATGAAAACACAATAGAATATAAGATGTAGACACTTTGTGAGAACCAGACATTTTCAGACTGAGGTCTAGTTATATACGGTAATCGATATGTACGAAATACAGAATTGTTGGAATGTATTTGCATACTCCGAATTGCATTTAGTACTTCTCTGATATGCAGTATTTTCAATAGATTTTTACAGTTCCCACGATAACTACATTTTAGTATAGTCTCACAAGATATTTTAAGATTAAATAAAGACAAAATTTCGGTATCAATATAGTCTGAGAATAATTCGGTAGAGTCTGAGAATAGGTATTTAAAATAATTGATTTCCAATAGAGTTCTCAGGGTAAAGCCTTCATTATGGTTTCACCTGATATGAGTGAGTTTTGGCAATAACTTCGATTCTATTAGTTACCCTCACCTTTTACAGTATAATTGTTAAGATTCTTCAAGAAAACTAGCAAACATATGGTTAGTGAGTAGAAATTGACCTTGAAACCCGATCAACAGAAATTTCTGACACTTGGTTAAATAGGTAAAAGTTATTTTTCAAAGTCCTAATAAGTAACTATGGAAAATATGAATATTAAGGGCTAAAGAGGATTGGGAACAGCCTGTTCAGAAGAAATAGTATTGACTAATCTAAAAATATATTTAAGAATGACAAGCAAGCTATTTCCTTTGGTTGATTCGCCTCTATTAATGTTGATAGCCATTTTCCAGATGCACAGTTGTTATCAGAACTCAGCGTATTGAGAATTCCTGTTAAGGATACATGCCTCACCACACATGTTAACAGTAACTTTCAGGGTATCATATTGGTATGGAAGATATATTAGTGCCTGGGGATAAATCGTTTATGCTAGTTTCTTGCTACCAGTATACCATATAGGGTTCTTAATGTTTCTAAGATTCGATTATTCAATGTTATAATAGAATATTTCAACTTTACAACTTGATCACTTGGTTGAGATATTAACTTTTATAAAGTTCACTGCTCCGTAAATTCAAACAAACTTTTACCTTTTCCATCCTTATTCTCAATCACAACTGAAAAGCCTCCAATCTATGCCTATCATTTAGTTCTAACGACCAAGTTACCACGTCTTAGCAAAACACGATTCTTATCAAAGTTATAACGAATCACTTCTAAACACCTTCACCCAACCTCCCTGTCAACAATTCCTTCCTCGTGGAAACTCGTTTGTCTCACAGAATTTTTCTTTTTATTATGTCCCTTTTGTTCCTATTGACCTGACCTTCTTGGTCGTAACAAGCCAAGATAGCTAACATTTTCTATCTAATCTATTTTCTTCGCTTTCATGTAACGCACACCATAGCCTTCAACTTTCTTTCACCCTCTTAACTTTGTTTTATTTAAATTAATTCACCATCCATACCAATCATACTTTTTTAATTCTCTCAGCATTAATTGTCACATACTTACGAAAAGCTTAACTTATTTTAACTTAACTGATTAAATAATGTATTTTACACTGATGTTTATTCATATCCTTAGTTCTATCAATGCTTATTTTATTAGTCCCTCTGTGTTTGCGCACTGGTCATAATGGACGTACCTGCCATTCTCTCACCGTAAAAAAAGTTAATCGTTGATGGAGTGTTTTTTTTGTAGAAAATATAACTTAAGAAGTACCTTTAGGAAGTATTATTGGGTCTCTACTCTTTTTATACATTTACTACGTAAGTTTTTACTTGAGAAAATCAATCTTAGGTAACTTTAGGAGCACATGGTGTTTTTTTGGAGCCTTTGTAATTTATACAGGGCTGCTTAATTTCAAATTAATTCCATTCCTAAAATATTTTTCTTCTATTTTCAAACTCACTCTTACTTGGCTTCTTCAGGTATCACTTTTAAATGTCGTCCCGAAAGGACTGTCCTAATTGTATCTGTACTTGTAAAATGATAATGGTGGGACTACTATGAACATTTGTGTTCATTGAAACATATTTTTTTGTAGTGGAGCAGTAACTATTTGTCAATCTTACTTAAAACATAAATAGACTACTTTTGAAAACTAAAATGTCTCCTAACAACGTCTGAATTTATTTTACGTGGTTTATGGTAAAAAAAATAACTTCTCTAAAATTAATAGCCGGCGAATAAAGCGTTCTTTGGTGGTACAAAAATTAGTAATCGGTGAAGAGGCGAATTGTTAAAACTTGGGTAGGGGACAGAGACTGCTGCGATAAGGTCTTTTGAGATGACTGGAAGAAACAAATGGACCACTTGAAAACCAGGGATCACTAGGGAACTGGGTAAAAGGAAGAAGAAAAATTGCAAGCCATGGAAAAACTTGGCAGAGAGGAGTGGTGAAAATGATGAACAGCAGACATCCACATTTTGGAGAATAAGTTCAGAGGGACGGCAACAGTGCGAAACAAACGCCATTTTTTTTTACAACATAAGACTAAAAACTGAAACTTACACGAACGTTCATAAGTCATTGAGATTTTATTTGAAAATGTAAAATATTTCACTCTACCCTAAGGAAGAATACTTTTTTTGAAAGCGTAAATATGTCAGTTTGTTGTAATATTTTCTAAAAATAATGATCACGGAAATAAAATATACTTTAAAGAATATGGATATTAACGCAAGTATCTTCTAAGAATCCTTTTGTGTAATTGTTTATTATTTAGCTCAATTGTTCAAGATTTCAATCATGTTTTCAATTTTTGTAAGTATACCGAATGTTTTAAGAACGGGGAATGCTTTAAAGTGAGTCGACGGTTTTGGAAATGAAACGGTGATATAATTCGATACCGGGCATAGACTTTCCTAAATGTACTTTGCTTTGTGAAATTTCTACGGTACGCTTCCTGTCCTCTTAACTTAGCTGTTGTGTATCGTACTGGCTTGAACGGAAAACATGCATACCGAATATTCAAATATACAAGTAAATATATGTGAAATTATTAAAATGTATGTACGTTTTGGCAAATTAATGTAACAGGAGAATAAAAATTTAAAAATACATCTTGGGCGAAATATGGAAGAAAACCTGTGGGTATTCATATAAATAAACACTTATTCATATTATTTGCCCTCCATAATATTGTTGTAAAGCTTATAAGACATTTTACTGTCAAGAAAAGTTTAGGATAAATTTGAAGACCGGAGGAAATAACTACCTTAGTGTAATATCAGAAACAACTACTTAAGCATAAAACAATTAATAGAGTAATTTTAATTTTCTTGGATATGAAATTAGACTATTATGGGCTCTAGAAATGAACTGGGACATTGAAAATAGTGTTTAATGCTGCAACAAAAAATATTTGTAGAGATTAAATGCTGATAATGAGTAGCTTGATTGTTCTTATTTGCATTGATAAATTTCATGTAAAAACTAACAATATATTTAATCAAAAAATGTTTTGATTATATCGTTAAAAAAAACGTAGGTTAAGGTTTAATTTAGGTACTGATTTTTGACTGCAAATTACGTGAGCTCCTATGGAAAGAGAGATTCGCATTAATCGACCCACAGTTACGTATTCATATGGTATAAGTGATTGAAGAGGCGAGTGAAAGAAAGTTGCTTACGAATGGAGTGATTTGAAGTGAGAACTGGATCAAATCACATTAAGGAGTCTCATGAGTGGTGATACCATATACGGGTGAGCCACACGTAACTCTTCCACTATTAAAACAAAAGCGGTTGAACGTTTTGGGCTCCAAATGGTGCAAATGGGGAGAGAATTCTCACTGCAAGGGTTGGCACGACTCATGTGAGGGATGAAAATGGAAGCGGGGGAGAGAGAGAGAGATAGAAAAGGGAGCGAGATAAACGGAGTGAGGGAGGAGAGTGGTGGTGGAAAAGGAAAGGGGGTGGTGGACTTTTGTGAGACGAGGGTTGAGAGTGGGAGAGAGAAAGGGAAGAGGAAGCCTGTGTTCATCTGTGTGTGTGCAAGAGAGGGTTGTGCTTTAGGGGAAATGGAGGTGGGGGATCTCAAGGCGGAGGAAGACAGGAGGAGCAGGGTAAAAGGGGTAGGGGGTGGGGCTCTGCAAGTGCTGTCTTGAGTGAAGTCGGAAGCCTTAGCTCATGGACACTTCACGGTTGAGATTCAGAGAAGAAAGCCCCCCTCGCTTTTTTCCTCTTCCAAAAAGCGGCGAGGGAGGGAGAGTGTGGAAGAAATGGGGTGCGCAGAGGGTTGTGGCGTGGGTTGAAGGGGAGAGGAGGGGGGCGGGTTTGGCGAGAATGCTATTCTTTTCCTCCCCTGAGCTAAAGCCGTTTGCGCGCTTCTTTTATTTTTCGTAATAATTTTTTCCTCAACCATAATGAATGTGCAGCTCAAATAAAGGGTGTAAAGCGCACCTATTGTTTAGAGGTGTGGTCATTGTAATGCTTTGGTTCCCTCATCCACAGAAGAAGTAAGTCGGTGCGCAGGACCTGCGGGGAAAAAGACCAAAAAAAAGGGAATACCATTCTGAAGAGATTTCAAGGGGGAGATTTTTTTATGAATCCCAATTTTAGGGCGGCTGAGGTATTCCTTTTTTAAAAAGGCGGAAAAGTTAAATTACATTTAAGGGGTAACTTTCTATTTAGCATTGTATGAATAAGAGGGTTAATTTACATTTTTTGAATGCCTTTTTGGTGGAGCTGTTATAATACGCGAGGATTAGATTAACTACGACTTTAGTTCTATAATTATCAAGATATATTGCAAAGAATAAATTATTTGTGTGAATTTTCAAGTCTTATTGAATGTGTTCTCTTCTTGAAATCGGTTTCTTTGCTATGTTATTTCAACTTCAATCAAAAGTTTTATTTTGCTCTTGATGTTCACATTCCTATATATAATTTAAATATCTAAAAACACTCTGTACTGAATACTGTACTGTACTGAACATACTGTACTGAATGCTCTACAAAGAATTCTCTAGCGCTATTAAAACAAAAAATTATAATTACCTAATTATGTCATGAAGTTTAGGATATGATTTGGAATTTTGAATGTTGTTAAATGAAGTAGAGAGTAAGTAGAACTGAAAATGGTATATTGTTATGCAGACTGTTAAAATAAATGTTTAAATACAAGGAAAAGCTAATAAGTGTAGAAGTTTTAAGTCATAAGAGACTCTAACTTATCTGCCTATCACAAACCTGCCTCTAACCCCTAAAACGAAACGAATAAAAATAATAATTGTAGTAATTCCACACCTATGCAAATTTGTAGGTATTAAATATTGATATTTCTGCAGCTCGCTTTACTATTATATATAAGGGTCTGACCTGAAGAAGGCCTCGGAGTAGGCCGAAAGCTCAAATAATCTACAATGTGAGTGTTCTTTTACGTGTTATCTGTTTTATTCTGTGCTCTATTGTGCCGTCCGAAAGTTATATATATATATATATATATATATATATATATATATATATATATATATATATATATATATACATATATATACACATACACAAGTATAAGCATAAATAATTCTTAGTTTTTACTTGATAAGGTTTCAGGCCATCCTCTTACTTGTTAACACACTACTACTTTTCTATAATAAAATTATATCTTAAATAATAATATAATCTTAATAATAATAATATAATATATCTTAAATACTTTGGTAGCTGGCTCGCATGCTTGGTACTTTCTACTTCTCATCATTTGTAGTTATTTCTACTTCGTATCAATTTGCTAGAGAAACTGGTAATCACTGATATTAATTTATTGTGTTATATATTATCAAATTTTTCTTAATCCAATTTTCCTTAAACCTGTAGTAAATATCTCCATTGCTTTCGCCAGTAAATACTTTTTCTACATGAGATATATTTAGAGTTTCAAAATACATACATATTCACTAAAAGAATTTTTAAATACAATTACTAATTAGTTTTATACTTTGTAGTGTAATCTGATAATTGTGATAAGTGGTTTATAAAAAGTTAAAACAGTTTCATAATTAAAAGTTTTGTTACCAGTGATTTGGAAAATTAATGATTTTAAATTTTCAAAGTTTTGATGACTTTATATAACAAAAACGAGTACTTTTATCGAGTGAAGCCATATCACAATCACGCATTTGGAAATTTTGGTTAGTCAGTAATGATCTGTATATAATGTTTACAACCAGAGTACTCCCTCTTTCTATCAAGGTATATTCTTTTATTGAGTTTCGAATTGAATAACTAATATAATCCGTGGTGCATGGCTTAGTTAGTGGAAGTCTGCAACAAAAATGATTTGATATTTAGAAAATTTCTGCAAGATTATATTTTCAGTCATGTTATCTTTGAGATATTCTTGCAAATAGCACGGCTGCTAGCAGTCCCATTTACCAAGGTTGGAAGGGAGATTGTGGAAGTGGAGAAAGGTGAAGCAAACCCTCTCAACCATATTGACCAATGTGTGTGTATATATATATATATATATATATGTATATATATATATATATATATATATATATATATATATATATATATATATATATATATATATATATATATATATATAGACACACACACATTAGTCAATATGATTGGGAGGGCATGTATACATACACCCAGACAAATTACAAAGTAAACTTTATTTGTAAATAATTGGGTTCAGAGACCAACTGTTGGGGTTAAATATTAACCTGCATGTTGAAAGGTCATAATATATACTTGTGAATTAAAAGTTCTTAAATGAATTGTTTTTCATATTTTATCGGAAACTATACGAAAGTACATAATATTGTTACTTCTGGACGGGAGCCAAACAAATGAAACTGCTGGCATCGGCTAGCATGAGACCTTCGATAATGGAACACAGCAAACTCAGCGCTAGCCTGTGCTACGCACATATTGCCGCTCTCTAGCTTCGATTTTATTCCCTTGCGCATTAGTTCAGACAATTTAGGTTACATTTGCGAAAAGTTACCCCATATAAATACGTTTGTCCACGTGTAGAACTCTTTACTTACTGAATAAAACAATTCAAAGGTCACATTGTAGTGCTTGGCTAATTGAATAAAATATAGAGACAACAACCCACCTATGGGAAAAACTGTCCCGCTAGAAGAAAAAGCGTTAATGTATTACTAACTATTTTGGAATTGAGGCCCCTGAAAATATAAAGACCAACGGTTGATCCAGCTTATAACAAAGGTTCTTGTTACGATTATACTTGGAGCAAGATTTTCATTTTAGAGGAATTTTGAACAAAAGTATTAATATGACTTGTTTTACCACCTGAATATGAAAATTAAATGTTAAAATACGTGTTGTAAAAATAATCTATTTTACCTAAAATACGGGGAAAAAGTTTTCTTACCTAATATTATCACAAAGTTATATAAAGTTTGTAGTTTCCCCCTTGTATAGTTATCGTTTGAGGAAAAGAGAGGGATGTAATTACGTTTAATAACATACACTTTTTCGTGTCTCCGTCTTTTTTTTCTTCCTGTTATTTGCTCTTGCTCTTAACCTCTGCCACAAGCCGTTCCCCTGTACAACGCAGTGAAGGCAGTAACGCTGTTCCGTACCCCGGTCCATATGCTGTGGCTACCATCATTTTATGTTGCCCCATTACCTTCGTAAGGAAACATATTAGTTTAAGTATTTTGGGCTCATATGAATGTGAAGTCTTTAGGATAGTAAGATACTAAAAATATCATTGACGGTGAATGAAATGAAACAATGTAACAATTAAAGAACATTTCTCAGAAAAAATGAATTATCTACGAAATTGGAAGCAAGAGTGCTACATCATTGGAAATCAGAGATTAAATTAAAAGACACAATATACCTGTAGTCTTCATTATCGAGGTAAGGCTTGCGAGGAAATGTTCAAAACCGTTCACCGACCGTTAGTTTTATACCCACTCACTCACATCAAACCATATACATTTTTATACATACATGTATGTGTGTTTGTATATATATATATATATATATATATATATATATATACAAATATGTCGGTCGCGGTAGTCCAGGGGATAGAGCGTTGTACAACTAACCGGAGAGCCTGGGTTCGATTCCTGGGCAAGCCACTCTGGGTACCTGCAGCTCCACCCAAGCTATGTGTTTTTTCTGGTACCAGATCTTCCTGGGAAACCATAACTGGCACAGGGAAAGGAACTGGCCCCCCTACCGTTATGCGTGAATTTCACACGCTGTGTGGGTTAGCGCTGGGTGAACTCCACCATCACCTGGTGGATTACTGTGTTTATATATAAAAATATACAATATATATATATATATATATATACTACAATAATATCAGGGGTGGGGTACAAATACTCGGTTACAATTACAGTAAAATTTTACGTCGATATTGTTTTTGATCACTAATAATTGCGCCATTCATTCAATGTATATAAACAGCATCTATGGGACAGAGTTGTTGGAGGATTTTCCCTTTGCACAAGGAGGCTGGATGTGTAAGGTGGCAATCGTAGATCCTTCACCACCCGAGGAGGTGTTTGAACGACCTTGTTTACTTGTGTTAGGAAAATTTCCTCCCCTAGCTGGGCAGCACTCTAAACTTGGACTCGCCCGAACCAAAATCAGGTTTGCGCGTGGTGTCTAGTGTACATTTACCCCTTAAACATCCCAGCTCTCCTGCACGTGTTTCCCCTCTCGCGTGACGTAATGGGCAAGGTCAACCTGAACGGACTATACTTCATCCACGTATCCAACTCAGTCGCGGTCGATAGTGAACGGGTACAGGAGAGGGTATGATGCCCACAAACTTCGACCTTCCTCTACGCGTATAAATGCCGCGTTGCATCGCAATGGAAACCCACAGAACCACTTGCGATATTCCGTTTGCATCTTCCTCCGATATTCAAAATCGGACATTGCACTATTTCTTCTGCGGGGATTGGGAGAGGAGAGTAGTAGCGTTGGGTGAGAAGGACGTATTGATGAATTGGGAGCGTGGGAGGTAGAGATGCGATGGGACGTGGTTTTCCTCGCAGGGGACGGGCTCTCTTAGTCGGATATACAGAGCATGGGATTCCGAGGGTCTAAGTCGATTGAGAAGGGAATATGTGGGGAAGGGGTTATGTGAGGATATATTCTACGCGAAAGCCCGAACCACGGTGTGGGGCTGTAAAAGGAACCAAAGTGCGAATGGGTGGAGGGTTGGTGTCGGAGGATGGAGAGGTAGAAGAGAAGGGGCATGGAGAGAGTTTCAGGGTCGAAGTCCGCGTTTGTGGCATTGGGAGGGTGCAGGGCGAAGATGCTCCCCTAAGAGTGCGGGACTAAGAATAGCGAAAAGGAGGCAAGATCGAAGTCGTGCCCCTCATGCAACTTGCATGTCTCTCCGCCCACTCTCTCTCTGGCTTCCCCTCCCACGCTTCATCCCCGATGACACCCAACCTCCCTCTTCTTACCCCATGGAAGACCCATCCCCGCCTTCCCTCCCACCCATCACCCATAGCATGCGTCCTTAAGACTCTCCCTTTTCCCCTTCTCCCATGCGATCCATACTCATTACTCGCGAGCACGCTTATTCGCTTCGCATCGAAATTTGAGTGGATTAATGATAAATATGAGCCACCGCGCGCACTCTTTCACGTAAGTGTATACCGCCTCCCGCGGAGGCGTTTATTGATTAATCTGCAGTTTATTTCCAAAATGGTTGTTTATTACTACTTATTCTTAAAGTTATGATGGATTTTTTTCGTAAGATACATAGAGTTCATTAATGCACCCCTCACATTCCCATTATATGGAAATATGTTTCGGATATACCAATCATTATATTGCTTTTTTTAAGATTATACAATTGGTGATGACTAAGTTATTTTAAGCATGTTGCATTCATTTTCTTGTTTGGTGTATCATAGGATACTAAATATGTATGTAATTATCTTAAAATAGGTATTTGTTAGGACAATATTTGAAGAGATCATTTCTATTCTTAAAAATTTTAAAGGACTATAATTTTCCTTTTAATGAACACATTGCTAGTTTTACACTTCCATTAATAAATAGAATAACTAGCAATGAATTTTCATATTAATTTTTCAGTTTTGGGCTTTCCCCCATGGAAATTCATGATTAAAACTAAAAAACTCTAAATATTCAGTGTTTATTTACTAGCGACAGGCTTTTTCGCTTTGGTGACAGGTGATGACTTCCCGCCCTTGTGGTGAAGCGGCGAAACCGGTTGTAAGTAAATGAACACTGTGATTATTAAAAATTTTATTCTTTAATTTTCATTTAAAAGCGTATTTTCGTTAATGGGACCCACGTATTATTACTATATACAAATTAGTTTGAAATGTGTACCTATATTTTGAAGATTTTCTCTAGATTTTGATACCGAGGCCCTTTCGCAGAACTGCCTTTGAGCGTGTCGCTTGAATTATTTCATTGAATGGAAATCATAATTATGACGAAATCCTGTTCAATAAATGAATGATATTTGATGTGGTGTGGTTCAACCACATCTATATTATTTGCTGAGCAGTCATTGCGTTTTCCTCTATCACCCATAATCAGTGTAAATATATATGTAAATGATATTTAATGAATAACATAAAATATTTGGGGAGAGGGTAACGTGTAACATGATTTTCCAATTCAAAAGGATAAAATATATTTTTTAATTTCCTAAGTTATGACTCATTTGTTGTTCAAATGTGCAAAGGTAGATGAGGTATTTCATTCGTTATTTTAAAATAAATTATGTAATGAGAGGTTAATTTATTTCATTCATCCTCAGGTTTTTCGACTAATGTAGTCATCATCAATAATTTTATGATATTTAATCTTCTGCATACCTCTTTCTCTGATATAATTAACATTTAAGCGTTGTGTTTGAATTAAATAAGAAGATTAAGCTTAAGACAGCCGTGAGTAGGTATTGGAAAATTGAGGCGAAAACTTTTTTTTAAGAGGATCGGGATGGTGCGGAGGCTAATATACAGGCTTCCCACTGCGAAGGTCCTGGTTCAATTCCTGGAGACAACAAATATTTTTCAGTGGTATCCCGATCCCTACTTGAGATGCTTTGTGGAGAGCACTTTGAGTGAGTACGACGACCGTCGGATGGGACGTTAAACTGTGGACCCCTTGGCGCCTTTCGGCAAGAGTAGGCTAATGCCGGCGCCGGGTTTCTCTCCAGCCTTTCTTTCCCACCCATCCCTATTGGCGCAAATGACCTTAGCTGTCGGTCACCTCCCCAACAAAACTAAACTAAACTAACGTTTTTTTACCTATAAATGGTGTCGAGATACTAAAATTGATTAATGCATACAGAAAATGAGTATAACATTACCAATTAGTCTAAGACAATTATATTTTATAGTAAATTATAAAATCGACTGTAAAATAAAACTCTATTAACTACTTAAAATACTTATACTCGTACACATAGGTAATGATGAGAGATGTCAAAAAGTCAACACATTGTTAGGCGTTCTTACTAAGCAGTTAGTAATTTTCAATTTCTATGACGCTGGAGTTCTTTCGCGACTACACGCTTCTTATATTTATTCGCCTTTGCCACTGCATTACCTCTTCCCTTCGTCTATCCTATTTATTAGGTCAGCAGCTTACCGCTTATTTCTACTGGTTCTACCTTACTCCGTGCGTCGTAAAGTATCAGCCGCTTAAATTTGCCCGAGAATCTCGGGACCTATCCTCCATCATCCTAATTGCTCGCCTAATCTTCTGATTGATCCAGGTGCCATCCGTAATTTCTGCAACCTATTACTCAGTTTCTCCCGTTAGTCATTCAGGGTATATACATGAGAAAGCCGTTAAATCGTTACGCTGGGTCATATGATTCATGACCTTAAGAATGAAAGTAGAAAATTCAAATAATAAAGGAGAATTACGCATAGAAGTATAACGGATTGCAGGGAAAGTTAATATTTAACCTTCTCGTAAAATAGAAATATTTAAATCGATTCTTTAAGAATGGCACGGTTTGCGCCTGATTTTCTGATTGATAACTTCTCCACACATTGTTCTCTGCCGGGTATGAGTTCAGCTCAAGATGAAGGATCTTTCATTTTCTTTTGCCATAATCTTTAGTGAACAATTTTATTGATTACCCATTCAGAATTCTTTTTATAATAAATTATTTTGTCTGAGAATTAATCAGAGAGTTATTATTGCTCCCTTATAGTGACCAAACAGCTAATTTAATAGAGTATTCAGTAGTTTTCATATTTTATTTAGAGTAACTCCGACCCCTTTTTCTGTTGTTCCCATTTTCCGCATTTTTGGTTTTCTCTCTGTCAATTCTTTCCTTTATTTTTTTAAGGACTTATGTTATCCCATCGTTGGAACTATTATGGACACGGAAGCCATACGAAGATCTTTTTTCTCTTTTGAAGTCCCCGGAAGCTTTCTGTGGACAACTTCTACGTTTCCTATGGCATGTTGACAGCCGCAACGGAGATGGCAACGGACACACAACCAGTAAGTTTCTTCTCATCGTCTCCAATTCTATCCTTCTTTTAGTTTTATTTCAGTGCCCATGTACAGTGTTATAATTAATGTAGTACATTTACTCTTTCTAATTGCTACCTTAAAGTCACAACCTAAACTGGCTTTATTCAATATAAATGATTTCCTTAGTGTTTATGTTAGAAATTACCTTATTTAAGGTTATAAAAGTTTATAGAGCATTTATTTGCGATGATGATTATTTCATAACAGTTTCAACCTTTATAACGGCTACTTAATGGTTGAAGCCCATTTTTCGATATCTAAAAGTCTTGCGCTGAAGCCTAATCACTTTATTGAATACATATTCTCTTTCGTAATAGTAATTGCATATGTGGATGGGACCTATCAATTTATGAACAAACTATAGCAATCATAGAGGAAAGACAAAGAATGCAATTATTTCTATTGAACAACACAATATCATTCAAATATAAATAACAATATACACGTATCATTTAAACTAATCAAAGTGCTAATAAGCCCGTGACACAACCCCGAAAGGTTTCCGGTGTGAAATATTACCATTAAAACAAATAGAAGGAAATAATGTACAAAATGTATGAAAGTACACATTTTCTTTAGCAGTTAAAACAGGATATTATCACTTCCTCTACCTACGGGATCATTGACTTTTTCTGAAGGAATGTGCAGAATAGTTAAGTGTCCTTAAGTGGATTGATGTTTATCTAATAACATCCAAAGAGCAAATATCTCGTACCAAGTTAAAGAAATACCTCTGCAATTACTTAAAGCAGGAATAAATTAATTTTATCATAAGTAGACATACTCATTTGAATCGTGATGTGAAAGCGGAAATTACCATTTGCGGGGGAGAAAATATTTAATAATAAGTTTAAATTCCATGTCCAGTGTAGAGTATTAAAAACGAGCTTCCCGATGATTTTCATAGTTTTCATTGGTCAATGACACAGTATATCTATCTATTGGTAGTACCCTATTTCAGGTTTATAAAACCTTTCGATTAGGTAAAAATGAATTTATATAATTTACTGAATATCCTGCAAGCCGCAGCAAAGGCGCGTTCTGAGGGTTGGTTAACAGCTAGTCATACCTTCAAAACTATTAGTTCGTACTTCCATTTCATGCTTATTATTATAACACTCTCGTATTCGCACCTGTCTATTTAATCACGCAAATGGTTGGCTGTATTATTTAATAATTGTGTTGATGTAAACATGTTTTGTTGTTTGAGTTCGATTTTTTTAAGATTACGTACCGTGCGAGGAAAAAGTGTGTGCTTGAACCGGTCTTTGACGTTGTGTATCTCTATTCATGAATCTTCTTGAAAAAATCCACTAATATAATTTGTTTTCGTAATGATTTCCTGTGTCTCAAGGAATCTCAGGTGTTTTGAATCTTTCTAAAAGTCTGTCTTGCTTGCTGCAGTTGTAAGTCAAGAGGCTCCCAAACTTAATTCCTCCGTCATGCTTGCCACTCTTGCTCTCATTTCGAAGTAAAAGTTTCCGATATCGGATTTTCTCCGAACCCATTCCGATCCCTAAATTGACGTTTTCTGTCAAGGATACCAAAAATTAGCTGGCTACTAAACCAAATGTGGCCTAACAACAGTGGATTAAGATCCCTCTCTCCTCTTTTTCTACAATCCCTCTTATGATATCAACCTTGATGTAACTTATACACACACACACGTGTGTGTGAATAAGGTACATCAAGGTTGATGCCATGAGAGGGATTGTGTGTGTGTGTGTGTGTGTGTGTGTATATATATATATATATATATATATATATACACACACATCGGTGATGTAGAAGCACTCACGAGGGCAATATAACATTTGAACGGCCCACTGGAACACAAAAATAAAATAGATTACACGGAAAAGGACAATGGCATTTCAGATGAGACTGACCAGAAGAAGACCTCAGAGAAGGCCGAAATCTTAGTCTTTCTAAAATGTGAGTGCCCTCTTACTATCCAAGTATACAATCTATTTTATATTTGTGTTCTAATGTGCTGTCTAAATGCTATATTCATATCCTGGAAAAAGAAGGCTCTTCAGCGACGACACAAATATATAAAATATGTTAAGTAAATATGTATTCACAAAGAAAGGGCGCTCGCATAACTAATTGATGTTTCGACGGCCTGACCGCCATTACGGCTGTGCCGTCGAAACATCAGCTAGATATGTGAATATATATACATATTTTTTTCCCCAAGTATGCAATAAAAAATCGGCCTCCCAAAATCGAAACAAAATTATATTTTGGGTAGTTACTTTCGTATTTATCACATGTTGTTAGCATATTTTTCTCTTGCACCGCATAATTAGATATTTCTTCATACATTGAACTTTGTTCCCAGGACTTCTGATTATATTCTGTATTTGGAGAATATTTTTGAACTTTAATCCAAAATGATTCTCTCCATCTATGTCTTTCTGTCACACATATGTTTGATTTATGACTAATCTCTAATGTATTTTCTAGACAAGACAAAGCCAATGAAGCATAATTCTTTCTCAGTCGTCTATTACCTGAAACGTACGTACATATTGATTCACGACACACTCATTTATCACCCTCTCTCTTCTATTTGTACTGAAAATGTTTTCAATTGTTTTTCTTCGTTAAGGAGGCACAAAGAATTATAGCTCGACGAATGGAATGTTTCTCCTTCGGGACTGAAATTTTCAATTCAAAATACACCCTACTCTCCGCCACACCATTTATAATACTCGACTTCTTCCTAACCCTTCTTTACTTATCCTTGTATTTCTCCAACAGCCACATCCATCAATAGAATACCTCTCAATACATCTATCACAGGATCCCAATTCTCCTCGAGGTCCCTGAGATACCCACCGACCTTTTTTCCAATCTCCAATTCCATCTCGGGTTTACTCGTTTTCCCCTCGGTCCTGCTTGCTTTCTCCAATATCCAAAACTGCATGTCAAAAGCTGCCTATTTACTTACGCCTTCGTTCAGAGCTCAAATTCGATCTGGTCGAGCTGGCTTTACAGGCAATATTTAACTTATTATTTTCCAATCACACTCCTAAGTGCCTATAACCATTCCATTATCCAATGCCTTTGACATTAAAATTTCACTTTTTAATATCGATTATACGTTTTTAGTAAAATATTTCCCATTTTTATAAAGAAGAATAAAATTTATTAGTTTTGCAGTTTCATGACACCCATCCTAGAAACGTATAAAATATCTGAATAAATCTCATAAGCATTAAACATTTTTTTCTAGGGTCCTTTGGTTCATATTCGTTGACCATTTTAAAGTTTTTAAAATTTGTAATATATATTCGCAAATTAAAAATAGAATCATTTTCAAATTTCTAATTATTTAAAAATATTTTGATTTATAATGATAATTTCATGTCATTTTATCTGGTTTCTTTCACTTTCTTACACCTTAAACGCAAAAATTCTAGTTTAAAAAATATTTCTATTCCTCCAAACAGGCTATTCCTTCTCCACCATTATACACTATTTCATTATGTTCATTGAGTTTTAAAGTGCTACTACTCTCCAGAGAATGAAAAGTGGAATTATAGAAAGATTTTGTTTTTTATTTTTTCATATTCTACCTTCAATTTCCATTCCATTCTCAAAATTTACTACATTAGCTCTTAGTGATATTAAATACAACGTAATCTTTCATTGCGGTATCTTTCCGTAACCTAAAAACTGATGGAATATCAATGAAACTATGTAGGCAATAGTTCGTGATGCACATGTAACTCAGCGATGGTTAAAGAAAAAGTAAACGTTTGATAAGAACAATATTTTAATGAATGACCAACGAACTAATATCATTTTTTGACTTCGATTATAAAAGAACATCATTGGGGATTGAATGACTGAACATAAAAGTAAAATGATATGAATTTTAGAGGACAAATGCCACCGAGTTATCTCTTTAAGGAGTCATAAATTGTGGAAAATTAATTAAACGATTAATTGCAGCTTTCCGTCACATATTCATTTGCCCTAAAGGTAATTGCAAAATGAATTGCAGATCAACCATTTCACTATTAATCAATAGCAAGGAGAGGACTGGTTAGTTAAAACTTTTCGTTCCATTTCTTATTAGCGACCCTTTTTTATCATCGTTGCCTTCCCGGCTTCTCTCTGTACGTCTTCCTTTTGGTTATTATTTTTAGCCAGTTATTTATCCCTCCTCAGATAAAACCCTTGCTCTTTGCGTTCTTTATGAAATACATACTATCACCTCTCTCTTGCCATCCTTGGCAAGATCCTTGCCATTCATGGTCTCTTCCATCTATTTCGTTTTTCCTGAAATTTTGGCTCATAATATTCTCTTTGAGAGAAGAATTATCTTAATATAGAACCGATACTTGTCATGGTTTCTTATGGTGTTGCGAGAACATTAATGTCTTGGCGTCCTTAATTTGGTGCGCAAAGTCTTGCCCAATGCTTTATATTGCACTAGTATCGGATATTTACATAAGTAAAAGAGAGAAATTCTATTCCTTTGCCGTAGGGTGCCCAGGTCTTCAATAAGTGGCGAGCAGAGTGATACAACTCATTGCATTTGCGATGTAATTGATTGCTTTGCAAATTTCCATGGACCGTTTGAAAAGTTTGAAAGATAGAGCCGACGGTAGACTACGAGGTTCAAAACGTGAAATAAATTTTTTCGTCTCCTCTCTCGTTCCGTATTCCGTTTCGTCTTCCAGACGCCACCTTATTTCGAGGATGCAACCCTCACCCTCTCCTTTCCTCAATCCGCCGCAGACATTCGCTGGTCCCTTTCTCTCCGAGACCTTAGCAATCCTTGCGTCACTTCCCCTTCACATCAGTCTCCTTCTTCCCCCCAGGGGCATGGGTAGGGGCAAGGCGAGGTAAAGAGGGGCGGAAGGGGGGCAAGAGAAAGAGTGAGAGAGAAAGGGAGGGAGATATATAGAGAGAAAGAGAGAAGCTCCGACCTCCTTAATGAGCCTCTTTTCTCATCCATCCTCCTTATCTCCCGCTACTTCCCTTTGTCCTTAACTCCGTAATTCATCTTTCGTACAGTCTCTCTCTCTCCCACTTGCCTCTCCCCTCCCTCCCCTCCGCCTCCTTTCCACTCTCTCATTGTCGTTGCTTCTAATTCACTTCTCCCGCCTTCCTTAACTGGGATTAAGTCTTCGCTTCAGGTTTCTTTGTATTTGGTAATATCATTCTCGGGCCCAGATCTGTAGTTGTATTACCTATGTTTCTTAAGGTCATTACAGCGGCTCCCCTTTTTGGGTACCTCTTGGTATTTTGTTTCCTTGCCCTCAGATCATTTTATTCTGTGTTTGTAAGTTACTCTCATCCACATATACGTTTTGTACATTGAGCAAAGATAAATGTGTTGGCGTTACTTGAACATGGAGTTATATTAATTATTAAATTTGGGTCAATTATAGGAATTTCTGTTTTCTTATGTTTTTACTTCCTTATAGAAAATAGCCATTCTTATATTAAGTAATAAAACCATAGTTTATGTTACACAATGAAGTTTACTAATAGTTGGATTGGAACTCGATGTTACGGCGTGTAGTCAAAATTAATTCTATGGCCAAGAATAATTATTATTAAAGTGCGGATTATGGTCTTCAATCGTCTTTCAAGAGAAGTAAAGGAAAGGTTTACAGATGTCATCCGGCTGTCTGAATAATAAATGCTGGTAGTGTTAATAATGGGTTTTGGGGGTGGCATGGGTTTTGGTGGGTAATAATGGGTGGGGTGATGACAAATCAAAACCTCAGTTTCAGAAAAGCCAAGCTGTGAAATTAGAGTATCAGTGGTCGAAAGTACTTCCAGTTTCTACATCTACAGTAAGGCCCCGAAATCTTCCAAAACGGTATCGGCAGGCATCAGCAGGAAAGGATAAGGAATGGAGTAGTGGGAGTTAGCTCAAAGGGTTAGGAAAAGGGAAAAGCGTCCACATAAAACTCTTGGAGATATTTCGTATATATACTAACGGAAAACAGTTTTTAAAAATGTTTATTTTAGCTACTAAAGAAGTTCCCAGGTAAATTGAATAGGTAGGAATAAAAATGAACCACAACCACTTACGCAATAGTTCAGCTCTATACTAAGACAAGTCATTCAGAACTGAAAGCAAAAAGCAAATTCTACTGGGTGCGGCAACATAACTTCCTTTTTTGAGGGGGATTTGCCTTATAAAAAAGGAAGTTATGTTACTACATGCTGTATGTAACGACGGCCATGCAACTTAAGATTACCAGCCCTAACGCCACTGGCAGAAAATGTGCTACCCTCTTGTCCTGTACAGCGGACCGTATGAATCATAACCCCGCGGAGTCGGACGGAGTTTGGATAGGGGGAATTGGAAAGAACAACAGAAGACGGTTAGGGTGTGATTTAAAATGCACCAGGTTAAATGTATTACAGTCCTCCTCGATCATGCCGGATGGTATTTGCCAGCAAAAAATACAGTCAGCAAAAAAATATCAGCATAAAATGCATGACTGGTAATAAAAATATTTATTCCATAGAGTGTGAGTGGAATATGGAATTTTTTTGGCTTAAACCCTACAGTTATCATCCCGTATTTTTCCGTGAGAAGGAGTCCATAGCTTGTTAGTTCTGAGACCTGTTTCCCAAAATTAATTTTAATGATCTAAACGATCAATTTATGTTGGAATATCAGTAATTTACGAGTTCTCGGTGCTGAAACAAGGAACTTAAAATTTGTTAAATAAGCTTTAAGTATTTTTAAATCGTTCTCGTTCTAATGATTACTGATCCAACTATTGAAGCATTTCGTTTTGTCGTAAAAGGTTTTAACAAAATGGGCTGCCCTACGTTGAACCTTCTCAATTTTACAAATGAGGCATTTTTCTATTGGATCCCGTAGACTATATAAATATTCTAAATATGAAAGTATAGTAAAAACATTCCGTACATGCCACCCCACGATCCACTGAAAGGACACCCGGAAAAGATGCGACCGGACGCTATTCTCGCAATATTCATAATACTGTTTTTGATTGTTATACGATTGGTAGCTACACCACTGGCAACATTAAGAAGACAAATAGGGAGACCCTGTAAAAATGGCGGACTCATATTCAACGCGGTTACTTATTATCAGTTAGAATTCTACTCGTGCAGAATGAACAATTCACAAATATTCTACACCTTTATCAAATGAAACCCCACTCTTCATCAAAAGGGCGCGTGACGAAGGGCGTTATGACGCTAGCCGTGATGTATTTTGAGGGGGAATATAACTTGTTTGTTCCCATCTATTTTTGTCAGTGCTTACCCATGTTACTCTAAGTGTTTCTACGCCTACATTTGTAAACTACCCCGCAAGCCGTCGCAAGAACGTATCTCAGTGGGTAAGGTTTAACAACCAAACTACATCTGCGTAATTCAACACTCCCACTAACAGATGGCATCCTGTGATCCACTTAAATGGCATACAGAAAAGGGTGGCCGTACATCATTCATGCAACAGAGGTTACACACATTACAACTGTTATACTGTTAGTGCCCACTCCATTGACTACACTAAGATGAGACATAAGGAATCCCATTAAAAAAGGGCGGGAAAACTTTCAACGAAGTCACCAACTATCAGGTAACATTCCCATTGTGTAGGAATGACAATTGACAAATGAGCTAGATCTACAAATTAATTGACACGGCACCCCACCGCCAACTTCAGGGTGCGTGGTGGAGGGTGTTAGGACGCCACCCATTAAGTAAGTGGAAGGGGAATGTAATTTTTATGTTCCATACCTTTTCTGCTAGTGCCTAACCATGATCTTCTTGGTGTTTCTCCCTGGAGTTGATGACCGAATAGTGCGAGGTGTAAAAAAATACATTCCGAATACGTATCCGTTCGCCAGTCCGTTTATCTTTTTTGTGACATTTTTCTATCCTACCAGTGTATTTATTCATTATTTTAGTAATAGTTCCCCCAATTAGGTAGAATTTTGATGGAATAAAGCACTGCCATCCTTCTAAGCCCCACCAAAGACAACTTTAATATTTATGACTGCATATAAAATTGAAACTTTTTAAGATTTAATTAATTTTGGCTTCCCTTTATGCTTTCAATATGCGTGTTCTTTTCCGATCCCAACCTGTCTTTTCTTATATCGTGATTTCCAAGTCACAACAGTGAAAAATTCCTAATCATACTTCGTTTGTGTTCAAGAGAGGTCATCTTATTTTCTACACACCCAGTTTTCAAAAACACCATCTATGCTTATCATCCTTCTTCAACTCAAATAATGAATCATAAAAAAGTCACATGTTAAAGAATTTACTCAGATTTCCTTTACAAGCTTCACTCATATATATTTTCATCAACCGCCTTATTTTAAAAATTTGTTCATATAGCACGTCTCTTTTATTTTCTTACTATTTGGATCATTTTCATCTGCAGCAGTATTGAAATCAGTAAAGTTTTCTACCAGTACTAACGTTTGCTCTCCCGCTTTAATATTTTCTTTGATCACCTAAGTTGATAGCAAACGTACTATCTTCTTTCTTCACGAGAGATATCTTTTTTAGAACGTTTATAAGGAAATTTTAACCTCAGAAGCATTAGTTTATGAATTTTTATGAAAAAATCTATGAATTTGTTTCAGTGAGTTTACGTCGAACTTCATTAGTACCTGACATTTTTAGGCATAGCTTTATATTGTTAAATTATACGTTTCGTTGTAAGCATTAATATTTTCTGATAATTTCAGTGTAATAATTAAAATAGTACAACTCAGAGGGTGCGTGGTACCCTCATTGTACTTATGCCAAGTTCTGCCGGGGATGAATCGAAAATTAGATAAAGGGACATAAAATTGGTGAAGTATAATTCATTTTTATAATTAAAACTTTTATCTGACATTATGATTGGTTGCTTTTTCATTTAACTTCAAATTTGTGCATTAACTTTGCCCAATTATCTTTAAATTTCATTATTATGCAATATTCATAATTTACTCATTAGTTTTCTAAAATGGCATTGTAAAGTATTTCATTGGTTATTTTAGGGAGTCGATAACCTCTCCAAGAAACCTTTCTTTTTCCTCTTTATTTCCTTGTACCCCAGCAATGTACCTCCACCCGCCCTCTCCACCCCAAGAGGCAGAGCCGGAGGGATCGGTGCACATCAATCGATTTCGGCGGATTGACAGCCTTCGGTTCTCGATCGACTGGAAACACCTTTCCCTCCCCCTAGAAATCGTCCTGAGCGAGAGGGGAGAGTACCACGCACGCACGAAGCCAATCAATGCCTTCTCAACCCATGTTCCCTCTACGTCTCATCCTCAATTCGTCTCATCCATCTCGCCTTCTCAAAAATCCCTTCCAACCCCCTCCCCCGTTAACCACCCCGCCCATCCCCAAACATGATTCCGTCCCCCTCGCCCCTTTTCCCGTCCATTCTAAACCGTGAGCACCAACCTTAAAAAATATGGTGTTATCCCTAAGTTAAAGTCATATAGTGCTGGCAACAGCTGTCTCTAATGGCAGGCTGATTCCTTCCATTTTTTATGCCTTTTTTGAGAGAATTTAAGGAATAAAAAGGCCCGTATTTTTCTGATCTTCAACCTGACACCTAGTTTCTGAGCTATGGGCAGCGGAATAACAAAGCCATTAATCCTATATCTAAATGGAGAGGCTCATAATGCCTTGTGAGGACCATATACTATGGCCTCTACACAGCCCAACTCCCATGAATCAATTTTAATTCAAGTATATTTCCTCCCCGTGAATCTAAATATATTTAGTCATCCTACGAGTTCAATTATATTTTTGATTTTACTTGTTTGGTTTAAATACAACATCCATCGACTAAATTTTGCTGAGATTTTAAGATTATAGATGCGAATTGTTATTCCAGAAGTATCGGTCAATATATATATCGCCGAAAAATCAACGGACGCTGAATGTTCTTATTCTGTAACTCTGTGACCATTTCATAGTTGCCTGGATTTCAATTAACTTGTATACGTAAAGAAATTACATACTTTTCTCCTGATATTTAATATTTTATAGTGTCTGCAATTGCCTAATGGAAAGTAACAGAGTGAAATTATGCATCACTTCAAGTTCTACGTTATATATATATATATATATATATATATATATATATATATATTTATTTATTTATTTATTTATTTATTAAAGGTAAACTATTCAGCCAATACGTTGATTTTTTGTCAGTAATATTGCCCTAGAAAGGTATATTTGCGGAGAGATATTTTTTGATTATGCCAACTGCATCCAAGACAATATGAACTTCTACGTATGCTATTTATCCACCATTGCAATAACAGATTTTCCGTATGATTAAACGTTTTAATCTGATTCCCTTTAGTGGAAAGTAGCACGTGTTGCAAGAAAATTCACCAAAACACCCACTCTAAGATATCATCTTAATTAAAACCTTAAGAGAAGGATTTCTGTTTCCTGGTTCTACGTTTACATTGTACTCTATAAATCACCACTGGGGGGTGTGTGGTGGAGTGATAACACACCATAGAGCCAACATCACTTTACTATGCTACTGAAATGCTTGTGACTAATAAATAATGTAGTCTCATTCCTAAGTTGGAAATAATTTCAAGGAATTTGACATGTACTACAGTATCTAAGTTCCAAATGCTTCTGTATACATGCAAGATAAGATACTAGTAACAGTAGTAAAAAGATTAGGAGAAGAATTATGGGGAAAAACTGGGATAATTCTTGTGAAAAATTTTCTTGAGCGTCTTTGTTGAAAATAAAATTAATTGTTGAGTGGAAGACATTTTAACTCTTTCGGTTGTACCATTCTAATTTTGATTTGCATTAATATCTATCTTTGAAAATTTTGTCTATTTATGCTAAATATTTTGGGGCATTTGGCTTGGCAGATTTGAGAATAAGCTGGCCTTTGTATTCGGGTTATCTTACCTTTATTTGCAAGTTCTTATATTATGAAACGGTTAGTGTTTGGCTTATAATTTCAAGAGTTAATGATTTAAGTAAAATAAAAATTACCCAAAAACAATTTTGATAACTTCCAAAGGTTCCAAATCTAGCTCATTAAAACTAAAATAAATGAATTTATAAAACCAAACTCATGCCGACCGTATGGGTTTTAAAAATTTTTCATAGGATTTTATCGATTAATTTGGCATCTTCTGAAAAGCAGTCAATGTTCATCATTTCGACCAGAACACCATAGAGGTCTTCTAAATATTCGGTGCGCAGACTCCCCCTACAGTCTGGTGCCCTGGAATACACCGCTAGGATGTGTGGTAAGCAGTGATTCAGGAGCCAATATCCAAACTCTCTCCTGTTAGATACCAATAAATACGTATAATAATTCAAATAATCGAGATAGTATTAACTACAGATACACTCACTAGGATATATTAGTGCAATGCCGTTTTACCTCCATTTGTTCCAGCACTGAGGATGTAACCTGAAAAAAAATGTGTAGAAGAGTTTGGCACGTATTTAAATTTATTTCCCGAGAAATGTCTCGCCAACGTAAAATAACCTGCTCGTTAATTGGTGTGGAGTAAGGTTGAATTTTATGTTTTGTCAGTCTTAGGAATAGTTTCACATCAAACTGTCATCGCTGTATGCGTAACAGTAAACAACTATAACATACTAAGATCATGAGAAGTCAGAGTCAGAGGTGTTACCCTAAAATGAAGTAGATTTATATATAGCTACATTCTGTAGCGTTTCACCGGAAGTCAACCGGAGTTCTTGCTAGCCCTTAAGGGTTTAAATCCGCACGAATCCTCTCGGCATCTTCTTTGCGCCCCTCAAACATCCCAGGCTGCCAGCACTCCTAACTTCTCGCGAGGATACGACCATGCTCGTTATGTACAATCTTGGATACATCAACGCCTTCTGCGTCGTTCTCGCGAGCAGCGATGGAGAATAATGGTGTTGATCCTGAAAACTTTTCTGCGAATTAAGCTGCAAGGATTACCCATGCTAGGCTCAAAAACTCAACAACTATTGCAATATGCACATTCGTAGCTGGAGTATGGGATCTTTTTGTGGATTTTTGAAATTTGTCTCAGTTTCTCGGCTACTCTGGGTGGAGCACGGGAATGGAACTCTTCTGACACGTGATCCATGCGAGTGCAAACATATTAACAGGTATTTTGACTTGTAAAGTGGTATGTGCCCTAAGAAATTAAGGTAATTTTTATCAAATGGAAATTTCCTAACATATCCTTGAGCTGGAGTAAGTGCACAGTTGCCATTGGTTTATTCCTATCTGATCTAGAGGAGTACGGACATCTTAATTACGTGTGAGTGATTTAAAAAGTTTCTATCTCACTCTGGGTTAATAGTAATTACAGATACGAAATTTAATTTCTCATAATTTCAAATTGAAAACACTATCTGGAGAGTTTCCTATTAAATTTCGAACATGGTGTTCGTCAATACTCCCACTGAACATTGCCTGCCTTTTGCCTAAAGGAATATGTACTTTCCGATTTATTAGATATTTTTCAGTGAATGGTGACTTAATTAGTTCACGTGACTGCACATAAAATAGTTTATGCTAATGTCTATCATAGTTAATTATGGGATCTATTGAATTCTTTATGAATAAGAATATTTTATCATAAATAGATGTGAGTTAAATTTTTGTTTATTGCTTTCTCTTTGGTAGTGATAACTCTTAGGAAACGATTTCAGGGAAGGCTTTCTTTTTTACATGCAAAAGTGCTCATTCTTTGTCCAAATATCTTAGCAGAAACCGAATGATAGAAATTAAATTGCTCAATTTGGAGGAATATTAGAGCTTCTTGCTGTGCTGTTAAAGTTATTATTAATCAAGCCCAAGAACATCGAAACGATGGGGAGTTCGGTTTTATATGAATGTAGAAAATATAGCCCATATTTTAATGCGTATAATATATATAATTGAAATTAAAAACTTAGTTCATATTTATTCAGACAAGAACGCATTTTAAAAGCTATTCTGACGGTGCTCTGGACGGGAAAAACTAACTGGGAGATAATTTTGTGGGTACTTGATAGCAGCAACATTATTTTTGCTGGATAGTTTTAACTAAAATATATTTTGAATCCGTTCAGTAATTCCATTACTGATATAAAAGTTAAAAGAATACTTATTTTAATTACCTGATTTTATGAATATACAAGGGCTATGGAGAAAAATTGAAGGAGGAACTAATTTTATTTTATATGCTCTAAGATTTGCTGAAAGCTGGTGCTTCGCTAGATTTTCAGATGGAATCAGAGACGAATAATTCTCTTAGAAGTGTATCCGTCTATAAAAACACTTTAGTTGGATGGAAACAGTTTCTAGAGTTAAAGGTGAAGCATCTTTAAGAATGTAGTGGAAACCAGAAGGAAAATTAAACCAAGCTGGAGATGGATGCAAGGCTAATGGGTATTGTCGACACGGGCTCTGGTCAGGTCTACAGATCTCCTCTTTTACTATGGCTATGATCCAAGTTCGTAGAATAATGTGACTTTCCATGCAAGAAATTATCCATTAAAATTAATATCCGAAGTTGGTCATAAAAAATGATTTTTTTCCTAACCAGTCCTTTCCTCGCATAAATGGTTATGTTTAGCGATATAAATTTCGTCACGCGGAGTTCCTGTAAGGAAGTTGTGCCAAAGGATTCCATTTCACCTTCTCTCCCCTACTCCAAGAAATGAAATAAGGATCACGCAACAACTTGATGAGTTAAAAGTTGTGCTGCCTGAAGTTGACGTCCTTGTTGGGGAGGAGAGGGTTATTGCTTAAAAGCGGCGCCATTGGACTTGGTATTGTTACTGTGATGGCGGGAGACGCGAAGATGTTCGGTGAGTGAAGAGGAGTAGTAAGACGAAGGGCGACGCACCATAGAGTTTTGTATCTAATGGGATGTGTTTTGGCTGCGGGAGGGGAGGGCTACATTACGAGTACTTAGGGAGATTCTGGTTCAAGGAAAGAGAATTCGGTGTGTTTACGCGATGGGAAAAAGGGAGCAACATCGTCGTTTTTTCTGCGACAAAAAATCCATTGATCCTTCATCTTTCAAGAATATCAGAACCTTCTTGACTTCAACTTTAAAACCCCAGTGGAGGTTCTTCAAAGTAACCAAGTGAGGAAAAAATATGGACATTGACCATTATAATAAAACGTAGAAATATACATTGTAATAGTACAACGTACTTGTATGTATTCTGTGCTTTGCTCAAGAAATTTAGTCTGATAGCTTCATTAAACAATTGATTATCATTTCGAAATGCATGAGACTACGCAGTCTTACTTTAAACCTAATACATTACCATGAGCTAATTTATTGATCGGTTTGACGATCATAAGAGCTTGAGTGGTCCTGAGTGTTCTAAGAGTTTCCATTCCAGTCAAGTTGAATGACAATGTAATATATCGAGTGCAATTCGTGCTTTTTCCTCCTCGTTGAAATTTCATGGTGTGGCTCTTTAATCGATAAGTTCAACGTCGACAATTTATTTCCTGATGTGGAATATTAAAGATAGTTTTTGAGCTTGAAAACCGGGAAATTTCTATGCCTAGTCTTAACTCATGGCGAAAAAATTAATTTATTTACCTCATTACACTGGTACTACTAAAATTGGCAACAAAAAAATTGATGCATTCACTGCGTTAAAATAAACAAATTAAAAATTTAGAACTGGCACTAAAAACTCAATTTGATCCTCTATGAGACAAAGTCAATTAATTTCTTCCTCTTGAAACGCCGAATTTATAATCGTAGTTATGCTCGCAGTACTACCATATAGAATTAAAGTCCATGAAACCAGTCACTACTGACGTGTGACATCTTGATGGTGGTCTTTTAGCTCACTTAATTTGATAGTGACTGAAAATGGTTTGATATACTATATGTATTAAAGACGAGAGAAAATTAGAATGCTAACTTTTCCATTGATATCTAGAGGTTAATATGTATTTTTAGTTACTATTTTCATTGGCCATCTAAAATGAATTTTGATATTAAATATAGATGAATTTGAATATTGACTAATGGTAATAGTAGATTTCTGTACTCGAAGAACTTCTAATTCAAATATCTTTTTGAGTGAAAGAGAGTTAAAATTATTCTTAAATAACAATCCAATAATATAATATTTCTTACAATGGTTGTTATTCATTCGCATCTCCTCCCTGTGGACCAAAGAGAAAAAATACTCATGAAGTCTAGCATATATAGTATATAACATGCATTGCACAATTTAAACTTGATATTTTCAGCACTAGCTTATATGAATTATTGAAAGTAGCAAGCTTCAGATAATTGTTTGGAAAATATTTGCATTTGGTATGGATATTGATTTTATGACTCCGAATCAGTTCAGAATACGCCGATGCTAGGAGTTAATGAAAAACTAAATAAAAATTGGAAATTAAAGAATAATCTTAAAATGACAATGAATCAATTCTGACGTAAATACTTATTATTTATCTAAAACTTCGGTTAACAAATTAAAAAAATGAATTTGTAGGACACGATATGCATGGGTAATAATTTAGTAAATTAATCATAGATTTTGAGGATTTCAATTTATCTCGCTCTTCCATCAGAGTTTCCTGTGATGAAATGTCAATAATTTTTTATAGTTTGAGTTTCCTGCACATTTTATCTGTGTACATCATACAGTATAATTTCCTGTCCATTCATATGCATTTTATATTTGTTAGCATTGTGCATAGAAGCGTGGGTGTGTATTCAAATCTTCCCTGCTCCTCAGTGGAGATGAATGAATTATTACGTCTGTAGCAATTCATTCCAGTTCAGAGAAATCGAGGTGTGACTTTTAAAACGATTGAAGTGCCAAATGATTGTTTATTCTCTATTTCAACTTGATGAACGAGTAAAATCAGTTATCAGCCACGTTTGCACCGTTACAGTTTGAAATTTCATGGCTGCCGATCGTCCCTGTAAACGTTACTCGTTGATATAATGTTCTCTTTCGGAAATCAGCTAATTTATGAGAACAAACCCTGAAATATTGTCTTTCGGGGCCGTGTGAGTATTTTTTACTCTCGTTTTATCTTTCAATCGGCCAGCGACAATATAGGCCAGATCGCTAATTATCTGTATTGAATGGATCGAGTCTCTTGTCAAATGCCATGAAGTAATCGAGTAGCGAGGGGACATTTTGCGTTTCAAAACAGAAGTCCTCCGTCTTTGTGAAATACGGTTAGTATTTATGGCACTAACTGCGATTGCTCCACAATGGCGGCCCCAGTGACTGTATGCATTGTTTTCATTACCAGGCCGTACAAGTGGCCAGAAAACTGTTTAATAATTCTAAATTGACGAAGTACACACTTAGAAAAGTATTTAAAAAATGTGGATGACATCTCAAAGAACGGGTTTGAATGCCTGGGAAAGAAGTGAGATGGTTAAAATGCTAAGCTTCATTTTCCATAATTATAGAGGAAGAGAGAGGGAGAGAACGAGAGAGGGACAGAGTGAGCAGCCTAGAGGCACTCATTGTATTACTTAGTTTACACCGAGTTTTCACAGTTCTTTAGTTTTTTTATTCGAACGAACGAAAGACACCACGGTTTCTCTTTTCAGGTACATTTTTACACACACTCCTCCGCAGCCACCAGGGGGGTACTTGATGTTTTATATTCTGACCACAAATTTGTATTTCAAACACGGTGCTGTCCTTCAGTGGCAATCCAAGCGTGTAATACAAAGCAGGCAAAAATAAAACGAAAATTTACTTTTCGCTTCGCGTTTAAAAACTACTCGTTGAAGTCAAAACGTGCAAAACAAAGCCGGAAAGGTTTTACAGTTTCTGTTTTTATTCAGCTCTCCTCGCACGCTTGCTTACGCTTCACTGGCCGCCGACGGCGACTACGAACACTTAGTCGGTGGCGTACGAACATTGTCGGAAATAACGAATAGCACTTGAGATTGCAGAGTGACTGAATTCAAGGTGTATGGGTAAGGGTTTAAGACCAAACGGTCTCCTGTGCTGGTCTGTCGCATGGGTCTGATTTGCAAGGTTAGCTCAAACTCATGATATTATTCTGAAAGTGCCTATCTAGGCGACTGTTCATACATGTGTATAAATTGGCACGGATATCAGGATAGAGAGTAAAAAAGGCCTTTAGGAAATTGTAATTAGGATTGTTTAGCTTTTTTGCACTTGTCTGTATCTGATTCACCAGTTTTGCATGCCTTAAACACAACCAAGGATTTTAGGTTTAAAATTTAATTCGTAATGAAATTGGAAGAAAATTATTATTGAATAGATATAATTAAATGTTAATATTGTATAATTAATATTATAATAGTTCATATTTACATGGTAAATATGTGAGTTATGTTTGTAAAAGAATTCTTATACCACCGAGAAACTTTTTTCATAGTTTCCTTGAATCGATGATAATACTCGTTATTCAGGTGCCTCAGTAAAAATAATTTGCAGAAATGACCTTTAAAATAATTCAAGCTACATTATATTTCAAAAATAACCTGAAATAAGTCATAAAAATTACTCAAACCTTTCCTATACATGGTTACATTCGCTCACAGAAATGTAAACAATGAAAGTGATAAGAGCATTCTCAAGCTAATGTTTCTTTCAACATAATTTAGTTAAGCTATTCAGCCAAAAAACATACAATTTGTATCCTAGCTAATTATAACCTCAGATTTTAAAAAAGTTATTCAGATGATAGTGGCTGTAGTCTATTATTTTCAATAGTTAGCAGATCGTTAGAGTAATAATTTAGCCTTTAAAGTGATAGGGGCATCAAACCATTAGGTAATTGAAATCACAAAGGCGATATGGTTAGCATTCATTTGTGAAGAAATAACACTAATAAGAACGAGAATAACCTGAAATGCTTGCGTTGGCATCACTTAACTTAGTTCATTAAAAGTTTAGGTATTTATTATGTACCCGAACTATGCTAGATAAAAAAGATGATTCTCTTTTGCCCATATGGAACCTAGACCCTCAATTCATTTGCGTGGCCTCATCTAACGTCACGTATATGGCAGGATTTTCATAATATTTTCGTTTTTATAGATGTATTTAACAAAATATAAAAAGGTTAACGTCGAAATTGACATGGCTATTTATTTGTCTCGTTCAATAACATTTTGTGAAAAATACGCGAGGGAAATAGCAATGTCGTCATCACTCACCTATCCGATAGATGCAAATAAATAATTCTCAGGCTTCGTCCACACGCGATAATGCCATATTTCAGCTCAGGCGCGCATGAGTCCGCAGTCGACCGTGCGTGAAGAGCTGAGTCGTGTTTGTGAAAACATCTCTATCTGCACCGCTCCCATCCTCGGTTCCTCTCTTCCTTTTCGTCTCCAGGTCGCATAATCGGCGTCACCGTCCGGAAGCAGAAACGGGAGATTAGCCGGTACATTCGCTTTGAATGCTGATTAGAATTCCGGGACGGACTTGAGAGACACCTTGCGACGCATTTTGTGATCCCGTGTTTTTCCCCAGCGTGTTCTGGATCTCAGGTTGAGCTCCTCGCGTCCCCATCCTACACGTTTTCACCGCCTCTCCGCCCTTCAGTCTCTTCTCTCTCATAAGAACAGCGCACGTACTTGCAGCAACGCCAACGGGTGGGGAAAAATGGTCGCTTTGTCCTTTTTTTCTGAGTAGGGCTGGAGCCATTGTTTCCTCTCATTACTGAGAGTGAAGGAGGGAGATAGGCTTGGTGGGACTCATTGACGGCCATTAATTTTGGAAACTCTGTAAAGGAACTGCTCCGCACTCTGCAAGGCACGAGAGAGAGCGAGAGAGTCATGAGTGCATGATGAAGGGGTTTACAGTTACAATTTCGACTATTAGGGCGCTTGCAATGTTTCATCAAAAAATGGGCTCGTAGAACACAAATATCGCGTAAAACTCCATTTTATGAATACATATGTAAAGTTCTCCAGGCCTTTATGAAACATATCAAAGCCAGAAGACAAAATTGGCATTTTTTTTAAAGGAGAGGGGATTTTTTTTGCAACTGTAGCGTCAATGATAGAATCGTAAAGATCATAAAGGGTAATATGCGAGAAAACTACACAAATATAGAAGCATGGTAATGTATATAGTATATTATCTTTGTCTTAAATATTTTCATGAATTTATGTATCAAAGAAATATTGGCATGAATACAAGGAATATATAGCAAATCATACAAGTTCGATAGCAATGATGGAAACAAGGATTCTAAGTCGAAAAACGTTTTTAGGAGAGAAACGTTCATCAGCTCGGGATTCGCATTTTTTCACCGTTCCCAATAACTTTTTGTCTTTTATTTTATGAGTATAACTTATCCATTTTCCTTTAATCTACGTGTTTATTCTTGCGAACATGTTTTCGACGTTTTACTGGTTCCCGGGTATGAATGTTTGTGTATGTACGCTTATTTTTAACACAGAAAATATTTAATGGGAAACAGGTGTTGACTTCAAAAGTTTTTTATGAAAGACATTTTTCCGTTAATGGAGGTCGGTCATTAATGCGATGGTGGTACTATTTTTTGTATTCTACCGATTAAAGTAGGTTATTGATGGACACATAAACATTCACTTGTACAACGCTACCTTTACATTCATCTCTTAACCAAGGACACACTACATCGTATACACTACAGTAAGTCCCTTTACCAGTCCACATACTACTTTCCTCCTTTTATTAATATAAAGTATGTATTGGAATTTTTCATATTAATTTACATTTACATTATTACATAGCATATAAAAATGGGTATTACAAAACGACATTTGGCTGAAAATATGCAAGATTCATTGATTTAGTATAACGAAATAATGTTGGCACATATTACACTTGCCTAAATTTTCTTTAAATTTAACCAGTATTAACATTTAGTTATAGCACATGCACATATTCTTTTGCTTGTATCCTACACTTACATTCATCCATTTTCCTTCTATTCGTTCATCCTTGTTTTCTCTTATTAAAAATTTTCAAAACCTAAGAAATTCATTCATACTAAGACTAGGATCAGCAATATATTTTTAATTCATTAGAATTTCCCTGACCATTTTCTACTCCTCTCAGCTTTCGACGTTAAATTTACTTTCGTTTGCTTTCGATTCTTCTGATTTTCCGTCCATTATTTCCTTATAATTTCTGTGTTTCCAATCACTAATTTATTTCCGTCAGAAACAGTAAGGTTAGTCATTTATTTAGTCCAAAAACAGCATCACGTCAATCGCATTGGACAAATAACAAATAAAACATTAGTGATAAATAATAAAAACTTAACGCATAAGAAACAAGTTAAAAATAAAAATCAACAAAGAAATAAAGACACCACATTCAGATTACATGTTTGGGGGAGACAACATGATTAGTGAAGGACAGGGAGGTCCGAAGAAAATTCGGAGGGAGTAAAAGCACGACATGGGTGGATAAAACCCCCATTCATTTTGCCCATATCTTCCGAAGTTCCTTCACTGCAGCGTTTCTGAGAAGGAAATAGCTTTTTTGTGTACGAGCAATTTTTGGAATGAATGTATAAACTGGAGGGCGATTTGATTTTTTTTAAACTTTCTAATCACTAACTTCAGCGTTTTCAAAAATATCAACAAGCCTTATTTCAAAGTGGACAATTGCACTTGTTTCAAAACTAGATTAATTCAATGAATAGCATCCATAACTGGTGTTTAATTGGAAATGTCTTTTAAGCGAAATTCACAATCGGAAGTAAATATTGTATGCCTCTTACGGAATATATTTACCGATTTCATCTATCACTTTATCACTCTTTATAAGAATCCATGGTCCATTGTTTGAATAATACTGGTAAACAAGCGAGTTCAACATTCTTAAAATGAATTTTAGGGAGTAGTTAGTAAATTGATCCTTTTTCTTCATGTCCTTTTTGAAGATTGCCCGCTACTCACTTGATGGACGTGCTATTCCAAGCTTTTTATGGTGTGTTTACGTGACCAAAGGTTTTTGAAATTATCAATTTTAAAACTTTGGTACCACGAAAAATTTTACACGACTAATGGTTATAATAATTCTGCAGTCTTATTGACGCAAACAGAGAGAGTAATACGTTCCTTTGACTGTTTTTCTTCTGACAAATAAATGGAAAACCTTACATGCAATACTATTGCCTATATACTTAAAACCATTTTTGCAAAATAGCATTTATTTCACCACGAAATTTTTGAATTTTCATTAAACAGGCCTCTTAACAATCGATCGAATAAGCACTCTGGAGGTGGTTGAAATTAAGGGAAAGGAGGAAGGGCACGGGGTTTTGTTGCGGGACTTAGGATTCAAAAGAAGAGTTAAGGCAACGTAGCGTAATGTTTCGTATCTTCTGGCCATGCGAACCCTTATGATTGCATGATGTACACCTCTGGGCGTGTTTCTTGGATTCTTCAGCCAATTTGTACCACTAGTATATTTCTCAAACCGTGATTTGAGGAGTCTTATCCCCAAATGGCCCGACAAAATGTATTGCTGTTGCCGACACCGGCTCAATATTTCACTAAGCATACTTTTCAGTGTTATCACTCTCGTTCCTCGGCTCGTGTTCCTATAAAGGACCAAATCTATCACGGTGATATCTTTATTTAACCTCCATTTCTCGCACTCAGGGTCACTCTCTTTGGTCCCTTTAACTTCAATGATGTCGACTATCACCATTCTCCAATTCCAGCAAAGTCCGTCCAGATAATAGGGGAACCTCATCGATTTTTAAATTTTGATATATACGATATACACAGTTAACTCTAATGATCGTTTGCTTAGAAAATAGCCCAAAAGCAACTTTAATCATTAACTAAAAAAAATAGTAACATTTTGTAAGAATGATCGGCAACATTTGCATTGTGTTTTCGTAAATGTATTCCTAAAGTTGATAAATATGTTCAAATATTGACAAAAAGCCTGCGAGTATGAGGAATGTTAAAGAATGTATTTTAGACTGAGGTGGCAAAACTACAAGTTAATTTTATATTGTAATCACTCTGGGTTGACGGAGTGGTTGGGATGAAATTTTACACCCCGCGAATCTAAAGGAAGGAGAAGGGATTGGGTAGTACCTGAGGCCCGTTCATGACATTAATTCGAGGTTTAAGGTGAACATTGAAGTGGTCATAAGGGAATTCAGATTGGATACACTCTTATTAAAGAGAGCGAAATAATATGCGACGCTGGTTTAGCCGTCTTCAGAGAATTGGTGAGGGTAGACTCACTAAATGCATTTACAAACTGAGTATATGGCTTGAGAAGAAGGGGGTGACCAAGAGGAATATAATCGAAATCAACAGTGAATATAATTGAATAGATTCACGCGGTAAGGAATGTTTGAAGTTCCAGAAACAGAAACAGAAACAGAGTATGTATGAAAATGAGACATTTCAGAGGCGGAAGAAGTATGTTTTTGAAGGCAGGGCAGCACATAAGGAATTAACGAAAGATTGTCTCAACCAATATTGGTCGCATGCTAAAAATGAAGAATCTAACTCAAAAGACACGGTTTGAAAAAAGTTAATGCAGTGCAACAGTGAAATGCGTCACATTAAACGGTTACTTCGCCGTATTGATCTAACCTGTTCAGACAAAACTCGTAAGTCTTGCTTCAAACCCCACGGGGTGCTTAACCCTACCACGCCCTATTATTGGTCAAACTTCTTGGCGAAATTATTAGCTTCAAACGTGAATATTTGAAAACGTGAAATCCTGAGGGTATAACAAATACCGGGTTATGCTGAGGGCACCTTTCCGGTTTTTCAGTATGACCTTGTATTAAGACGTTCGAATATAGAAATTATATAATAGTTAAATGAGTGTTCTCATGATAACAACGTATTTTAATGAAAAAACGGTGATTAAAATCGTCAGCCTGATGGAAGAATGTATCTCTTTCGCCCTTTCCGATGCTTGAAAACTTTGCCGCCTTCCCTGGGAATTGAGTGCATCTCTTTCGCGCAGATGATGAGGTCAATTCAATTAACTTTGCCTGGTGCAAAAGGGCATTAATTAAATTTCAACCTAGGGTTAGTCTGACGCAATTTACCAAAGCCTATCTCATTTATCCTGGCATGTGCTTTCTTATGCTAGGACTAGAACACAATAATGTTATCATATTACTCTAGACAAAGAATAGGTTTTAGATCATTAAGTACGCCTTCCATCATCTTACGTAAAGTGCCCCCACCCCTTTCTTTAATAAGCATCGAGCTCCATTGCAGTCAAATTAACGTAATTTCCACAATGATGGTTATCTGAGCTTATTACATCGATTTAAACATTTGGCGTTAATCACTCGTAAGGCAGAATATAGTCAAATTAATGCAACCACCTGGGTGTCCAAGCTTGTAGATAATGTTCGAAATAGTGTACTCGTCCTCAAGATCGCATTCAAGATTCGGAAATCTATAGGGAACCACTTACCGGGGATTCCGTCGGGTGATACCCTGACGCTTGGCAAACACTTGGTGCTATCACCCCCGTTCCTAATTGACTTTTTTATGAATCACTTGCTAATTTTCTTACAGTGATTGGGAGTTCGGTTATTTATCATATAGTTGTTAGGTCTAGCTACATCTATTGCAACACTCCAGCGAATAATATTGGTGACAGAGCGTGACCCGCCGTTATGGAAATACGTGTCCATAATTGTTAATCTACCAGCTATGGCAGGCTATGAATAGACAAGAGATACGAAGCTATCCATCGTTATGGCGACAATTTCCTTGCTTCTTCTAAAAAATCAACCCAACAGGGAACCCCTCGTCAATTCCGAAAGAGTCCTCCCTTCATCCCGTCCAACATCCTACTCCTATCCTTTCCTTGTTTGCTTAACATTCTCCCCTCTATTATAGTCTTCAACATCCCTCTGCCGATCAATATGCTCTTCATCTTTTTTTCCTGCCCCATAGGATTTCTCCCAATAAACCTTTCTCCTCACCCAACATGCCTAGTACTTCTTCTTTTGTTTTCGTTTCGATTCATTTTACCGTATCCATTCTTCTCCACACTCATAAAAGCCAAAAGCTTCCAATCTTTATCTATCAACCTGCTTCAATGACAATGTTTCCGCGCCATGCCAAACTGCGCTCAATATCAGTTTTGACGAGCCTTTTATTAACATTTTTACTCCTGTTCCTGACAGCCTTCCTCCTCCTAGCGAAATTCTCTGGCCTAAAGTAGTTGTTTTTTTATTACTAAAGTAGTTTTCTACCAAGTGAAGTGACATACGCATTCAAATAGATTAAAATTTTGACGTGGTGGAATGGCTTGTGCGTTCTCATGACTCCTAGAGCTATAAACTCTAACATAGATATTGTAATTCATGTACTCGTAGCTAACATGATGGAAATTATGTGAATTATTTTACGAAACTATATTTTAACTATAAGTCAAGGAAAACTTAATATTAGCCGGATGTCTGTTTGTCCAGGGATTTACACATTTTGAGAAAGTTTTTTCTGTTTGAACAATATTTTCTTTCTGCGATTTATTATTTTCGAGCCTTATTTGCAGAAACTTTTAATCTGCTTTGCTGATAAAGAGGGCATCATTTGAAAAATTCAAGGTAGTCACCGTTACAATTGCAGTAGATGGTGGCGTCTATCTTTGGTTTTTAACAATCTCCTGCCTCAAGAAACCCTGTGAATTACCATCACCTGGGTGGTGCCGTACTAAATCTGCAGGAATTACAAAATCAGTTTTAGCGATGACACATTTTTGGCTCATTGTTATAGTACGGCTTGAAATTCACTCTAAAAAGATTAATGTATTTCATTTCGTTGATTGTTTTATTAGACGGCTCGTCATTGTACCTCACCATGATCGCGTACACTAAACCGATGGAGCGCTTTTCATTTCGATTGATAATGTTTTTAAGTCAATTTATACCATATTCTTCGATAGAGGATACCGTGGTCAGTATTTAGTATGAGTTGATACCAGTAAGGGTGTAACGGAAGATTCTCCACTCGTCTGTACTCTATGTTCTGTACTGCGTGTGTTTCTTCATGACTCAAGATCATCATTTCCCTGTCATAATCGTCTTTGATTACCGTATGGAGTAGTTATAGGGGACAAAACTATCTAAATTCCTTTTATAAACGATTAATGGAAAGTTATTTTATTTATTAATAGAAAGTTATTATATTTATTTATTAACAGAAAGTTATAAAAAGATTAATAGAAAGTAATTTCTGTATCACCTCTACTATCTTTTATCTACCTATTTAATTCTATGTCTAACTAAAATCAACATAGATAATGTTAAAAATGCGTCATAAATACATTTTTCCTTGGTTGTTCTTACAAAGGAAATGGATTTTTTGTTGATGACATCTTTTGTTTCCATCATACTAATACAGTTAAATCACCTGTCACTGACAAAAATCTTCTACAACTGACAAAAAAGACTTCGTTTAAAACTTTAATAACGCACCAGATAATTGTTTTTTATTCATTTCCCATTATTTATTCATAGGAAAATTATGTTGAATATATTTTTCATTTTGTTGTCTCGAATGTAAAATTCCAAATTATGTATAATTAGCGTTTCTTTATGCCTTTTTCCTAAAAACTAATTCCATTTTCCTTATTTGGAAAATACTAATGTTATGAAAGTCTGACATTTCAATGGATGGGGTGGCAACAATTTTCCATTAAGATAATTCTAAAATATTAATGCTATCTTACGTTAGGGCTGGGGAAGTTTGGGCCATTTGTCACCTCGCCTGCAGCTGCGTCACAGAATTCGACAGATGCAACGTTGCGCCCGGGACGTGACCTTTCGCTATCCCTGACTATAAATCACATGTTTATGATTCACATGGTAAGTACCAAAAATCCAATATGCTAACTTAGAGTTATTTATGAAATTTGGAGCAATAGGCTGGAATGGAATAAAAAGTGATTCCAATAGAATATCAAATGAATGAAGGTTGAGAAGAAAACGCAAGGTCGATGAAATGATTCATTACTTCAGGTCGCAAACCAGTTTTATTTGGCCTTGAATTGGGGAAAACGATTGATAGGGAACCAAACCCATACCATTTGCACACGCGTTTCACGGATGTTTTAATGGAAGGTAATATTTTCCAATTCCCTTGATGCAATTATCGTGACATGTCACACATTCCCCAACTGCAGTAGTACATCTTTGCATTTTTGTATGCCTGCCTGGATAACATAAACATTAATGCAACTATGTGTGTTGATGGGTGCGTGAAAATCTAGAGAGATTTGAAGGACATATTGCCTTTGAACTTATGATAAAAATGTTTGGGAATAAAATAGTCCTTCTTATATTATTCTTTATCCCTAGCCTAATTGAAAATACAGCTTCGGCGAATAACTCGTGGGATATCAGGAGTGAAAACGCCAGCTTTAATTTCTTTAATTCACAAAGGTTATCTAAAAACCGTTTTTCTAATACGTCCACTCGGATCTCTAAAATTTGCAATGATAATAATCATTTTGGTACCTAATCTTCTAGAAATAATCGCAGTAATAATTTTGGGATACATTTAATCCACTCATAATAACACCAACTATCCTTTTTAAGAACATTTTGAAATATAAATATTGAATTAACCCGTATTATTTCCCTACAATTACAAAGAGTAAGTAGAACTTATGAATAGTTGGTATTTTATATTATACATTAGGTATGATACGTCTTGTGGGCAGATATAAATGTGTCTCGAAGTGGAATTAAAATTTTATTTTACCAATTGAATATTTTTTTCCAGTATGATGTCCATTATTTCGCTTTCTCAGCATTATTAGTTTCTTCAACGAAGAGAGAATAATTCGTCAAAATTGGATGTAGCTAAATTTGATCTGAAGAATATATGAGTGTGATCAATTACGTAATTTTTGTAAATCTCTAAATCTCGCCATTTGTAATAGTTTGCTTATAAAATTGCAAACAAATGCCTAGGAGTTTTCCTAGACTGTCAAAATTTTTGTGCGGCATCAATCTTAAAGTAAATTTACACAGTGACTCTTCATAAAGCATATGACGGACATTGTCCACTTTTCGATCCCTTACCTCCCTTATTTGCTTTGAGGTGACTCTCCCTCTCTCTACCGTCACTGGCATATTTTGCTTTTATATGAAATTCATGCATGGTTTTCAAGAATGCATACACATTACCATTCCAGAGAGAATGTTTATCCATTACTAACGCGGTATAAAATTGGTACTCCGAACTAACGGGTAATATATGCAGTGACCCAATCGGGCTAAATAATTACTGTTCATTGCTGCGCAGGACATGCTCTTTTCCATCAAATTTATCTGCTCTAGAGTACCGTTTCACTTTAATAAGAAAACAAATTTTTCTAAAATCGTGGAGGTTTTCGAAAATATTTGAAAATAGAGGCTAGTGAAAGGTGTACATTTGATTGCGGGTACAGAAAAATTGCAACTTTTATTTGGGCACAGTCTCCTTGCTCATTGTACAAAGGAGAATAATGATTTCATTGAAATCTGGCGATTTCATAAGAGTTATGTGATTATTTCTTCCCATTACTTCTAAGTATCTAATCTTTCCGTCAATAGTGTGCGCACTGATTTAAAAGAATTATGCGCACATTAATATTTTCGGTCAAAATCTTTGTTTCAAAGAAAATGAGTTTGTACAGCAACTGAGAATTGCCCAACAATAATATTTTGATGATATCATGATAATCTTTTCTATTTGAAAAGGAGTGAAGTGTATGTAATTAGTATCCATTAATCATGTGTCCTTAGAAACTTTCATTCATTCATTGCTTTATTCGAGTTACACATTGTTACTCCGTATAGGCTTTGCTAGGCAGCGAATTTTTTTGCATCCCATCTTTGGTGATGTTTCTACACATCATATCCCTTGTTGGAGTCCCGTAATTGTGAATACAAAAGTTGAATGCTAATCACTTTCTTTTGTAAAACATTTCTGTCGAAAATGCATTTATCGTCTCCTGCCTGTTTGGACTGGCATTACACTTTACGGGATTATGCTTAAGCCATTTTTGAGGGTTGACGGAAAGTCGTCTGCTCATGCTTTTTTTATGAAATGACTTACTGTTCTCCATATTCGTAGGTTTTCTCTAATGATCTGTAGCTTTTCACTACTCATTTTCTTATTTTAAACGTAATATTACATTCAGTTTTTAGAATATGATATTATAAATAATATGCAAAAATCCTTTAAAGATAAGTTTTATTTTTAGCAGCTTATTTTGAGGAGGTAAGCAAGGTAGTACATTTCGGTTTTTATTTCAACCATTATGACTGACATAAGTTTAAATAACAATAATGAACTGTAGTGCTCTCTTCAGTGTATCTTTAGGTTATGTAGGTGAACTTTTCTAATGATTGTCTCTTCCATCAACTAACCGACAAAGTCTCCTACTTTTCTCTATATACGATATAAGCAATAAAAACATTTCCTTAAATTGTGAAGCACACACAATATCATAAACAAAGTAAATGACTATTACTAATTCCGCAAAAAATAAATTGTTATGCATGGTAGATTTAGAGAGCTGATATCTCGTCTTGAATGCTCTTCTTCATCTTTATAAAAATTCCTTTTGTATCTTAGTTTTATGGAGTACATTGAGTAAGCGTGCTGGGAAACATGATCACGGAGGTCTCAAAGTGGAAGTAATATATGTCATAGATTACTGCGAACTTTCTTCCAACTTCCTTTCCTTCCTGAGCAAAATAGAGTAGCTATTTTCTTTGATGAAACGGTCTAATTTTGTAATGATTTGTAAAGTTTACTAGTCTGTCCTCTCATACTTTCTAGTCCCTGGGTTGTTTTCCAGGTATATTAATTTTTGTTTTTAATCTACAGGAAAATCATTAAATATCATTTGAAATAGTTTAAGATAGCTATTTTTAGGCCATGGTTAGGTTAGTTGTAGTAAAGAAAGTAAGCCAGAAATATATTCAAATAATACTAATTTAATCAAAATGAGAATGATATTAGAACACCAAAGCTGAAATAACATGCTGGGGAAAGTAGTTTGTTCAGTGTTTAGTATTGTTTGGATGGTAGTATGGATGAATTAAAATGATAAGCGAGAGGTAATTAAACTGTACTCTAAGAATTAAAAGATTATGGGCGTTCCATAACTATTATAATATTACTCCCATTGTTTTCAAAATTCAGCCCAAATACTTGTGCTGCTACACGTGCTCTAGTTTATTTCCTTCTAATTTAATATTACACTTCCTCCAAATCTTGTCAAATTTGATTCTTTGGCTTACTTGTGGTTCTTCATCCAAAAGTGCTCGCATATCTCCTGTTAAGCACTTAAAATAACTTTAATTCATTGCCTGGGTCTTTAATCACTCCTTGATCATTCGGATACATACTTCACTTTCTCATTTCTGCCACTAATACATAACTACCTGCCCTTTCCTTTCCACCATAAAATTTTCTTTATATTTTATATTTAAAACCACTATCATTACGGACCATATATTGACGATAATAACTTAAAGAAAAAAGTTCATTTTCTGAGGTAACTGAGAAGGTAGTGTTTTCTTAAATATTTAGAAATTTTCTGTGAAAACTTCTAGCTTGAATGGGGAACGTTTTAATCGCCATGATACACATGCATGTATTTTATTCACTAGTTATTTTTCCGTAGAATGCACAAAAAATTTAAAATTTGATGTATTAATAATTTACCAAAGAAGAGATTCCCTAAATATATGGAAATGACTACCCATAATAATATTAGCTAAGCTGCAGGCGTTTTCCGTATGTATCTCCTTTGCTCACATAATATCATTATCTTATTCTTTTTCTCCCTCCCATGGACTACAACCTTATCGTGGTGGAAGGGCTTGTGTGTTCCGATGACCCCTAGAGCTGTGCTGGCGGGAGTAATAATTATTTCTCCTGGAAGGGTCACCCATGCCAGATAGGTCGAAGGTTAGGAGCCAGACGAAAGGTAGTCCACGCAGCGTCTGTTCCTCAGTGAGGCGGCTGCAATGGCGTCTGACCCCAGTGGGGCAGCCATTAAGTGATGGTGTCACGTTAAAAACACTATTGAGGAAGGCAACGGGAAACCACCTCAATTATGATTCCCAAGAATATAATGATGGGCACTATAGATAATATGAGTCCTGGCAACTACGGGACTCGGCCCAAGAGGCCGTGTGTCGTGCCCGGCAGCGGGAGAGGCAAGGCTTCCGCGGTCGTCATCCCACGAAACCCTTGCAGGGAAGAAATAACTGCAGCAGAACAGAAACCTCAGAAGAAGGCGAAAGTAGTTAGAATAGGAACCTGGAACGTCAGAATAATGTTGAGGAGAGGCAAATTAGAAAATATTTAGCGAGAGATGGAAAGAGGTAATATAGATGTTTTAGGTCTCTGCGAGGTGAGATGGAAGGATAGCGGCGATTACTGGAGTGAAAATTATAGAGTGATATACAGCGGCGGGGACGAGAGCCAACGAGGGTTGGCCGTAATTTTAAATAAAGGGGTAGGAAGAAGCGTAGTCAACATAGAGCAAGCGACAGATAGAATTTTACTCGATGAGATTAAAGCAGAGCAGACGAACTTGCTCATTGTTCAGGTATATATGCTACCGAGCATTCACAAGGAGGAAGAAGTCGATAGGATGTATGATGAGTTAGAGGATATCATCGCGAGTGTTCCTGCAGGGAAACATTTGATAGTGATGGGGGATTGGAATGCGACGGTAGGCGAAGGAAGAGATGGTGGTGAGGTGGGGGACTATGGGTTAGGCACGAGGAATGAACGCGGGGAGAAAGCAATTGAATTCTGCAGGAGACAGGGATTAGTCATCACTAACACATGGTTTAGACACCACAAAAGGCGTAGGTATACATGGAAAATGCCAGGTGACTCAGAAAGGTATCAGTTAGATTATATTATGGTTAGGCACAGGTTTAGGAACAGTGTGATAAATTCGCACAGTTTCCTAGGAGCGGATGCGGACTCTGACCACAATTTAGTTGTTATGAAATTTAATGTTCGTTTCAAGAAGATAAGGCAAGGGCGGCGGGTAAAAAAATGGAATTTAGAAGCAGTAAATGAATTAACAAGGAAGGAGTATCAGCAGGCTGTGGAGAAAATGATGGATGACGGTAAAGAGCTGAGTACTATCGAAGAAAAATGGGAATGCATCAAGAAAGTGATATCAAAAGCCGCAAAAGATACTATAGGAACCGTTAACGGGAAAAGGATAAGGAAGCCATGGGTAACGGATGAGATGATAGCAAAGATTGATGAGAGCAGAAGATGGAAAAATGTAAACACAGAGTTAGGCAAAATGAAGTACAAAGAGTTAAACAATAAATTGAGAAGGCCTACAAATAAAGCAAAATAAGAATGGTGGAAAACGCAATGCGAGGATATGGAAAGTTTACAGAAGAAGGGTGAAATTGGTGCTCTATACTGCAAGGTGAAGTTACTATCGGGAAGTAAGAAGGCAGGATCTGTGCTAGCAGTTAAAGATAAGTGGGATAGGATAATAGTTGAACCAGAAAAAATCCAAGAGAGATGGAAGGAATATATAGAAACACTGTATGGTAGAGACCTTAGGCCGACAAGATTAGACATAGAAAAGGAACATGACGTAGAAGAAGATAGCTTAGGTCCAGGCATACTCGACGATGAAATAGAAAGGGCATTAAAGGAGATGAAAGCAAATAAGGCAGGGGGGGTGGACAACATTCCTGTAGAAATGCTGAAATGGTTAGGAAAAGGTGGGAAGAAGGCCATATATGGACTGATTGGTAGTATCTATGAGGAAGGAATCTGGCCGGAAGATTCTGTGAGATTGGTGTTAGTTCCTATTCCAAAAAAGGCAAAGGCTAGGTCATGTGAGGATTACAGAACAATAAGTTTGATATCCCACGAAGCTAAAGTTATTCTCAGGATCATCAACAAAAGGATAGAGAGTAAGGCAAATGATTACTTAAGGGATGATCAGTTTGGGTTTAGGAAAGGAAGAGGTAAGCGTGATGCCATTGCAGTAATGAGATCACTAATCGAGAGGAATATAGAATACAATCAGGACGTTTTTGCCTGTTTTGTAGATTTCGAAAAAGCGTTTGATAGAGTGAATTGGGAAAAATTAATGCGTGTACTGCAGAAAATAGGAATGGATTGGAGGGACAGGAGACTGATCCGCAACCTGTACATGACTCAGACTGCTCAGGTGCGAGTGGGGAACGGAGAGTCAGGATGGGCAGTGTTAGGAAGAGGTGTAAGGCAGGGTTGCCCATTGTCACCGGTACTGTTCTACGTATATGTGGAGGAAATGATTGAAGAGGCATGGGAAGACCTGGAGGTAGGAATGAAAGTCGGAGGGGAATTCGTAAAATCGGTTAGGTTTGCTGATGACCAAGCATTAGTTGCTCAGTCAGCCAAGGGGTTGCAAGCATTGCTGAGTGAATTGGAGGTTCAGTGCGATAAATATGGGATAAGTATCAATATTAATAAAACAAAGGTTATGCGATTTTCCAGGAAGAAAAAGGCTAAGCTAAATATTAAAATAGGCGGGGAAAAAATAGAGCAGGTAGAACAGTTTACATATCTCGGAAGTGTGTTGGACCAACACGGTCAAAGTGGTAGGGACGTAAGGAGAAGAATTGCGCTAGGCAAGGAGGCTTTCTCAAGGAGGAGGGAGTTGATGACGGGGAAGTTGAGTAGGGATGTTAAGACAAGACCCGTAAAAACTCTGATATGGAGCGTAGCTATGTACGGCGCGGAAACGTGGTCGCTGAAGCAGGAGGATAGACGTAGATTGGAGGCTTTTGAAATGTGGGTGTGGAGAAGGATGGAGAAGGTGAAATGGACTGAAAGGAAAACAAATGAGGAAGTACTGGAGATGGTGGGTGAGGAGAGGGGTTTGTTGAGAGAAATCCTATGGAGACAAGAAAAATGGATGAAAGGCGTATTGAGCGGTAGTGGAATGTTGAAGAAGGTAATAGAGGGGAGAATGTTGGGCAAGCGAGGAAAGGGTAGGAACAGGATAGGCATGTTGGATGGGATGAAGGGAGGAAAGAAGTACACAGAGATGAAGAGGGACCTGTTGTAGTTTAGGTTGCTGGATTGGGTTTTGTTTGGAGTTACAAAATATTTATTTATTTGATAGTTGTGTCCATCCACAAACCTACCTTAACCGGTAGATTACCTAATAATAATAATTCTTTTTCTATAATATATTAGATAATATCATTATCTTAGAAATATCTTATTGTCTTAATCTTCCTAAGTAATTAATCTTGAATCGTTTAATTATCTGCTTCCGATGCAATTCCTAAAATCGTTCGTCCCAAGCTGAAATAGCGGGAGTAAAACTTTAGATTCAGCTCGAGGCATAGATTCAACATTCGTTCACTACTTTGTGAATGAATATATCAGATTTTTTGTACCGTAAAATTTTTCGAAGCATCTTTCAAAATCAAATGCTGATTGTCCGTAATATGGAGATTAATTTAAAAGATAAATAAATAAAATGCTTTACCGTAGGGAATGACGCATAATTGGTTGTAACTTTGTACAAGTGAAGACAAATTTATTACACATATATTTATTTTAATCGAGCTTTGTTTTACAGTTCGAAACTTTTTCCGATGTTCTTTAATAACTAAATATGTTGGGAATGAAAATCGTGGCCATATAACTAATTCCTCCATATCCTAATTATCCTTCCCTTGAATATTCCGTACACTTCAGTTTCTAGGATCTGATCTGGCTGAGTTTACTGTCGACATACCCAATCTTACAACCCATAGCACGTTAAGGAAAATTATTTATTAGTCGTGGATGGTAACTAATTACGATTAGATAATTATGCCAATCCATAGATGAGCAGTTTTTGATAAGAATTCCGTGAATTATTTAATAAGGGATAGCATATTAATGTTTAATGAAAAACAATTACCGGAAAGATATTATGATTTTGGGTCTGTCTATGATAAAGTAATGTTTATTTTATAAGCATATACACATGACATCCCCTAAACTTCCCTGTTACTTCTTAGAGTTCAGACACGTATGCTTCCAGCACCCTAATGTTCTAAGTCCTCCTGACATTATCAATCAATACCAAAGGCAAACATTTCCATCTGCTTGCGGGTAGCTATCGGCAGGATCGACCGGTATTCGTCGCACGTGTGCGGACACGAGTACAGACTTCAAAATTTAAGGTCGTATCTTGTCGAATGAAGTACGTCGGTACTTTCGCGGGTGCTGGGAGTGCGGACCTTTTGTCCGCTGGCTGATCGATGATAAGATTTTTCTGATTCGCCACCATCGCAGCTCAGGCCTGCCTCTCCTGCCATTAGCCTCCTCATCCAGAACAGCTCAGCGGATTGCCGAGCGGTTGTAATGGACGGTCGCTGGGGATGGTCCGGGCGTGAGGCTGAGTGAAATGGCGGCTCGAGAGTAATTGCAGACCTTAATAGCCAAGAGCGAGATATGGTTGCTCACGCTATTGTCCTTCTTATTCTCGTTTAATTTTTTTGCGACCCCTCGTCGACCTCCCCTTTCACCCTTCGCCCCCACGGGTCGGAGATCTACGTGTCGACCCGTCGTCGGCTGCGTCGGCTTGCACGCCCCAGAAATTAACGCCGGATGACATATTCCGCGCTCCTCTGTCGCCACATCCGCCATTAAACGTCGCGCGTAATCGAGGAATTGTACGAAGCAGCCGCAAAAAACTGGTGCAGATGCGTGGGGTGGTATAATTGTCGAGAAATAATATATGCTGCACCTACTAGTTTCTCCCCTCTATCCAATATCTTTTGTTACTCATTTTTCCGCGACACCCACCGTTCTCTGTCATCTCGCCTCTCCCACTTCCCCTTTCCCCTCCCGAACTTGCCAGGTGACGCAACAATGGGTCGATTTTTCGCGGCTTGATCCACGGCATGCAGACGAAAAACCTCATGGGAGGGAAACTGGAAGGGAGGAAGTTGGGAGAAGGATTAAGAGAGGGGGGGAATGGAAGAGTGCATGCATGCAATTGGGTATCGTGCAGAACTCGGGAGCTCTGCGGAATGTATCTCCTCTTTTATTCGGGGCTTTTAATGCAGAATACAGATGGACCCGGGAGGTGTGTGGGCGGGGGGGAGATATAGCGGGGATCAAAAGAATATGCCGTGGTGGGTGGGGGTTAAAGCGTGGGCTGCGCGAGCTTTAAATTCTGCTCCGAGGTTATCGTTTTGTCCGGATGGGGTGGGAATGATGTGGCCGAGGAAGACGGAAAAGTAATGGCACATTTCTGCGTAATTAGGATGCCGTTAATTTTTATTTTGGCAAGGCCATTCATCCAACTGAATGCAATCGAGGACAAAGGCTTTGTTCAGACATGACCAGCCGAGCCTTTTTAACCTTTGAAAGCGTTCGTGGATTATTAAAATGCAACTGCTTACCAATGCGTTAAATAAAATTCAATTACAAGGCTAAAATAATGAATATATTGGTTTGAACACGATTGCATTTAGATTTAATTTCGCTAGCTGGTAATCCTAATTCTTTAATGATATGGCCTTAGGAGAATATGTTTATTGTCCTTGATTTGAGGATCTTATTCGTTGGGAGAGCTATTACATATTTACGAATATTTTTGCAGGTTATGTTTTACAATTGTTAATTTTTTTCTTTATTTCTAATAATTATCAATTGAAGAGTAATAATCAAAATTTCAAATATATCTTGCAAATATAGATTTGAGGGATCTAAAAACTTTAAAATATATTTATATTTATGCAAAGATGATATAATTTTTATTAGTTTTACATCTGAAAATTAAATTAAATTACTTTGAAATCATTTTGATTTCAATCAATTGGTTTAATATCTCACTTTGTTGTTATATATTTTCTGGATAAATACTTCAGATATAATTTTACGGTTCCAGGGATAATATTTACTATATTGTGACATTAGATTAAAATTCTTTACAATAACAATGCGAATTAATGGCAGAACATGCGGAAGCATAAACTCATTAATGTCTAGTGTAACTGATAGAGAAGGTCGTAGAAGAGACTTTAATTTGTGGGAGTATGTAATGAAAGCCCAAAGTTCTTGCCAATTTTTGTTTGTTTTTGATGGATTCTCACACTAGCTAGGGTCTTGTCGAAATTCAATTACGCGCGAAAATGTTGCGAAATTGGAGTCGGGTCGGTCGAGAAAAGCGGTTTGATGGAAAGAAAGAATGCGACGGTTCTCATCAAGCGGCAGAGGGAAGGGCGTTGATGCGTGCTTTGGACGACACTTTCATCGATTCCTCAATTCGCCATTAGCGGCAATTTTTCCGGAAATCAATCTGCCAACCGCTGTGATTATTTGGCGAGGAATGAGATGGCTTAAACGTAATAAAAGCGATGCTCAACTGTTGTACGAAAAAAATCAAGAGCGGGCCATTAATTCAGAAAGCCGCCGTTTCCGCTGTCAAGCCCCACCCTCTGACGTCGGGAAGGGGAAGTTCACCAATGGTTTTGGGAGGGGGGGAGTGAAAGAGCCACGCAGCGTCACGTGACACGTGGGGACTGTCCTCCCCCTCCGAGCCTCTACAGCACCCTAACCCCCCTCACGCCGGGGTCATAGGTGTAACTCTGTTTAGATGGCGTAGTTTAATGAAAAACGGACGGATGAGTTTTTGCTTTGTGCTTTGGAGACTTGAACGCAAGATCAGCAAATCAAAGGAATATGTGGAATTTTTCAACCATTCAGAGCGCTTAAATACTCCATACTCAATAAAGCTAATCTAAAATGTTTAGATTAGCATTAAGAATCATATGACAAGTAAAGAACTATATTTGCACGAAAATTGTGTTTGTGGCATATACAATTGAAAGTGCATCCTTCTCAACTTATAACACAATATTCTCTGAAAAGCAGTTCTCAAGGGTTTTTGTTAATCCTTCGTAGTTAGAATGTTTGATCAGCACTCTAGTAAAACATATATTTACCTTTTACTCATATTATCTACTCCTGGTTTTATGTACATTGTGAAAATAATATTATTTTTTTTGGATGAACTGCTCTCCTTCCAGGCAACTAATCCGTTTACCAAACATTTAACAAATACTGCAATCAATATAACATTTCTCTTCCTTTCAAATCTGCTTAATACCTAGCTACTATCTACGGCTCACTTTTATATTACTTTCCTATGCTGTTAAAAAGAAGATGATGATCTCAGTAAGAGCATACATATCACACAAACTCCAATTAATCGTTAGTTTGGATTTTTTGTTGGCCATACTTCCCATTAATCCAAGGATTAGCATTCGGAAGGACATGGAACCTGCCCAATAATGGAATTAGACCTGAAATACGAGGATTAACAATCTGGTACACAATCCACCGAAGTAAATAGACCAGGTCGAATAGGTTACACGGAGGTGATACGGAATTTCATTGATCAGCCTTTATAGAGAAGCAGTATATCCATTATTTCAACAATGGCTTTCACAATAGGGTTTATTGCATCGGAGGTGTATTGCTTTGGAATTGTGAAGTATATATGTAAGACAGTAGTTCCCAAGAAAGATAAAATAATAATATTATTAGTTTTTATATTATAACCTTTCCATAAATTAAGAGTAAAGTAGTCTAAAACAATAAATCATTCTGCGATATTTTGTAAAGATTGAATTATTTACATGCGATGTCTTTCTCATAGGTATAGGAAATCAATCTTCTAACATTTGATATAGAAATTACTATAAATGCAAAAAATATGGAGAGAATCTACATGAACTAGTGTTGATTATTTATTAAAAGGCCTAGCGAGGTAAATGGACCAAATGATAAGTAATGGAAATTGCGACAGTTTGACCTCAACACCTTCGTAAAATGTGTTCAATGAAGTCCTTATATTCCTCACCATTTTTATTAAGTAAGAGATCTTAGAATACCTCTTCTTTTTTTGTTAAGTAAAAAAGTGAAGAAAATACCAAAAAAAACTTGGAACATGGAAGTAGTTTCATATAGTTCAGAAACCTGGTCCTTGAAACAAAAAGATAAGCGTTGATTGGAAATATTTGAGATAATGGGGTGTAGAAAAATAGAAAAATACGGAAAGGAAAACAAAAAATTAAGTTGAAGACATGTTAAAGGTAGAGAGAAGGCTTTAGGAAGAAATTTTGAGAAGGCAGTGCAAATGGATGGAGGAAGTCAGGAAATGCTGAGAGGCAATGGAATACTGAAAACGGTACTTAATGTGAAAATGCTTGAAAAGCAGGGTAAGAAGAGCAAAATAACATTGGATCAACTTAAGAAAATAGACAGTATATTTGCGTATATTAGTATATAATGAGATATATTTATATCTAATAGTGTTCAATGATATTTTACGTCATGTCATTTAAGGCTTAGGAGTAGAGTAGTGTGCAGAGCTAAGTCCATTAAAAAGCTTCCCTAGCGTAGAGCACTGCTACAAATGATAATTTTACCCAGGCCAAACGAGCTACTTTGTATGAATAAAATCCTTCTACTACCTGTATTAACCGAAACCCTATTTAGAAAGCACCTCGACCATTACAGATTTTTTAGTGCTAATGGGAGTTCTTTTGGTGCAGTAAAAATAATTATTTGTATTTTTCAAAGGTATTTTCAGGTAATTAGACCTTATTAAGGAAGAGAAATTGGGCTTAATTATAAAAAAGACACACAAAGCGAGTTCTAGACTTTATTTTCATAGATTAATAGGCTAGGGCGTTACCAAATTCCTAATTCAGGGAGAAATGTATCAAATATCTTAATTAAATTAAATAACCCTGATATTGCACTATCTATGCATACATGAATAAAGTAACTTTTATGACTGTAATTTTATAAAAGATGTATGGAAAAGGTTTGTAAAACTTTGTTAAGAATAATTTTTCTCCTTAAACTTAAGGTTCGACAATAGATAATATACAAATACTTTTGGTTATGTCCAGGTCCCCTTTAAAATACAATATTCTTTAAGGTGATATGAAACTAAAATCAAGTTGTACTTTATTTTAAAAATTTTAGAGATATCGGTTTACTTGGAAAATCCTTCGTTTCCTTGTAAAGCTGCCGTCTTGTTTGGGGAGGTAACCATCCGTTGAACAGTGATTTTCTGTTAACAATTTATTGAATAACTTAGCCCTGTTACTAACGTGGAATTGCTTTTCGGGAAGGTACCTTTTCTTGGCTTCGGGCCCCTCATTCTCGTGCCTCGCTCTCTGAGATGAGGTATTTCGAGTGAGATGGAATATGGGATGGGAAGGAACGGGAAGGAAAGACAGTCCTGTTGGAAGAGGAGCGGGGAGTGAGTGGAGCGCGACGGGAAAGAGAAGAGTTTGGGGTTTCCGGCCTCGAGCAAATTTTTGGGCGGCGAAGTGATTGTAGGCCTTGGAGCGTTGGTTGCCATTGGGGAGAAGGAAATAAGTCAAGGCAGCCGTAGGAGAGGAACCTGAGAAACTGGGGAGGATGAAGAGGTGAAGGGAGGGTAAAAGAAGAGGGGTATACCTGAATGGTGGACCAAAGTACATTGGGCCAGGTGAAACCGTTTTCATGTGAGAAAATTGAGGATTCGCATCTTCAATGCGTCAAACTATACGTGGCCAAATTCACACAAGAAAAATCGCTAAAAAATGGCTGGGAAAGAATTTAACATCATTTAAACAGACTTCCAAACCGTTTTCACTAGTTATGTAAACGGCACGTCATCAATTTTCAGAACAATTATTTAAGGTATTCTATCTACTTAAAGATAGATTATGGACTGTTTATGACGGCTTTTTATTTCTAAGTATCTCAAAAACTTCCTTTTTTCCCCCCGTGAATAATTAAAAAAAATTAATTCTTCTTTAAAATTAAAAAAAAAAATTAAACTTCTGCTTCCCTTCATACTTGTCCAAAATCCTCTTTTTCCTCTCTCCCGCTTACTCAGTGTTCTCCGTTTTATCACGGCTTATTACTACGTATCAATATTTCCTCAATGGCATTTTGCGGCCTATTTCGTGTTACCCGAGTAATATCCTCTTTTCGCTCTCCCCGTTTAAAGGCTCAACATTTGCCTTCCTCTCTGCTCAACTAATTTTCTCCATTTCTCTTTTCACCCGTTTAAAACCCTCCAATCTACGCTCATCCTTTTACCTCAAAACCAGGTTTCAAATTCATGAGGTTCCTTGCTACGTGTTAATTTCTTCATTACATAGTATCCTCTAACCACAGTTGTGTAACTACGTATAGGTAGATAATGAAGTCGCCAAACATCAGCTAAGATCCAATATCACTGTGCTATTCGAAATGAAATGTACCCAGAAGGAAATTATTAACTTGTAAATTATACTTTAAGAGACTGCTATATTTTCTTTACGGTTTGCCTTACAGACCCTGAAAATTAAACTCTGATGTGTTTGACCCAGGTCTTTTTATGTTAGCAAACCACAAAATGAATTGAGTTAATAGTTGTATGAAATATTCATTCGAGAACATGTTCTCCTATTTTGCGCAGTTGCTCAAATATTTTTGTATATTTTTCGTGTAATGTTTCGGTAACTATTATAATATTTTGGGTATTATATATTATATATTTTGGGTATTATATTGAGTATTTAGCTTTATTTTATGAAGTATTCTCGGATCTACCACTGGGTCAGGGGTTCCATGGACACGGTGGAAGGCCCGAGAATCCGTCATGAAGCAAATACGCCGTGAAAACATCAGATCTTACTAATAAGCTTTATATTAGCAGGATTTTTTACTATAAGCACCGTATTTTAATTCTTCCAAAACACCGCCGGAAAAGTAGCGCTGGGACGATGCCTTATGCTTTCAATAGTTTTTTAACAAAACAAATAAAAATCTTAGTGAGAATTTTTTGATTACCAGATCATATTGGAAATGGTTGCTTTGCGATAAATTTTGTAAACAATTAGAATGAAACTTTTAAATTCACAACCATAGCATAGTTACGCTGGAAATAATCCTGATTCACGTTTGAAGTTAATGAAATATTTCAAATCAGTTAATGATAAAATTATGGATTGGCAAAAGCAAATGTACTTCATCACTATGAAGTACTAATTTTTGCAGGACTAATCTAGTAGAAACAATGAGAAATGCAAATGAATATTTCTTCATTTATTTTTGCGCAGTTTTTTGTCATACGAACTCATTGACCTTTTTCCCTTTCATTTTCATCTTTTCTATTGCGTGCGTATTTATAAGCCTCGGTATCGGAAGTGGGAAGTGGTGTCTACTATGTTTTGTTACAATTTTATTTATACAAACCTCACGTATTTCTTCAGCTAACTACAAAATATATATTATCTTAGTCGATTTTTGTGGAGTACCCTTTTTGCTCATCGTCAATGACTAATTAAAAAATTCATTTACTAGATGTAATGTCACTGGAAAAATTATTAGTTAACATAAAAATATATCTCGTCTCCGGTTTGATTCTTGACTAAGAAACTTATGGAAAATGCTCCAAAGCGATAATATGTAGTCTTACCGACCGTTCAGAGATCCACATGTATTGAAGTAAATATTGCAGAGCCTATCTTCTCCTAGCTATATATATCTAGGCTATTATCTCTTGAGATGAAGTAATGCTTTCATTTACCCCACTAAAAGTCTTTTTGTGGTCCAACATAGATTGCAATAGGCAGAAACAATTTAAAAAACATTCATAATGATTTTTAAATCTTACAGCTAGTAGAGCTGTCAGAGGATAAGTAAAGTTGAAATTAAATGATTAGTCTTACGATGTGTTCATAAAGTCATTGATGAAGAGTGTTTGTTAAAATATCTGTATAAATGACACCCACTTTACACGTGAATGAAGTTTGCAATGCTTAAATATTCGTCCAATTATCGAAGAATGCCAAAGTTCGACGGCCTAAAGTGCTATTTGCTCATCACAATCTCATTGGACAAGTACTATAAATTCTGTAAGTGTATTATGTCTCAGTGTCATCGTTTAGTTAATCATAAGATTTTTATTAGCATAATTAATGATTTATTTCGTGCGCATCGTATTCTGCGAACAGACAGAATAGTTTCCAATCCTGGATTTCAATAATCCTGTCAGACTTTCTCTAGGCTCATAACCATTGTTCTCAAAATCCCCTCAGCATTTTTTTCATGTTAGAAATTAATGTCTTCTGCGTTGAGTTTTAAGTGCTTCTGTAGTATTAAAGCGGAAGTGAACCAAACCTCATTGACGTTTACATACCTTCCATGTCATTTTCAATTTTAACTTTCCATACAATTCATGTATGCAGTTCCTAAGATGTTCCAAATGTATTTTATTTCATTAATTAACTGCTAATTTATTGATAATAGTTAACTGCTGCTAACCATGGATCCCATAGTACAACCTGAATCATGTTTGAACTTTTGAACCAACTTCTGCCCTGCCTTCTACGTGGGTGAATGCACCACCACCCTTTCCCTCCGCAACCGCTATTCCAGCAAATCTCCCATCTTCCTTAATTATCTAATCCATACTCATACTGCTTCCCGCGAACAATTTTTCGATGACTGCTTCTCTGTTTCGGTGATTGAAACCCTTCCCAAATCTCCAAGTAGCATGGAGATGAGAACCCGCGTGATGGTGCATATCTGGGTGCTCCAGTCATTTAAACCTTCCGGGCTGAATCGAATCCAATGAATCCATCCACTAGCCGCTTAAATAAAAAATTCCCACCACCTTGCCGTTTCCGATTCGTCCCTTACCTCTCCTCCCCCCACCCTTCCCCCACACATATCCTCTTCGCTCTTCCCCCGAGAACTGTATGCTGATGTTGACGGCTTTCCCGTCGAAACGTCAAAGCTACATAAACTACATATGTGAGTGTCCTTTCTTCTGTGTTTCAAATTTAAAAAAAATACACCAGTGTTTATATATATTTTCGATTTTATGCATAAATGTTGCCAAGCTCCATCCATTCAGGTGATTACCAACAAAAGTAAAGCAAATACTGAGGACGGAAAGGGATTATTAAATGAGGTTTGATAATATGTCAAAAATTACCCCTCCGAAGATTTCTGGCATTTCTTAACCTTAATAATTAACAGTAATGTAGTTAAGGTAGATTTTCAATGAACTCGGAATTAAAGCAAACATTGAAAGATTAGGAAACTATGGAAAATAATAGCTGAGGATGTTACTCTAAATTAAGTTTTAAAACTCAGTATGAAAATTTAAGATCATAAACAAACTTTAAGGAATAATTTAAATTTCATTAACAATATTCTAGGGCAAATGCAACTTCATATGCAATTAATGTTAAAGTAATGTTAACTTAGTTGAATTGAATAAGGTTTAGGCGCTAGCCAAGTCCATCCAACCTAATAGCGCAAAAATTATCGGAAAAAGATTAGTGGTGAATACCATTGTCAATCAATCAACTCAAAAATAACTGCAAATTCATCTCTTTCTATCTAGTTGGTTGCACGGTGTAGCGGGCAGCTATAAGTTAGAAATATAACTTATCCTTTGAGGGAGAGAGGTCTGTCTGAACATGATGAAACACGTTGCAGCTTTTTCACTCCGTTTAATTTCAGAATTTTTAGATTAATCACGAGTTAGTTTTTTGCCTTTCCATTGAAGAGAATAGCTGGAGGAGAGGGTTCTTGTTCGATGATTAATGTGATTGTTTGCGGGCGTGTTGTACACTTTTATTCTGGTCCAGCTGGTCGCACTTCAGTTGAACGTTTTTGCCTCACCGCATTAAAAGTTGGAGGCAGGGATAGTGACAGTAAAATGCTGAATTTGGCTTAAAACAAGAGGCCAGTCGAATGCCGCTGACCTTGATGAAAATGATAAAAATTAGGAGGTAAAAAAAGATGCCCTTATCCACGATGATTTTATCTATAAATGTGTTTTTTTTAATCCTTTCGCTAGTACATAACAGTGGAAATTGAACCATTTCATTTGGTTAAGGTTCCAGTCGGTCTAATGTAATAGTACTCGTTAACTCTCAAACAGATGCATTTTTTGTAGCCAAGGAAATATCTCTCTTTTTGGCTCTTCATAAATTAGTTTAGTATTTACTCTTCTTTGATTCTATGATTATATATATATATATCCGCTCACATCCGCCTTCCCCACCTCTCCTGTGTTCGTCCTTTGTGTGTTCCTTTCCCCTTTTCTTATATCTATTTCTATGTGAGTGAATATATATATATATATATATATATATATATATATATATATATATATATATATATATATATATATATATATATATATAAATATAAGCTAAATATTAAAATAGGCGGGGAAAAAATAGAGCAGGTAGAGCAATATACATATCTCGGAAGTGTTTTGGACCAATACGGTCAAAGTGGTAGGGACGTACGGAGAAGAATTGCGCTAGGCAAGGAGGCTTTCTCAAGGAGGAGGGAGTTGATGACGGGGACGTTGAGTAGGGATGTTAAGACAAGACTCGTAAAAACTCTGATATGGAGTGTAGCTATGTACGGCGCGGAAACGTGGTCACTGAAACAGGAGGATAGACGTAGATTGGAGGCTTTTGAAATGTGGGTGTGGAGAAGAATGGAGAAGGTGAAATGGACCGAAAGGAAAACAAATGAAGAAGTACTGGAGATGGTGGGTGAGGAGAGGGGTTTGTTGAGAGAAATCCTATGGAGGCAGGAAAAATGGATGAAAGGCGTATTGAGCGGTAGTGGAATGTTGAAGAGGGTAATAGAGGGGAGAAATTTGGGCAAGCGAGGTAAGGGCAGAAACAGGATAGGGATGTTGGACGGGATGAAGGGAGGAAATAAGTACACCGAGATGAAGAGGGATCTGATATAGATTAGTTTGCTAGGTGGGGAGTCACAAAATGTTTATTTGATACTTGTGTCCATCCAAAAACCTACCATTAACGGTAGATTACCTAATAATAATAATATACATATGCATATATATATATATATATATATATATATATATATATATATATATATATATATATATATATATATATATATATATATATATATGTTCAAATCCCGGTTAAGAAAATATTTTAAAATTTGTGATCTGCTCAAAACAGCCTTCCCCACTTGTCCTGTGTTCGCCTTTTATGTGTTTTCCTCTCCCCTTTCCTTATACCTATTTCTATGTTTGAATGAATATTAGTGCGCCGTATGGCGGGATTTCGAAAATGAATATATGTATATTTTTATTCTCACGTTATATTTTGAACACACCTCGTATATAAACATATACATATATATTATATTTATGTAGGTATAAAAAATATATGAATAGAAAAATATATATCCGAGGTGTGTTCAAATATAACGTGAATTTTAATTTTTCGGACAAAATATTTATTTGTTCTTATACATTGATGTTCTCACCTTCAAAATAGCCCTCATTGGAGATTGTGCACTTGTGCCAGCGCTTATTTCATTCCCCGAAACACTTCTCAAACTGGATCTATGAGACAGCCTTTCGTTCGTTCAGCGATGCGCTTTTAATGTCATCTACAACTCTAAAACGACGGCCCTTCAAGGTTCTCTTAATTTTTTGAAATAGGAAAAAGTCACACGGATTTGGCGAATATGGAGGCTGAGGCATCATTACAGTATTTTTTTGGCCAAAAAATCACGAACAAAAAATGAAGTGTGAGCTGGTGCATTATCGTGGTGCAAAAACCATGAATTATTTTTCTGCAGATCCGGGCGTTTTTTTCGGATTGCTTCACGCAAACGGCGTTGAACTTGTAGGTAGTACTTCTTGTTGACCGTTTGACCTGACGTGACCTGAGGAATTCATGATGCACTATCCCATTAAAATCTAAGAACACAGTGAGCATAACCTTCACGTTCGACCGCACTTGTCGAGCCTTTTTCGGTCTTGGCGAGCCAGAATGCCTCCACTGGGATGATTGAGCCTTAGTTTTAACTGCATATCCATAAACCCATGTTTCGTCACCTGTTATAATACGTTAGCTTCAGTAACTCTGCATCGTCGTTTACTTGGTAATTCCTGAGCAACTTCCATTCGCCGCTATTTTTGTTCGCTGTTTGGAACGAACTTTGCTGCCACTCGTTTCATACCCAAAAAATTGGAAAAAATGTCATGACATGATCCAATCGATATGCCAACATCTTCAGCGACCTCTTTAATTGTGATTCGGCGATCGTTCATAACCATTCCTTTCATTTTCTCCACGTTTTCATCGATTGTTGATGTGCTGGAGGGTCCAGGGCGTTTGTCATCTTCAAGGTCTTCACGGCCATCTTAGAAACGCTTATACCACTCGTAACCTCTTTGATTTACTCATAGCTAGCAGCAAACTGCAGCAATCATGCTTTGATAAATTTAATGTATAAATTACGTCATTATTGTTTGAATTCAATGGAAGATGAAAAATAAATACTGACAATTAATTTGTTTGCAAAGCATGCTTCATGTTTGAAGAAATGTTACTTTAAATGGGATGCAAACATAACTTGGAATTCTTTCTGAATTTCTTTCAATTAATGCAAAATGTAGTATTTTTGGAGAAATGTATCATGAAGGTTTTTTTCCAAGGATTACACGTAAATTATACTATTAACTGTTGTGGGATAAGGGAATATAGTTTTAAGCATAGTGGTGTGTTTTTAAATGGTTGAGACTATGATCTAAAAAATTTTAATAATAAGAGTATTATATATTTTTTTCGTATGGTAAATATAGTGTGCTCTGTGTAACTTTTAATGTATTTTGCCACGGTTGTACGGTCAACCACTATAATGCACGATTAAATATGTTAAGAATGGTTTATTGGCTTCAAATATGAAAATCAAAATGTCTCGAGCTATACTTTTAGAGATTAATGCACCTAAATATCGCTAATTTACTTCCAGGTGGTTAAAATATCTTTCTGTAACAAATTGGTGTACGCTATTTATGACCTCCATGCAGCTTTAAATTAGATTAATTAAACAATCAAAGCTAATATAGTAAAGTTTACGAAAGATTAATATCAAACAGAAGATTTTCCGTGATTTTCAGGCAATATTTCATTTTACTCACAGTTTATAAATAGCAGACAGGCATAAATATTTTTTGAGATTTTTATGACATGATTGATTCATTCATAAAAAATTTAAAACGATCTGTGCTTAAACTATTAGTACTATCAAATTTCCTTCTATGCACCAACACGTACTTCAGATATAAAATGACGCACCCCAACTCATCGGAAAACTCGCATAATGAACACAGTTTTCAATTAACCACAATTTTCATGGATTTCGGAAAAAATATTTTTAGCAATAAATCTCCACACTTTTTTATGTGTGAATTAATTTGTTGATTCAGTAGTAAATATTTTCTAGTTAGTAATTGTAGTAAAGCAAAATAAATATGTTAATAAACAAGTAATTGTATTTTGAAATGTAATTGTATACGTCTGAGTTGACATTTTGCCATTTCTGATTTATTTTAATATTTGCATTTCAAGTGTAACATATTTGTATTTGTTGCCACTTCGATCGTATTTAAATAAACATCGTATTTAAACAATTATTCATTAAACTAATTACACGATGAGTTGGAGTAAGGAAATATAACTTACAAACCTTTAGACTTAAGATATGTCATATAAAGTACACGATTTTTTCAGTAGTCTTATGAAGAGCATTGCTTATATAAAATGAATTTTCGAATCAGTTGTTCTTACGATAAAACGCTAAAATCGATGTCAAAAGTTTTAAATTGTGTCAACGGGTGGACACGAGTGATATATCTCTTGTGCGTTAATTTTAAGGCGACCGGAGGTGATTAGTTAAAAGCCGCTTTATACCTCGAAGTTTTACGTGCGATGACAGGAGTCTGCGTCATCTGACAGAGAAGAGTAGTAGGCCTGACAGTGAGAAGTGACAGGTTGCGTGATGTTGGGTTTGAGATGGCTTTTGATTTTAGACTTGACACTTGTGGAGTATGCCCAGCTTTGATGTGGGATGGGCGGAACTATTAAGTACATAATCCCTTAGCTAAGATTTAAGTTGAGCCTATCTGTGGATCTGTGGAAAGAGAATCCGCAAGAGGAGGAAACGCCTCTCATCCACGATCGTTCTCCACGGAGGTGAATGATAAATACTTTTGCTCATCAGAAATGGTAAATTACATATAACAAAACCATAGAGTCAGCCCAAAGTTTGGCTTGCTAAATAGGTAATGGTAAAGCTGATGTTTTGAAATGCTCGTAGGCCTGCCGTATATCAAACTTAGGTACTTAAAGAGCGGACATATATTTTAGAAACTCTTTTCGATAGCAGAATGTTTGTTTTGTCTAGAAATAGATCTTCATCCTTATAGATTAGGGTATATTTTGCAAAATATTTTAGAAAGTCCTATTTGTGCAGTGCGAAAGCCTATTTGATGCTGGAAAAAAAGGTGCGAACAGTGAAGTCGTGCCTGCGACGAACTAGTGTATCTTTCGCAATCAACAAGGTTAACATCGCTGTTATTTCTTGTGTCTTCTGCGGCTTGGCGGTGATATTTGAGAGAATACAAGCATTGTATTGTAGAACTTAAATTCTACATATTTGGCACTTTTCCATTGTTACATTGAACACCTAATAACCTTCACCTAAGCGGCAGGTCACAGAAAAGTACATCAAAAAACCAATTTCAGCTGCATACCTATGCAATAATTTATCAATGTTCTGTAATAGCACCATTCTATCAAAGAAAATATCACAATTTGTATGGAACTGTAAGCATTCACAAGCATTACTCTAATTTGAAGCCAGGAGACAGATATTTTGTGATTCTCTATACCGAATGGGAAAAAATATACCCACGGCAAGGACGTACTAGTTTAATAGCTTATACGTAAACAAAAAGTAAATGAACTTACTTTGATAAAGAGGGTTTAAAATTGACATTTTGACACTTCTTAACTTTTCGGGCTGCATGAGAACTAAATAGCCATTTTGTTTGTCGGAGTTTGCTTGGATTTATTATATTATTATATTTCTGGTACTTTTTCAAAATAAAGAGTGGGAAAACAAGAGAATTTTTCTCAAAATATTGTGTGTTATCCAGTTCTGGCACCTTTCCTAGGCACAATTAACTAATATCTAATTCTTGCACTCGTATTTTCAAGTATAATACCTGGCCAATCAAACAAAAACAAACTCCTTCCGAACCCTTTTATTAATATAAAATGTTGATTATTCGGGACATTTTGTTTGCATTTTCTCAAATTTTTTTACTATTTTCTCATAAATTACCTCATGAGTTTCAATTATGGATATTCCTTACGACTTATTTTCTCTATTATTTGACAAATTGTACTCCAAAATCAAAATCCCATGGATCGCGCCCAACGTTAGCGTAGATTACCTGAAAAAAGATTCAAATTATCGCATTCTTACGAGGCATTTCGAAAATCTCATTTTTATGCAAAAATTAGGCATTTTATTGGGTGTATTGTAAATCAGTATTGTACTTGCTTCCGCCAAGACCTGCTCCTTTACATAGTCGGTGTCACATAGATGATAGAAAGATTAATTAATTAATATTTCTATCATCTAATCTATGAATTTAAATTAATGATAATGTTTTAAGAGTAGCAAAAGTAAATGACAACTACTGCAATGGAATATCAAGAACCTTAGAGATTACTTCATTTTATATTTAACTACAGGAATCTTTATATTAAGTGTAAAATCAGATTTGGTTTTCAGTCCATACAGAAATACTGTCAAAATTACGGAAATTTGGACAAATATTAATACGAGTATGAATTTTTTCTGATTAAGAAAACACGTTTGAACACCTTTATGTGTTCTGTCCTCTTTTATCCTCCTTTTCATTTTTATCCACTATCATTCGTATCTCTTAAATTGGTTCACACACTCCCTGTTGAACTCAATTCAGATTACCATCTCTAAATCATCGAATGTGCCGAAATGTTAGAATATATTGGGATGTTTGTTGTTGAATTTCTTAATTCATGTAGTTTTGTAGATTTTGAACTATAACACCATTATTATATTAGCTTCTAAAGCTGTAGTCATTAAATAAATAGGAAATACTTTATTATAGTATAATAAAGTAGTGTATACAATACTAACTACATCTCAAGTTGTTCCTTGGGAAAACTTAGTCTCTAATTTGAGATTAGATTTAAATTACTCGCTACGAGATACATTTTAGCCTCTGACTTTGAATTCAAGTTCCCGTTCATGAAAACTTAGAGATGGATACAAATATGAAGCTTGTAAAAATATTGAAGGAATTCAGCGCAGATTTGTTACGCAATCTATTCAGAAATTTGAAATGGTTAACCAATGGCTCTTTGCAAGACGACTTGGTTAATCGCATTCATATGGACGCCACACATTTAATCTGTAAGGCACAGGAATAGGCTGTGACTGTAAGTGTTTGAACACTTATTCATGATATGGAAGGGCACCTGAGGAAAGGAGAGATATATTTGAGTAATATTGTAGTTTTTGGCCGCTACATATTTTACAGACTTAACATGCAACACAACAAATTTACTAGTTTTTTTACTTTCTATTAATTAAGATTAAAGAAAAGCACGCCTTCATCTGAGAACTATACTGATTATGGACTGCACCGATTCAGCGCATCAATAAAAGAGCATTTTGAGTGTGATGGCTATAATTCCTATTGGTTTCACTCAAAATACCATATCCATCAGCTCATTTGGATTCCAAAATGATATAATTCGCGGTTCCTTCCAAATTTGTGGAAAATCATCATATACCTGCACGAGTAATGCCACAGAATTTTCTGGAATTCAACATGCAATACTGTTAATTGAAGTACCACAAGCACACTAAAATCATGAAAAATGTTTCCATTGGCTTATTCCATTTTCACATTACTCTCGGACAGGGCTGTCATCCAAATGATATAGAAATAATTATTGTAACTTACAGCTTTCAGATAAACCATTCATAATTGAATACGAAACTAAATACTTTCTTTTTATTTTTCGCATGGAAAATATGAGACGATTTTATTTTACTGATTGATATTCATCCTAATGACGGGCAGGAAAATGAAAGAAGATGAAAGAAAACGTTTTTATGAAATAGTTAAATCTTGTGATTTAATTTTCATTGAAATGTTACAGTATATCTTATTTTATTAATATGGAAAATTTAAAGCATCATATTTGAATTGGAATTGCGTTTTTCCTCAATGATTGGTTATTTTCATTATCTTTATTTGAATATATTATTTTTCATTGAGGTTACCTCAACGGTGATATCTCTATTTTATCCTCCTTATGGGGTCAAAACTTCTGTGATTTTCAATCATTCATGCTGGGCCATATAAATTTGATGTCGATTATGCATATATTAAATATGTATTCTTCTGTTGACCACTACCAGGGAAAAAATACCTTTGGCAGACAAGAAACTTGATTTAGACAATTTGTCGGAGAAAACTGATATCAAAAGCTTTTAATTTGAGAGCACCAATTTGCCGACTGACTTTTTTGAAATATTATTATCATGGTGCCTTTAATTCAGGGGAGTCCTTTTATAATTTTTAGTTCATAAAAAAGAGAGCAGGAATTTTCAGTAGAATATAATTGCAGCGAATAAAAATAAATGCTTCATTAATGTCTATTATGGTTGTCCTTCTAAAGATAAGGTAAGGATAAGGTTCGTGATTCCAAGCAAATTACATATATGTATTAGCATCTACTCCGCATGTACCGGAAAATCAATGTGTTGATACAGAAGTGAGAGAAATTATATATGGAATACAGATAAAGGCTCGTAAAATATAGGTAAAGGAAACTGTACGTCTAATCATTATTTGGAGTAATACAGTATGCATTACTCGTAATGTACTGTGCATGAGCCAACCAGCTTGCTGAAGTTTTATAAGACAACGTATATGTGTATTGCAAAAGGAAGGTCTATAGATGAGATGTTCATGAAACATAACAATATACTAATTAAACAGTAATGGCAAGACAACAAAGTACAAGTAAATAGGATGGAAAACTGTGGAATCCCGGCTTAAATAATGGAATACGTTCGAAAAAATCAAGGGCGAACGACCAAGGGCTTGTTTTGACGAGACCATTTTACCGAAAAAATGTGAATTAAGGGGAAATATCAAATAAAAGCGTCAATGAAAGAAAAGAATTGGAATATTCGATTGAAGGTCGGTAACTTTGTCACAAATATTTGATCACCTGCTGTGCTTCGACATAGTTGATATCTTCCGTCGTCCCAAGTTACTGTCAACTTCACACATCCTCCCGGTCGACACACACCCAGTTGACAGAAGTGCCGGTAGTGGGTCCATCTTCGTAAAAATCATTCTAAATGACATCAAATTTTTTAACAACAAATATAGACTTGGTGCTGTGGTGCATACATTTTTATTTTATGACGACTTATTGTTTTTAAAATGTATGTTATTTTTATTATTTTTCCACAATATTCATGGAAAGAGAGATGCGTCTCAAAATTTTTCCGCTATCCTTATTTATCCATGGAGAGGATTGCCGTCAAAGATATGAGCTCGTAAGTCATCAATGGAAATTGTATTATTTTTCCCTTGTGTCGCTCATCGGAAATGATTGATTTTATGGATGTAAACAGAAATGATATTGAGCTATGACTATCGGTAAAGGCAGAAATGGCACTAGGACTTTGCTTATGTCATGCCAAAATGCCAGGTAGTAATTGTACACTCGAATATGTGCCATGAAATGCTGGTCCGTCAAATGTAACTGCCTCGACTCCTCACGATTTCTTGATTTTACGAACTGTACCAACCATTTGAGGGAGCAAAAATATGACTACATTACTATTATGATTGCTAAATGAGTTAATTGACATACAGTGAACCTCAAATTTGATCCATGCGGCCGATTTAACATAAGGTTGTGATATTGCGAATAGGCAGTGCTTTTTAAACTGAAACTTAACAATAGCAATGCAGAAGACGTCCTCCATATTCCTAATTAACCTTACGTAGCGATACGTATATTCGATTTGTCTCTGCCTTTCGCTTTGTGTATACCTAGCTTCGTCTGTGAGTTAACCTCAATTAAGTAAAACTTCAGATGTAGCAAAGTAATTGGTGAAATTAAAGCATTCATAAAATATATATTTCATATGAATCAGTAATATGATTCAATTGGTAGAAAAATAGTATTTTGCATTCTGTTAAAATGAATGATGAGAAAATCAGACCTTTAGACACGGTTTTAAATGATGTTATCCAAACCGTTCAGTAGGGCAGATGATTTTTCTGATGAAATGGAGGCTGCTTGTTGGAGATGAACTTGGAGGCCAGGTTTTTCTCAAGGTCGTAATATAGCTCTGCTTTGCACACAACTATATGGGCATTCACCCCTCGCCTTCCTTCGTAATAGAAAAAAGGACCTTGCGATCCACTCGAATGCTGTCTCATTGTACCACCACGCAAATATAAATGCGGTCTACTTCCTGCTGCTTCTTTGGAGGAATGTTGTGAGCATTCTAGTGAATGCTCTTAATCGTACACTTTATACGGATACTTTAACTGCTTTAAATGCTTAAAAGTAGTTTATATTAGGGATCAAACTTTTATTTCCCTGATTTCATTTTCTCAAAATTTTCCCACTGGTAAAACTATTGAAAACCTATATGTGAACTATGTTTTTGGAAATATATTTTTAAAATTTAGAAATTTAAAATAAATTAAATGCAGTTAAATTTAAAAATGTTGCAAATGAAACGTCAATCCACAAACTAAAACGATTGAAAGAATTGTTAAGGGAAAGCAGAGAGGACTCGCCTAGTAAAAATATATCCAGCCAAGCGTAGTAGAAATTGGAATATAATAACAATAAATAAGGAATTCTAGGTTACTTCGTTCGATTTTTTTGACGTAAATTTCCGGCACGAAGTAATTCCCGTAGCCGTGAAGCCGCGATGCCCAGTTGGGGAACCACTGACCTACACTAACGGCGAGAATTCAAAGAATCGATGAAAATGGGTTAAAAAGATCCATTCCGCTCGACCGTTGAAGCGATGCAGGTCGAGCGACCCTACTCTCAGGAAAAGGCGCAGCGTTAAAACACAGCGGTCTCGCGTTCTGGAGTTATTGGGGGCGGGGTTGAATGGAGAGGAGCGGAGTCTCCGAGCAGCGGCGATACACGAAGGCCGTGCAGCGGACATCCTGATGGAGCGACGATGTCGGGAGAGGAGGGGATGTTTGACTTGAGGGCGGTGCCGGGCGAGGACTTTTTAAAAGAGTAAAGTGGGTTTTTATTTTTTTCTCTCGAGCTGGGCAGTGGAGCACAAGAGGAGAGGGGGTGTGGGGGAGCGACTCTCACGAGGAGGAAGCATGGAGTATTAGAGGAATGGGGTGCAAGAGGAGTAGAGTTTCGAGAGGTAGCCCTTCGGTGGGAGGAGGATTTAGGGTTTTGAGAGGCGAGTGGAGGAGGAGAAAGGTTTGGAGCGCGGGTTTGGGGCGGAATGGAGAGTAGGTTGGTGTAAGGGAGGAGGTGGAGGAGGAAGTGGTCGCCCCAAAGACGTGCAAGAGAGGCTATCTGTGAATATTTCATCGCCAGTTTACGTCCGATGGCTTAAAACGTTCTCTTCCCCGCGGGCAAAAAAGAGTTGAGAGTGTTTGCAGAGAGGCAGCGGGGTTTAGAAGTGAGGGGTGGGGGAAAAGGCGGAAAAGAGGTTCTGGTATGGGACGAGCTGTGTTCGGAGGAGGAGGGATGGGTTTGGTGAGGGAAAGATACGTCAGCAGAGATGGAAGGCTATTGGATGTGGCGAAGGGTTTGTGATGGTAAGGTGAGGGTGGAGGTCCCATGGGTTAAGAGGAAGAGCTAGAGATGGTAAAGATGAGGTGGAACTTGAGAGAAGAAAAACTATTGCAGCGGTGGGTTGAGGAAGTGTTGGCGCGCTCGGGTGTCGAAGTGTACTTGATATCGTGTTGAAATTTGAGAGTTAAAAAGGGCTTCAGCGGTTGAGTCTAACCCCCATATACCGAAGTATACAGAAATTGAGAAATATTGAGCCAAATACGGCCATTAGCAAAAATAAATGTGGTGGCTCTTGCGTCCCGTTTGATAGTAAAAACCAATGCTATTGTGTCATGATAAAAGTCTCAGGTAAAGAGGAAACGAAGCAGGAGTAAAACAAAAAGTATGTTGAAGAGCACTAGAGGATAGGATCCATGCAGAATTAACAACGCATTTAATGGAATAAAACACACTTTTCAAAACCTTAAGAAATGCAAATTGTGGATTATGAGGACGTCGGGTACTTTTGTCTTTGATTAAATAATGACTGCACAGCGCCACGGGTTTGACAATTTTTAAAATGGAACATCTTCGTATATAAGACCCCGGTGATGGCTGGAATCTTGTAAATATGAAAATGCCGACTCGATTTGAGTGTTTCTGGGACATATTTAATAATTTAAGAGGTAACGAGAAGTTATTAATTATATTTTTTCATTATTTCGTGGTGTTTTATTCTAAACGGGAGTCATCGAGCAATTGTTTGTTCTTCTTCCAATGTTTAGCGTTAAGAATATTTTTTATTGGGTATAAATAATGTTTCATTATGGTATTGCATGGATAAATCGGCCTACACCCCGGTGTGTCCTAGTTGGGACATTCAACTGCATATTGGCTGGGAGACTTTCCGTGGTTTTCGAAAGCTACGGAAGAATCTCAGAAAGAAAGTCGCTTTAGAGCACAATTAAGCCTTAATAAATTATTTTTACATTTGACAGGCAGTTGAAATCTACCCTTATTCGAAAAATTGTCTTCCTTTTTATAATGTTTAACATTATTATTCATATTATAATTAATTAAAATATTTCAGAAGATAGGAGTAGGCAGGAGTGAAGCTTACATGTCAGATATTTATAATTGTCTCAGATTGAACAGAAGGTAGTGGATGGATAGTTGGAATGGATTGTGTTAGGCAGGGTTATTATAGCCTATTGCAGAATTATCCACTACCACCCATGCTTTTCAACATATGCGTGGAGGAGATGTCAAAGGAAGCATGGGAAGAGCCAGAGATGAGGAATGAAATTATGCGAGACAATCAATGATGAAATCAACTTGATTTGCGGATGATATCTTTATTTTGTTAATCAGGAAGATAGCAGTGATTGTGAAATTACTGCTCAAAACATTGAACAATCAGTGTTATAGCCATGGGATAAATAGTATTCATAAGAAAACGAAGGTGTTAGGTTATCAAAAGCAGAGAACGCTAAGATAAGAACTAAATACTATGTGCATAACCTAGAGAAGGTAGAAATGTTAACCTATATAGGAAGTGTTGTAGAAAAAGGTTGTCAGAGTAATTAAGAAATTAATGGAGCTATTGCATTATATGAAGCCACAACCTTGTAGTCACAGGGAAAGAAAATTGGTGAACACTTAAAATAAAGAGCGTGGCTTGGTCTGGCTAGGAAACTTGGTCGTTGGGCTAAGAGGGTATACATGTAGGGTGATGGGTGAATTTTCAGTTGAGTGCCGAGGAAGATGAAAAAGATAAAATGGAAGAAAAAACATTCGATGAAGCTTTGGACAAGGTAGAATAGGAGAGAATGTTAATTAAAAAACTTCAAAGAAGGCGAGAAAAATGAATACAAGGCATATAAAGAGGCATTGACATTTTGAAGATGGAGATAAAAAGGCTAATATTGAGTATGCTGCAAAGATTTACAGAGAAAAATAATGTTAAGTTGGACGAAATGAAGAGTGGTGATGTGGATATGAAGGATAGTTCAAACGTAATGCAGGTTTTTGGAAATTTATTTAGCGTCGTGTTTGTTCGCGAATCGTGGAATTGCCCAGACAGGAGATTCCACAGACACCTACTTCTAGTGGTAGACTGTTCAAAAAAATAATGAAATACAAAACTGTTAGTTATGGTGTTCATACCAATACTAAAATTTACATCTAATCTGGGGTCTATATAATGTTTATGGCATCAAAAATTCAGTAACCCAGAGCCCAGATCCAGAAATCCATGAAGTAAGAGAAAAATTTAAGTGTACCGAAATGTGTATTGGGGATATTTTCTGGGATTTTTAGTTTGCACAGAATGGCAAAATCTGGTGAGCTAGCTAGGGTGAACATACTAGCTCCCATCAGTAACTAATCAATAATATTTACCGGGCAGAGTGAACATAACCCCTGAGCCTCCGGTGAGGCTCCTGGACACGAGCTAAATAGTTTCAACTCTCTTTTTTGGCACAACGGTTAGTACCAGCACACCATATATCTAACATCTAATTTTCATTGATGCATCTCAGATGTATTTCGCAGTTTTTTATCAAAGACCTCTTACAGGCTCACACTCTGTTCCATCCACATAGGGTGAGAACCAAGGGGAAGTGTGCATCAACACTCCATTACAAGCAGCGTCTATAGGTGTCAGTGTAGTGTCACCAACCCACAAACTCTCATGTGCCTACATACGCTCTCGAAGGAGATCGCCCTCCGCAAACAGACCGTGTGTGAGGTTTTCTTCTCAGTACATACATGGTATTCGAGCAGTTTACGAGGCGTTCGCAAGGGTGTTCTCGAAGAGTGGTACATCAAAGGAACGATCGTCTGCTGCCATTCTGGAGCAAACGTCTCCGTCAACATCAAGACTGGTAGCCCGGCTAAGCCTGCTTTGGTCTTTAGCCATTAAGCTCATTAACTTACCGCTCTCCTGCCCTCTCTCTCTCTCAACCTGCTTTAAATAACACACCGCTGGTAACAAACTTACCCACCGCGTCTCCAGAATTAGCTTGATGGTGGAGTATTTATGCCACCTACGCTAAGACCTTTTGGTAATTAAGGTGGGGTTGTAATTATTTGCCTAGCGACATTTGAACATGCGAAATAAACCAAATACAACTTAATGATCAGATGGAAGATCAAGCCGTTCCCATTTCGAATTTTGATTAACATCCGGTGGAGGGCTAAGGATGGTTTGTTTATTAATTATTATTTTTCGTTTGCTGAAGTAGTTCATTGGTAATCGGGGTAATTGCTAGTTGCTACTACTAGATAAATCCGGATTCGTTCAGCAAAGGGAGAGAAGCAACACTATCACATAAAATTTATTTTCGACTGAACGTTACGCTTTTATTGCCCTTGAATTTAAGATATGAATCTCTTTGGATGGATTTATTATCAATAGTATGGGTACTCGTAATACAAGTCTCATTTAACAATCAAAATGAAACTCAAAATGCTCAAGAATTACTTTACAAACATACACTTTTGCTTAATTGTTTTGTTTACCTTATTGGAAATGATTACATAAGACACTGCGCATTCATATTTTAAAGTGTTGCATTTTCGCTAGGTATCCCTTCCTCAAGCTCCATTTTCTTAATTTTTCAAATGGGAGTTGATCTGCATTAGTAGTGCTAAAATGGAACGTGGAGGACACCTATTTCTCAAAACCAAGATAAGAATGAAACAGGCTTTTGTGGGGAGAGAAAGAAGCAAGCAAAATATATACCTATTTAAATGTGTGTCTCAATTAATACGTCAAAGCTTTTTAATATCGGATAATTATAAAAACAGACTATGTAACCAAAATACTGTAATGCGAGTTGATTGGAATGTTTCTTTCTTTAAATGGGTGAAAAACCATTTACCTAAAAACTTTAGCAGAATGCATAGTTCATTAATTTTCCGAAATATAAACATTGATTCCAAATTTTCCATTAATATTTTAACGCAAAGAGAAAACATTGCGTGTGTATCAGTTTCAGGTATTTAGTGACTATTTAATTTTTTTAGTGTGATGACCTATCGTCTTCGTCACTTGAAAAATAACTTTATTGATAGATAAGACATAAGAACAATACTCGTCAAAGACTGAAACTACGGTTGAAATAAGTAATTTTTTATCAATAATAACCATTGAAATCCTTTTTTTCCCTTTCCCAATCCCTTTCTTCCCCATAATTCTTCCATCTATTTCCTCTTGAGGTATCCCATTGCTTCTCAGTGCCACCTGGATCTACCTTTTCTCTCTTCTTCATATTTCTCCCAGCAACCCTATCTCTACATACTATTATGCCAAAATCTTCATAGTTTGGTTCTATTTCCGTCCATTTTTATTTTCTCTGTTCTCCACACACACATCTTGAAATCCTCTACTACTCTCATCGTCTTGTCTCAGCGATCAAGTTTCCAAACCATGAAAAGCTTGACTCGATGTTACAGTTTTTATAATTCTTTATGTATATATAATTGAATGAATATATAAAGTAAATTATATTAAATTTTGAGAGAAAATAGTTTCCCAGCCACTTCTAATGCAACTTCTTTAATTATTTGCGTAAAGGAAGGGTAAAAACTGGTACATTGAAAAGTGTTTTTTTTTAACAAGATATGAGATAAGTGACCTCCAAATATTTGAAGGAGCACTTTAGCGTGGGTTTTTATGTTTATATTCTTTTTTAAAACTACTGTCCTTGATTTTTGGTTTGCCTTTTAATTTAGTGTATTATCTAAATTCAAGCAGTAATTTTGGATATCTCATTGTTTCTGGATACTTTTGTCGGCGTGTTTGTATGTTTAATTTTGATAATATTAATTTTAAGCATTTTAATATAACTTAATTTACACATTTGTAATGGAGAAAGTATGGTAGAGAATAGCTTTCATTTAATCAATTAACTTTCCTGTGACAGACTGATGGTAATATTACCACAGTATTAATGATATCTTCAGGTGCCCTAATAATAGATATTGCCATTGCTGTAAATTCTTAATTTCTTGTAGTTTCTTTTATCTTGAACCTACAGATAAAAATAAAATCAAAGATTCTCTGCCTTTTTTATACTCTGCAGCAGTTCTAAAGTCATATATCAACAAATGAGAATTGGAAAATGAAATAAATTTTACAAATCATAAAAAAACTATATCCATAATGAATTAGCACTTCAATTCTCTTTTCCGAAATTTATACTGATTCAAGAGCGACTTTCTAATGTTACCACTACTCTAATCAGCATATTACTTACCCTATATTTAATTATTTTTCTGAAATATACCCAATCAAATTCCAGTTAATTAAAGTCTTATATTTGAAAAATATTAAGTCAATTCTCCTTGTAAAATACTTATGATAAAAACGCCTGAAAAGATATTCCCGGTCACATTATGATATACTTTTTTTCTCTGCATAGGTATAATGCAGACTTGTTCTGGAAGAATTTTTTTGTATCAATGATGTTCAAATAAGTTCAATTTTTTCAGCCGTACTAAACTTATTGAAGTAAAAATGCCATTTATGCTTTCATCAAGTCAAATCTTCAACTATTTGTATTAGGAAATAAGGCAAACTATCGACTTAAACCAATGTAAAAGGTCATCTTTTGTTATTTTGTACACACGTGAGGCGTGGAAGTTTGAAGCCTTAATTCGGGAAGCATGGCCAGTGAGCGAAGGAGCCACAAGCGGTGGGAGTATGCGGATGCTTTGGAGGAACAGGGACTGTCAAAGTGCGGTCAAAACAGAAAGAGCCCAGAGGGGAAATACAGTAAACCCTGTAAAACAGTGAACCCTGGTGGAGTAATTGTCTTTCGAACGTTGTTTTCATCTTCAGTAATGAGAATGTTATTCAAATATGCTTAGGCGATATTCATTTGGGACCCCTTTGAACAATTCATGAAATGAAACGTCGGAGAGATCGATACTTCAACTGGATGGGTCAATCAGGGTTGCCACTGTAGCGTGTGGCCTTTGTATCGCTACATGGCTGAACCACGCTTCTCCGTTGTTGTGGCTTGCCAACATGAGCTTGCTCTTCACAATTTCTACGCAGTCTATCCAGCCGCAAAAACACTAACGCAGACTAGACCAAGACGCTATTTTCACAGTAGCAGTGACCCTAATAGGATTTTCAATTGCAAGTTAATTTTTGTATAACATTATCGCTCGAGACTGAGAAACATCTTTAAAGTTGCCCTTGATGATAAGTTTATAAATATTTTAGTTTCAATTGATTCCCTGCTGCTTGACATTTGATTTCCTTGATGTTTAAATTAATATATTTTCACGTGGATGGATGGCCATGCCGATTCTCTTTTAATTAAAATAATTGTTGAAAATAAGTCAAAGGGATTCAATATCATAAAACAATGCAAAAATAGGAATGTTTATTAAAATGTTCTCTGAATGAGTAGCCATTTTTATCCAAATTCTGTAAATGGACAAGGAAAAAATTAAAAGAATACACTTTACACTAAAAATAATTGCTCCAAAATATGTCATATTTCATTATCATCTAGGGCACAGAATTTCGCCTTCGCGTTTGACTCCAGCTGATTGAAAGGTAAAATATCCATTTATAATTTAACTATACTATATTTTGTTAGTCGTAACCTTGTATTCGTAAACTTAATAGTTATTTCATTAAATAAGCCATATTATTCTATTGACGCGGGCCGCGGTGGTCTAGCGGGTAGAGCGCTGGAATACTGACCAGAGGGTCCCGGGTTCGATTCCCGGGCAAGGCACTTTGGGTACCTGCAGCTCCACCCAAGCTAGTTGATTTTTCGGGTACCAGATCTTCCTGGGAAACCATAACCGGTACAGGGAAAGGAACTGGCCCCCCTACCCTGATGTGTGAATATTCACACGCCGTCGGGCTTGGTACATGGGTGAGCTCTACCATCACCTACTAAACCGACCTTCGGGTTGATCACTGTGTTTATGGTTTTATTCTGTTGACGTAATTCCATGAGGTTTTTATTTAGATGGAAATATGCTCCATAATTAAGCTCTAATGTTTAGTAAAAATAGAGATAGCTATTTCATTATTGTTTCAATTGATAGAATAAAAGCAAAAATAGATACATACATCTCCACGATAAATTAATAAAGCTACTCCAACACCTAGTTGCCATTTTTTTCTGAAAAGTGTGGTGCACGAAATAAGTTTTGCTGGCCAACGGTCGAACGCTTCGTTTCAGCAGTTGCATAATTTATTTTTCTTAGGTCATAAATGAACGCATTAGGTTTGACTGAAATATGTTAGTACAAAAATCTGTCATTTCAAAGAAAAATTAGGGGAGGAAGCACTGCAAACATATGAATTTTTTTGAAACAAGATTTCACGGGAAACTATCGCTCAGTTTACAGGGATTATATATAATGCTTCGTAAGTCATGCTCACGAAGCCATGCATTTACCAGCAAAATTTGCGAACAGGCCTAAAAACTCTTCCGCCACGTCGCGAGCTGATGTTTACACTTTTATCAGCAGGAAATTTTCCTTATTCATGGTCGGATTAAATCAACCTTTAGAAATAAAAGGACTGCACCGTCAAAAGCGTAGCTGTGCCCTCACAATGAAAAGAGCCATTTTATCATGCACAGAGGAAGAGATTTGGGGAGAAGCATCGAAGGAAGGAGGAAGAGAGAGAAAGAGAGATGGGAATGAATGCACGATTTTCTTGAATCCTTGCTCTGAAGGGAAGGCAAGGAAAGCGCGGCGACTCATCCTTTAGCGTAGTGCCCCGACACCTCGTCGAAGTACACGGTTTTGATGCAAACAGTTGCATGCAGGCGTCTGCTTGCATGAGTACTCCATCCCCCTTCTCCATCCGCCCACCCGTCTCGACCCAATCCACCTTATCTCCCACTCGACGGTCGTTTTACACGCGATGGAACCTACTGCTTAGGTTTGAATGCAAAGCCGCCCTCACCTCTCTCCGCCCCGTCCCTCCGACCCTCCATTCATCCGTGCTGTGAATGCATACTACATGGCCGCTCTACCCCGCTAACCTTTTCTTCAGTTGCCCGCCCACCGCGCACCCTTTTCATCCATCCTGCGGGACCGCCTTCCCTTCTTTTCCGTGCCCATACGACCCGTAAATCCGCCACTTGTGCTCGGGATGGAAGGCAGGCAGTGGTTCGTGTCGTCATTTCATTTTGCGGCTGTGTTCTTTTGCATATAGTCGGTTCGGGGAGACGGCTGTTGAACGTCGTAATTTACTTCCTTCAAATCATCTCTGAGCATGGTAAACTCGAGAGGTGCACCTAGGAGGGGTTGGGGGAGTATTTTTTCTACCGACTATACGTTTCAATTTACGATTTTCGCAGTGTCGGACCAGGATCAACCGAGTGACATGTCGTTGGAAGCCTTGCCTTTGCGACGCCCCGAAGGAGATCTCAAATCTAACATCTTCTCCAAATGCCTCTTTTCAAATGCTCATCTTGGATAACGTGTCCAGAGTTTGCCTCCGAATGTGATCTCTTGAATCTGGTGAGGTTCTTTGGTTGATTATTCTGGAACTCTCCATGAGAAACTCAATAAACTTTTAACATTTATTTATTCTCTGATAGCGGTAAGGTATGCTTTGCATAGCCTTCCCATTGTATAACGTATAACCAGTGTGGATCATGATGCTGATGGTCTAACTATTGAGTATAAGTTTCTGGCGTAAAATATTTTTGTTCTTATGCGCTTCGATCCATCTTTATTTTTCGGAAGATGAAATTTTTATTAGATTTTATGCACTTCCTTGTTTTAGGACAAGATTTAACAGTTATGGTTGCAGCGAGGAGTATATGATGAAATGCTTGCCATGCCAATTTTTCAAATCATTAGGGTACAATTAGTAATTGCGAATTCTTTATCATACCCAACAATGATCTAAAAATTTTTTTTTCATGACGGCGTGAAATGCCTTCCTGTTTGCCTTCGAAAGACATAAAACAATTTCCCGCAATAAACGGAGATCAATCCAGCATGTAATTAGTTTATTTAGTTGGTCAGGGTATGAAAAGGAAAATTAAGCCATAATAGTTTCAGCAAAATCTAATTAATATTTGTATGGTTAGGATCTAAGGTTATCAAATAACATATTTGTTATCGCAGACTTTGGTGCTGTATTAAATTATTTGCGACTTGTTTCTGTCCATCGTAAAATTTAGATTAAAAATTAAGTGCATTTGATTTCTCAAATGGTTTATAGTTTTGTACCTAGTTTTATCATCACTAGTAGTTAATTATGCCACTTAAGTTCTCTCATAGTATAAATTACAGATTCAAGTGTGATGTGGTGGAACAGTTTCAAAATAACAGAGACAAAAATTATTACAACAGTCGGGAATAAATCCTTATTAAGTGGAAAATTCTAATAACCTTCTTCTCTGTGGTTTTCTCATAGTGTAAAATTAAGTTCAGGAAAGGAAAATTAGCTATATTTTAAATTGATAAAAATATTTTAATAATCTGAGTCAGCAATTTGGCTATGAGATGTGAAAGATTACAGCCAGGAACCAATATTCAGTGCATTTGGTTATTAATGCAATAAAAACTATGCGTATTTGCAAATTTATACAATAAACAAAACCAGGATTTTTTTAAGGTAATAATTTCGTTATATTACTGACCAAAAGTATTGTATCATTTCAAGTGTTTCACCAACTTGAGCTGCGATAATTGGAGTTAAGGGACATTACTCATCTGAAATATTTTTTAAGAAAATTTGGTAAGACTTTTTTGGCTTACCTGGGCTTGTGTTTTGACAAATATTGGAATTTCATGAAATATTATATTGAAAATTTGGGATGAACATTAAATAATTTCCAGACTTACCCGAAATGTATTTTAATCTTAAATGATATATTGGTTATTTTACGCAATTTGATAGCGATTTTGAAGATTGAATATTTTACCAGAGAAAACATTTGTGAGGATTTATCGCAGTATCCATCAAGGGAAGGTGTATTTCTAGGACCGCTTTCTTGTAATAGAATTAAAGATGAGTTTAATCTGTCTACTTAATGGGCAGATGCTCACTCTTCCCTTCAACCTGCTCTTGCTTGTGTGTTGTTGACGAAATTTTATCCATCGGACTATCCCATTTTCTAGCCTCATTTCGAAGAGTTTTGGCTCAGCGCGAAATATATCCTCTCCATCTTTGGCGATGGTGGGGATTTCGCCGCAGATGGGCATCGCTGCCCTCTTGAAGAAAAATGGACTGCACCAACGAAGCGTTGCTGTGGGAACATCGCTTGGCCGGTATACCCTCCCACCCCGCCTCCAATCCCTTATAGACTGCTCTGTGCCTTCCCCCACTATAACCGGCTCCCAGATCGGCGAGAGCACCGTATCCCCTGATAAAACTCCCATCGACTCTCATTCCACCCAACCCGCCGACAACGTAAACAATCTCCCTTCTCCAAACCACCTCGTCCCGCCTGCTCTACTATCTACTCGGCCTGCCCCGCCCACACCCCAGACCCTTGGGACCCACGGAACCAACCAACCTCCCCTTTCCACCCATCTCCCATCCCCCAAACCCGGAAACTCGCACGCGTGACCCACTTAGTCACACAGCGGCGTTTCAAAATTGTTAAACCCATAAAGAGTTCAAGCGGAACGCTTAAGGGAGGAGGAGACGAGGCGGGTGTGGGTTGGAGTGTGAGAGTAGGTGGACGGATGGTGGCGCGGTCGGAGGAGCAATGTGGAGTGGAGCGGTATTTATGGGGATGAGGGGAGGGTTCGAATGACAAAAGGAGTGGGGAAGGAGTGGACGGATGGCGGGAGGTTGGCGAGGATTGAGTAAGGGGAGGTGAAGCGACCGGGTGGAGGTTGACAAAAGAACGAAAGCTTCGTTCATGCAAAAATGCGACCGTCAAAGTGTTCTTGTTATCACCATGGCTCCGGTGACGGAGTCACAAGAGCAAAGAAATTAGGGAATGAATGGGATGTGATTAAAAGTGCAATGAGTGCAAGAGGAGATACCTGAAAGGAACAAAAATTCTAGGCGACGTAAAAATTGAATCATTCGTGAAAAGAGTGAACAGATTTTTCACTTATTCGAATCAACAATTTGAAATGTCATTATCAATTTATCAGTATAAGTAATTGGAGTTTTTTCAGTTGACTGAAAGTTTCTAAGACGTTATGAAGGATTACCGGAAAGAACTTTTGAAATATTGTTCGTTCTTTCACTTTTTTGAATGTATATGGACTATTTTAATAAATTGAGAATTTGATGTTTTACAAAAGGAATACAAAAAATAATTTTCTATGAAAGCAAATGAATATTTTCCATTTAAATATGAAGGAACAAGACACTAGAGGTTAAAATAAAGGGACCTTTTTAAAAATATAAATAAAATAACTTATGCTGCGCAAAAACTGGGAATTAAAATGGAACCCGTACTTCATTATGAGAAAAATAAATTTCCACTTTTCCATCGAACCATCTTCAGGTACATGGCAAGTGTTGTACCTAAAGATGGTTCAATGAACTGAAACGCGTTGTACGTTACAAATAAATCTGTGGAAAAATGGAAATTCGTTTTTCTCGTAATGACAAACTTCTACTACATCTCGTCTGAATCTGTTGAATATACCCGTACTTGAATTTATTAATGCGGAATGGATTGAAAACCGAACATTTTGATAAAATATTTCAAATAGGCTCCTACGTTGAGTGTCATGTTTAATGACATTAATTAATTACATTGAAGAAATTTAACGAGGAATTGACAAAATTATATGGCAGAATTCCAAACCCTAATATGTATGCTATTGGGATGATAGCAGGAATGTAATAGTATTGGCACTTATGGGGCAATTATAAAAGCCATATTATGAAAATGTTCACACTCGCAACTCGCACAAGTTTCCATGGGAACGGAAATATAAGAGATAAATTGAATGACGATAATGGATACTCCATGCTCCAGTAAAAGAGCGAGAATCGGGTTATAGACCTCAAGCTTCTCGCTGTCTTCAGTTTTCATGCTCATTCTATTTCTTTGTGGATGATGTGTTATTAATCTCTTAGTCTAAATTTAGAAGAACTTGCGGAGCATTGGTGTTGACTGAGATATGAACTGATCCTAGAAACCTAATATTATGTGTGCTAAATTTGTGGATATACTACCGCTAAATTATTCTAGTGTTCAATACGTGTTTAATGTAACGAAAGATACTATAAAGAATCTACTCGTTTTCATGCTATGCCATAATTCAATTGGTCAGTCAGTAATTTTTTATAGTATCCGAGGTAATTCAGTAAATTTGGAAACCTATCATTTACTGAATAATTAGTTCTCTATTTGAGCAAGTACGAGGCGTGTTCATAAAGTAATGCCCGTTTGGTCACAGGAAAAAAAAATACTCATATGAAACACATTTTATTGGCACTTTTAGTTAGCTACAAACCTACTTCACTTATCTACATAATCGCCGTTCACTTTCAGTTCAGATCTCTTTTTTTCCGTATTTACAGGAATGCTAATATTAATAAGAAGACAGTTAAATTTTGAATGGTATTATTAGTGACGAAATACCGAATGAGCGGAATCCCTGATCTTATGGTTTTTGGTAGCATTGGCCAAAATTTGATGGGAGATTATCCTTACTGTATAACACAGCTTATTTCTTGGTAGAGGAACAACACTTTTGGACAAAGGGCTGAAACTTCAATGTAAAATAATAAACGTTAGTCAAATTTCGTGCGGGTTAGAACAAACGTAAACAGACGTACATGCACAATGCCTAACCTTTTTAAATTTCGTCATTGATGCCTGCACACAATATAAGTACACGGATATGCAAGGCTGAAGACTAAAAATAAACATATGTTGAGTATTAGTGATGGTTAGTATAAAAAGATATGTTAAAATTGTATGATATTCACTCCGTAGGTTATCGAATGCCTCTATAAAACATGGAATTGGATCCCGTTACCTATGCAATAATAATAAATGGCAACATAAAACCCATAATTATCTATTTAACACGTTGAACTATAAATAAATGTAATGCAACCATTTCAGAGAGTAAAAATCATTCGCCTTGACCGGGATTCGAACCCGGATCCCTCGATATCCGGCCGAGTGCTTTAACCACTAAAGCTACCGAGAGCGTCCCCTTACACTCTGTGTCGAGGGATCCGGGTTCGAATCCCGGTCAAGGCGAATCATTTTTACTCTCTGAAATGGTTGCATTATAATGCACACATAGCGGGTGACTCCGTTAAAGTTACTGTTACAGTTTCTTGAAATAAATAAATGTGTTTGTGTTACGTAACTATAACACAAGCCAACAGTGGTTTTAGTGCCGGAGCTTTTAATGCTGATTTAAAGAACAATTGGGGTGCTGAATCCAATTATGACACTAGTTTTTTTCTATCAGCTATAGTTTTCAAGATATAGATATGTTGTTACTTACGTAAAAAAATCTTCTACATGATGATATGGGAATATTTATATTAATAGTAAAACCCACTAAATATAAAGACTTGATTTATTTCTAGGGCTGTTAAATCACCCACAAACACAACAGAATTTTACAATACAATTGAACACAAATACTAAAATTTTTTACTGCAATAAAACAAATTGAAAAGAAAAAATACATAAAAACATCACTCAACACATCGGAAGCTTCTTTTGCGCGATTTTCTTGAGTGCACTTTGTTCAAAGTCTCGTTTTAAGCACCAGCAGTAATCTGCCATCATATGGTTATCCCATCTTCCTTGGTAGCGAGCTTCTCCTAAATTTCCAAGAAAATTGTCTAAGTGGCTTTGTAGGTAGTGAACTTTTGTGCTCATATTACATCCAAGTGATTTGAAGTTACTGAGCATAATGTTTACCAGCTTAATATAATTTTCACTTTTGTGATTTCCTAGAAAATTTTTTATGACCTCAACAAATGATATCTACATCTACATCTACATCTACATAAGTACCCTGCGAGCCACCAAAAAGGTGTGTGGATATCCAACTAATTTTTCAATCGCATTCATTGACTCGACAAAAGCAGGATCCTTTGCAAGTTGCCTGATTTGTGGCCCCTCAAAAATACCAGCTTTAAGTTTTTCAATACTTATACGGGGCATCTTTAGTCTTAAGTAGCCGAAGCATGGTCCATTCTTGTCAAGAGCCTTTACAAATTGCTTCATTAGGCCTAGTTTAATATGTAGAGGCGGTAAGATGATTTTCTCTCTTTCAACTAAAGATTCAGCACGGATGTTTTCTTTCCCAACAACCAAGTTTTCTCTCTTAGGCCACTCCTTCTTAATCCAGTGGTTTTGTCTGTCCCTGCTATCCCAGAGGCACAAGAAACAAGGATATTTTGTGTAGCCACTTTGCTGCCCAAGAAGAAAGTTCACCATTTTTAAATCTACACAAATCACCCAGCGATGTTCCTGGTATTTTATCTTCTGTAAGACCAATGCTATTGTATCGTATTCTTCTTTCATTTTAGTTGAATGAGCAATTGGTATTGCGCCAAACCTGTTACCATTGTGAAGAAGTACACATTTTAAACTACGCTTGGAGCTATCAATAAACAAACGCCAATCACTAGCATCATATTGTGATAGTAGTCCCATTTTTTCCAAAAGACACTTAACGTCCAAACAAAATGTACGAGGGTCATCCGGAAAGTAGTACCCGTTCGTGCCGCATGAAGTGCTGACGACGCGAGTAGCCGCTGGACGAGGTCAGATAGCTTCAGTGGCTTGTCTGCCTTCTCTGAGCCAAGTTGCGTGACGCTAGCATTGCCTGTGTTGTTTCTGTGATTGTTTACAATGTTTAAAAAAATTGAGAACGCCGCCAGTTGTGAAGTGAATTAAATTCCTCAATGCAAGAAACGTTCGCCCATGTGATATTCATCGCCATTTAAAGGAGGTGTATGGAGACAATGTAATGGACGAGTCATCTGTTCGGCGGTGGTGTCGCAACTTCAACATGGGGAGGGGGAACACACACGACGATGAGCGTTCGGGGAGACCGTCTGTCATTACAGACCAACTGGTGAGCTCAGTTGACGAATTCGTGAGGAACGATCGGCGCGTCACAATTGATGACATCTGTGAGCATTTTCCCAATGTTTCTCGAACAATTGTTCATGAAATTGTTAAACACCATCTGCATTATGCAAAAATTTGACTTTTTGGCAGGAAAAAGATTTGACAGCGATGAAGAACTTAAAGAAGGAGTGACCCTGTATCTCAATGAGCTGGCGGCGAAGGACTTTGCAGCAGGAATACAGAAACTTGTCACACGTTATGACAAATGCCTTAATTTGCTTGAAGATTATGTTGAGAAGTAGTTTAAAGTATCCTCTTTCAAATAAAATTTTTTATGTTTGTTAATATTTACTTTTGTGTCTTTATTTCACGAACGGGTACTACTTTCCGGATGACCCTCGTAAGATTGTCTTCTTGAGTAAAGAAGGGTAGCATATCCTTTTCCCTTGTGCGATAAAAACTTATTTTTGTACCGGGTTGCAGTAAATTCTTTTCATGCAGTCTTGATGCTAGTAGTTCGGATGCTTCCTTCGATAAGTTCAGTTCTCTAGCAAGATCGCTTAGTTCATCTTGATTAAATAGTTGAGGAATTGTTGATACCCCCTCGTAGTCACTGCCACTATCGTCAATAGAATGGGAAATGTTTTCAAATAACTCAAATTCTTCCTTAGATATATCTGGTAACGTCTGAAATATTGGGATCGGTATTTCTTCTGATTGGGGTACCGGGCGTCGAGCTGAAGGCAAATCTGGATATGTCCACTTGTGGCGATTTTTTCGATTAATTCCCGAAACATTTACTATGCAAAAATAACAGTCGTCAATATGGTTCACAGGTTCTCTCCACACCATTGGCACACCAAATTTTAGAATTTTCCTTTGTCCTGTTGTCCAGTGCCGCAGATGTTCAGTACATGTTTTACACACAAAATGCGGTGCCCATGTTTTATCTTGGTCACCAAGCTTAACACCAAAATATCCCAAGTATGCACGTTTCACAAAGTCTGTAATATTTTTCCTATTTTCTTTTACCATATATTCCCCACAAATGTAACAAAACACATCAGGATCATTAACACAGCATCTTCGACTTGAGCTCATTTTTAGATGATGTTTTACAAAAAATTACACTTTGAAGTAAAGTCCGTCCACCTGCTCCGAATAGCCAAGGGCAACTAATGAAACAAAAATGGTTGTCAAGAGAACAGAAAACGTGGATGTCATCTAACGGATACCTTATGAACTAAATTCGCTATCTTTTACCAAAGTCGGTACAAACGATTTTTGTTTCTTAATCTCATTGGCCTACAATATAGAAATACACATAAAACTTATTGACCGTTTATTGAAAATAAAAGGAACACCGCAAAGTGGTTATAAATTAGTACACTTATAGATTTATTTAACTTTGAAAATTATTATCCGGAATATATCAAATATTAAAATAACTAATCGTAAGATGTACCATATCTAAAAAAGTAGAGCTGTTAAATAAAAACGGATTTCATATTTGGATTCAGCTCTACAAATATAGTTAAAATCAGCACAAAGATTCCCGGCAACAAAAAAAAATTTTTTTGTAGGCCTGTGTAATTCATAGGTGTATTGTGTTTCTCTCCTGAGTCTCTGATGTCACAAGCAAATAAAGATGAACATAATAAAGGAAAAAAGGCGATTTTGGAAGATGTGGAGTTCTAAGGCTATTACTATCCCACCAAATAATCGCATGATCTCCTTGCAAAAGAAGGAAGACGGGAATTGAGTCGTTAGGTCAAATAGGAGGTTGATTTATTCGATTTTTTTATCAGACATTACTATTATTTAGTAATTTTATGAATTATATGTTATGGATTATATCTACCAAAGACAAAACCAAATTTTATGATTTGGATTTTTAGCGAGGGCGATTAACTCATACTTAACATCATTGTTCAGTACTATACGATCAATTTGAAGTTATTTACAGGAATAAAATCTTAAAATATATAGGAGGAGGAGCAACTTATTTCATCGACTTAATTACTAGTGGAAACCCTAGTCGAGTCGATCCGTAGTGCTATGAAATCAAAAATCATAAATTAAAAATTTTATTAAATTTGTGCTATTCATGTTATCCAATAAATAGATCAGTAAGAATTAGATACGTTATTGTTGGAAAATGTTTCAAATGAGATTGCTGATTATTAATTAATAGTGACCCATTGAGATTTTAATTCATTGGAAAAAAATTGCCAATCAAACGTGTTGTATTAGCCCTTACCACGACGGTAATTGATGCAGGAATGACAGTGACAGGAAAATAAATGAAAAGGGAACATTATTTTTAAACTACTGCAGTCCGCAAAAATTATTAAACATGGCGAACACAAAGAAAAAAAGGTAGGCGTCAGCGTTAAATATTTATTGACTAAAATGTTATCAATGGAAACTGATGAAATCAAGATTCAAGTCATTTCCTAGCTAAAATAAATTTAGACTTAATAATTTCCTAGCTGGAAATTGTAATTAAATTTAGGAAAAAAATATAAAATATTTACTGTTTTAAACCATATTTTTAAGCTTGAATTTTTATTTAATGAAAAACTAAGCTCTTGAAAAAGTATTTGAGACTCAAATATTGTCGAGAAAAGTAAATATTCTAATCCTAGATTAAAACAAACTTTACATTTTAATATAATCGCTAGAAAAATTTATAGAAAGATGAAGAAAATTTTATTCTATAGCGTTTTGTATCATTGACGTTATTCTTGTGTGTTCGAGTTTTTTCGAACAAAGCGTGGACCGGAAAAAAACATCACCAAGTTATCCAACGCTGGGAATCGAAGCTAAGTACTCAACGTGAAATGCCAAGACAACAGTCACCGCAGCAATCCGATTCCACGAGCGTTCGGTCACCGGCGGAAATCGAAATCAGTATCCTCAGCATGGGATACCTGTTCGCAAGGCACCGCAACCATTCCGATCAGCTGAAGTTAATAGCCTTGATTCTCCTCTCGTGCACGAGTATGTACCTTCGGATTCCGGAAGCTGGGTGATGTTGCTTGGGAGGTCAGCCGATGATGGCGGGGGGGAGGGCTGGGCCGTGGGTGTGTGGACGAGGGTGGGTGGGAGTATGTTGGTTCGTCGACCGCGCTCTCTTCCACCCCTCCACTTTCTCTCTCCCTCCTTCTCCCTTCGTCTCCACCCCCACTCACACCTCATGCTCCTCCCACCCTCTCCAGCCTCACGCCCCCAATGCACTCCCGGCGGCGTATTGAGTGGAGAGGGCGACACTCTCCGTTCCTTCCACTCCATCAGGTGTCGTGCCCTTATGTCGTGCGGCCGCATATAAGGGCTTCCCACGCCTTCCTTCAACCCCTACCCACTTGGCACCCCCCGCCCAAGGTCCCAAGGGCCACGTTGGAGGAAAGTGGTGAGCGATGCGGGGGGCGGAAATGCGCGGAAGGAGACGAGACGACGCTTTTAAAAAGGATCCTTCCCATCTCTTCCCCTCAGCCCCTCCTACCGCATCATCTCTCCTTTCTCTCCCTTTCGTTGCGCCGTTTTGTTTGCCTCCGGGACCATCCCCGTCCCCTCGATCATGCGTCTGTTTAGTGCCGCGCGATATGGCGATATCGAACCCTCTCACCCCAAAGCAACTCATTCGCGACGCATCGCTTTGCAATGTGTACGAATGCCAGAGTATAAAATGCACAGGTATGTTCTTTGCTCAATGCTACTCATTCTCCCTCTTCGGAGCTGATGTTACGTCTTTCACATCGATATCGCCAAAATATCGAGAAATTATCGTAAATTTTTTGTAATTTAGATGTTTTGTTTTATAACGTTAATATGGAGCCAATAGGTACGGCAAAAAATTGACTTGTCCCCGAATTAAATGGGATGCCGAAATGGGAATACGAATGCATTCATGAATTCACTCTGTGGTATGTGACGTGTGGGCGTTATCTCACTCCATTGTTGATTCGAGAAGCAATGCAAATTATGAAAATTCGCCTTCTTGGATTATATTCGAAATACAAGTATATATTTTAGAACACGGTCATCACAATCACAAAAATGTTTATGTTAAGGATATATGTGAGATAATGTATAGAACAAATTGAGTACCTTCAGTTGTGTTGTGATGGAAGTCGAACATGATGGGTGATGATGATGATGTAATACATCGAAACCCGGTTGTAAAATAAATTCTAACAAGTAGAAAAGTGCTACCACCTATTATTCAAAATGTATAAAGATTATACATATCAAGTGATAACCTACCAGCTTCAATAGAGAACCGAAGGTCACCAGCCATAGGACAAAACATGGATTCAATCATAACATTATAATACCTTCTAACACCATGTAAGGCGTATATCATACGCTGGGAAACGTTAACTTAGATGGATGACGTTTATTAATAATATCAATTTGATTTCCACGAGGAAAAAGGCGTTAAATTTTGCGAGGCAACTTCCGATTTGCAGCGTGGAATTCGGGTATCGTCTACGATGCCTAAGTATCGATGCTTCGCCAACTTTCGATTCTCATCGAACGACCCTTTTATCCCATTCCCTCATCTTCATGTTTGCCTCCGGGTTCGATTCCATCCGCCTCGCCCGCGCGTCCAGTCCTCGGCACCCTTCGTCGCCACAGGGCGGTTTATTTCCAGAGTCCGCCTTCTCCCTTTCCGTCTTGCTCTCGGCTCGCTTCCTATCTGAGTCTGGAGACGAGTGTGGCACGGGAGGGGCGGCTCTTTTTAAGTGCGGATGGGTTTTTGAGGGAAGGGTTTTAAGGTCGAGGAGTTCGCAGACGAGGAGAGAGGAGTGGCAGGGGAAATGAGTCCGCTTGAGGTGCGGCGGTGGCCGCCCATCGAAAAATATGTGGGAGAGGAGAGAAAAAGGAAAGGAAATTTAATGGATTAGGGTTTTTTTTCCATTCGTGGAAAGTTGGACGGGATCCCGCTGGAAGAGAGGAAAAAAACAGATTTTTATTCGCTCCACGACCTATTTTTCATTTCATGACTACGGAATGGTTTCGCCTAATTTTTTTATTTTCCTTTATTAACCTTGGCGTTTTAATTATATATTTAAGAAGTGTTCCAACAACGGGACGGAGCTATATAAATTTTGAAAGATTTAATATGATAAAATAAGAATATTAACTTTAAAAAAATACACGCATAAGAGGAATTGGAAATAATTTGTGGTTATAATAAATTTAAACATTATTTTAAATATCACCCACACAAAGCAATAAAAACCTCTTTCCTTTATGATTTTATGTTTTTAAAAATAGTAATTATATTGTAATGCTAAATCAGTGTACCGAAATTTTTACAGCGAAGATAAGATTGTTGATTCCAAAAGATAGTGTTAATTTTTGCATTTAAACACTTCCTTGGTACATTTGTTCCATTTTATCAAAAAAATTGCAATTTATAAATAATTTACTTTGGAATGATTTATCTGAAGTTTGAAGTGGCCTAAATCTCGTCAAATTATTTGGTTCACAGGTCAGCATTGTCCCTAGAATTTGTTAGCACTGATATTTGAAGGAAACTTTTGTACCCGTATTTTATGGGACATGATTTCAATAGCTGACAATTATTCATCAATTCAAATCGTCGAAGTCGGTTTCTAGCAAAAATGTTCGGTAAAATCACATCACTTCTCTTCAATGAGAGGAATATATATCTAACAGAAAAACAAATATCGTAGAATGTGCAATGTGAGCTAAATATTTTTTGAAAATAACTATCATGTCAAATCATCAATTGACCATCCATTGAAAAAAATCCATTTATTTTTCCATTTTGCTCCTCTTACACTAATAATTGTTCCGCCCTACATCTATCTTGTTTTGGCCTAAGTATATGTCCTTGTTTCTGTCGAGGTAATACTTTCTCTTATTTTGAAAATCAAATCATTGTTCCTCGTGATTAGCTCAAGCCTTCTTGTTCTTGCGCTTCACATCGCATTCGATTATATTTTTGTTAGTATTATTCTACTCTGTCATTGTGCATTTTTCTTCTTCTCTCACCTTGTACATGTACGTCCAATTGTTCTTTTAAATCTTTCTCCTTCACTATATAGTAGCTTTTAGGGATGGCAACTGACGGCCGAGGTCACTCAGGCCATTAGGTAGGTGATTTAGTGGGATTTTCAGGGAATGGGGACAGGGCGAAGAGTAAACCGGTGTTGACATTATCTTTCTATTCTAAAAAATTATCTCGTCTCTATCTAAATAATACCCTGCCAGCCACCGCTATGAGGTGTAGTAGGGGATAATCGCACTCCAGTTATTTGCCCGCAATGTCCACGTAAAGAACAAGTAAATTATTATTCATTTTTAGTTGCAATATAATTCAAATATTTTTGTGTAAGTATTTGCATGCATATTACACATACATTCACAGATATAAACAAAACAAAAGTTATGTTGTTTTCCAGAAAAAGTTAAACATTAAAATAGGAGGGCAAAAACTAGAGCAGGTGGAACAGTAAACGTATCTTGGAAGTGTTTTGGAAGAAAATTGCCAAATTATTAGGGACATAAGGAGAAGAATTGAAATTGGCAAAGAGGCTTTCACAAGGAGGAAATTGATGACAGGGAGGTTGAGTAAGGACGTAAAGAAAAGGCTCATTCAAACTTTAATGTACAAGTAGAGCGTAGTTATGTACGGTGTGGAAACATGGTTATTGAAGCAGGATGATAGGCGTAGATTGGAGATTTTAGAAATATGAGTGTGTAGAAGGCTGGAGATGGCGAACAGATAGGAAAACAAATGAGGAAGTGCTAGGTTTGATGGGGGAGGAGAGGGAATTGTTCGGTGAAATCATAAGTTGGTAGGAAAATTGGAAGAAAAGTATATTGATCGGCAATGTGATATGTTGAAGACTGTAATGTACGGGAGAGTGTAGGGAAGGGGAAAGAGAACAAGAAAAGGACAGGAATACGATAGGGGTGTTGGATGGGACAAAGGAAGGAAGAAAGTATGCAGAGTTGAAGATGGGCTTTTTGTAGAGTAGGATGTTGAGTTGTTCAGGTGCAATCACTGAGGTATCTATGAGTAAAATATAATTCTCTTTCATACGAGAGGATGTGTTAGTAACAAGGGCGATAATTGAAGCTAGTAGGAACATTTGATTAAAATTAAAGATAGTAGGAACATAATAAGTTACTTAGATTAAAAAAGAAAAATACTTTTACCTCTTCGCACGGTAGGATACAGTTACTCTGATTTCTTATCATTCGTGGAAAAGTGACTTATTAAATCTCTTCTACACTTCATCACCCTAATTTTGATTACGTGATCTATGCTATCTATACATTGGACGATATGGCTAATAATACGAGATTTATCTGAAAATTTAACGGCCTGATAATGAAAATAATAATTTCTATTTTCAAATAAGTTGTATATTCAAACACAATCGCCTTTCAAATAAATGCATTTCGTTCAGCCGTGTTCCAGTCCCATTACCCCATTTCTGTAGTGTTCTTCAGGAACTGCTTTGAAGTACTCGTCTATATCCGCGATCGCTTCTGATTAGAGGAAAGGTTGACCGGCGAGGAAACTTTTGAGTGTTTGGAAGAAGTGGAAGCCGATGGGACCAAATCCGAGGAATGTGGCGGATGTTCCAGCACATCAAAGTTCAAATACTTCAATTTTCCCATCGCCAAGACACTTTTGTGGGCAGGATTATGCTGATGGAAAACGGTTTTTTCTCTGTGATTCGCAAATACTTTTACGAATTTTTGTGTCAAATGTCTTTGGAATAGTACTTCTCAGCTATTTTTGACCATTTTCAATATATTAATTCAACAGAATTCTTTTCGCATTCCAAAAAACTGACGTCCTGACCTTTCCCACCAATAGCATAATATGTGACTTCGCCTTCTTCGGAGCTGAAGAAACGACCTCTACCCACTACATGAAATGTTGTTTCGATTCTGGTGTTGAATGTCGAATCCATGTTTCATCCATTGTCACATATCGACTCGGAAAATCACTCTTGTTCTTCGTAAAGCGCGGCAAAAACTGTTTGAAAATTGTCGTCAGAATATGCTTTTGATTCACACTGATCATGCGCGAACCTTACCTTATGCAAAGCTGTATCATACGCAATTACGCAGGCACAGTGTAACGGACGCGCTATTTTTTATCCCTAGAGTATTTTCAATTTTTTGCACCTTCGTACGCCGATCTTTTAAAATCATATCGCGCAACATTTCGTTGATTACTGGTGTAGTTGGATTCTCCGGACATCCTTCACGTGGATCACATTGGAGGCTTTCACGGCCATGTTTTGACTCGACCACCCATTTCTTCACGATAAAAATCGAAGAAGAAGAGTGCCTATACATATTTTAAAAACTTGAGTGAATTCCGGTCGGCGTTAAATCTTTTGCGAAGAATTTATAATGGCACGATTTTTTACATCTATAACAACACATGCAACACAGCTTATTCAAACGACTGCCTACAACGTACTGTTAAATAGAATGGCTTGCAATTTCATACATTAACTCAAATCTATGCTAACATGAGAGAAGACATTAATGCAAGTAGTGATGCCACCGATAGGTGAAGCCAAGATGGGCGAGACCGAGAATATTTCAGACCACCATCGTTCATTGTCGACATTATCGCTTCAGAGAAGTCCTTCCTATTTATGCAAGAGATTTATTCGTGTTTAACCTTCGCTCTAAGAGTAATTCCTTACCTAGTTATCCTAATAGTCTTGATATGCTACTTATTTTATCATTCCCACTTTTTACAAATTTCTCCTCTATGTTGTACACGATTAATTACGGCCATTTATCCAACTTCATCAGGATCCCAAATAGTAACAAGTAAGTTCTAAATGAGGCCTAAATAAGATTAACAATAGCATTCCTCTGTTACCTAATTGTTATATTTCTCCAATACTCTATTAAATTATAATTTTTGTTGGCTCGCCCACATTATTCCTGTATATTTTTCACACAGTAGGTCGTGAGTAAGCGTAGCGCCTAACATTTTAAATCAGGTCTATCATTTTTTTTCGTTATTTCCGAGGCAGTAGGCGTTTGGGAGGGAAGGTTTCCCTCTACACACCCTTTTAAAGTTTTATTCTAACTGCCCAGTTTCCCAGCGTTATATAGTAATAAGGTCATTAATTAAGTTACTCCTAAAAAATTTGCCAAGGGGTCTATTATTGAACAACCCATAACTGTCTAATATTAATGCCCAAGAATGTTGAGCCCTCCGGCACTAATTTTGCATTTATTGTTCGCATAGCTTTTCACGTCACACTGCTTCAGGGAATTTGAAAGCTTGGTGATAGCAGTGGCCAATTCTCCGTTTTATATGGATTCCCGAGAGAGGCCTTATCACTACTTTCATATTTGCCATTCACGCTATTATCATTCCTGAGCTAGCTAGTTGGCGGGCTTTATGGTGTGAAGTAGGGTTGCTTTTGTTGCTTCGACCTCCAGGTCTCAAGTGCTCATCTATAGCTTAATACTCCAATCCAAGGGTATGGAAGGGCTAAAAGTAATGAACTGAAAGTTCAATAGTAACAACAGACTAGCTTAAATGATAGAGCACATTTTTTATTTTTAAGAATCCATTGAAAAAATATAATTACCCGATGGTATACAACAACGTTGAATTAAAAAGTTTTATAATTTCATTTTCAATCTGTATGGGGACCATTTGACCATGAAACTGTGTTTATGAATGTAATCAAGACTAAAATGAAAAAAGTGTATGACCATATCAAGCAGTGTAATATAATGACCAAAATAATTTTTAATAAAATTTGCAGTTAACTAATATGTAATAATTTTAAAAACTGAAGTTCGTCAAATATATTTTCTCGCCCACTAGCACTATAAAAACGATAATAGCGAAAAAAGCAAGCAATTTGCAATAGAGAGAAAAACAATTTTGGTTTGAAAATACCATTTTGTTAACGTCGCAATGATAGCTTAAAATGTAATCAACAAAAATCTGATAATAATGCAACTTATTTCATAAAAATGCAGTGTTGAGGAGTTAGATTTGTAGAAGTTGTCATGATAAACTGAGTAGACTATAAAAGGTATTAGAGAGTTGAGAATCACTCACAGAGCCAAGTTTAAATTATACTATAGATTATATCTCTTCCATACATTAGAAGGATGTCTCATTAGCGATTATGCTGAATGTGTATCATTAACCCCATATTACTAAGGTAGGCCAAATTATATCAATAAAACTCTTTAAATTAAATGTATAATAGATAAATTTAAGATGTCATTTTCTCTACGAAAGACAAGAGATTAGAATAACATTAACCGACCGCGCTAGGTGGGAAAAGTATTTTGGATCGAAAGTAGTCTGGTGTGTAAACACTCCGTGCCATGCAACCTAGTGGTGGGTTGCAGTGTACCATGTGAATAGCAGATAAATTGATGAACATGGTACTCTACATGTAATTGCTAGGGTGTGTGGTAGGGGATAATTACACACCAGATTACTTTTGACACAAAATTCTTTTCCCTACATTCCACGGCTGGATAACATTACTATTCTGATCCCTTATCGTTTGCGGCTAAAATGGCATCTTAAATAAATCTGTTTTACACATAATCTCTCTAATTTTGTTTACCTGAGCTCTCCAAACGTAGTGCGATAGGGGTAACCCGATATTTTCTGAGTCAATTGATAACAAAAACACTCAGCGTAGGCTTATGTTAACTTGCTTCTTTAATTAGGAAAGAAACTCATTCTGATGAAATTATCAACCGTGTAAAGAAATTGTATGCCTTATATTTGCTGCCGCTGTTTTCCGAGACTTTCCCCAAGGAAGGTGAACGGGTAATCCACTAAGAATAGGTATATAGTATTGCTGGTACGTCAAATACGTATGCCAAGAATGCTTTACGGGTAAAGCTATGGATTTATTTATTATGCTAATAACATCTATTCTCAAGCAAGAAAAACTAGTAGCGATGCCAACGTGGTACTATAGAGAAATAATAATGGAAATTGATGTTTAAATCTAAATAATTAGGAGTCCGGTAGAGTGGGGCAAATATTCGGAGAATCAAAGCCAAAATTAATCAATACATTTCCTTGAATAAAGAATCGTGTCAATTGGCAGTGTTTATACTGAGACATTGTTAATTTGAAGTCCGGTATAGATGCTTATGGGCGGTTAAGAAATTTTTTATATTTTCAAAAAATTAACACAAATTGAAAATTAAAAACGACAACAAGGACTAAAAGTGGAGTGATTTGCTCTGTATTCAAATTAGTGAGAACTAAATAGTCAGCCACTATGATTTACAACACAAAAGTATACTAGAGTACATAAAATTAAATAAAACACTCTTCCGAAATATTTTGCAAAAATGCATTGAATTTGCTCAAAAAACTTCTGATATTTAGAAGTTTTTTGTAAATGATAATGATTTAGTCTGTAAATTATACTTCGCTATATGTAGTACTCCACCATCAAAATGGGTATTGTTGAAATGATTAATAACCTCATTAAGTGTTCATTAAATACTTCGGAGGAATCTTGGGAATTCGGTAAGGAATTCGAGGCCACAGATGCGAACGGGATCGGGTGGCTGTTATGGTTGTAGGTTGCTAGGGAAAATAAGCAAGAAAGTAATCAAGGGGGCAGGGAGTGTTTTGAGGAACGAGCAATCCGAATAGTTGTAATATTAAGGAGCTCAAATGTAAAGGGCACAAGGGCAGCTAGAAGTGGTCTACCTGCTCGTTACGAGTATGGTCAGATTCCAACGAAGTCGGAGGTGGAGAACATTCATTTTGGGGAGTTAGCTGAAAGACCTTGGGGTTACGTGTTACCTTCATGTAATTTTGAATCATGGCAGAAAATATGTAATGGATTTTTTCGTGCCGTTGTACTACAGCATAACCATATACTGGCTCACATATTAAATATATGCATTTAAGTACATATTTATGGGGCAATTATCTTTGCAAACCATTCCACAGGTTGTGGCGCTGTAGTATAGAGATAATATTGTAGTTATATAAATATGATAGTTGTATGAATAATTATCGGCGTTAGATAATTTGGAGGAGTGTATATGAGAGAAGTTTTATGGTTTAAATACATGAATACTACTGCGATTTTCGTCCTAAAATTGTAATAAAAGAATAAAAAATTCATATGATTCACAAATAAATGAATGTTACTTTTTCAAATTATAACCACTACATATGACCGGAGGAACGTCGATTCTGAGGCTTTGTCCGTTAAGTCTGAAAGCTTTCTACGCAATAATCACGTTTAAAAGAAAGGACACGTCTGTCTTTTTCCCTTCGATCCCTGCGCAAAGGCGATTGAGGGCTACGCATAAATTCTCTTGACATTAAATTTAGCTCGTTGCCAAAAAAATGCTAGTAACCCAAAAGCTAAAATAAGACAATGTGAAATTCCTTAAAAGTGTTTCGGAGTAAATGCGGGAGATCTCCCGATGTTTTCGGAACAGGGAGAAAAACTGAGTCACGAATCTCGTAAGAGACTTTCTTTTAGGGAAATCGATAGGCCTCAAAGGGAGTGTTGCGGCTGTAAAACCACTTAAAAGCTTTTAGTTAAGAGAAAAAGACCCAGGGTTGGATGAAGGTCTGGAAGAATGTGCGCTCCAGCACTTGAATGAGGAGTTATTGCTCTGAGAGACTTTCATTTTAGTCCCAAGAGCGATTTTAGGCCTTGAGATCTTTAGTGAGGTTTATCTGTGTGTCTGCACTTTACCTGGTATTTTTACTAAATGGTAAATATATTATGTGTGATGAAATAATTTCAAACTTACCGTAATCAAATGAGCAGGTGTTCATGCAAGCTTCATGTTACGTAAATCTAAAGGTCAACATACGAATAACGTGGCCACTGAGAATAATATATGCGGAAACTTATACTAAACAATTGTAATGAATAGATTATATTCCAGGTATTCATCAGCATACAATGTTTATTAATGCACGACAGTTTCGGTGGGTTTCTAGTGGGTTTTTATTGCTGAAAATATGATGCATTTTTTATTCCGTTTAATATAGGCTTTAGTCCAGCGTGCACTCATTAGCCCTTTCCTATTTCTTATTTGCTGACCATCATTGACATCACTTATAGATCATCAAGAAATGTTTTAAACGCTGAATGAACGGTTCCTTTGGTGGAAAATGGATATCCGTCTTCTCTGTTAAAATTGCCGGGCTTCTTAATAATTTCAGTCATCCCCGTTGTCAGTCTGGAGAAATATCGATCCTTCGATTCCAATATGGAGTGAAGGTTCATCCCAAGTTGCTCTCCGACTGCCAAATGGCGGAATTTTAGATTTCATAAGTTTGTATGAAAATGGTGTTGTAGAAAACTTGCTCTCGCATCGACGATTCAAAAGGATCAAGTAGAAGAATTATTTAACTAGTATACATAAAAGTGTTCTGGTATTAAAATTTAAGTTATACCTGTAATTTGTCGGCGGTAAGAACCTTGACGTTCGGGTAACTGATCGTTATGCTATTATGAAATAATATTTAGTTAGTCACGGAGTTAATCGATCAGCAAAGTTTTGACCCAGGCTTGGACATGAAAACTATTATAAAAACTAAGCATTTCTAATTATTTAAAATTTCCACAATCCTTTGGACCATGCAAATGTAAATGAACGTATCAGACTTATGTTTAATCCCGTTTAATACCATTTAAAATATCTAATGTTTTTCTCTCTTTGCACCGCAACCTCTATTATTTCTTAGGCTTGATACTAGTCTTCTACATCCAAATGCCTCTTAGCATTTTTTTTGTCTTGTTCCTGCCTTAATCAAATTACACCAAATTTCCTGTCCTTGATTTGCCATTTCCAACGTCTTCGCTTGCAATCTACTGCGTGCCTCCATCTTGTTGTACTCAGCCTTTGTCATACCAATATCTCGAAGCCCTCTATTTATTACCTCTCATATTATTTCTTTAAGAATTATGTTCCGGAATCATATATCGTTAAATTATTTCCCAAAGCTTTAAATAATATTGTCTTAATGCCTTAATTTTAAGCCGTTAACCTAAATTCATCCTCGCCGTAGACGCTTCTCTAACGCTCTGTTTAATAAAATTAATTTACCTGTTAAATACTGTAGAAATAGATGAAATGCGTTGCCTGTTTAGAATCTTTCCTTCGGAACCTTTATGCCTAATAAGCATTTATAATTTTCGATAGAATTCCTATTTCTTTATGTCACCATTTTTAAACCTTAATTTTTTACTGTTCTTTTTCATGCCCCATCTCTAAACTCACGCTGCAATGGTTACCTCACGAAATACAATTACTTGTTTTACAGCCTAAATGATCTGGCTAATCCATCTCCTAGGATGATTTTATGCTCTCATCCAATTAGTATATAACTCTATTTAAATTTCCTTAGCAATTAAATATCCATATTAATGTCAGCATGATATTTTCCAGCATAAGGCATGAAACAGAATACCAACAAAACTGTGCCTTATATTGGCATTTTTATACTTATAAATTATTGTGTAATATATTTTTAGAATGTGATAGCATTTTTTTCTCAAGACGGAAATAATACCGTTTTGCTTAGCTTAATGACTTCGTAGGCGGTTAAGACCAACACCATTGGAAACATCTGACCATTTAGTAATTAAACTTTTTTTGCTCATAATTTTCATTTGTGGTAATTAATTATTCAGAATATTATTTACATTGTATTTAGGCATTGATAAACTACGGATACTATGAAGAATATAGATTTTCAGGATTTACTTCGTGGAATTGTTTGTGGTCCATATGAAATGTGATTGTAATTTTCCACAGACTTTATTCCGCGGTACAACGTGTTTCACCGACTTGCGGCATCATCAGGTACAAATTACACGTACAGTTGAATATATACTCTTTAGACAGAGTAGAGGAACACAATAGCTTGAGAAAACGTAGTTGTTGGAATTTGTCTCTGAAGAGATAATTTGAGAGGTGTTTTTCCTCCGGACGAGCCATATACGAGACCATGCGGCCTAGGCTAGATCAAATATTTCTATAACGCGCGGCTAGGACCAAAAATGTTTTTTTGTAGAGCTTGCTGTCCACTTCATCAAATGATGACACGCTTGTTGATCAAACTGATTGTCATACGCCGACATGGACGAATTGACTCTTTAGAATTTCCCGTTGATCAGCCGTCCACGGACGGAATCTCTCCGAGGAACTGAAACACCCAGTGAAAACTTCCGTCAAGTTTTGACAACCGAGGACCAAGGGGCTTGCTTCCCCTTGCTACTTCCTTTCTTGCGCAGTTTGACACGTGTAGAAGGCGGCGGACTTTCTGTCATGGTGGCTCCTTTATATCTCTCTTTGTACGAGTGATTGACGAGTTTTTAGGGCCTGTGGAGTTTCGGATGGCTGGAGGGGGTCGCTGCTGAAGGAGAAGATGACCAGCGGCCTTCAGTACTCGAAACCAAAGTCGGAGATGTGGGGAGACAGTTCGGAAAGCCAGCATTAGATAAAGGAGGGTTTTAGGAAGGAAGGGAGAGGGTGATGAGAATGAAGGAAGAGAGACATGGGAGTGATGAACTGGCGGAGGTCGGTTCACTTGCAGCCAGTTCATCGGTGTTCCTTCCGTCCTCACCCTCTCCCCTCAGAAGGGTCTTCCCGGACCCGACCGTTCCCCTCCTCCTTCTACAGTCTCAGTTTGGCAGACTCCGGGATCGGAGACGCCCGTTCGTGGATGTGGAGGGGCGGAGTCGTTGGAGGAAGAAGGAGGTCGTGGGGCTGTTTTACGATGCACCTGCAAGCCGTGTAGGAACGAGGGCGCTTTTGGGTCGTTAAATTTTCACGCATCTGATGGGTTAATGGTCTACCTTGAGAATCCCCTCACCCCGTTCCCTTTAGTCCTTCCCATATCCCCCTCCTGACCCACCCCCTTCGAATTCACCCCTCATTTTCTCTTGCTAGCTGTACCTCCACCTTCCATCCCTGCGAGTTCTCCTGCCGCCGCCGTCGTATCCCCCGCGGCGGTGCCTCTCCCCTTCTCCGCCATCTCCCTCCTCCTCGCCCGGCTCTGGCCTCCGTATCGCGATGGGAAGAAATGGGAGTAGATAGGCGCGGAGGCGAGAGGGTCGGTGGAGGAAGGATTGGCAAATGAAAGGCGTCGCGCGATTGTAATTTACTGCAACCCATTGTTCCCTCTCCTTCTTCTCGCCCGGGACTGGAACTTCAGCGCCCCGGAGAGGGAAAGAGAGATGATGGAATGATTTAACTGCCGCCTCGGATTGAAACTCTTCAGACTACCCTCTCAAACCTCACCCTTATCCCGCTCCCTGGATCATTTAATTCATTGTTTTATTCACTACACAGTGAAATGACTGAGATATGTTCTTGCAAACTTTAATTCCGCAAGAGTCAGTCGGCTGAGACACTTAACATCGGGGCATCTAACGCGACGTGTCATTGTTGTAATTTTGATGACAAAATATGGATAAAAATGACTAGGAAATGTTATACACTACCGAGGTCACCTAATGCCACACATAATCTACATAAGGTAACCAATTATCCGCCATAGATTTCTATTGTCCGTAAATGAATCTCATACATTTTTTGCCGGAGTTGGTCGAATACTATTTTACACTCACAAAACGAGTGGTACTTAAGGAGCTCGCCCCTTTCACCACGTTATGAAATTATATCTTTTGAACTTTTTGAAAGTTTCCCTGGAATACTAATAATTTGCTAAAATATTCAAATATTGACAGAGAAGTTATATCATATTAAAAATATATGTCCAGTTCTGTGCCCTTTGATAAGATTCTCATTTAATCCATCTCAAAATTAGGACGTTACTCTTTTTAAAGTAGCCCCCAATGAAAGTTTGCAGTGCGTCTTTGCAAATATGTAATTTGTAATATACCACTGTAAATAGATATTCAGATTATTATAGAATTGACTCAAATTAATTTTAATTCTCATTTTCAGAAATTCAATAATATTTCAAGATTAAAAAGCCTAGCAGAGAATTCTTCACTGAAGCAGTAAAGAATATGAGAGTCATTTCTTTGATTGAATTTGGATGGAAGAACGTGAAATTTATCACATGGCGAGATCAACTCCTTCATGAAAATTTTCATTACAGAATCCAGTGTCCGAATTATCCAAAAATTTTTTAATTGTCTGGGTCAGAGTTCTAAATTTATTCACACTCATTTTATTAAATTTACTGATGAGGAATTGCAGCTGTTTCCTTTCATACTGGTCAGTAACTCCAAAAGATAAAATATTTTTAGCGTGCATGCGACAGTTCCATTCCTTAATTGTAATCTTTTATAAACTTCATAAAGTTAATGACAACAACAACTAGAAAGGCTTCTAAAAATAACTTCTTCTTTCCTGCCTCAATTTCTTTCGTTTCCTGAAAATTATTCTCTAAAATGTCGATCCACTTACTGAGTTTCTAGATTTCTGTTGGTTGGGCGGCCTTTAGGCGTTCTCATTTGTGCCTTTTCAGTTTCTCCAATAAATCGAGATGGACGCATCCCTTATCGGAGTAATAATTGATGGTGAGAATGAAGTTAGGTGTGAATGTTCCCCTATAATCCTACTAGCTACTACAAGGACTCGGATTGAGAAAGTTTGACAAATAGCTCCCTTGACATGACTCGAGCGCCGCGAAACCAGTGAAAGAAAAGCTTTCTCAACTGCCAATTGGCATAAAATGGCCACCGTACGTTGTAAGTGATGCCATACTTATTTTTTCTCCACATTTTCAAATCACCTTCTGTTAAGTCTCTCATTCAAACTCTCGGTATCCCTTATTATATGAATTATTGGAATCAAAATTCCTCTCCAATTTTCTCTGATAAGATGACATATTTTTATCAGAGGCAAATTTTCAAACTTGGGGTGTCAGTCTATAGCTGACGATCGTTTTCAGAACACGGATTCTAAGGTTTTGAGCTTTTTGGTTATGAAATATGGGAAAATGGATCCGAGGAACCAGAAAACCCATGATATCAATGCAATGGACTAGAATTTGATGAGAGATACCGTTTCGCTTCTGTCCACTTCACATTGATCCAAAAAGCTAGTCGTATTAAATTCACATACACTTCCTATTTCTCCTCTCGCGTTTTACTCCCAAATTATATCCTCATTTACCATTCACACAGAATGTGATACTGGAATTGTTGGTGAATTCTGTACTAAAAGAATACTTTGCTTATCCCTTCTGACACTGCTAATCCTTCCTTAATTCCAAAAAATAAAATCAGAGTGATATACTATATTTTGCCGTAAGTTATTTCGCTATTGACATTAAAACACTAGATCATTTACTAACGAAAATGCATATTTGCGCATTTTGAGTATATTAAGAAAGTAGAAGTTTATGATCACTAAGACTTTATCCTAATGCGCGTTTATAAATGAATTTCGCAGGAAGTTTTTTGATAAAAATTTAGTTGAGAATATTTTTAAGGATTGTATACCTCATGACTCGTGAACGTGTGGAGTCATACTTGAGCTTGTGCAATTGAATCTAGTGAAAATGAATAATAAAGTAGAAGTACCCGCGTTCGTATTTGTCTCGGAGAAGAAGTAGCTCTTCACCTTTTGAAAAGGAGCGCCTTCCCCGGTTGACCTCAAATGGCCTATTCCCAGTTGAACATGGATGGGGACAAAGACCAGGAGGGGGCAGATAGCTGGACCCTCATACTAAGTTTCGCGAAAAAACGTCCATTACCGCTGAGGAACGCATTAGGGAACACACGGGCACGACAATTTCGTTAGGCCGTTTTTCCTTCTTCGTATCCCTAATGAAGAAGTTCCACCGTGAGTGCACGCTCAAAGAGCCTTGTGCGAAACTCCGATAAAGAATGGGGTGGGAGCGAGCATTTTCCCTTTGAGAGATTTCCGGGAGGACATATAGGTAGGTAATGTAGGTGTATGTGTGTGTTTATAGATATAGGTATGCATGTATATATATATATATATATATATATATATATATATATATATATATATATATATATATATAGTACTTCACACATAGAAATGCGTATAAGGAAAGGGGATAGGAAAACACATAAAAGACAAACACAGGATAGGTCCCCACCCGAAGGTCGGTCTAGTAGGTGATGGTAGAGCTCACCCATGTACTAAGCCCGACGGCATGTGAATATTCCATAGTAGTGTAAGGGGGCCAGTTCCTTTCCCTGTGCCAGTTATGGTTTCCTCGGAAGATCTGGTACCCGACAAATCAAATAGCTTGGGTGGAGCTGCAGCTGCCCAGTTTGCCTTGCCCGGGAATTGAACCCGAGAATATATATATATATATATATATATATATATATATATATATATATTAATTCACACATAGAAATAGATATGAGGAAAGGGGATAATAAATAAAAGCATAAACCCAAAAATCAACCCGAAGGTCGGTTTGGTTGGTAGGTGATGGTAGAGTTCACCTAGTACTAAGTCCGACGGCGTGTGAAATCCACTCATCAGGGTACGGGGGCCAGTGTCTTTCATTATGCCTATGTGGTTATGGTTTCCCAGGAAGATCTGGCATCCGAAAAATCACATAATTTGGGTAGAGCTGCAGTTGCTCTGAGAGGCTTTCCTGGGAATGAAACCACGGCCCTTCGGTCAGTAGTCCAGCGCTCTACCCCTGGACCGCGACCCACATATAAATAAATACATATTTATGTTCATATATATGAGAATGCCTATGCGGAGGTAGTGTTATTCGAATTAGAACAATAGACTACTCGAGGAACGCAATATTTTTAATTATTTTGTTCTGTGGCTCGAAATATTCAAATGATATCACTCATATTATTATCCAGAGCGAAATTATGTTATCACCCACATTGATGAATTCAGTCAAAATATGTTCATCGGAGTCTTATGGCATTTTTTAATGAATATGCTATTAGCCACTATACCACGTGAAATGGAAGTAGAAGGCTCTAATTGCTTAAGTTTTTATTCTGTTGTGTTTTAATATATTAGATTCATTATAAAAGAATTCACAACAATGATGTTGTGTAAACATTTACATAAACAAAAGGCAGAGCTAAATCTGACGTAGGGATCTAGTGTTTATATATTTGCTGTATATTACTTCATCTATTATTATACATCTTCTTTATTTTCTGAAATAATATCTTCCAGGATTTATTTTATTAATACTTCAGCCAAAAAATGATTTAATTCTATATTCTATCTCATTGATTAATGATTCTTGGTTGTGTTTGGTCTAAAACGTAATCTTCTGAATTGCGGTACAGTATCCCATCTGACTAACATACGTATTAAAGATAAAAATCAATTTCAATATCTCTACCTGGTAATTGCAGTCTAAAGTTACAAAATAATGCGATTTATCTGCAATTGTAAAATTGAAAATGTACAAAACGTGGCAGTTAATTTGCCTAATTAAAACATTTTCTGCAAAAGTAACAAATTGGAAAGTTTTGACAGTATCTTTTGAAACTTGCATATCCTCATGCAAGTAAAATTTACGAAATTTACCAAAAGTATTTATGACTAATGAAAAAGCATTTAATTGTTGGTAGGCATAAAATTAATCTAACTTGCTCTTTTCCGTGCTACACTTCTCAGAGATCTTTGGCCTTTACTGATAGTGACGTTTTTTACTGAGCGTTTTGAATAAAACTGTGCTAAACATAGTATTTCCTTTGCGGAACTCTTATTTTCAAGTTTTTGCGCTCTATGAGACAAAGAGCTGTAAAATTTTAAGCGGATGTTCTAATATTCTTATTAAATGTATGTAGTTCTTTTTATATAGATAGATGTATGCAAATTATATACAAAATACAGGTTTCATTTAGCATAAAAACGAGCAACGGAAAATTGTTCCAAGTCATGTTATAATTAAAGGAAAGTTCTTAAAGTATATGGTTCTCTAAATTATTATTTTTTGCTCATTTCAACAATGAAGAGCAAGCGTGACCGAAATAGTAAAAAGATCTGCAACAGATTTAAGATAATATGAAAGAAATAAGTCAGACATTTCGTGACTTGGATTCATAAATCGACGAAATGCTCAATTTTCAGGACGACATGTTAATTTTTCGGATGATTCCAGCGATCTCTTTGGCTCGGCATGGGAACCAAGTAGATGGAATTTCTCTTCCTTCCGTGCATAAAACCTTCATGATAAAAGTTAAAATGACGCAGTACTAAGTTTATTATTTAAAAAAATAGAATAAAACTTATCCCGAAATAGGATAAAGTTAGAAAATTCTGAAATTACTTTATAAATGCCAAGTTAGAGTAAAAATATGGTGTAGAGTGAAATATATGTAATATAATTAAGTCTAGTGTACTCTAGCTGTTCAATATAATTGCTCCATTCTTAATTTAGATCCTAAATACTTTTGTATTGTCAACTCAATGAACAGTGGCTCTTTGCATTAATGGATACTTGGTGAATGTTGATAGAAATTGTGAGCATAAACTAGGGTGGCTAGTTCAATCAATCAGCATAAAAAGGATACCAAATTCATTAGACATCATTTGTATATATGCCTATAATCGATAGAAAAAGTACGCGTGCTCTAAAATTCTAGTGAGCTCTAAAATCTGTGTGAAGGACATCTCTTTTGTGGTTACTCCAGGAATATTCCCATTATAATAAATTATATCTTATGCTATAGTTCGTAGCTTTGCAGTGTAAAATGGTGAGGTTGAAGGATTGGCTTATATATTGACATCAAATTGACAATAAATATCTATTCATTAGTTAGACTTAAAGACGTTATAGCTCGTTCCATTTGTAATCCGATTTCGTGTTTCACTCTATATTTTCCTCAGCTGAGCTTTCCCTTTCTTCTTCCTCAGAACTCCTCCAGTGACCCACCCTATGTCATAAACTAATCGTAAAAAAGTACCAAATTCGTCCTACTCGGTTACCATGGTCGACTTTATTACAGTAATATAATTTATAAAACCCGCATAAGAATTCAAAATAGGAGTCTGCTGGTCTGGGAGCATACGAGATAAATGTATTTTAGTTAACTGATTAGTGCCCAGCAGCAAGAGAAGGTGTAAGCGCTTGTAAACGCAGAAAGATTTTATGACTCCAAAATTCCCTCTATATGTGAGAATTAAGGGTTTAAAAAGAGCCTATGAAGTGAATTCGCTAGGGTTATACGGGCTTTGATTGGCACGCCAACAGGTTACGGAGGACTTCCTGTAGTGGGTTTTTGAGCACAACAAAATGGTGTAGAGTTCTATAAGTACAATTAAGTATAGTGCACTCTAGATCTACAATATAAATACCACATTCTTAATTTAGATACTAATTATTTGTATTGTCAATAGAGAGCCAAGTTAATGCGAACTGCTACCCTCATATTGTAAAACGTCCTCTCAGCCAATGCCCTTTCTTTTTAGCGACAAGGAATAGTATGCAATATAAGTGTTGTTTTGTGTGATTTGGCCTATGTGGCTGTGATTGAATAGTGTAGGAGCTCAGGGGACAGTGTCTGGGCTCAAGACTTAAGCTGTACAGTGATTCGGAAAGATTAATTACGTCTGAGACGTGCCGGATAATCTCTTCAGGAAGATTTTACTGTGCATTTTTCGATTTTTGCATAAGGTCTTCCTAAAAAGTTGAGAGATTTATTTTTATTTATTTATATTTATTTTTATTTCCGCTGATGTTCCCGCTTTTAAACGAACGCCAGACAAAACATGACGTAAGAATTATTTTTAAGCGCGGCTGATTAAAGCGACTGTCCCGCTATCATATAGGCTATTAGTATCATCCAATTGGCAAATGAAAAATTTCATTTTCACAGTAGGTATTTGTCTAGAATAACGTTTATTATAAAAAATCTGTTTTTCAGTGCATTATAATGTCAGGATTTTCGGTATTTTTGACTTATGTCAAATATAATTTCAAAAATAACAATATACACGAATTCATATGAGAATTATCTTTAACGTACCACCTAACCTTATGGATGAAGACAAATGTAAAGAATTAAAATTATTTTTCCTGTTAGTCACGCGAATAATATTATTTCACGGAAAAGAGAATCCAGCTTCGTTTTTGATTAAAGCATAAAGATGTTTCCATTGATGTACAGTCGAAGATAATATCCTGGACCTTAAAGTTACGTAACTGACGCGGAAAATTTTCACCTTTAACTCATGTGGGATCCAGAGAAATGACGTTTCTATATATCGATTAATTGACTATAGTTGGCCTTGATGACATGAATGGGTGGTTAGTTATTAAAGATAATGGAATGTTGAGATGATTGTTTGGTTGATTTCAGTACAATTACTATTGCTGACTCAAACCCTCCCCATAAAACTAAACTTTCCAGTTTTATCTTCTTCAGTAATAGTTGTAAATTTACACTTTGACCGCATACTTTGATGGTTACAGACCATATTTGGTCTATATGTACAAAATCGTTTATTCAAGAATATCGGTATTTTTTATGTTCAAACAATTTATCGGCACTTTTACTTTTGAAATAATTCAGTCTAAAAGTATGGTTGCCCCGTAGAATATTTGAAAATATTTGAAAACAGCTGACAATTGAGATATAACACAGACATTACGCAATATTGCATTAGCTGTGACACTAAAACGCTGTATGCATACCTTGAATTATCATATGTTAAAATTTCAGCAGAGGGTTTTTTATTTTATATAAATTCTCATCAAAGCTATTCTCATCATTATAATATTTTATGAATTGCTTTAAAACTTTTCACGGTAATTTAAAATATATTTCTTGTTCAAAAATCAATGTAAGATTGCATGATTTTCAAATAAAAAATGGAAGGAATTAACCACCAAAAATGATTTTGCCTTGGCCCTATTTTTCCAAACTTGTGTCACCATAGGATTAAAACTAAGTGCATTTAAAAGGGCATTTGGTATGTTTCGCTCGTTTCTACAATTATTTGGTAAAACATAAATTAAATGGAGCATTATAGTTTACATGAGGATCTTTGTTTAATGACTAAAGGAGATACTATACTGGAGCAAATAATTCTTTCAGCTAATAGGATTAAACTCAACTTAATTTCTTATTGTGTAATCTTTCGTAAAATAAGTTATGAATGCATTTAATGAATTTCATATCATAAAAAATATATAACCTACTATGAGTAAAATCACGCCAAATGCAGATAAAAAGTAAATAAAAGAGTGGTTGAACAGTAATATGTTAAATTAATACTATTTTTCAGGTGGCCACATTATCTCTTTCTGAAAACTTTTCTCATTTCGTCCCTGTTAAGCCACACTGCTACAAAACACGCATGATATTTGCTTGCTGTTAGAATTTCCTCGTTATTATTAAATATAAAATAAAGAAATGATTTTAATATATTTGAAATTTCATTTTTATATTACGCTTCTTTGTGTGCACAATGATTCTGCTCTTCTGTACAGGAATAATTTTTTTATATTCTCCAACAAAACGTAAATGTGGACAGAAATCCCACTGATAAATGCAATGATTTTCAAAGAAATGTCAGATCTTCATAAATAAAGTCAGTATATAAAACACTCAAACGATCCATTAATCTAATAATCATTTAATTAATAATAATTAAAGTTTCCATGGAAAAAGTTATGCAATTATTTGTTTCAGTAATTTATGGAACAGATTTGCATTAACGTTTAAAATTCTTCAAAGTACTGTCCTTGGGACTCTACACATTTTTTCCATCGGCGAGGATGAGGACGGAAATGTTATAAGCCTTAGAATAGTAAAATTAGACATTACAAGCTTTTTCTCTGACAAAAATCCTTCTTCGCCGTCACTATTTTACCTAATACGTAGTATTTGTATATTCCTCCCTCCTCTGTTGTAATTTTATTTCCTTTATTATTGAATTCTCCCGTTTGTTCTATTGTGTCTATTCCAAGCATTTTTTTTAATTTTCGTCCATTCTTTGACTTACATGTAGATAATTGAATCAGTATTTTTCTAGTTTATCTTATGATGCATTTGTTACCACAAATTGAACATTTTTTCAAATCTCTTTACTCTTTCAAATACTTTGAATCTTTTTCATTAATGTATATCGAGTGCAGTAACTTGCTTATTTTTCTTTCTTCGACCGTAAGAAATTATCTGACATTTATGCCGTAGTGAATGACACACAATATTGCTTTTTCACCGGGACCTACGTATATCGAAAACCGTTTCTGGTCTCTGTTCTCGAACGGGCCAATAATATTCATTGGGATGGGTTGCGTTGCGTTGGAAACTAGTGCGTGGAGGCCGTAATACGACTCGCTACTCTCTCTTTCTGTCATCACCTTTCCTTCGTCACGAGATAGGCGGACGACACCGGTTGAACCAGCGGCTCTCTCTCACCCTCTCAATGAATTAAGGCTGGGTCGTAGTCCTGTGTGCTCGTGCGTGGGTCGGACACATTTTGCGAGTGAGAAGTTCACTAACAAGCAACGCCGACATGGGCGTGCGTCGGTGGCTCTCTAGACCCCCTTCCCACAACCTCCCCTTGTGAGAGGTTGGCCAAGCGCCAAAAATATGCGACATATTTTGAAAAGAGCCCATGGTTCGTTACCTTCTAAGGTTGTATGGATGAATGGCAGTACTAGCGGCCGTTTTTTGCGTTGTCACCATCCTGCAGAGAGATTCCAAACATTTCCGTTTACGTCGTTAAATAGTCAAATACAAATTTTGCAGATCCGACGGATACATGTATTTGTCTCGAGAATTCGAGCTTGCTGTTAGAACACTAGAATTATGCTGCCGTCAGATATCTGTCACCACGTTTTGTATTCAATACTTAGAAAAGTGAAGTTTACGTTATTATTGAACACTTTCATATGCAAGAGATTCACCCACTATTTTGTATCCAACTTTGCATCCGAGGAATATGAAAATTAGTTGTTTATTTATGTGAATATTTAAATTGAGCACAGTGTATTGGATTAAAATACCATGCCCGTGAGAGTGACTTAAAAATTTCACTTTACAAAGTGAAAACAATTACTTAAAACCATCAAATCAAGTGTCAACTTTTTTGGGTTTCTAGTCCAAATTACATACAGCCGTTAGGTGTAAGATACTATACTTCAAATAACACCCATTAACAAGATCTTCCACCAGAAAGATGACAAAAATTCAAATGAAGTACTTTTCCAGTATCAAAATTTTAGTACAAATGTGTGAAGTTTGCTAAAGCAGTGAAGTCTGACGAAAAGTTTGTCTTTATGAGAAATGGGTATCACATTTTCAAAACTCAGCATTTACAACGTACAATTTGCACATATATTTGGGCCAGTGGATGTGGTTAATTATTAATTTATAATTAAATGTATAACTTTTAGCGATGTTCGAGTTGTTGCCATGACACTGAGAAATTGATCGAAATAATATTTAATAGCATTAAAAGAACGTAAAGCAGAATTGCTTTGTAGAATTTAGTCTATTTACCTCGGTTACTCAACTCTAACGAAATCAAGTCAATTTCACTTCACAGACGGAGTCCGATGGTCTATCTGCTAACCATCTCTGCTTTGACTCTGATGGTGGATATTCAGGATAAGTTACCAATGAAAATATTTACTCTCCATGCACGAGGCTAAACATCCTGCAGCGATGGAGCGTCCACTGACACAAACGGCGTGCTGTGGCGATAAGGGGTTTGTGCATCATGCGAGTGGAAATTTGCGATTTCTACCGGCGAGTTCGATGAAGCATAATGTGCGATCTCTTTGTCAGAAGTCCGAGCTCCACCGAAGCGCGCACGCGAACCAGCCACTGCGATGAACGCTGACCCGTGTGAGATTATGCCCCTTTATCATCTTGCCGGATTAGCATCTCGCCAGGCACGGCATTTCTTTCCTTTTCCGCGGCTATCTTCGCGAATTCATCCGCGCGCATCTGTCGTTCTTCTCAAGCTCTTTATTTGAGGCAGAAGTCCAGAGGACAATTTTTAAGTCCGCTAAACATCAAATATTAAACTAAGCGGGCAAACCATCATCGTAGAGCTAGTTTAATTCGTGCCTAGAAGCGTCCTTGGTCGTGCTTCGGGATGTGGAATACTTATAGCCAATTATTTTTGTACTTTCGACAAAAGTTATTATTCAGTTTCTTCACCAAAATAGTATGCATTACCTTAAAAATGAGATATGCTGTTTTAATCGAGTACTCGATTGATATCTCAAGCTTACGTATGTTGGTGTAGAGGGAGCAAAACAGAAACCCCTCCTCTGTTTGGAAAAGCAACCCAAAATACGGCTTACTACTCCCAAAAAAAACGAGTGTCCACGTTGATATATTTTTGGCACTAATACGTAGCTTGTGTTTAATGTGAGATAAAAGCGTACTAGAATAAAAGATGAATGGAAAAAAATGGCACCGCGTATGATTCGAAGACTTCAGCCAATTTGCCAGTCGATTCTCACGAAGATATAGAATGGATCCATTGTGTGATATTTTATTTGTTCTCAGTCATCAACACGTGATTATTTTGCTCCAGAGACAGGAGAGCCACTAAAAGTGGTGCATGTCTTCGATTGGAACCAGTTGTTTCAGGGTCAAACTATTTACCCTTAACTTTCATATTCATCTATGGCAGTGGCTGCACTCGGACTCGTAAACGCTGTGTTAACAAGCTAATATTTCCCCAACCAGAATACGCACCTAGACTGATTTTTTTGAGTCCTACGATCAACATTATCATCGCTGCTTATCCATCTGTATTTTTATGGCTGAGGTTTTAATTCGACTTTACTATCGTCTAACCTCTTACTGTTTACACGTTCAATTATTCAGCATCACTCTTTTTCACTTTTTATTTAATTTTTGTTCATCATATATTGAGGAGGGATGACGTCTATTAGAAATAATATATAATTGCATTTGTACTTTAGTACAAATCCAAATATAAAAATATTTTTATGACGATTATTCTGTCAGTTCGATGCGTTGGGAAAGGATTAAAATTAGAATAAAGAGTATTGTATTGCCTGAGGGACAAAAATGACCTTGTCAGCTATGGGTCAGCTATATCCTATTATCAATGGCTGGATTTTGCAATGCCATATGAAACGTGATAATAATTTGTGATTTGGTAACTCGTTACTTTTAGCTTTTTAACTTGTCATAAAAAGGAGGAAATTTAATCATTTACTTATGTATACACCTGAAACGATTCCACCCAAAATAAAACGCGTTTGATGGTTTTGATCGATGCTCTTTTTAAATTTGAGTCGAATATTTTTTATCAGATCTGAGAAAAACAGTTTTGTCCCAGAAAATTAAGGAAACCATTAAAAATGTCACTAAAAATAACAAGGTATTCATTCAAGTAAACACTAGAATATTTTAAAAACCAATGTGTGAACGAATTGCTGTCTATCTTTCGCGTCTATAAAAATTCAAATTTTGAAAGCTAACAGTAAAAAGGTAACACTGGTGTTTGCCGTTCTACAGGAGAATATTTTTCGACCTGTCTTCCCCACTTAGTCTCCGTCTTATCAAACACAAGGTCTTTTTCCCTTTAGGTGTGAAGGGTTCCGTGGCGCTGAAGCTCAAGCACTAATTACACGCGCTTATTCCCAATGAGTTAATTTGGTAATCTATTTGATCATCCTCGGGGAAAATACTTGCATTTATTACTCCTATCTGCCCGAAACAACAATAAATGATAAATCGACTGCCCCTCTCCCTCTCTCTGTCTTTCTCTCTTGAATTCACAGCATCTCTTTCCTTCAGTTTCCATCTCTCCGACTTACTCATCCAAAGACCTCCCCTTAGCCTCCTCTTCCCTCTCCCACGGATTCAGATCTCCCAACCGAATGGTGCGATTTTAAGTCAATTTCCACAGCTGAAAGGAAGCCCTCGAGTATAAGAACCAGGGAGAGTGAGAGAAACTACTTAGAGATCGCGCAAGGATTTTCTACGAATCAAGGAGTGCTTTCACTTATGGGAGGTGGGAAGGAGGGGCGATTTGGAGGGGTAGGAATCGGACGGAAGAGGGAGAATTGGGGTGGGGATCTGAAGTGCTGGAGATTTTGGAAAGAGGGTGCCGGTAATGAGGGATGAGGTAGGGCTCTGGATGTACCAATGGGGCAGGAAGGAATGGGAATAATGAGAGAGAGGCGGAGAAAGTAAGGAAGTGAAGTGGGTGTGAGGAGAGGGGATAGAGGGGTGTCAAGATGAGACTTCAGAGGGGATGCAGAAAAAGGCCTCTTTCTCGTGCTCTTTCTCTCTCACTCTCCTTGTCCATATACCCACCCCTCACTCGCTGTTGAGAGGGAAGTTTGCTGCTTTAAAGTGGAAATTGGAAATTAGTCGCTTGGCGAAATGTTTTCGAGTTGGAAAGTATTTGGTCTCTCTGGTCTTTTTTTTGCCACTCGCTTCCCCTTTGGCTTTTGTTGCGAGCAAGGGCGAACGAGGACAAACTCCGTCGAGATTTCCAATCTCTTTTCCTCCATTCTCTTTTCCCGTTTCGGAATTGATGAGTATGGCGGGAAGTCCGGACTCGTCTGTAATGCCCTATTAAGTTGACGCCATTCAGTGTGGTGGCTTCAGAGCGGAGATGCAAAAGAATACAACTGAATTGCAAAATCGTATGTGTGCAATTCTTTATGGGTCACCAGTATCCTTGGGAGGAGCGCTCAAGAAATAGTGGTTGCTGAGTTTTTTCAAGAAAATGTTCTACGCATATTATTCCTGTCTTCCTAGATGTGATCATATTAGTTTTTATTTACTGGAAAACTAATTAATATTTTTAGGACAAAAAGAATGGTATATATGATGAATGATGCAGTTCAACTCATTTCGGCATATTTCGCAAGAGAGTCAGTCTAAGCAAAATCACTTATTTTCTTTGACTTGGGAATCTATCATGAGGATGGGTCATGGAAAATCAGGAACACTGACGATTAACACTGATTGACATCTTATTGACAAACTCAGCTACCCTTAAACTTTTCCCAGCGAGAAAATTAGTGCAATTTCCGCCAATTCAAATCTACGTCCCATACTCGGCACCTAAAATCTCTGCACCATCTACTTCTCATGAAAACACAATCAAGAATGTGCATTAAGGGATGTTTAGTTTACTACAATATATCATACATTTCCAAATGGTTATTTTTTCTTCCCACTTACCTCAATTCCTCCCTGGATATTGCAAACGGCCCGCCAAGCTGAGACATACGACCTCCTTAACTTAAATCCTAGATACTTCTGTATCGCCTATATTTTTGTAATTTCCATCACCAGTAAACATGTACCCATGTGCGTTCCATTCCCACTTGCCAGCTCTTCTTACCAAAAGCAACTTTCCCACTCCCAATACGACCCATACTGATTTTTCATAAGAGTGAGTACACACTGCTGACGTTAGGGAAATCATAACTTCCCATCCCCGTCGAATACCAAATTTCTAATTAACCAAATCCTTATTGCCTTTATCTCATTTTCTCTCATAAAATCCGCAACCCATTATCTGATTTTTGGTAAGCTACAAAGTTAAATTTCTTAAGGGATTCTTGGAGCCCACTTCGATTTCATCAATAGGAATGAAACCATATCTCATAATTTAGTGCATATTATATAGTTCGAATTTTGATATTATTATTGACCGTTAAATATCCCCACTCCGTCATAAACTTATAACAACAAACCCCAATGCTTGTTTTGCCCTCAAACTATTTTCTTTATTCTTCTTTTATCCCCTTTCAATGTCGTTTCGCTGTGGAAGGTAGTACCACGTTTGTCCGTGAACCATTGCGTCTATCTTTGAGTCTTCCTGTGTATCCAAGTTGATAAAAAGCAATTTTTAATGATCAGTGGAGAAGCATGTAAAAAATTCGCCAGCCGAAGTTACTATCCTTTTGGTAGAGGTTTCAACAGTAAGATAGGAAAACTAAAATACATTTAAAAATTGCTCTTAACCCTTGCCAATTTTGAGTCTCCTTTATTTAAAAGGCAAAATCTAGTTAGATTTCCTTGCTCCTTTGAAACCTTTGAAAATGAACCAAAACCAATAGTAAAACTTAATCAGAGAATAATATTTGATATTATATTAATTATTCATTCTCTCGATAAATACATCCTACATATTTAGATATTGTTCTTAACGATGGTAGATTACAGGTTATTGCTAATAAATACTCTTCAATAGCGCATTTCGATTTTTGTCAAGTTATATATGTCTAAAGGAGACAATATAATACGTTAATATTAGGAGGAGTTGAGGAATATTTAAAAAAAATATGAAAAGTTCTCGGCAAATGACTTCTATGAAGTCATACTTAAAAATTATTCGATTAGATTAGAAGAAATTAAACACGAGAGCGAGTTTTTAATAAAACATTGTTGTGATAAAAGAATGGATAATTTTACCTCAGTATTTTATATATTTTTTAGAGATGGATAAAGCAGCTGTAATGATTGCAGTTATAGATATACCTTCTCTTCAATACGACGGCGATGCTGGCAGAGAGCCATCAAGATCTACAGTGAGCCCTAAGTAGTTCGAATGCGGTAACACAGAGAATGGCATTGAGCGCAAAAAAAGTCGCTGTGTTTGATAAGGTGAATGGGAAGAATGATTGCATAGTGAGGGTAAACGGCGAGATAACTGGATGAGTGGATGATTTTGTATATCTTGATAGTATGTTTGCGAAAGATCGTAGCAGTTATGAGGATTAAAAAGCGTGCAAATTTCGCGGAAAAGGTTGTTCGTAGAATATGGGATATACGATAGATGCCTGTTTGCCTTAAGGCAGCAAACGTGGCAGCGTATAAAGTTGTACTCATCTCCATAACCTTGTATCGGAGTGAAACTTTAGTTTGCTGGGTAATTATAAACGTAGCATACATGCACTAGCTATGGATGGATATTAGATGAGTATTTTGTAGCGAAACTGATACCAATAGGTTGAGGAATGCGTGGGTATTGGAAAAGAGTATTTGGGCGCGCCGATAATAATAGATAAGTATGACATCATTTTGCAGTAGTTGTATGATCATGTTGCAAGAATGAATGAAAATGCAGCCACCAAACGGAGATATGAGAGAAGAAAAAGATTTAAAAGGGGTAAGGAGGAATTAATGAATGGTTGCATCGACAGAAGCGCAGGAGTGATTTAATGAATGAGCATGTTAAATTTGAAGGAGATATTTAAAGTCAGGGAAGTTTGGAACGGATTGGTGAAAGGGATAAAGATTCTTGAAAAAATATCATTTCAAATATTAATAGATAATAATATCTTATAAAATAAGGTTTCATTGAGCATCCATTCCTAGAAAGAAAAGAGCGTGAAGGATGTCTTGGGTGCTTGGAAAGGTGCATAACTGGCCTGGAGGCTATGTAGTTGTGTATGTATATGTATGCCGCAGCTATAGGAATGTTTGTGGTCACGTATTTTGTTGAAATACCTAATTTTATAACATTTCTGGGAATATATTTTAATGCGATGGAAGCTGTTACCACGGCAAAAATCAGTAATGTTGATGAAATAATTCGTATCTACTCCTTAGCTTAACGTTCTGATGAGCATGGTGTAAAACAATTCGCTAATGTACACAATATTACTGCAATTTGCTATTCCCACTGCTGTGTCTGGTAGTAAAGCATTTTCTTCTCTAATCTTCATAAACAAATTTCACAAGAAACACCTTCTACTATTGAATTAAATATTCTGATAATGCTTAATAGGAATAATGTAAGATGTCATAAGAGTTAAAAGTTTCGTGTATCATTAGCATTTCTTGGAACCAGGTCCATAAAAAGCCTACTCTAAGCCTGGTTAAATTATTAAAAAAATAATGTTAATGCCACTTGTATGCATTTGATTGTAAACTTCATTTCTTGGCTTGCATTTTTTAAACTTAATATGGCATATTTGACCTATGTAGGAATGTTTTAGTTACTACAACAAAGTTTTTGAATCCATGTTGTTAATCAAGAGTTAAGTCTTGTTGCTGAGTCGTTTGTTTTACCTTTACATTCTGATATGACAAAAATCTTCTCGACAGAAACAAAGTAAGCCTGTTTTAATTTCTTCGCACTAATATCCCATTGTGTGTGGCACTCATTTAATTTCAACCGTAGATGCTCTGCAGAGTGTTTCAACTAGCGTTTTTCCCATTGCGACAAAAGCTTTCCCGCTGCATTCCTATGGAATCGAAGGCAGATCAATACGTATGCCCAGAATCGTAAACATAGCAGCGGCCTCGTTCTGTCCGTGTGAAAGTGCCATGGGAGTAGGGTGTTACTCTTCGAAACAAGTTGGACGCTTGCTACTTGATTTTCAATTGCGAGAGATAACTTTACTACTTCGTTGCTTTTTTTGAAGACGAAAACTTTTTGTATATTCCGTTATCAAGCCTACTCTACAAATACGACAGCAAATATATGCACGGAATCAATATTTTCCCTTATTTATGATATTTCAAAAATCTCTTCATGGCGATATTAGTTAGTTATAAGTGATTGAACTATCATGTATTATTCATTTTATCAGTAATTTATCGTGTCTACCTTGCTGAACGAGATTCGGAAAAAGCTGATAATCAGTCCATCGATGTCTTTCAATGAATTTTGAATGCATTAACCTTAATGCCATCCTGCAATATGTGCCATTAAAAATCTCATTATTGGCACTATGAAATGGTAAAAAATATTATCAATTTTAACTTTTAGGAGGCAATGTATTCCTATTTTTTTTTGTTGTGTCTGCTGATTTATATTCTCGTCTCTTAACACTTGGTCGCCGATTCGTCCAGCCTCGCAAATGGGAGAAGTGGAACAACTCATGAGTATTCTTTTGCAAATCTTAGTGAAAAGCGAAGGCTAAGCAGGGTTAGAGGTCAGCCGCGATATGAATATGGAATATAAGTAAGAATCAAGTATTTTTATCATTTTATGACGTTTGTGTTATGAAACCTCAAATATTTCTCGTTTTGTGCTTCACAACATTATGAAAAAAACTTTCTAACCTGTTTCCTCAAATGCTATATCAAAAGACTCCATTTCACCTATTTTTCACAGTGGAACTAGAACTTGCGACCATTGGATTGACGAATGACGTAGCTCAATGTCTTCCAGAGTCGAGGGCATTGTTTCGAATTCCGATAGTGGCGGTTGATTCATTAGAATTTTAATCTTAATTTCTGTGCAATACCTATGTATGGTATTCAAATTCTGTTACTTCTTCTACTTAAAGGCGTGTTGAACTTAGGAAATATAATTGTGTATTTTAACAACAGCAGGTTATTTTACTCTGTATATTTCCACACTTCTGTGTAACTTACAAAATGACATTCCAGAAAGTAAGCACTGAACTCTTGTGGGGGAGAAGAGCTCAAATATTATCAATTGACTATTCGTATGCTGATATTTTTGGTGAAACGTTTGATTCATTTCCTGAAGTGGAGCCCAAAACACGTGATTCATGAATATTTATTTGCTTCGATTAATGATTCAAAATTATTTTGCAAATAACCTCAATTTAAAAAAAAATATCTTCTCATTCATATTATTTGAGTTCATAAATGTTAATGTAGCATTTCTGATACACATAGACTTTCAATAATGAATAAGACAATAATATAATCCGTTTAGACCATAAATTAAAAGATAAAAATATATAAAACTTCATTAAGTCAATAATTAAATAAAAACATGGTGATTCATATTTTACATAGGTAAATCAATGCCACTCGAAAGATATGCAATATTTCTATGACGTTTGATTCTCTATGACGTTTCCAAAATACTATACGAGTCCTGGTATTAAATGTAACCGTCTCAAATAAATGAGACGTTGAGAGTGCCCTCCAAAACAAGCTCTGGTTTTGGTTCCATGAACTGGATTGATTATGAAACCTGTGGTTTACTATAGCAATCAGTCAGTTGTTATGACATATTATAGTTATCAGCTTATTTGAGAGTGCCCTCCAAAACAAGCTCTGGTTTTGGTTCCTTGAACTGGATTGATTATGAAACCTGTGGTTTACTATAGCAATCAGTCAGTTGTTATGACATATTATAGTTATCAGCTTATACTAAAGCCAACCGAGATCCCTAGAGGCGTATCAAGAATTAAAGCCAGATCCCTCTGGTTACTACAGGTAGTCCAACGCTCCACCAACTGGTCCCCACCATTTGAAGCAGTTACCCCAGTTGTTATGCTAACTGTCGAAATAAAACATGATATTTAAAAAATCTAAGCTGAAAATTTATAACCCAAGATATCTTAGTCTCCTATTCTGATACATTTTAAGTTTTGGGGTGCGACATTTATTTATCTACCGACCTTACTCCGTAACTATTTACAGAGCGAAATTAATTTTCAATTATTTCAAACTTAAGACCTTTGATTAATGTATTTTCTATGGGTAAGATTGTGGCTGAAGAAGTAGAGGAAGGATATGGCTGGGAGTTGTTGGCATTAGATTTGGAAAGAGATTGCAGTATTTCAAATTTAACATAGATTTATAAAACAAAAATTTCTAGTTTCTAGCAGCGCAGTGTTCACCACATTGAAGAGTTCGGTATTATTCATCTCTCGTTCCTCTGCTAACTACATCTTATCACCCTTGTTTTGTAAAAGTGTATTTAAAATGGTATATGTACTCATTATGCACCAGAAGATAATTTAGTACAAATACATTTGGCTGTTAAAATATTTACTAACTAGTGGGAAAGAGCTAATATTTCATTGTGAAGGAACTGATACTGTTATTTGAAAACTATATTTTGGTTTACACATAAATAAATACACAAATAATTATTTTATGACGGAAGCATTTATTTTTGCTTTTATTCAAACATGTTGGTCAGTCTTGTCGAAAATGTGTGTCGAAGCCCGGGGTTTGGAAAAAAAGAGGATTGGAGTCATATATGGTATTTTCCAGGATGATTAGTTAGACAAGGAACTAAGTGGGTCAGAGAACATTCTCAAGGAAAAATATGAGCTGAATTTGACAAAGCCGTTGGTGAAAGTTCGTTGATGGCGGCAATAAAAACTTTTGACGTATCCAAGTCATAGTGCACTTGGAGGAGTGAAGATTCTGCTTAAATGACTTGCCTTAACGCACCCTCGCTCTAATCGATTTACGACTTCTCATCGTCACAACTCCGATAACCTACTCGAATCTTAGTTTCCTTCTTTTGAAGGAAATGGAGCACAGGGGAAGAGATGAAGATAGCGTCTAAAGCACTTAGGTAACACTATGCAGTATTATTAGTTGAGGAATATAATCTAATTATTACCATGTTAATCGAGATATATTTAGCATTCTTAGACTGCGGAATAAATGCATTGATTTTGTTGATGAAACTGAAACTGTCCCCAAGTACTAGTAATTGACGTTCCAATGGGAAAGTAAGGATTCATTAACAAAGTATTCTCGATGGAATTATCATTTATCAAACTAATGATTTATACTTTGGTCTCACAAATTGATGAGCTAAATTTAACCGTACACTAATTTAATGCTAGTGAAATGCTCATCATTATTTTACAAAACTCTATGAATGTATTCGTATTTTCGGAGAAAGAGAGTTCTGGTGGAAAGTAAATATTGCGCAGATGTGCCGAAGACATAAAATTTTTTTCAAATTAATTTTCTATGGCTACTAAAAGGTTCATCGCAAAAAAATTATATTTTTGACTGTAAGAGGAAGTTTCGTTACCAGAATACTTTTTTTGCAATTTTATTACAATTAAAACATAACCTTTCAAAATAAAGCGCATTAAATTTTGCATAAATTATCGTGGCATCAATTTGCATTTTAGCGCAAGACCCATGGGCGCTAAGCGCCATTTGATCAAAAGCTTTTGAATCTAGTTTAAAGACATGATAAATGGCCCATCAAATGGACATTATCATAATAAAACTAATTCCCCCTCAACGCTACGAACAATAATTGATTACGGTTGCCGAATTTATTTTAACGCTGCTCGCCGCTCGTAATGTTGGGAGGAGAGCCAGGGGAAAGGAAAAGCAAAGCACAGGAGAGGATTCCCAAAAATTTCAGGTTCCCATCATGGTTTCCAGCCGCACAACTTTTCCTCCAAATCGGGCAAACCGCGAAAAGTTTTGCTAAGCCCAAACCATTGTTTTACTGCCCTGCATATTTTATTCTATTGACCGTTTCATAATCCCGCTTTTCTTCATCCTTCTCCCTTCCCCCTCTACTCTAAACCTCCTTCCTCCCCCCCCACACGAGCTACCATTCCTCATCGTTCTGGGGAGTAGGGTGGGGCTGGGCCATATCCCATTCCATGCCGACACCAAAAAACCCCACCTTATCATCCTTCCCCGTACCCTCATGACCCCTTCCCTCAACGTACCAAACCCTCCCTTCCCCTCCTTCCTGAAGCATCCCTTCCTCACAACCAACCGACTACCTCCTCCCCCCCTGCTTACCGCCTTTTCATATTCACCCTCCTACCTCTCACGGTTCGCTCTTCCCTTTTTTATACGGCCCTGAACCCTGAGACTCTTCCCCTTGTCTACCTACCCTTTCGTGTCTCTACTTTATTCTTACTTCTATTCGCCCTTCCTTCCGCTCTGACCCTCTTCCAACCATCACTGTTGCTAGTACGTGTACGCTCTCCTTAACCTCCTCCGATACGCCTTCCGCTTTGCTCGCCATTTTCCCTTCCTTCAGCCCCTTTATACGTTCCTTTGTGCTCCCCTCCTTCATTTGTGGAGAAGACAACATCCGTTGATGTGCCTCTGTTACCAAATTCATTCTTTTCTCTCCATTTTCCGTTGTACACCACAGAATAAAGAGTTTAAATTCCATGTTTACTCGAGTAGTGATCTCTTAAGCTGCTCCACTTTCTTTCAATACGGTACTTTATACTTTCTCTTAAGGTGTGATTTTATTTCAACGTTGCTTTTGAAGGGGAAATATAAATATTTAATGGAAATTTATTTCCAAGTATTTTTTTCAATCAATTACGTGAAACTTGTTCGCTTCAGCATTAACTTATTTAATTTGTGTTAATTTGTTACGTAAAAATATTATCACTCTACAAAACGAAATTCAAATTATACGAGTACGGAAATTTGGGAAGGTTAAAGGGCAATCGTGGTTTTCTCCGCTCATGAAACAACGGGATATAAGCTATTAAATAGAAAAGCGAATATGCAATATTTTTCCAGTATCTATCCTTAATATTTGAGTTTTTTCTCCATTTAATTGTGTGGTTATTTTACGCAGTTAAGTCTGCACAATTCAGATAAGAGAATATACTAAAGAGGCATTTCAAATGAAAAAAATATAGAGACGAGTAGACAACTGGGTCCTCCACTATTTGCCATAATATTAAATTTTTCTTAATTGGTAAGAATAGAAGGGTAATGATGAACCCTTTTAATTTATAAAATAATTTCAATTTATGCTTTGTGACACTTTTGTAACACACATTTTGATACTTTCGATAGCTTTACTCGGATTAATATTTCTATATTGATATTAACATAAATTTCGTAGCGTTTCACTTTGAATTGTATATGGCACATATTTCGACCTCGAGAATGACGTTGAGTCGACGAAACCAAAAACCAGGCGGTAAAATTCAATGCATGCCATTACAAAGTTTGAATAATATTATTTTGTAACTTAGGTTTGAAGCATTCATTCATATTATAGTTTAAACTGTATTTATTCGTTATTCAATTGGGTCATTATTGGTATGAAGAGGTTCATGTAAATGCATGATTTGAAACACAAATTTTTTGAAAGAGAATTGGAACTGTTTGTCTCTTATGTTATTTTTGCGATGGCATATGTACTGGCATTGATTATTTGAATTTATAACATTTTTTATGTGCTAGCCATATCAACCTTTTTACTAACTTTTCATTTTGATCGTTTAGATTGAAATGATTCAGTTTCTTTCTCCTTGAACAAGTTATGTATGATGTTTACAGCTGTTTTCGCTCGGTCTTTTCTGGTAAAATATTGCCCCACTGGGTTTTCTAGGAATTCTATGCCTCGTACTTCTCTTTCCTCTATAAAAAAAAAAGAAATGCCCCATAGCTAATTTATGGGTCTTATTCTCTTATATTTTTTCATAGCAATACATTACTTGGGTATACAATATTTCTTCAATGTGTGGTTGTCATTTTATTGATATGGTAAATACAATTATCTATCTCGATTTGATTCGTAAATGGCTTTCTTTTTCTAGCATATAGTATGTTTAGTCCTATTTATTCTCCATATTCAGTCTCACTTTTAAGTGTTAAATGTAATCGGAGTTGTGAAGTTTTCCTCAGATAAAAAAGTACTAAACATATATATATATATATATATATATATATATATATATATATATATATATATATATATATATATGTCAACATTTCTGTACCTTATGCGAGAACCTACATGAAAAATTTGATTGATTATTTTTTTGCTTAAAATGGAATGTTTCTCTGCAGGTTATGTAAATATTAGAATTTTTGGTGCCAAAGATGATTATGCTTTGGCACGTCCACCAAGCATAAACAAAATTGTTAATATGATTTCCACAGTACAAACAGTCGATATAAGCTAAATTATGGAGTAAATTAGTGTTCCACATTCCCAGCCAGACCAATGCCTAATTAAGGAACGGAAATTATTCATTTGACCAGCAAAACGTCACTGACTCGCCAAGCGGAGTGACAGAAATAGCAAAATCATGACACTTGCTAGCTTTTGCGACAGAGGCAATTTATAAGGACATGGCTAATGGAATTGAATTGATATATGAACATAAATGAATAAGTACTAGGGTCTCATATCTTGTGGAATTAAAATTTATATTTAAATTAGATAATTACGTCCGAAAATTGGTTTCTTACCTTGACATTTTGAAACTCGGAAATTATTGCGTTGCATAATTACTATTACCTAGGCTACAGTTTAATATCATTCTTTACTGCTTATCACAAAATTAATTACTATTGGCAAGTTCTATATTTAATGTAAAAACCACTCTTCTACTTGATTGCTTGAACACTGTTTGTCGTATATCCTCAGTTATTCCCCCACCAGTTTATTATGTTCGGATCGATGGCTGCTACACCCAGTTAAATATAGATGAAGAACTCGTCTTAATATGTTCTTTCCTTCTTAAGAACCGTAACGTACTGTACTGATAAAGCTGAATGCCTATACAGGTTTTGAAGGCCACAGATCTGGTTGTATAACGGTTCATAATTCAGAAACTCAGAAGCCCGCACACATCCTTGTCAAAAACAATGATAGGAACGAAATTTTTCAGATGTAATTTTGATAATCACTACAGTTTGACCAGTAATACAAGTACTTGTAAGCTCTAGCATACAGTGAACGAAGACTTCAAATACAGTCGAAAAGCATAATCTGGAAGTATTATGAACCAAATTGATATGCTTGGTGAACGTTAAGAGATAGTATAGCCGAAGGCATTTTCTTCCATGACTCTTCAACGATTTTTAGAATATACCCGAAATGGGCTTTGCATATGGCCGTTTTTTCTGGTTTATACTAGGAATTTCAGCCCTTATAATATCAAAATTAATCGGTTACATCTTCCTGGAGGTTAATAATATTAATGTTGAATGATTAGTATGGGTGTTCGCCATCCAGTCAGACACCAAAGTCAACTTAGTCTACAGGAGGGAGTAGGGGAGATTTGCTTCAGCATAACCCTCCTTGACGACGGTGAAAAGGATTTGCCCTTGTTTTTTTGCGTGTTACATTAGAATACACTAAATTACAATAAAACAAAACAAACCTACCATGAACAGGCGCATGCACAATTGACATACACAGTTATATGCATATGAAAGACTATTATTAAACAATGAACACAGACTCTTCATCCCCGGTAATTGCACCGATAATAATACCCCTTCCCTCAGAAATGCATTCACAACCTACTCCATTCCCTCTTCAAATGCGGGTAATCGGACAAAAAGAACAAAATCCTCCCTCTTTGTGAGCCAATATACTCCTTATCTCAACTTCATTGAAATATCTTCTTCTCGAGCCTATAAAATTAGAATAATAACAAAGACACACTATCTTATAATAATAAATTAACCATTGACGTAATTTTGACCAACGTGATTTTATATCTATGAATAAGGCTAAAAAATTGTAACTAACCTCTTTCTCTGCAACTCCTGCCAAGCCATCTACGTGAATAAAGCACCATCATTTCATAATAGCCCCGATCTTCTCCAATTACAACATTTCCTCACATACCGTCACTTAACTTCCACTCATGATTGATGCTTTACCTCTTTATAATCGAAACCCTTCCAGAAAATGAAGGCAACAATGAGTGGAGGACATTAGCGTTGTAACTCTTCCGTGCACTAAAAACTCTTTGGCTTAACAGAGCTCACTGATACACAAACAAGTATATCTATTCTTCACCTTCTCCCTTCCAAACCATACAAACCCCCTTAACTCCCTCCATTTACCTCTCATTTCCGCTCCCTTCCCCTCATTTCGCCGAGGGAACTAAGACGTACTATCTACACTTCTTAAGAAGATAGTTTGTGCTGCCGAAACGTAAAGCAATGTGTGAAAGCCCCCACCCCCCACACTACCTTAGCACAGAGTAACTTCGATGGTTTTTCTTTCCGTCTATTTCACCCTTTCTTTGCTCTTCCATACCCACATTACAAAGGCCTCCACAATACGCCTATCATCTTGCTTTAACAACTAGATTTCCGCATCGTACAAAACCACTCCTTGTGTCAAAGTTTTAACTAACTTTTAAACACTGTTACCCAGCGCCCCTTCGATCAATTTCCTCCTCCTTATGGAAGTTTATCCATCTTACGGAGTTGTTCTTCTGATGTATCTACTACTTTGATAATCCTAGTCCGAAAGAATTCTAAGGCGAGTAAACTCTTCTACCTGCTCTAATGTTTTCCTCTTGTTTAACATTTATTTGAGAAATGCCGTTCAATTTTCATCGTGATTTCCGACTATTTTTCTTTGAAATTTTTGGATATTCGTTTAAGTGTCTTTTGTGGTAATAATTTACAAAAAGTCACTTCAAAAAAATCTTCAACTTCATTGAAATATTTTATGAATAATTACGAAGAGCAAAGGATAATGAAGAGCCTTACGTTGGTCATTGTAGGGAAATATTCCGTAGTTGAAGCGTTTAAATGATGAAAACAATGTTCGATTCTTTTTAATTGACGTCGTCTTATTAAGAAAAATTGGAGAGACACTGATTGCCAGTATAGGGTTTTTCAAAATAGTTGTGTAATTTTACTATTGAAAGTAGTCAAAGGGCTTCTTCCCTCGGATTGTCGGTACCATGGCTCATGTTGATACAAACGTTTCTAATAAAATCCATAGAGATGGGCCATCTTGATTCTTTTGATTTCTCTGTATTTGCTTCCCAACAAGCTATCTTTGAGTTTTTCTAATATCCTTCCGCCGAGTATTCATGTTAGTATATTAGATACATATGATATCAGCGTCAAGCATCGGATCTCTTCGCTTATTTCATTTTTCCATTTAGTTGGCGCCTTCTCGAAGTCTTCCGCAAATTTTACATTTCCATTGTTATCTTTTTATATTCCAAGCAGGATATCATAAGTCTTTTATTTTAGCGCCTGGGTAATTTTTCCGCATATTTTGCCTTTTCGCGGAGTCTTGCTTTCGTTCACTGATTTCCAATTCCTATATTACCTACGCTCTGTCTTCAGCCACATCGCACGCATCTTTCACTAAGCCCTTTTCCAGAGATTTTGGCACAAGAGGTAATCCTTCAATCTACTTCTTCCATCTGTTTCGTAAGTATTCTTCTTCCTTCTACACCTTTCGTTTCGAATCTCTGATTCTATTACATTACCTTCTACTTTCTCAAAAGTGCCTCTTCCCCTTATTTTAATCCGTAACAGTGACTCCTTTCTCAATATTTTCTTGAAATTCTTTGCTATAAGTTTAAATTCACTTCTTTTTAGTTTTCTTTGACTACCAATAACTTGTTTCCATTACTTCTGGTGGAGGACTTCATATTGTACTCTTAGATTCTCGATTTATTTTACTTTATCATAAGTTATCTCCCATCATCATATTTATTTATTGCCCAATCGTATCGCACTCTCGCACAAGTTGTTCACACGTTATTTCTCTAATAGCGTGCCTTAGGTTTTTTCATCTCTTTTTCACTGTTCTCGTACCACTTTCTCGTCGATTGTCGCAGTGAAATTTTAATTAAACGTTTCCACGCAACATTGGCTGAATGGTCATTAACAATTAATATTTTATGCATAATTATTGGAATTATAATTGGTAAAATCTTTTTAAATTAGCCATTGGATTATAATCCACTTAATTTCGTGCTAATATGAGTGATAATTAAAAGTTGGGGTGGTGTTCGGAAACTCAGCATTTTCCACTACCGTTCTTACAGACTGACAAAATGTATCATGAGTAATGAGATTGCTACATAATAAGGATCATTTTTACAGTATATGCACTTGAAAAAGACACCGTTGTGGCCGACTAGCTACTAGACGTGAGCCCTCTCAGGTCACCTCTTCCGCATCCTCCCTCATCCTTCGGCATCTTCTCAAAACCTATTCCCTAAGCGTCTTACTTCCCCCTGGCGCCTTTGTCTCATTTTCACCCTTGGTCTCTCTCCTCTTCCTACCCACAGCTCCTTAAAGCCCTTTCCTCCCTCCATCCTCGCTCACATATTTCCATTCCCTTCCTTTACCCTGTCCCCTTCCTCTTTCGATGGCCCATAAAACACTTCCTCCTTTCTCCTGCCATCCCCCACCCACCGCGTTCCCACCCCGTCTGCCCATGCGCCCTATCACCCCACCTCCTTCCTTCCACGCCCAGCCCCGCCCCTCCACCATTCGCCCCAGCATCCCACACTTTCCCAACCTCCCTCGCCACATAAGACCCCATCCCTCCTCCGCTCTAAAGCCTTTCGCTCTCTTCCGATGGATACACAGATATGAATCTCTACGGCTGCCATCGTTCCTCTTTCTCTGCCTCACCCCTTCGCTCCTATTTTTAACTAGTATGCCCCAATGTATTTCTCTAAATGTTTGTCTTTCGCTGGAGGCCGGCTTTTTTCCTTATTGTTAAGCCTGTTTGTTAAAATTGTTTACCGAAAAATAATTTCTGTTTTGTTTACATGGGGATACTCCTCGTAATTGCCAAAATATATATAATCGTATTTCCAACAAAATTATGTTAGATTTTTTGCCATATTTCGGAAGGAATGAATTTCTTCACATTTGCCCATTTGACTTTATCGGAATGAGGCGCCAATGTAATTGGCGCCAATGTAAATGTTCGATTGCGGGAGCAAAAGCTCCCTTTAATCTGAAGCAGTGGTGTTTTCAATTTAATTGTGCCGAAGTTCACTCGAACCTGATAATTTATTTCGTTAATATTAAACTTTAAGTTTTAGAATGCTCAACCTCCTAGGATATTAAATTCACACTATAAATAAAGTTGACATACTTTTTGCTGAAATATTTAGTATTTTCAAAAGGTCTATTCCGAGTAAAAATTCCGCATCAAAAACCACATTATTCTCCCTACAGGATACAGCCTTGTATCAAATATGACGTGCTGGTATTCCTTCAGGTAAAAATATATTCCAGAGGGAAAAAAAACCCCTTAGTGGGATCTTTAGCTAGGTGACTGCTGCGAGGAGAATGTCAGTCAAGGAGGACAAATGCAGGATAGACATATGGGACGTTAGGTCATTTGGAGTGGGCAGAACATTGGAAAATGTTAATATAGAGTTGGACGTACTGGAGATTGAGATCCTGGGTGCATGAGAAGTTAAGTAGGTCTGGACCTAAGCCTTCTGAATAAATGGATACAGGATGGAACACCCCAAATACGACCACAAGATTGCAGGCATGGGTATTATAGTCAAGAAGGAATGACCAAGAAGAGTCGTGTTGAAAATACAATGAGAGGATTCTGATGATAAAGCAAGAGAGAGGGTCTACAACGAAGAGGGTGCTACTGTGGGGCAGTTTGAATTGGTAATAAGAAACGGCGCGGGAGATGCTTGATAGCATTCTATTATAAGAATGAACATTTTAATGGCAATGGCCCTCTTCAAGCAGCATCAGCGAAGAAGATAACACGAAGATGTCGTAGATAGGACACAAACCAAACTAACTACACTCTTGTTAGAATGAGATACAAGAACCAAGTTGGGCAATGTAAGAACTACCCCAGCGAAGATATAAATTACGATTAGACAGTTTAAACATTTAATTATATATGTATATATATATGTATATTACACATACATACATATATATATATATATATATATATAACATAAAAAACCATAAACACAGTAATCAACCCGAAGGTCGGTTTGGTAGGTGATGGTAGAGCTCACCCATGTACCAAGCCCTATACGGCGTGTGAATATTCACACATCAGGGTAGGGGAGCCAGTTCCTTTCCCTATGCCGGTTATGGTTTCCCAGGAATATCTGGTACCCGAAAAATCAACTAGCTTGGGTGGAGCTGCAGGTGCCCAAAGTGCCTTGCCTGGGAATCGAACCCGGGACCCTCCAGTCAGTAGTCCAACGCTCTACCCACTAGACCACCACGACCCGCATATATTAAAATAAATATGTATAAATTTATGTGTGTTTTTTATGTTCCTTTCCTATGTTTCTTTTCTTTTCCTTATGCCTTATATGTGTATCCATGTGAATATGTGTGCGGTATATGGCGGATTGCCGTCTTTGAATAAACATTTATATCTGTATTTCTATCTATAATAACACTCTAGAAAAGATCATGAGATAGTACCATTATTTTTTTAATACCAATAATAAATATAAAAAATCTACTGGCAAAACACACAATCTGAAATCGGACACTAGAGACTTCAAGTCCACATGCTTCTTTCTCCCTTCATTTCATCTAACACACCCATCATATTCCATTATCGCTCTCGTTTGCCCAACGTCCTTCCTTCTATCACATTCTCATCAGTCCATATCTAATCAAAACGCTCTGAATCCATCATTCCCGGCTATTTTTTATCTCTCTTCCATCATACGAAGTACTACCACAATGCCTGTACCTTGTTTGCTTTCCTTTCTGTATGCTTAGGCCTTTCCACCCTTCTTCGCATTCATATTTCAAAACCCTTCAATCTACTCTTATCATATTTCTTCGATGACCATGCTACCGCTCCGTACAAAACTTTGATCCATATTTAAGCCTCTGCCATCACTTTCATCCTCCTTGTGAAAGGTTCTTTGCCTATCACATTCTTCTTCTTATGTCCCTATTACTTCAACTATTTGGGTCCAGAAAAATTCCAAGATGAGTAAACTGTCGCATCTCCTCTAGTTTGTGATCTCCTACTTTAGTATAGCTAGATAGATTTTTAATACCCTGCAATCTGCCCGCTAGGGTGTGTAGCAGAGGTTGAATAAACATCAGACTAATTTTTACCCGAATATGACTCTACCTCGGTCGGACCATATTATTCAATACTCGTACCTTATTTATTGTGGAAAAAATGACATCTTAAATCTATCTGTTATATACTCAATCTCTCAAATTTAATTGAAATGATCTCTCCTACTACAGCACCTACTAATAATACACAGCACTACTAATAATAATTTTCAACATCACTTCTTTTAATATATACTTTAACCAAACTCTGTCTCGCAAACAGAATAATCATTGTTTTTCTTACATTTATTCTCAACAAAATCCATGAATGCACAGGTTGCGAATAAGTATCCTATCCCGCCTTTGTATTCCTATGTTCTGAAAAGCATTCATTTATTGTGCCCAATTCTTACTATCAAACGCTTTCTTGAAGTCTACGAAACAGATATATAGATCCTGTACACTCTGCATCCCTTATGTTTCTCTCTATTAGTGACCTTATTACTGCGATGACATGACGCTTACCGTCACAATACTCTCCCCTTTCTATACCTAAACTGATCATTCCCTAAGTATCCATTTGCCCAGTTCTCCGAGATATTATTAATAATCTTAAGAACTACTTTTGCTGAGGCAAATTCAAACGTACTGTACTATAGTCCCTAAGTAAGACTGCCTTTCCCTTTTTTGGCACAGGAATTCACATTAATCTAAGTCTTCCGACTCAATTCCTATTTAATAAATGCCTTGAACTATTCTATAAGAACTCTTCCTCCCATATTAAAAAAAATTTAAATAATTTTACATGAATGTCATCCACCCCCACGACCTTATTAGATTTCAATTCCTTCAATTACTTTTCTTCATGACCATCAAGTAAACCTGGACCTAAGGTATCCTCATCTACGTCATACTCTCTATGCTTAACCTTGTTGACCTTCTCTTTTCACCGCGTAATACTTATGTATATTCCTTTCATATCTTTTAAAACTTCTCTGGTTCAAATAAAACTTTTTCTGACTTATCTTTGACTATTAACACAGATCTTCTTTTCCTACTTCCTGATAGTGCTATTTCCTTCCCCTACAGCGCACTAATTCTACCATTTCTCTGTAAACTTCCCATGTCCTCGCACTGCGTCTTCCACCACGCTTTTTTTGCCCTATTTTTTCGGGACTCAGTTAATTATTGAACCTTATACTTCCGTCAACCTAAGCCTGAGTTTGTATTCTTCAATTTCCTTCTCTTTTCTAAATTTCTAATAATATCGTCGGTAAATTTATGGCGTCATTATTGTTTTCCTATATCCTCGTACTATACGGATTGTTTATTTTGCATCTTTCGATATTCCTTTTTTGATATGTATTATATATGTATTTTTTCTCAAAATACCCAGATATCTTTCCTCACTAATGGTTTTTCCTGCAGTCTGCTTCCTTTGATCCGTTAAATGTTTCAAAGGTCCATTTCCTGAGTCATCGTCCCTCTTTTATCTTTTTGAATCGGACGCTACTCTTCATATTTACTAAATAATGGCGAGGTTGTATCCGCTCCGAGAAACTGTGCGGATTGATTGTACTGTTGCTTAATCTGAAACTAACTACAATATATTTTTTCTGATACCTTCTATAATCCATCGCCATTATTTCTGTGTATCTACATCTTCCTCCCTCCATTACCTCCCTCGATGTCTTCCAGCGAACTCTGAGACTGAAGGGGAATTTTTGCCTAGATAGGAAAAAAGAAATAGGGAATTTTGAGGAATACGGACTACAAGATACATTTAAACGCAGAATGACTACTTTAACTTCTAAAAATGGTACATTCCTTGAATGAGCCATGAAATTTGAATTCAAATTGAAAAATTGTGTCTTCGTCTTTTGTATAAAATAAGTGTAGGTTATGATTAACCCCTCTCTCCAACAGAACCCTATTGTATTTTCCCTGCAGTAATTCCTTGCTCCTAACCGTATTCCCCCACCTCATCAACATCTCTTCCTTTTCATACTGTCGCATTCCAATCCCCTATTACTATAAAAATTTTTCCTGCAGGAATACACGCGATTATGTCCCTTTACTGATCCTATACCCTGTCGACGTCTTCCGTCATTTGATTACTTGGTTGTATGTGTACCTGAATGGAAAATATACATATCTTCTCTTTAAATATCACTTTAAACTCTTCAACTTTCCTGCTGTCACTATTTTCCTTACATTCCATGTTCCTTTTCTAACAAATTTGTCTCTTGTTTGGGTCTTCGTGAGTCTTTTTTGGGTCTTTTTAGGAAATGTAATCAATTTCATGGATTTTTTACGTTTGAAATAGGTAGTAAAAATGTTAATCCATTTACAATTAGCTTACTTTCGCTTAAATGGGTTTAAACTCTGCTTGAACCTGTGTACTGATTTGATTTTAAATAATTTACCACGGATTTACTGAAAAGTTCCGATTCCTGTGCTTGTTTAGTTTACAAGAACTTACTTTTTTGATTCGTACTATTTTCAGTTATTATATAAAGTCCCCGCCGGAATAAGATAAAACAACATTGAATGGTTGGGTAAATGGCGCTAATAACATATCTATAAGTGAAAGGTTCTTTAATGAAGAGTTAAGTAATAATTCAATGGAAAAATTTTAAAAGAGAAGAGAAAAACTATTTAAATATCAATATTCTGAAGCATAGCATTTAAAGTAAGAAAAGCTCTTCTCTAAAGGAACGTTGAAATTTATGAATCACAAATAACGCATAACCTGTTTCTGAAACTGAGCTATGAAAAAGTAGAGAAGTCATCGGAGACTTAGATAGTTTAGCTAGGTAATATAAACTAGTCCCATATTTGATATCCTCTAATGGTGACCGATAATATTACCCGAGACGGTTTGGAATTGGTTCGTTTAGTTCGTCCTGATTTAAAGTTTTGAGGTACTTCATAGAGTTCCCCGGTTCAAAAGTGTAGCACCATGCTAATTTGTCCAAAGTCTCATGGTAAATGCACCACGGCTTTCGTCTCTGGTGTTCTCATTTTGAATTTTTCACGGACATGACTTTGCGCCCAATTTCAATGATCTGAATGCTTGAGTGAGAATGCCGAACGGTTATATTTTAACTCCTCTCTGCCAAACTAAATTTTGGATTTCAAGCATTATTATGAGCATCGCGGCTATTCGAGATGGCATTGTGCGTTGAAACCAGGGCCCCCACTAGTTCTTTATGTGAGATAACATTGTCCCTCCCCTTTATAAGAAGTTGTTTCAGGAGAGGGCATAACTTTTCCTTCTTTCTATTCACTCCCACTTACCTAAATCCCCGAATCTCAGCCTCCCATCGCCCACCGTATTTCCAACCTTTCTCGCAGTTCTCTCATCCTCCCATCCAATCCCCATTCGCAATAATTTAAATCATGCACTCCCTTCAGGGTTGTGAACTCCTACGAAAGCAAGGGGTCTCCAGTGCGAGGGAGAACGTCGGGGGTCTAATGAAATGGAAGGGAATATGAAATTTTAATGAAACGGACGCCATGTCGTTCCAATAGTTTTCGGAGAACATACTTTTTTTTAACCAAGCGTAAGGGTAATTTATGGGTCAGCATTAAAACTGTTTAATTGAAGACGGTCGGACATGCCCGTCCCAGATTTCGGAGGAATTGCCGACAGGCCTAAATGAATCAGAAAGTTCGACCACTTACGAAAGTTAAAGGGGGACAGTGAGACCACGAAGTTTTGAATGGCATTTATTCTGGATAGGATCCTGTGAATATTCACACAAAATTCATACGATTCATTTCGTGTTCGTGGAAAATAATGAAAAAAAAACGTTACCTAATTCATATTTATTTGCTATAGTCACTCTTAAAAGTGTTACTTATTACGTAACTTCATTGAATCTTTTACGATTTTGCACAAATTGTATTATATTTTAGTTGTAAAAGGGATTCTATTTTTTATTTCTTCCATTGGTGTATCTAAAAATATACACAAGACACAAGATTCATCGCGAGTACGTGTAAAACATATTTTCACTTTTAAGAATATCTGCTTTTTATGGCATACAATATTAGCATATATGCACAAAATGTAACTCTGGCTTTCGTAAGTGTCACCCTAGAACATAAGGTTTTTGAATTCTTGTGGTTTTAATGTTTTTTTAATTTCTGAGCCGAGAGTAATTTCAATCAACGGTATTATAACAGCGGAAAGTTAAATGAATACTTATAAATGTGTAGACGTTGGCGGAGAAACATTAGCATTTGTCGTGCTTCGATATCAAGTTCAAAAATTATTTATGACCTCAGTGATTATTCTCAAAATACAAGGCAGGAAATTAAGAACTATAATTTTAGCTATCTAGATTTGAACGAGTACAATTAGATAAAACTGGCCGTAAGTTCAGTAAAGAGAAGGTTATGTGCAATAAAAGGTGAAATATATTTTCAATTCGTTTTCCAGGGATTTACGGAACGACCTGGAAGACTCATATTTAGTAAACCCTCACGATCATTGTCTTAAAACCAATTATTTCTGACATTAACATCGTGCTTTTACATTTAAAATTCTTGAATTAACATTATATTTTTTCATTTTTCTCATTTAATTAAACTTTTAATTAAAATTTTTCTCATCCCTTAAACAATTAGATATTAGGAACAGTAATATTTTATTTTGTATTATGAAATTATACATTTGTATTATCTTATGAATAGAGTTCTCCTTTCTCATAATCTATCAATTAATATAAATATATATTGAATCAGTTTGTTTTTTTTACAATGTGAGTGTTATTTTACGTGTTATCTATTTTATTCTTTGTTCTATTGTGCCGTCTAAATGTTTTATATATAGCAGTCTGACCTGAAGAAGGCCTCGGAGTAGGCCGAAAGCTTAAATCATCTACAGTGTGAGTGTCCTTTTACGTGTTATCTGTTTTATTCTGTGTTCTATTGTGCCGTCCAAAAGTTATATATATATATATATATATATATATATATATATATATATATATATATACAGATACAGACATTTGGAAGGCACAATAGAACAAATAATAAAATACATAACACGTAAAAGAACACTCACATTGTAAAAAAACAAACTGATTCAATATATATTTAAGACTTTATATAGATATTAGAGGGAAGGCTGATGTCAGGGGAGGGAAAAAGAGGGGGGAAAGATACAAGGAATGCTGGGAGGGGAATTTAAGATGGCGGTTAAGGGTGGGAATTTTAAAGGATCGGAAAACTAGGATATATGCGGATTCGCGAGTTCTCCCCTCTCTTTGTGGCTGAACAGGGTAGGGATTCTAGAATTGTTATGGAAAAATATTCGTCGAATGACAGGTTGTGGGAAGTATATCTCTATTTGCTAGTTATGCTTATAGCTGTATTTCCTGGTTATGTTAAAAAACAGTATTTTTGCCAGAGAGATGTTTGTTGTCATTTGGTTACCGAATTTTGAATAAAACAATTATTAAAATTTCTTCTTTTCAGAAAATAGTGGTTTAGGAAAAATTGGTTTGGCGTAAATTTGCTGAATATGAATGATTTCGAAGCAACAAAAATTCTACGCAAACATTTTGCACATTATATTCTATAAGCCTATATATATCTTTGAGCTATTGATGAGGAAGATATTACCTATTTTCCTTTATTATAATTTCAGTTTGCGTAATACAGCATTAAAAGATACATATATTTCTGGCCGGTAAAATCTTTTCCACAAAGATAATTTGTAATGTTTCTTAGTTTTAATTATTGTGCGCTCCACTCAGTTGGTAAAATTGATTGTTTCCTGCCTAATAAAATGATTTACTTCGTGGAAGCATTTCTATTAGGATACAAGGGTTGCATAGAAAGTATCTGTGACACATATTTCCCGACGTGTGCGTGAAATTCTGAATACACACTGTCCCTCAGTGTCCCATACAAGTGTGCCCGATATTTCTGGATAATATTGACATTGATAAGATGGCAGTGCCGGTTAAGGTAGGTTTTTGGATGGAAACAACTATCAAATATCTTGCGACTCCAAACAAAACATAATCGACCAACCTTCTCTATATCAGGTCCCTTTTTATCTCTGTGTACTTCCTTCCTCCCGTCATCCCGTCCAACATCCCTAATCTGTTCCTGTCCTTTGCTTGTTTGCCTAATATTCTCCCCTCTATTACCTTCTTCAACATCCTACTGCCGCTCAGTATGCCTTTCATCCATTTTTCCTGCCTCCACAGGATATCTCCCAAAAAACCCCTCTCCTCGCTCACCATCCCTAGTACTTACTCATTAGTTTTCCTTTCGGTCCATTTCATCTTCTCCACTTAGAATAAATATCTCGCATGATGTTGTAATAATTTTCATTAACTATCCACCGAATTGTTTTTTTTCCAAAAATTAATAGTTCTATACCATTTTTCCATTTATTTTCCGTTTAAATCTGTTTATGTATGATTCTTTTTCCGTAACCCCGTTTCAATATTTTTTATTCTATTTGGATGGACACACCTACCAAATAAATATCTCCGAACAAAGCTACTCATCCTACTCTACAGTAAGTCCTTCTCTCTATATACTTACTTCCTCCCTACACCCCTATCCAACATCCCTATTCTATTGCTGACCTTTCCTCATTTACCTAACTTTTTCCCCTACATTACATTCTTCAACATCCCATTGCTGATGAATATGCCCTTAACCTATTTTTCCTGCCTCCTTATGTTTTCTTCCAACAATAACCTCTCCTCACCCACCATCTCCAGTACTTCCCCGTTTGGTTTCCTTTTGGTCCATTGCATCTTCCCCATCCTTCCCCACACACACAATTCCAAAGCCTCCAATCTACGTGTACCATCCTCCTTGAATGATCACGTTTCTGGCTATGTTTGATGACCTTTTCTTATACATTCTTACTAAATGTCCCCGTCATCAACTCCCTCCTCATCTTGAAAGTCTCTTTTCCTAGCGCATTTTTTCTCCTTACGTCCCCTCGATTTTGACCATTGCCCAAAACACTTCCAACACACGTAAACTGTTCCACCTGCTATAGTTTCTGCCCATATATTTTAATTTTAATAATGGCCTTGTGTATCTGAAAAATGGCATAATCCTTACTTTATTTATATTGATTCTCAGCTCATCCATCTCTCGCACTGATATTCCAATTCAATCACCAATGCTTGAAACAACTTGGCTGACTGAAAAAATAGAGCTTGGTCATCAGCAAACCTAATTGAATTCACCAATTCCCCTCCAACTTTTACTCCTACCCCCATTTCTTCCCAAACCTCTTTTACCCCATCATGGATTTTACTAGTATAGGGTGACTGTTTTTGTCTTATTATGCGCAGGTAAGATTTGTTGTGGTGTCTGTATTCATTCCAAACCCACCTTAAACGGCAGAGAATCAAATTATATTCAGGAAGAAAGAAAGTCATATCATCCTAATTACTATTCCTTTTCGCAATTCCCTTCGCAAACATAATCATTTCAATACTAATGTCCCTTTAAAGAAAAGAAATGGTCTACTATTATTTCTTCACAGAATCGACAATCGCGGTCTTGATCAAAATACTATTTACAAAAGGCGAGCATAATATTGCCCACGGATATAGGCAATTTCTATTTACATGTCTTAGAGTAAACAAACTCAAATTCACCTTTGTGTCGGCATTGAGTAAAAATAATTGAGCTTAGCTGTTTCAATTTTTGTGAACTGATGCTTCTAGAATTTTTTTAATGAGATATTTGCAGGAGTGGCTTACGGAGATTTGAAACCTCTGTTGAATTGCAAGTTTAGAAAGAAATTCGAAACAAAAAATATAATAAATATATTAAAATATATATGGATATATATATTTAATATATATACACTTATATATATATATATATATATATAAATGCCAGATGACTCAGAAAGATATCAGTTAGATTATATTATGGTTAGGCACAGGTTTAGGAACAGTGTGATAAATTCGCACAGTTTTCCAGGAGCGGATGGAAACTCTGACCACAATTTAGTTGTTATGACATGTAACGTCCGTTTCCAAAAGATAAGGCAAGGGCGGCGGGTTAGGAAATGGAATGTAGAAGCATTAAATGGATTAACGAGGAAGGAGTATCAGCAGGCCGTAGAAAAATTTGGGAAAAATTAGGCCGTAGAAAAAAGTGAACTGGGAAAAACTAATGCGTGTATTGCAGAAAATAGGGATGGATTGGAGGGACAGGAGACTGATCTGCAACCTGTACATGTCTCAGACTGCTCAGGTGCGAGTGGGGAACGGAGAGTCCGAATGGGCAGTGTTAGGAAGAGGGGTAAGGCAGGGTTGCCCATTGTCACCGGTGCTGTTCAACGTATATGTGGATGAAATGATTAAAGAGGCATGGGAAGAACTGGAGGTAGGAATGAAAGTCGGAGGGGAATTCGTAAAATCGGTTAGGTTTGCGGATGACGACGCATTAGTTGCTCAGTCAGCCAAGGGGTTGCAAGCATTGCTGAGTGAATTGGAGGTTCATTGCAATAGATATGGGATGAGAATCAAAATAATGAAACATAGGTTATGCGATTTTCCAGACAGAAAAAGGCTTAGCTAAACATTAAAATAGGAGGGGAAAAAATAGAGCAGGTGGAACAATTTACATACCTCGGAAGTATTTAGGAACAACACGGTCGAAGTAGTAGGGACGTAAGGAGAAGAATTGCGTTAGGCAAGGAGGCTTTCTCAAGGAGGAGGGAGTTGATGACGGGGACGTAGAGTAGGGATGTTAAGACAAGACTGGTAAAAACTCTGATATGGAGCGTAGCTATGTACGTCGCGGAAACGTGGTCACTCAAGCAGGAGGATAGTCGTAGACTGGAGGCTTTTGAAATGTGGGTGTGGAGAAGAATGGAGATGGTGAAATTGACCGAAAGGAAAGAAAATAGGACGTACTGGAGATGGTGGGTGAGGAGAGGAGTTTGTTGAAAGAAATCCTTTGGAGACAGGAAAAATGGATGAAAGGCGTATTGAGCGGTAGTGGAATGTTGAAGAAGGTAATAGAGGGGAAAATGTTGGGCAAGCGAGGAAAGGGCATGAACAGGATAGGGATGTTGGGTGGGATGAAGGAAGGAAAGAAGTACACAGAGATGAATAGTGACCTGATGTAGATTAGGTTGCGAAATTGGGTTTTGTTTGGAGTTACATAATGTTACAAAATTAATATTTGATAGATGTGTCCATCCAAAAACCTACCTTAACCGGTAGATTACCTAAAAATATATATATTTATATGTATATATATATATATAAACAAATAATTTATGTATATGTGTAATTTAATAAAATTGTTATGGGAATGATTGAATGTGTCTCATTATGCCCATTGAGGTGCATCCATCGTAAAATTGCGTTCATTTAATTTCTCATGCTAACAATTGATGGGGTAAAAGATTGAGCATAAATGCTCAATCTTCTGCCCCCATGAAATCTCTATTTAATTTGATAAGTTACCTATTATTATAGCTGCCGCAGGTTTCATTGTGTACCTTTTTGCAAAAAATGCGAATATTATTGAAAAATATTTTTTGCTGTAAATTTCCTTTTTTCCGAGTATATTATAGATTTTATATTAGAGTTGATAAAGTTGTACCATATGCTCAAATATTTTGCTTCAAGTATAAACAAGACTGTATGTTAAATTCTGAGAAAAATGACTGAAAGCGAAGAAAATAATTACTCTTTACTCTTTAATAAACGTTAGCGAGAGAGCTGACAATATTAGTACTATGTATTATTTTAATTTAATGTAATCTCGCCTCTATTTCTGTTTATTTGAATTAGTGTCTCTTATTTTTAATGGTTTCACGCTATTGCAAGGCTCTGATAGTATTTGTTGACGCTTCTTTAGTTAAATTTTGTTCCATCCTTCTTTAGTTATTTTTTTGAAATATATTGTTAAAGTACTTTCAATAACATCAAAAAACTTAGTAATTCGAAAAATGGCTGAAATAGAGTACCGTTTCGAGTTTAAACTGTTATAATTGTCTTGGCTGGGAATATAGGAGCACTAGCCACTAGACGAAAGAAATTTAATGAAAATAAATAAAAAATTAGTGTAAAGATTGTAAACGAAGAGGATTTTTCATGCATGATCGAATGGAAACTTTGTTTGAAAATTGTTCGTTTGAGATGAAAAATCTTTGGATATCACACGCTCAGTTGATGTTTCATTGCGCTTTTTTCATTTCCTGATACCTAACTATGGATGATTTTTCATGTTCTTGGATCCGTTTTTTATCATCGAGGCATATTGATTCGGGAACGACTGGGAGGAATGTGGAGATTTATCGGAGCTTGCTATAAAAACCAGGGACTCCCTTATCATTTGACCTTTGTCGAGATTAAAATTTCGCTCACGTTTCCGTATTTCCACGGTCTTTCGAATCGTTCTCATTCCGAAGGGTTTCTCTTTTGCGAATATTTGGGACCTCGTAGCATGCATAGTCCTCTGAGATCTGCTATGTTGCTGTCGACGTTTCCTTTGCTTTGGTTATCCCTAGCTATTCAATCGGTAGTGTGCACCTTGCCACGAAATTCTCAGTTAACTTTTTTATGGCCTTTGCCAATCACATTCTGTCGCCAAATTCGATAAAAACACCTTTTTATTTGAATTTTATGAAAATGTTCATGACAGGTTTCTCAGCCGTGCGAAATGGCGTAACTCAAACCTAAATAGGTAATTCTCAAGCAGAGAATATTCCACATTTCTGCAGCCTTTGCAATTGCGATGAATTCTCAATGAATATACGCTAGAAATATATTGTAGCTTTGTTGGATATATTTCATAACCGTTTCTCTGATTTTTATCCCTTATTCCTGTCTGTCGAATGCCAATGGATTTGATCACCTGGTCGTCCCTGACAACCTAGACTTGAAAAAATATGCTTCCTTCCGTAGTTATTCCACCCTTTTCACGCTCTCTTTACCGTCGCTTTCCTCCGACTGTATTTTCTTGAGTGCAGGAAAAAATAACGGGTCTGTACCATGTTCCATTATACCAGAAAATATATCGCAAACGCGCTACATGCAACGGAAATTTAACGCTGCCTGAAGGATCAAGTAGCCATTCTTATAATAGAATCAACCACTCCGCACAGAGTTCCTAGCACTGTACTACGAATAGCTGACTTAATAGATGGCCATTGAAAAGCATCTTTCGTCGGAAATATTCTCTAATGTGCGGATATACACGTATTTATGGAAAATGACATCAGCAAAAGATTGAACTGTTTGTGAAACTGCATGTGAAAAGTTACGTGTACTCGTAATTACACTTTGACTAATATTTGAAAGAGTGATTTGTAATATTAATGGAACATTCAAAAAATGATTATGGCTGCTATTTATGTATTAGAGATATTTCTAGCTACCCTACTATGTTTAATGCATAGAGAAATCCAACTCTAGGGAAAACTTAACTACCTGGAAACTGGGCTTTCTTCTGATTCCTTAGGATCTCAAAAAAGAAAATTGAATGCAGTTTTATTTCAGTTCAAGGTAAATTTTTCAGATGAAAGGTGGAATTTCATAATGTTTTGCAATTACTCAATTGGCAGTCGCATGAATATCACAAAATTGAAAAGAACATTGGCGAATCATTGTATTCTGATTGCAAATAGATATATTTCATTAGTGAATACAAGGGGAGTTTGCACTTTTCCACAGATTTATTATAGCGTACAACGTGTTTCAACTCACAGAGTCATCATCAGGTACAAGACAAAATTAACACTGAGGAGTCCATATTTATATGTTGAGGGGGGAGGAGGGGGAAGAGGCGGTGAGGTTACTGAGAGCGAAGAGTGGAAGGAGTGGAGGAAAAACCGAAAATTGGGAGACGAAGGAGATGGAACGTTGGTAGCAGGTTGTTGCATGTGCAACAACGTTAAATGCTTCATGTTTGGTAAGTCAGTTTACTTTTGACCGCTGGTCATTGTTTCTTTTCATTTAACAGAGATTAAAATAGACGAAATGGTGGTATTCCTTTCAATTTTTCCTAAGTGTCTTCTTTCATTCCAGATTATTTTAGAACACACCCCAAAAAACTGCCCTAGAAATTACATTTCAATGATTAGAATCTGATGTTTTGTGACTTTACAAGTTAAAGACCTGTTTTGAAATATAATCGGCCTTCTTCATTAGCTATCATCGTTTAGTTTCTTGAAGATTATCGGCACCATACTCCTCATACGATATTATAGCCCTGAATCGGTTACATATAATATTACCTTTAATCGTCATTTAAAGATTGTAAGCTTGTTTTTACTTCAAAAAATAGTAAAATCGTTTAGAATTATTAGCGGTTACGAATCATTACTTACGTGAATAAACTATTACTGTGGGCTAAATTACCCAATGGGCCTTAAATTATTTCGTAGGCAACATATCAAAGTACAAGTTAATAGAAATCCAGGAATTACTTAAACTAAACGGTAGATTAAAGTGATGGAGTGTTGGTATCAACACCTCTGGGAAATATTTCCTTTGTTAACAATATCGTTTTTTGCTGCATACGACAGCATGTTCTACAAAACTGAGCGAGACCTAAAGCACTCTCAACTTTCAACCGACCTTTTCGGAACGGAAAATATAAAAAAATGCCAGTTCCAAAAACTCTAGTGGGACGCTTTTGGAATTGTATTTAGCTGTATTCTCATCGCAGTAGAGCTCTAGAACAATGGAGCTCGAATATGACACTCTCGGGAATTTTCTCGGGTACATTTTCCTCTCCCTGGGAACCGCATTAGGGCCATAATATGAGTTCAGGGTATTCCCATACGTAGACATGTTTCACCTAGGCATACACGGTCTTATTCAGGGGACGGTTCCACCTTCTTACTTTGTCACTCTTAAGATCTACAACATCATACGAGGTGATATCAAACTCAATCACCCCAAAAGCCTTCTTACAGAGGAAATGTCAGAACGGTGTCATACAAGCCCACACCCTCGGCCTTTACCCTTATTTTTTTCCTCTCCTCTCCTTCCTTCTCGTCCGAAGTGGAGCCAATTTACTAGCTGCATCCTCGGGGTTGGTGCTTGGAGAGAGAACGAGAGCGAGCAGCTTCTGCAGCCTTTCTTCGTTCGCAGTCATTTACGACCCCTCAACCAACTATGGCTCTTGTTGGGGCCACGGGTATAGATATTTACGGAATACTCCCAGCACCCACCCCTTCGGTGCCGACCCCTTGCCTCACACTCTTTTCCTCACCACCTAACTCCGACGCGGTTCCACCATCCTGCAGATGTACGATGATCAATTTCGAACAATTTACAATGACATGTGACGTCAAGTGAATATCACAAGAGTGTCGATGCGACGGCGTTGCAAATGGATTGGCCCAGGCATAAATTGCATTATATTTCGATTGACTCAACTTGTTTTTCATCCCATTGATCGATGTTGCTGTACGAATCTAGGTGTAAGATCCCATGACACGAATTAAATATCCATTGAAATACTGGTGTCTCCTATGAAATTTAATATCATTCATGGAAAATCGAGGTTTGATCTCTGTCATAAAATATTGCATATACTCTAATAATGGTAACGGTGAAATTCAGTCTAAATGTGATAAAATCAATTAGCAAGTAACCGTAGTATGCACTTAAAACATTTTTGGAAAATTACCGCGAGTTTCTGAGAAGCAATAAACGAAACTTTTTGCATCAATCAACAGACGGCGTTATGATAAAAGTATTTAAAAGTAAAATTTAACGTCCATGTTCTGAAAATTCTTTTACCAAAAAAAGCTCTTAAAATACAAATACCTGACAAAATAACGGCCTTTTCAATCTACTACAATGATGTATTAAATGGTACGACATCTTCCTGAGAAACCATAATCGGGAAAGGGAAAGGCCCCCCTGATATGTTATTTTGCACGCCGTGGGGCTTAGTACTGGATAGACTACCATCACCAACCAAACCGACCTTCGATTTGATTACTGTGGCGTGTTCATAAAGTAAGACCCGTTTGGTCACAGGAAAAAATATACTCATATGAAACACATTTTATTGGCACTTTTAGTTTGCTACAAACCTACTTCACTTCTCTACATGATCGCCGTTCACTTTTAAGCATTTTTCGTACCGCTGCACCAGCTTCTTTAATCCCTGTGCATAGAAACTCGCCGCCTGAGAGTTGAAACAATTGACAACGCCGTTCTTGAGTTCCTCTTCGGTTTCGAAACGTTGTCCACCAAGCCATTGTTTCAAGTGCAAGAAGAGGAAGTAGTCGCAACGTGGAAGGTCTCATCATCCCCATCTTGTTGGTAACGGCCCAAAAACTCTCGTCCACTGGACATTCTTTGCTCTTTGTGGTGGTCGGTGAGCATTTTCGGTACCCACCTTGCAGGCAATTTGTGGTATCCGAGGTTTTCCGTGATAATATTGTAGGCAGCAATGCGTCCAAGTTGAGCACATTGTTCAGCCAGGCCATTTATCGTCAATAGACGATCACATCGCAGTTTTTTTTTCCACTTGCGAAACAATTTCATCGGCCTGAATACTGGGCCTACCACTTCGCTCTTCGTCATGGACATTTGTTCGTCCATTTTTAAAATCACAGCACCATTGTCTAACCTTTCCTTCACTCATAACTGTAGGTTTATAAACTAGGCATAATTCCCGATGAATTTCAGCAGCCGACAATCCTTTTGCATACAAGAATCGTATGACAGAACGCACTTCACAGCTGGTGGGATCAACGATTGTCGCGGACATTGTTGTTTGCATGCACGGACAAGCAAACGACTTCTGAAACAAAACAAATGCTGTTATAGCTTCTCAATAAATTAGTAGATGGCGCTGCAGGAGAAAAACTGTGTTCTGAAGCGCCAATATTTAAATATAAGCAAACGGTACTTATTTTAAGAATACGCCTCGTATATACATGATTTCGTCGAAGTAACACGGAAGAGTTGAATAAAAAACGCATACAGCAGCACACTCACTCGTTATTTCTTGATAATTTTGACGGACTTGTGCATCAGAAGATTTGGTAGGTTAGTCCTAGCGAATCTTCTGATGAAGACGGAACTCAATTCAATATAACATATATATATATATATATATACATAGAAAATATATATTATTTCACACATATATAAAGTCACTTTCTTGAAAAACCCACGAACGTGCACAATAATGTAAATTGACTAACTAATCGACACAAACACAGAAACTAAAACATATAAAAGAGGGACTCACTGGTTCTCGAATTTTCGGTGGTGCAACCACCTTTCTCAAGAGGAATTAGGAACAGAATTAGGAACCTCTCAGGTGGTTGCACCACCGAAAATTCGAGAACCAGCGAGTACCTCTTTTATATGTTTTAGTTTCTGTGTTTGTGTCGACTAGTTAGTCAATTTACATTTTTTTCACACATAGAAATAGATATATAAGGAAAAGGGATAGGAAAACACATAAAAGACCAACACAGGAAAGGTGGGGAAGGCGGATTTGAGCAGATCACAAATGTAAAAATATTTCCTTATCCGGGATTTGAACCACAGACCTTCCACTTTCCGGGCGAATGCTCTACCAATAAATATATAATGTATGTGTGTGTATATAATATTATTATTACGTAATCTATCGCTATAGGTCGGTTTTGAAAGAACATGTCAACAAAATAAATATTTTGTTTATGATGACAAAACATAACGCAATATTCTACCCTGCAACAGGCCCTTCTTCGTCTCTGTATACTCCCTTTCTCCCTTCATCCCTTCCAACATCCTCTTTCTCCACTTTCATCGTTTGCCGAAAATTCTTCCTTATATATGACTTCAACATCCCATTGCTGATCAATGTGACCTTCATCCGATTTTCCTGCCTTCTTATGATTTTTCCCTGCAATTCCTTCTTCTCCCCCGCCTTACCCAACACTTTTTTATTAATTTTCCTGTCTACTTCACCTTCTCCACACCCATATTTCATAAGTCTTCAATCTACGTATACTCTTCTGCTTCATTGACCACATTTCCGCGCCGTATATAACTACGCGCCAGATGAAAGTTTTAAAAAGCATTTTCTTAGCATCCTTACTCAACGCCCCCATCATCTATCCCCTTCTCTTTGTGAAAGCCTCTTTGCCTAGTGCAATTCTTCTCTTTATGACCATTTAATCTAAAACACTAGCAATAGTGTTTACCGTCCTACATTAATTTAAAGATTATCCTTTCTCTTTCTAAAAACGAATAACCTTTTTTTATTTATGTTGATTCTCATCTCATATATACGAGTATCACGTTGAATTTCCAACTCACTTAGCATTGCTTTTAACCCCTTGGGTGACTGACAAACTAGAGCTTGGTCATAAGCAAACCTAACTGATTTTACGGACTTTCTGCCGAATTTATCTCCAGTACTGCTACATAATGTTGACAAATATATTTACACGTTCAAAAGCAACGGTGATGGTGGATAACCCTGCTTTATTCCTCTTCCTAACACTGCCCATTTGGACTCCTCGTTCCCCACTCGCACCTGAGCCGTCTGAGACATGTACAGGTTGCGGATTAGCCTCCTGTCCCTCAAATGTTTTCCTATTTTCTGCTATATCCTCATTACTTTTTTCTAATTCACTCTATCAAATGCCTTTTTGAAATCTACAAAACAGGTAAATACGTCCTGATTGTCTTCTATATCCCTGTCGAATAGTGATCTCGTTACTGCAATTGAGTCGCACGTGACCCTCTTATTCATAAACCCAAACTGATCATTCCTTAAGTAATCACTTGCCTTGCTCTCCACCCTTTTATTAATGATCCCGAGAACCACTTTAGCTGCGTGGGAAATCAAAATTATTTTTCTGTAGTCGTCACATGTTGTAGCCTTTACCTTTTTCATATATTCTACGAATTATTCCATTTAGACTCTTCCTCCCATATTTTCCTAAACCATTTAGTAGTTCCGCAAAAGTGCTGTCCACCCCCTACGGTTTTATTTGATTTTATCTCCCTTAATGCCCTTTCTATCTCATCGTTGAGTATGGCTGGACCTAAGTTATTTTCATCTACGTAGTATCCTCTTTCTATATTTACCCAGCTGGCTTTTGTTCTATGTATATCCAAAATATATCTATGCATATATTTTGTTCTCTATATATTCTATGTATATCTGTGCGTGGCGCTCTAATTTTTTATTTAAATAAATTAAGTACAAGTTCACAAGGGTGGGAACGTCAAACAATAACTCGCGATAGCGCGGTTAAAACAGTTTGGTTGTCTTAAGTACTGTAACATTGGCATGGTAGGGGATAAAATCGAACAATAAAATGATACCCTGGAGTGCTGCGGTAGCCTCAGCTTGGAAGATGGGTAGTTCAGAGGGAAAACCTGAATTGAAGGTTCAAATCCGGTGCTACCATGGCCCACCACCATGGGGTTTTGTCAGTGTAAATGATGTAGTACAGTAGGAAACCGCAAATGCTGTGTTACTCCTGGAAAATACCGTGGTCTCAGAACTGGGAAATCCATTCGATGTTTCGTAGATACGCCTGACCCACTAGAAACATGGGGAGTACCAAGATTCGATATATCCACGCAAGAAATCGCCCTTCCTTGGGGATATCGATGGTTCGCAGTTGAAGAATAAGGAGAAAGGAGGACTGAATTCCCGCAAGAGCACTGGAAGTTAACCAAAGATCGAGGAGTCGATAGTGACACCAAAGTAATTTTCATGTTTCCATGGGTCCGAGAATGCACTTGTCGAGGTTGAAGTTACACCTAAATCCATAGCTAAAAATATCACAATATTTTCGACAACGTCCGGGTCATGATGAAGTAAGGGTAGAAAAAGAAACTTTGCACTTCCATATAAAGATTTAATATTTCACACGACTATGGTTTCGATACTGCGCATATTCATCAGGTGACATACATGAAAAATTTTCAACTTATATAGTCTAGCTCCAAGAGAGGAGAAAGGTAGGGGTATTGAGGGAGAAGGGGTAGGTAGAGTATTGGTGCAGTAACCTATTAGGGGGCTAGGAGAGAGGGAGAGTATTTTTAGGGTGTGTATTTTGTGAAACGCTGTGTTGATTTTGTGTTCCATATCCAAGCATCACCATCCGCAAAAACGTGGAGCCTTTCATGCCATGTTACACAGGGTATGAGATATCCCAATGTCACCACAAAAACAAGGGGACCTCCGTATTATAAAATAAATTGCTGTCAACTGTGGGTACAGGGAAATAACGATTGACAAAATGTATAACAGAAAACAAACGCAGATAGCCCAGAAAGTTATATACCACACATTTAAACTTGACGAGCACCGAGGGCGAAGTATTCCATTTCTTGGCCACATTTCACTCAGGATACAACAAATAGCCTCTATGAAAAAAATAAAGACAGCTTTTACAAAACATACACTTTCAAAAACATAATGGGTTCAATCAAAGACAAAATTGACATAATGCAACGAAGCGGAGTTTATAAACTCAATTGCTGCAACGCCATCTACATTGGACAGGCAGGTAGGACATTTGATAATATGAATTAAGAACACCGATCATGCTTCACAAAGAAAGGCAACAGATCCCATTCCGCCAAACACCTCTTGGAAAATAATCGTACCAGTAACTTCACATCGGATATTCTTCGCACAGAAAAGAAAGGACGCAGGTTGAATACTCTGGAGGAGTTGGAAATTTGGCAATCCCTTCAATGAGACGGATTTTAGGTGGTCAACGAAACAATATACCTCTCCAGTTGCCCCATCCTAAGAAAGTCCAATATCTTTCCGCAGCAACCCCCCCCCCCAACCAAGGCAGTGATGACAATCGACCGTCCCTTAATAAATGTCAAATTATTGCGGGCAAACACCCCTGTAAATAAATGAAAAATACATTGTTTTTTTCCGCTGTTCTTTCTAAGAACAGTGGAGGGGTACATTATGTTCTTCATTTAATGAGCATAAACTTCCATAAATTTGAGCAAGAACTCGTCAAATGCATACCCACCCCCTCCCCTAGCCCACTAATAGGTTGCTGAACCAATGCTCAACTGACCCCCTCTCCCTAACTCCCCCTTCATTCCTCCTCTCTTGGAGCCAAGCAATTCAAGTTGAAAACATTTTTATGTGTGTCACCTGATGATGATGCGCAGCATCGAAACCATGGTCGTATGAAGTGTTAAATCTTTATATGGGGGTGCAAAGTTTCTTTTTGTACCCTCATCAGGATAGAAAACTGAAACTGTTATGTTTATGATAAGGTAAGATAATCATCGGGACACATGTTTGTCAATATGGAAACGATAAAAAGGGTAAACACTTCACAGGCAACGGCTGATGCCCATCGGTGCCTGATAGTTGGTCTTGTACTGTGGGTATGGGTTTGCATGTATGTGTTGGTTTTGAATTTGGTTCTGTTCCTTTGTACGGAGGGTGACCTAACACCCCCCGCCACACGCCCTTGCAGCGGCTTGTGGGGCATTATGTAGATATGGAATACCTTTTCTGTCCCTTCATTTTCCAACTTCCCCTTTTATCCTACTTTCTCTGCGTTGCTAGTCTCTCTCTTCTGGAGAATCCTCAGAGCCATTCACCTCACCTCTCCTTTAACCCCGCACTACTTATTTCTTGTAAGCAATCCTTGCTTTCCTTTTCAACTCCTGTGCCTTGTAGGAACGTATCGTCTTCTCGCGCCTTGTGGGTTATTTTTGAAGTAGGCACGTACCAGTGTTTTTCTCTCCGCTACATCCCCTTCAGCAGTCATGTGGTTCCTTAACTCGAATTTTTCCTGCCCTTGGGTTTCGTGGAAATGCCTTTTCTCTCCCATAGATTCATCTCGGTGGACTTATGAACCCTTGAGTACTGAACTTTCAGCCTGTACCATCACTTGAGTTTCCTAAACTTTCACTTACTTTCTATTTGGTATTTGACACCATGGCAGATCTCGTCCTAAAATATTTATCTCTTTTTAAAAACCACCACTAAGACTTCTAGCATCTTCCTTTTTTAATGCCACATTCGAGGGTTTGATTTCTCACCCTTCGGTAAACCGTTCCTTTTTTGCCTTTAAAACTTGGTACTTGGCTTTAATTTTATCCGTGGTGACTGGCAATATCGACCACAACTCTTGTTGAGGTAGGCGAGGGGAAAGGCATCTTTCTTTGACTTGAGACGACCCATTTCTAACATTTTTGGAAGTAAAAGAGAAGTAAGCTCTTTCTGTAAACTTTCATGGCTCCATTTGAATTGCTTCTGCTTCTAATGCAAAGTTAAAGCCTTTGGAATTCTTATCTCGCGTCTTAGAACGGCCTAGAAGGTGCCGCTAAGCCAAGGTACGTTTAGAGAATCGAGAATGCGAATAAGGGTGATTAAGTAGGTTTCGAAAGGTGAATGAGTAAGATTTTATGCAGTAAAAAGCTTTGCGTATGAAGGAACAGTAATGTAATTGCTCTCAATTTTTAATATAATTTATTACTAAAGATAGACCTTACTAAATTTAAAGAAATGACTCTATTTTTCTGAGGTAATCTCATCAATTACTCTAAATACGCCAGAATTGCATATTAACGTTAAAGGCCACATAAAACAGTACCGCATATATGACATTATGGTGTAAAAAGTGGAACAGGCACTTCCCTCGTGTGAGGATTAGGAATTGAAAAAGCCACCCCAACAAAGCGCGGAAACAGAAAACAAAAAAAGGATGGCGGCGTAACACTCCGCCTGATAGCCACTTCCATTCGGCGTACGCGAAAACTTTGGTCCGACCAATTGGCTCAACTTTTTCTCTCCCTCACTGCCTCTGTCGCAGTTCCGCGCCTTAAAATAATTTTAAAAATCTTTTGCATGTTATTTTCTCTTTAACTTGAACAACAGTTTACCGAGTAAATGCCAACGATTTTAGCTAAGACGGAGCATCCATAAAGGATTGAAAACCCTCATATTAACCCTCAGACTTTACACGTTAAAGAAATGTAGAAATGCGACTTAAAAAAAACCGCTTAAGTGGATTTTTTCTCAGAATAACAGATTGCTGGCGTAATATCTCTCTATGCTTTCCTACTTTTAGACTAAACGTATCCCATCATAAAATTTAAATATTATATGTTATTTAATTATATATTATATATTATTATTATTAATATTTTATGTAATTTAAATATTATGGGAAATTAATGAAAAAATATAAAATATGAAAATAATCAATTAAAAATCGATATTTAGTTAGCAAAGCATGATGTATTAATCCTATTTTACTTATAATAACAATGAAATATTGAGTACAGTTATGATTAATTATAAAATTTTCAAAACTTTTTTTAGTTGGCCAATTGTAATTTTTCTTAGTTTTTCCATTGTCTGCCATCATCTTGAACAGCAGGCTTCCTAATTTACAATATTTTTCATTTGCAAACATATCATTAAGACATACGCTCTGTTCGCAAACGAAATTTTTTAGACGAAGTTACAGCACACCCTTATTAACATGTACCAAAGAAAAAATTGCTAACACGTATGAGCAATTATAACCATATTTTATAATATATTTTCTTTATACACGAATTATAAAATCATCGCTAACATTAGGTTTACGTCGACGCAAATCATTTTGTTTGCGAGATTGACCATGTGAGTTTTAGCTCGTTAGACAAACATAAAAATTTGTTACATCTGTTTTCTACACAAATATATTAGTAATTTCAATAAAATAGTATTAGCTTTACAAATATTTGTTATGTTATCTCATGCCAATTACTTCGTTATATGATAATTAAAATTCTAAAATTTCCTCCTCGAATACTCGCGTTATTTTATGAAATAATTAGGTGCTCTATATCAGTGGAAATTTAATTTATTTGAGCTCTATAGCTATATTTAGCTAATAAGTTTGCCCTAATTATATTATTGCATGAAAAGGACGACAAGTTGGTAGTATAGGGTGGGAGGAACCAACTAGTCTCAATTTTATTTTCACAAAGTCGTTTGTCTGCTTCTTCTATCCCCTTCCAACTCCCATCCCCATCCGCCGCTCTGTTTACCCCTTGCTTCCACTCTTTTTCATCTTTCCCTCTTCTCCCAGAACGCTCTCCGAACCAGTACGCCCTCCACTGTCACACACACCAACCACTCCCTAGCCTTCTCTGCCTCTTCTCTCGGTAATAATATCACTCCCACCTTCCTCAGGGAAGCGCAACGCCTTCCGTAGCCATCCCATCAACCCCCTCGGTTTAATCTTCATATACAGCGGCTCCTCTCCCGTTCGCGAATCTCCTCTCGTCTCCCACCTTGCCTTATTCCCTATTTCCCCCATCCCCTCCAAAACTCGCAACAACTGAGCACTACCACTCTTCCCGATTTAATTATCGTCCTCTTTCGCGGGTTTTCTTTATCTAAAAGGCGCATCATTTTCTCATCATCCATTTTTTACTGTCCCGATTCACGGAATGGACCCATTTCACTTCCACGCCGCCTTCCATTCTCCTCCAGCTCCCATTCCCTCACCGCCAACAGGGCCGCATGTGGGGCGCTCCATTTTATTTTAAAATAGCTCTCACCTTTTATTCATTTTTTTCCTGAATTCCTTTTATTCCGTTTTCGCCCCCTCCTCCACAGTTTCTCTCTCCTCGTTTCCCCAACATATCTCTTATACCTTTTCCAAATTTGCAAAGATATGTATGCGCGTATTGGATACATATGTGCGCGGCTGCTTGCGCCAGTGTACGTGTGTGCACATGAATGAGTACAGGAGTTGCTGTGAGATCCTCGCGTGTTTCCCATCGTATCTCCTCCTCACGCTCCTTAATATATGTTACACTTGTCTTCGTCCTTTGTTCCCTTCCTTTTCTTTATGTTTGCATGAGAATACATTCCGTCTCACATTTCATTCTTCTCCCCGACCCCTTTTTCTATTTTTATTCCTTCCATACTTCCCCAACCCTCACTTCCCCCCCCCCCCAATGCACTCCACACCCTTCTCCCAATCCCACGCTCTCTCCCCACGCTTCACCTTTTCATATTCTCTTTAATATCTCATCTTTTTACCCTTTGTGTCTCGTCCCCGTTGCTATCCCATATTACATACACACCTCTCTCGGCAATCCTGTCGACGAATGCGGATCTCTGTCCATTGAACGCTCGACCCCGTCTCGCCTTCACTCTCGTCGACCCGCCCACCCCGTTACAATTCTCTTATCTCTTTCCACTTACTCCACCCACGCTATTTCCTTCTTCCTCCTTCCTCTCTCTATCCTTCTATCTTATTCCATAATGTTCCTCTATCTCACTCTCTTGAGTCTCGAAATATTTATTACATCTCTCCTCTCAAACTCATTCGCCAATGAAAACGTTACGACCCGAACAATGCTGCATGGGGGAAGGGGAGAAGGAAGGAGGCGGAGGGAGATGTCCTTCGACGAAAGTTGAAATGCTTCTTTAATAAACATTCCGAGCAGCAGCAATATGACGGAAACTTATGGGCTTATTGTTAATCTTACATGAGTCGTCACTCTGATTTATAAACTCTCGTTGTAAAGAAATCTGTTGTGCTGTCCCTCAGGCCTTACTCGACTAAGGTTTCATGTTTTTGTGCTCTACACTTTAAAAGTGGTCGTAAATCTTTGACTTTATCGCGTTATTATTTACAACGGTTTTTTATTGACTTCCTTTTTTTTTGGAACGCTCTCATATCATGCATTCCTCTTCCCCTGTGAATTATTATTTAATTTTCTGTATTTGTGAGAAAACCAACACTTAAATTGTAAGGATTAATTAAAGATTGTTATTGGAGGAACTTATGCATTTATTTAACTGACAATGTTATATGGAAAAAATGGGTTTCTAAGACCAAGCTTGAATTATGAAAACGGCATATTCATTATTACTTCGAAGGGAAATGTACCCTAGTTACGAAATTGAAGCATCTTCAATAAATTACACAATTTTTTGTGTTCAAGGAACGATTGTAAATAAGAAAATACGGTATAAAATGAAAACAAATGACATCTGCGGATTTGCATTAAGTTCTTTGAATATTTCTATGCATTCATTTTTGCGCTGAATTAATTTCCCTTGTTTTAGGATTATAGGAACTGTTTTCATTTTAAAAGTCCATTTGCTTTACGATATATATATATATATATATATATATATATATATATATATATATATATATATATATATATATATATATATATATATATATATATATATATATATATATATATATATAATTGCTAAACTCCCTGGAGCAACCGCTCCGAAAATACTTATGTTATTAAATCTACAACAATCGAGTGAATGCAATGCATAGATAAGGAAATTTAAAAAAAGATAGCTTCTTGTGTCACAGGAAATAAATGCTTTGCTGAACTCGCAACCATCAGGATAATATAGACTGAATCGCAAAAGATATCGCGAATGGTGGTTAAACGGTAAACCAATCGGTGTAGGCATAAAGGATCATTTTTTTAAAACTGATAAGTAATTACGAGACATATCTTCTTACATTTATTCCGAACCAAATAAAAGTCATTTTCTCGTAACGGGTGGTTTTCCTTGTATATTTTAGTAAATAAAACATTTCATTAATCGTCCTGGAAAAGGAAAGGCGGCCTTCACTTTGATTCACCGAAGCGGATCATACAATTTCACTAATATCATATCGTTATAAAGCAAATTGGCTATAAAGTCACCTAATTTTTGTATATATTTTAATTAAAAAAAATAATGACTACAAATATTTCGAATTGCCTGTTATTATTTCATTATACTTTAAAAGTATAAATTAATTTGATATATGCTTTTGAAATTTGTGGTTTACAGTAGTGCGTTATGACAGAGTCCATAAAAAGCCTTCCCTAACGTAGTTTTAATGGAAAAAATCATTAAAGAGGCATCGCAGTTTTTCATTTTCTAAGTCGTTACATTGTCTCTTTTTTGGAGAAGTTGATTGTTCAACAATAGGTATCATTCCAAAATTTCTACTACTGCTGTAATGTGATCTTGGTTACATTATGCTACTTAAATTAAAATAATTAATGACCTATTACCAAAAATGACTTGAACATTTTGAGCCTTCATGGAAAAACATTTAGATGGAGAATATCAGAAAAATTTAGAAAGTTAGAAAAATTGTCTCAAAACTCTAAACCTGGTGTTGGCAGGAATCAAGATAGCGTAACGCACACCTTATCACACCAACACCGCAACACAACCTTTGTAAAATTAAATTTTTCACCTATACTTTTATCAGTTGACTTTGGCTTTGGGAAAAATATTTCCTTAAAGAAATGTGATTTACCTGGGGGCATAGTATTCTTTCTTTATTGGAAAACTATTTTACAATTCCCAGTTATTGTATTCGACTTCCTGTTTGTTCTGCTATCTCTCTTTGAAAACATTCAGAGCATAAAAACGGGTGAACTTTGGTTTAGTAATCAGATTTTGCCCAATTCATATAACGGTTTTGCATAATCTTAGAATAATGATTATCTATAAATATTTTTTTCGCTCGCAATTCACGATGAGGTTTTAAGTTTTCGCAGTAAATTAGGGCTATTTCCCGAACACATGGTATCTTAATTTCATTTCTGAATCCACTATGCTGTTACAAAAAATCTATTTAAAATAAATTTTTACCATGATTTTTATCATCATCCTTCCCCCCGTCGTGATCTTCGCTGATGGCATTTGAAAGAGCTTTCAATCTATCGATTTTTGTTGCACAAGCGACTCTGCCCCCATCTCCTGTAATCATTCCCTCCATTTACTCAATCGTTCTCCACGACCGACACCATCATTACTCAATTTTCTCCAACAGAATCATCTAGTTTCTCTCTGCACTCCAGGTGTATTAGGGTATCTTCTCCGTTGGAAATACATTTTTATGTGAATACTTTTTCAGTTCTTTGCACCTGCACTTTAATTTTCCCTCTGCACCCCTAAAAAGAAAACAGCTATCTTTTCCCCATGATAGTATTCTGATTTCAAGTGTCTTGAGCCGCAGACACATCCTCAAATATCACTTGCTTACCGAAATCACTCATTACTTGCAATCACCCACGTCATGTTCATTTTATTCAGGCCATTGTAACGCATATTTCAGCAAGACGATTCATTCGAATAGTAAACGCGCTTCTAGAAAATCCACAAAATAAGAGTGGTCAAGAAACATTTTATTCTTGCCCGTTTAAATCCAAGTATTTACGCAATAATTACTTGTGCACTGGGTATTTAACCATGTAAGTTTTTTCCTAGTTTATTTCAGCATTTTAAACATTCAATTCCGTTACTGCTATCTTGGGTTTTACTCATTTACAAAAAAATGCATCTTCGATATAAACAGGCATAACATTCGGAAATCCCCAAGATATACGTGTGTGTATGCACTGTAGAATTATTGAATTAAAAAAAAGCTGGCTAAATGCACTAAAATGTGTTTCCAGCGTTTAATGCAAAATAATTTTTGTCTATAGTAGGTTGTTTTCAAGTAATTTGCATTATTTCTGTGATTAATTCTGCGAGTAATTAGTAATTTTGGTAAAAGGTATTTCTTACACATCAACTCTTTCTATGTAATTCATGTTATTTGAAAATAGGCGCAGGACATAGTGAATCGCGGAGAAAAGTACGCAAGATTTATCCGATTAAGCTATTTTGAAGTGAATCATGGTGAATATCTACCAATCATTACTGCCAAGAATCCCCATTTACCAAAAGTATGCATGAAGATATGAACGGGAACGAATGAAGAGATCGGAGGGAAATGATTTATAAAGCAATCCATTATATCGATGACAGAATATGATGATGTCAAATACATTTACGATATCTCTTCACCAAATACAAATAATTTCGTTATTTTTATTTTGACATGTTCTCCGACAGTGAATATTTAATATCAATATTTGAAATGTTCCGTTGTCTGTCAGTGCATCCAATTTATTTTTTCCACATTTTAATAATTTCACATCCAATGTTTTTTCTTTCTACCGTGAATGCTTCAATTACCTCATGCATTCCACATTCATTCTAAATTTTTGTTTGGGAATAGCATACTTAAGTTCCACTTCCATGGAACCATGTGGGTTATAATACATTATTCTTCACTGTCATTTATGGTGCCGTGTCAAGCTTTAATTTGTGTGTTTACTCCAAACGTACGAAAACAATATTTCTTCCGAAATGATGATTCTTTTAGTTTGCTCATTAAGCATAAAAATTGTTACAAATATTTAAAATCCAATTTTATGTCAAATATCATTTAATGGATAAAATATTCAGGCGAAAAAATTATTCAATTTTTAAAATAATGATTCGTATGAACTCAGTTTTTTTACTTATTACGGGTCTCTTTTCGACTTTTCTTTACCATATACTCGTACAAATGATTTCATTTGAGGGACATTTATTCCCCATTCCATTCTGAAAACTCCCTCACAAATGCACTGCGTGACCCATTTTAGATCTTAACGCCACTCAATAAGCAATACGACATCGTTGGTGAACAGAAAAAACGTTTATTAACATCTAAAATCACTTTATTTATCTTCTCTACGTATTTTATTTTCCCATAATGAATCATAACGGTTCCGTACAGCTATTATTACCTTATTTAGCCACATGCTCTATTTCAAAATAGTCATCCAATATCCCATTATCGGATACCATCGCATTTTGTATTGCAATTATAACCTACTCACACAATTCATATTCTCTCCAATTATTCCACAATTAATCCCATGTTTTTGCTTTATACGTAAACACAATCCATCGAGTGCAACAATTGACAGAATTTTCTACGAGACAAAAGGTATACCATGCAGTCCACAGATTTTATTCAGTTGTATCATTTGTATTTGATCACCACATTCAGTAATGGTGCTATCATTATTTTAACCATCTGTAATAAAAACATTGAATTTTTCCTGTATAATTCTAATTACCCGTTGCATCAAAATTTTTCATGACTAACTTCTCATTCATTCCAAACAGTAACACCGCTATTGCATGCACCTGATTGTGTTCCTTCCTATGCTCTTGTCTATTTTTTACCTCCCTTTGACAAATTTTCTAGTAGTTTCTTCATCTTTTTAATATTGTTTGGCATTCTCTCAAGATCTGCCATCCGTATTCTTTACACACATACCTTATTTGCATTAAATCTCTTTCTCTGTGCAAACTTCATATGCTCCAATCCGCTTTTTCTCACTTTCAGTCACAAAAATGATTTTATATGGATCTCGTCTTGCTCATATAATCTTTTACAATTCCATTTCACAAAGTGCTATGTATAATTCTTCCGATCACTTGTTTTGCATCCATACTTTCAGAGCATTTAGTCAACCCTTTAAACGTACCAAATCATAACTCATAATTTGCTTTCCAACAATTTTCCATTCCACATCCTTCTGGTACTTTTTTCAAGTACACATTCTTGCTGCATTTTAACCTCCTATTAAGTGCTTGACCTCCATCTAATGTCTTTTGAATTCGCCAGCTAAAAAAATTCCCTCTTGCCCTTTCGATACATTTTTAATAAAACTAAATAGTAAACTGCTCGCCATTTAGCACATCATTTTTCCCTTGCGGTCTTTACTGATACACATTATGTAATAATGATCATGAATATGCATTTATGAATGTATCCAAAGAAATGTAGAATTTATTATGAATCCGTATAGTACCAGGGGGGAACTCCGTGCATCCCAGGAAATACTTTTGAGATCCCCATGGGGAAAATTTTTAGCTTTTATAAAATTAAAATTTAATTATATGCACAACTAATTTTTTAAAAACTTTCTATGAACCAATTGCAGAATTTTGTACTGCGGTTTGGGTTGTAGGTTCTGATTCGATGAGATTAATTTTCAATGCAACTTGATTCCATGATTCCTACGTAGGAAAAAGTCATAAAATTCTTTTTTAATATGAAAAATACTCCCTCTTTGCTTAGAGGTGTTTCTAGCTAATACTAGACTAGCTACTGGTAATTTAGTGCTATATATGTTGTATTCCATGATCATTTCAATTGAATTAAAAGCGTCAACACCAACTGAAGCTAGCCAAGTCATTTAATTTTGTAGTAATAACTTAAGTAAATTTTAGACATCTGTTTAAGCTACTGAAAAATTAATAGCCAGGTAATTATTTTATTCAGAGTTAAATGAGCTCAATAATACACATGTCGTAATGGATATCTTTCTAAGAGAATCTTAACTGTACTTGCCAAAATCAATTCTCTTGGTGTATATATTTTAGCTTTTCCATTTTTCCAAAGTCCTGTTTGTTCCAAAATGGGTGTCGTAGTAAGAAACTTAGAGAAGAGGTAATACGAAGAACTAATGAAAAAATAGGGTATTAATAAATAGAGCTTTCGGTGGCTAAACAAAAGGTTGGTTAAGACTTCGACATGGAGCGTGCCCTTCACGGTTCAGAAACTTGGTTCGTAAAGAAAGAGGATTACCTACATTAGAACCGAGGCTTTTAAGGGGTGAGCATGGTGAAGGATAGAGACAATGAGGTGGATAAAAGGAAGACATTTTTAGGACTGTTACTTACGGTTGGGAAGGAAAGGAATTTATTCGGTGTAAAAAATTGGAAAGATTCTGAATAATTCAAGAGACATTGAGGTGTTGGGAAATATTAGAGTGATAAAGAGAGAAAATTCGTTGAAACGATGGGGGAGGAAAATTATAAATATTTTAAATAGTGTGACGACGTAGCAATAAGGAGAAATAAGGAAGATTATGAGGAGATGAAAAGGGTGTCCATGTTATTCAGAGAAATTTTGATATTCCTAAAGATTTAGAAATAGTTTTTGGAGAGCTTTCCAAAAAGTCCTTTATGCACTGTAAGCCACCTACTTGTTGAAAAATTTTTCCTCGTTAGGAGAATTATATTGCACAACATCCATGAGAATATGTAAAATAGAGCAAAGAACCGTTTTGGTCTCAATTTCTTCCGCTTAAAGATTTCTATCCCCTAGTCGCATAGGGGTCTCCTTTGCTCTTCTCCCTCCTTTTTCTGCCCTTCCGTCCTGCCCTCCCGTTTCACATTTCCTACAGTACCTTCCCTCTCCCACGTTGCCCTTATTTCACCCGCCCTCTCCCTTCCAAAAACTTCTTTCCCCTACCTCCCCACGCCCATTCGGGCCATTCTTACTCTTTCTTACCCATAATTCTCCGGTAACCTCGCTTCCACCGCAATTCCCCCTCTCTGCCCGAATCCCTAAGGCCTGCGATGAGCCTTCCAGCGGTCGCAACCTTTTATATATATATTTTTTCTTCTCTTCCTCAGAAACCACCACGCCGAGTTCTCAGTCTCATAACCCCTAAAACCCAACCCTTTCGACCGCCTCCTCACACCATCGCCCCCTCTTCCTCCCTCCCCTCTCTCCGTCCTCTCTCCGATCCCAATACCTTTTTGAATTCTTTGCCCCCTGACTCGCGTGACCATTACTAACTTAACCCATCCGCCGGGCCTTATTTTTCCATCTCGCCTCCCACTATTTTCTTCTTCTTTTCTCTCCTTCATCCACCCCTCCCCTTCACCTATTCATACCTCGAAATCATCATCTTCTCTCTTTCCTTTATTTTGCCGTAGAATATTTCCACCGTCTCTTACACGCTTTCGTGTGCCACTTATAGGGTCGGGGGCAGGTGGGGACTTCTATTGAGTTTGGTTCGTTGGCCACCTCAATTTCAGGAATCGGGACTCATTTCGAAGGGAGGAGACGGGACCTGGTAAAGAGTTTTCTTGTGAATCATTTTCTTGGAGGCGACCAACCTGCTTTGTACAGGGTGATGGCTTCTACAGATAAAGCCGCAGCATGATGATCCTTGGCATGCCTTCGAAGCAGTCATCGATTACGGGTTTTATGTAGATGCGTGCTCGAAAGTGTTCATCGTCTTCCTCTCGTCGCGACTGGGGTATAGTTAGCTGAAGTTCTGCCCTCGATTTTTCTTAAATGTAACGCTTTCAGTTCCCTTTACTTTCTTGAAGCCGAATATTTTGATGCATTTTTCGTCGAACATATATTTCTATACACATTTAGAGCCCATGGTAGCCATCGCTATGTTCTTTACAGAAATTTATTCCATAACCTCAGCATATTACTAGATATTATAAAGTACTTGAGAGATTTAAAAAAAAACGATACATATAGCAGTTACAAAGAGATTTACTTGCTTTTCATTGGATGCATTTGATATGCTAGCATAAGTAAGCCACTTGTTTGACCACTTATTCATAAAAAAATTAACAAGCTGTTTTCACTATTATTTTATTTAATCTTGTGTTCATAACCTCTATCGTATGCCATGGAGTTTGGCAAGTATTTTTAGCATAACATTTAAGCAGGAGAACTATTCTAGTCTCTTATTTGAATTATATATTTTTGAGTGATTTCCTATTTCTTATAACGATATGGTTATGCAAATAGTAATTCATCGTATCATTCTTCATATAGATTGGCTTGGTTACACCCTATTTGACTATGTATTCGATCTGACTTCATAGGAATCCCGGGCGTTAGCAGTGATTCCTATGTTTGACAAAATAAGAAAAAGATAGCTTTTCATCCTAATTCGAATGCATGGAAAGTTTATTTAGGAAACTATATGGATACGAGCCCTACATTCAAATTAAAATTACTTCAAATTGGCAAATAATCTTTATTTTACGATTTAGTCTGATTAATTTTCAGTATTATTCTGGTCAACGGTATTTTTACACTATTATCTGGTCACATGAAACATGATTGACTAGAAAATAATTATAGAAGGTATAATTGGAAAATAGATAGATGAAAGTAGGTAAAGGTATATGGTAAGTAAATCTATTTTAAAATGTAACCTATTCCATACTCCGTCACTCCTATCAATCCGACTCTACTGGGTAACTTTAACAAACCACTTAAGAATTGTGTATACTTGCAGAATTCTATTAAATATGTAACAAATATAGTTAAATTATTCTGCTTCATCAGTACTGCTTTAAATCCTAATATTTTCTAATTTTGTCAGATCTTTTCCTTGAGGTTCATATTTAATTTTCATTATCCACCCATGAGAGCTGTTGTCCAAGAGTTATAATTAATTATTAATAAATTATGCCTTCAAAGTTCGGCTTGTTGGTAGGGAAAGACCACGTAAAATAATAATCAACTTCAAAATTCAATCCTACTCTCTTATTTTTCTTCTCACTAGTGTGTTCTTTTCGTGCTTTTTTGCATTAAACGATGTTTGAAGAAATTTATCTTCACATTAGTTCGTCCCTATCTATAATAGTGTTCTCTTGGAGTACATGGAAGTTGGCATCACAAATTGGATTTCAAAACCGACTGAAAAGCTAAGATATATTACCATTTAGATTTCTATATTACCATTTTCAGGAAGAATTATTTTTTGCCTTTTACGCATGCCTTAAAAGCCGTCACTTTGACATTACTAATTTAGGACGCCACACACTGTGGAAATTTTGCTAATTTTCCCTTTCACTTTGCAACTGGTAAAGGAGTACGTTATTTATCTTTCATGTAGTATGGATGATTGTATTTATTTTATTCTGCTTTTGAAATGTTCTCTGTGTAACTGACGAAATGCCAATCTGAAATGAAACGTATATATATGCAGGGGAGTACTAAATACACAATAATCGATAATAAGCATCATTATATGAAAAGAGAGCTCATTCCCATGAATTTAACTTTTAACTCCACTTTTAGAATCAAACATGGATTTGGTAGCAGTAGTTTTTAGGGGATGTGAGGGACAGCCGAGGTCAGCTCATCCCTATTAGGGATGAGCAGAAAAGGATAAAGAGAAACCCGGCGTCGGCATTAGCCTACTCTTTACGAAATGCGCCAAATGGTCCGTAGCTTAACGCCCTAATACTCAATGAAAGTGACCTCCATAAAGTACCTCAAGTAGAAATTGGGACACCACTGAAAAATGTCTATCACCGCCGGAGTTCGAACTCGGACCCTAAGAGTGGGAAACCAGAACGTTAGCTACCGTATCATTCCGATTCCCTCCTGGATAAGCCTCTGCGTTCCAGCATTGCATAGAGAAAGAGGTATTAATTGACCAAACGGGCAATGTGTGCCTCTCTCAATGTCGTGAAATGCTGTAACGATGAATCATAATTAATGTCGCTAGAATTATTAACGTTTTAATTAACCTGGGAGACAGAGGGCGAACCATGGGAATTCGGGAAACTCAACTAGTCGTTCTAGACTAGGTCGTTCCGGGTTGTAATGGTGAATTGATTGGCACAGCTAGCTAATGTACTTCCTTGGTTAGTCCCTGAAAAAAATAAAGGTTATCCAAAGAATTGACCATTCTACCAACGAAACATTTTGTTGCAGATTGTGCCTATATTTAATTATATAGTCTGTATTAATTTATATATATATATATGTGCCCTTATTTAATGTATGTGAAGTTCAATGAGTTACATATATGATGGAACGAAAATTTCGAACGTCATAGTCACTCTCATAAAGAAGGACAGATTATATCTCTGGATGAAACATGTCGCCAAGTAGCAGAATACATACACTTTTATGCTGCTTAGCGACAGCTAGTCATCAAGTGAAGTAACCTTCATGGATCAACTTTCAGTTGGGCGGTTACCGTCTTTTAAATGTTTTCCAGTGACCCAAAGTGACGCCCCTTAAGATGATTTTCCAATCCCGGGGAGGGGAAAAAGTCACAATGACTCAAATCGGTCGATTAAGAAAGTTTAGAAGCCGCGGTAATATTCCATAGTGGCCAAAAAATCTTTTATTGAAACTGCTGTGTGACAAGGCGCAGGGTCGTGGTAGAACCCCCAGTTCTTGATGTTTGGTCTCTCACGCTTGACCCATCTTCGAAGTCTTTCACGAAACTCTTGGTAAAAGTGTTAAACACCTTTTGAGATCGTAGCACAAGCTCTTTGTTAACGGTTCCCAAGCTATTAAAAAAAACCAGCATGCAGTTTTGACTTAGTAATTCATGCTTTTTTTGCCTTGGAGATGTTGAAGTGTGCCATTCCATGCTTTGGCTCTTAGTTTCCGGGGCACATCAAAGTCTGGTCACCTATAATGACACGCTCCATAAAATGTAGATTATTTTTAATCAATTCCCAAAACAATTAAGGAACCATTTCCTCGTATCATAGCACAGTTGATGGAAATTAATATCACTCATTTTCAGAATGCACCAAATGACTAGTAAATTCAAAGGCGCACTATAGGCATATCGCATGTTCTGCTACTGCTCCACCGTGTAGCAGCACCAGTGATGCCAAGTTGAATACTGAGCTACCATTCTCATTAATAAATTTACATGCACCGTATATGCTAAGAATAGTATGTGAATGCGTCGTTTGAGGGGACAATTAAAGTGGCCGGCGAAGCGATTGAATCAGTTAAATTTACAGACCATCGAGAAATAATCATAAAGCCACGGAATTCAAATAATTACTGATAGATTTATGAGAGCAATGCAAAAGGCATTGAATGAAGAATTGCCAGACGAAACGAAAACCAATGAGGTTCTCAAAAAGTATAAATCTAAGGTATGTAATCTATGTAATAATAATTATACGTAAGATAGATGAACACAGTTTGCTCTTCACTGTCTATTGAGTACCGCCGCTTTTTTCTATAATGGCTTGTTTGTACAATGTACTTTCGTACATTTACTTGAAGGTTTTTTCTACATTTTCCTAAAGGTTCAGACACATTCCACTGCCCGTTGGAAGCAATCGGTAGATTTATAATCCGTCATAAGTATCAGGCACAGTTCTTGACAATTACAATGAATAAAAAAGTAATCTGATATTAGGCTTTGCAAACAAAATATTTAACTACAGTGCGAGATTAAAAACGACGCCAAAAAGGATGAAATAAATTGAGGAAAAACCCAAAATAAACGGAAATAGAGTCACAGATATTTGAGAGAAGGAAAAGCAGGGTCTGGTGAATGGCCGCAGTAGTAAAAATAGACTGAAAGAGACAAAAAGACAAAAGAAGGTGATGACAGAAGGCGAGGGGCGAAAGTTGAGTGAGAGAATGAAGAGATACGTACTGCAAGAAAAGAAAAAAGGAATTAAAAAGGAACAAAATAACTTAAACATTGGATTAAGGAGTTAATCGCGGTCCATATGTCACAGAAATCGAGAAACAAAAGAAAAAAACATGTTATTAAAAGTAATCTGCATGAATTAGGAACAACAGTGCATAGCTAATGACAGTTAATCAGCGAGGCACTACTATCACGACTCGTGTGAGAGAAAAACTAATTCTTTTAATTTGAATTTTTACTAATTTTTACCAATAACTTCTTTAAGACTCGCCTGTCAATAATGTGCGGGGTCATAATAATCTCTTCCCAGTTAACAAAAACCTTTTTGTAGCAATTAAATTTTTCCATTAGTTTGTCATAAATTCAATGATCATGCTCCTAATGGATATAATTCTAGGTATCATTCCGTTCGTATTATTTCATTTGCTTATTTTCCACGACGGAGCAAAATATTTATTTTAAAATAATATTATTAAGTTTATTAGTACTCAATATTTACGTTTAGCTCCTCCATATTCATGAAATTCATAAATCTCAGTAATTGTGAGCGTTCGGGTGCATAAAATAACATTAATAAAGGATGTAAACGAGATATTGAACAAACAAAATATTTTGGTAAAATTAAACATGATGGTAAATATTATTAAGGGTGTTTCACGTATAAATGAAAATAACTGAAAGGAGGAAATAAATGGATAAAATAAATTTGCAGGATTGTTGGGTTAATTATATTTGCTTAAATCTCTTTCGCGTGCTCTTGGTATAATAATTGACTGAGTATAAGCTTTTGCTGATCTATGTATGGTGATATTCGTTAAAATTTCATTAGTTATAATTTTAATTCTATTGGTAGAAGTCTTTATAAAATTATAAACCCCAGATATTCAGTTCTTAAAGGGATATACTTAGCTGTCATTTACGACATATCTCCATGCCCTATCTTTTTCCTACAAGGAGTACTTTCTAAATAAAACATCCAATGTGAAATCCTGCAAGTCAGGGGAAAAGCAGCGTAAATGTATTCAAATGATTTTTCATCCATGCGTTGTATCTTTATGTGATGCTCACACATATTTTAAGAATTCTAATTCCAAAAATACAACACTTATAAGTTTTGAACAATCCACGATTTTCTATATATCATTCCGTATGCAAGTCATTTACTAGTATCATTGATAATTGAGTATACTTCGATGAAAAAATTCATGGCAAATATCGATTTAAAAAAATTGAACTAGTTTTGAAGCTCTCGGAATGAAAGATGCTACAGAATAAATTTCATATAGTCATCCTTTTTCTCTTTTACTATTTTGTTTTCAGAACTCTTAGTCACGTTTGGCTTTTAGACATGGCTAAAATTGATCGGTAACCGGAGAATATTGAAGTCTTTACACCAAAAGAGGATGCGGACTATGAAACCTTCAAGTTAGAAGGTCGTTACCCAGGAAGCTACCCCAGCCAGCGTTTTTAACAATAGTCTATGTTAGGAAATAATGTCCCATAAAGAAGTTTTTATCCGTTATAAATTGAAACCACTCCTTGATTAAACATATTTTATTTAGCAAGACTATGCCAGAACTTTGTGGAGAAGAATGGAATTCAATAGAAAGTGAATTTAATCCATCACATCCATGTATAACTTTGAGAAATTTATTGAGATTCAAGGAGGCAGTTTTTGAGTCGTTCAATCAATTATCATCAAAACCTGGATCTATTCAACGTTTCCTATATGAGGGAATTCGCCGGAACTCTACATGTTACTCACTATTGTACGGTGCAGATGCCGAGTTCTCACGAGAATTAAGCTCATAGAACCTTGTACTGATATTTGAGTATATCTCTCAATGAATCAATAATGGCTTCTCTCTACTTCTCTGTCATTTTTCTACCTCATTTATTATTCCACTACATCATTTCTCACGTTTTCCACTGGACCGGATAAGGTTTAACTTAATCCACTGGATTTGGAGCTGAAAAAAGTTTCATAAACATAAAATCTTGGAAATAAATATATTCTCAGCTGAAACATTAAACACTGAAAAAAAATTTAGAACGTTTTCAAATTATATTTAAAGTTATCCAGCTCTATTAGTAGACTCATGGGTCGGCTTGAAAGGAGTAAATTGATTGGGTTAGGTCCATATTATTTCTTTCATTTTCAATAGATAAAATACTATGAAATCATTCAAATGGAATACATATTTGGTGTGAAATGGAATGTACTTTAATTCCGAATATCCTCAAAGATTTAATTATGTGATAATGTATGTAGTGATGCATTTACTTTCAATCGTTGATATATAAAACACTATCCGAAAAAGCTTTTTATGACCATGAAAGAAAATGAAAGGAATTGAATGCAGATTAACTTGGTTAACTTAAAGATGCTTGGGAAAAGCCTTCTGAAGTGACTATTCACAAAAAAGTCTGTGAAAGGATACAATGCATTGTTTTTTATTACTGCAAACTGTGCTCTTTTAGTAGCCTGATAATTTTAATCAGTTTGGTGCTCTACTTTCCTTCTATAACACATCAGAGTAAACTTCTGCCATAACTACGTGGTCTATTTCATTTTCAGCATATTTATTAGCGACTGTCAACTTAAAACCGAACAGGAAGTCAGCGTGAAAGGTGGCAACACTAATATTGCATATCGATACTGCCATCTCTGTCGTAGTAGATCTGCGTAGTAGACTCCCAGGGGCAGGCAGTTGTTAGGTTATATCCTTGGGGCGCATGCTGGTTGATGTAGTGGGTGTTCGGTTTTCATTTGACTGCATCTAATAATATTATATATATATGTGTGTGAATATATATATATATATATATATATATATATATACAGAAGAAGGGTGAAATTGGTGCTCTATACAGCAAGGTTAAGTTATTATCGGGAAGTAAGAAGGCAAGACCTGTGCTAACAGTTAAAGATAAGTGGGGTAAGATAATAGTTGAACCAGGAAAAATCCAAGAGAGATGGAAGGAATATATAGAAACACTGTATGGTAAAGAACTTAGGCCGACAAGGTTAGACATAGAAAAGGAACATGACGTAGAAGAAGATAGCTTAGGTCCAGGCATACTCGACGATGAAATAGGAAGGCATTAAAGGTGATGAAAGCAAATAAGGCCGTGGGGGTGGACAATATTCCTGTAGAAATGTTGAAATGGTTAGGGAAAGGTGGGAAGAAGGCCATATATGGACTGATTCGTAGTATCTAAGAGGAAGGAATCTGGCCGGAAGATTTTGTGAGATCGGTGTTAGTTCCTATTCCAAAAAAGGCAAAGGCTTCGTCATGTGAGGATTACAGAACAATAAGTTTGATATCCCACGCAGCTAAAGTTATTCTCAGGATCATCAACAAGAGGATAGAGAGTAAGGCAAATGATTACTTAGGGGAAGTAGTTTGGGTTCAGGAAAGGAAGAGGTACGCGTGATGCCATTGCAGTAATGAGATCACAAGTCGAGAGGAATATAGAATACAATCAGGACGTTTTTGCCTGTTTTGTAGATTTCGAAAAAGCGTTTGATAGAGTGAATTGGGAAAAATTAATGCGTGTATTGCAGAAAATAGGAATGGATTGGAGGGACAGGAGACTGATCCGAAACCTGTACATGTCTCAGACTGCTCAGGTGCGAGTGGGGAACGGAGAGTCCGGATGGGCAGTGTTAGGAAGAGGGGTAAGGCAGTTGCCCATTGTCATCAGTGCTGTTCAACGTATGTGTGGAGGAAATGATTAAAGAGGCATGGGAAGAACTGGAGGTAGGATTGAAAGTCGGAGGGGAATTCGTAAAATCGGTTAGGTTTGCTGATGACCAAGCGTTGGTTGCTCAGTCAGCCAAGGGGTTGCAATCAATATTAATAAAGCAAAGGTTATGCGATTTTCCAGAAAGAAAAAGGAACCGCTAAATATTAAAATAGGTGGGGAAAAAATAGAGCAGGTAGAGCAGTTTGCATATCTCGACAGTGTTTGGACCAATACGGTCAAAGTGATAGGGACGTAAGGAGAAGAATTGCGCTAGGCAAGGAGGCTTTCTCAAGGAGGAGGGAGTTGATGACGGGGACGTTGAGTAGGGATGCTAAGACAAGACTCGTAAAAACTTTGATATGGAGCGTAGCTATATACGGTGCGGAAACGTGGTCACTGAATCAGGAGGATAGACGTAGATTGGAGGAAGGAAACGAGGAAGTACTGGAGATGGTGGGGGAGGAGAGGGGTTTGTTGAGAGAAATCGTATGGAAGCAGGAAAAATGGATGAAAGGCGTATTGAGCGGTAGTGGAATGTTGAAGAAGTTAATAGAGGGAAGAATGTTGGGCAAGCGAGGAAAGGGGAGGAACAGGATATGGATGTTGGACGGGATTAAGAAAGGAAAGAAGTACACAGAGATGAAGAGGGACCTGATGTAGATTAGTTTGCTGGATTGGGTTTTGTTTGGAGTTGCAAAATGTTTATTTGATAATTTTGTTGTTGTTGTTTTGTTATCATATTGTTTTAAAATTTTTGGTAGTACGTGGTTTTCCTAATTTTTAGTCAAATTCTATTGCCAAAATATAAAATGTTCAATAATTTCTAAGATAGCATGCATTATTACTGGAACCTTTCAATACCACGTGACCTTCAAGTGGCATATGAAGGCCGACCACAACAGTTCTGTCCATCTGCTATATGAACGTGATCGAGCCATTTGCGATAAGATCTTATTGCCTGGAACTATTCACTTTGGAAATGGATGAGTCATTTGTCCCACCCTTTCAGCTTCCAGCAATAACGATATTTCGAAGCATATGAGAATGTCTTACTGCGGTGTCCTGGCTTTTGCAGTGCATGACAAACTTGATTGCCTTCACCTTATTGCCAAATTATACTCTTAAACTTTTCCTTTTGTGATTACCTTGCACCAATAAGATTCCGTCAACAAAGACTCAATATGCATTTGGACACAGAGTGATAGGGAATGGGTAAAATCTGAACTCCTGTGACGCACGATAATGCCTTTGAAGACGAATTAATTTGATATGGTACACCGAACAGCAGTTACAAAAACCAGTCCGCGCTGCAGCAAGGACATAACTAGGTAACCCTGTGAGTTGCCACAATGAAGTTCTACTACCACAGCGATGGCAGTATCGATGCTTAAAAGGTAGCCTCTACCTTTTAGTGGACTGCGTGTTATGCCGTTCAATTGTTCAAGTGTTCAATTATCATTTGACTGCTCCTATGACCAATTGGTGAACATATTGAGTAGAGTGTTTATAGTAAAACCACATGTTTGCACTTTTAGTTTCGATGGGTTTGACGTTGAAAAAAAACATAGAAGACCATATTAATATGTGGTCATTCATGCTTGTTGATTAAAACGTGTGTATGGTTATGCATGCTAAACCATATATATATACGTATAGGAGAGATGGGAAAGGGGATAAAAATTAACAGCTATGTCCCATCTATGCTGCATGTTTCCGTTTATGTTCCACTCACCGAAGATATCGGACAGAGGGAGCTTCAGTTCTTTGCGGTTTGTGATAGACGCTATGGCGGATGGTAGCCTCGTGGAAAGGTCGTGGACCTAACTTCCGTGTAATTGAATTCGGGCAGACTACGATCGGAAGGGGACGCCGTTCGGACCTCAGATATTCCCCGTAATTTTCCCGACGCTCCGGACATTATCCGAGCAGTTGACAACTCCATTCCGAGTGCAAATCGGTTGCAGAGCGAGGGAGGACAAATGTTAGTCGATCAGTACGACGCGTCTGGGTGTGGGAGAGTGGGAAAATAGATTCAGGCCAACAGAGCGGATGTGGAGGGAAAAGACCCTTTTTTTGATTTCACGAGCTTTTGGGGCGAGTGTGTTGTAAAAAAGTAAAGCGTGTGTGATTTCGGCGGTAAAAAGCCCGCGGGGAGAGAGTTGGGAGCATGGGTGTGTGCGGTGGGAATAAAAGGAGAGAGGGGAAACCCACGCCCTATAAATGGAGAGCGATACCGAGCGGGGAGTATGAAACCTTGCGAACGTAAATAGGTTGTGGACGACGGCAGTGTGGAGGTGGATAACATAAAGGTTTTAAAAAATAAATCGGAAAAAAGAATCGGTCGGGACAGCAAGGACCGAGAGAAAGAGAAGGAGAAATGAAAGGACCGAATGAAGGAGAAAGAGAGAGAGAGAGGGAGTGACGGAGAGAGAAAATTGGAGGGAGGTCGAGGAAGAAATTGAACGAATAAAGGAAAATCCGCTATCGCTAACGGCCAAGGTGGAGAGGAAATAATATTTCGCACTAAGTTCCGAGGGGTTTGCGCTGCGAGACCCCGTGAATATCGCCTTGATCGTTAATTGAGATGCCTGGGAGCGGCGGTGAGCGACATTACCCCAAGGGACCGATGGGAAGGGATGGGGGTGTAGGACTTGTGATTGGGGACGTAAACGTTTTCGGGAGCTGGGGAAGGGAGAGAGCGCTTTGGAAGAAGCGCGATTTAATTGGGGGTACGAATTTATGGCGAGTAAAAACTTCCATAAAAAGGGAGCGAGTCGTCACTCTCGCACAAATGGTTCTTTTTTTTCTTTCGCTGCCATGCCGCATATTCCCTTCCTCATGGTTCTATCCCTGGCTTTGCTAAAGGTCTCTCTTCCCTTAATATTTTTACTTCACATCAAAAGAATTTTTTTATATTAAGCGAATTCTTAACGCGTCTTTCATGTAATCGTCGGGGTTCTCACATGCGTCCTTAGCAATAATATAACATTAAATAAAAATAATGAAAAAAAATTCGCTATTATATAAAATATTTTAATCCGATATAGATTTAGATGTAGTATTTGCTGACCTAGCAAGATGCTCAAATTTCATAGCATCATTACTGCTTCTCATTGATTTGAATTGTTAAAGCCAAATAAGATGGACAATGCCAAGACTTGGAGTCCTTGGAAGACGAAAGGTTGGATGATGATAAAATAAAAAAAATGAATTTTATTCAACGTCAAAATCGAAGTAATTTATATTAAATTTCATTTGACGTTTTCGTCTGGATCTGATTCAAATATTCGGTTTTCAAAACATTTCCAAATATACCAAGTAGGAGTAACGTCGAAGGAGTTAGTATAAATGTACTTCCACTATTTGATTTCTTCCGGTAGACATATTCTGACTTTTCTGATGCTACACCCGAGTCAATCCTACCCCTGATTAACCCTTAAAGGCATTTAAATTAGGTAGTGTCTTTTTTATATAAATACTTCGGCTGATTTATTATGATGGTATTTGACTGCTTTTAAGTATTAAAAATATAATATTTATATTATTTAAAAAGTAAGTTCATATTTTTGTAAACCCTTGTGAGAAAAAATTATTTTTGCTGATTCAATTGATTATAAAGTATAATATTACTGCGTCAAATTTAATTTAAAAGTTGCTACCCAATTTACTAATTCAATTGGTGAGAACTTCATCGGGTAAAGAGAGAAATTAACAAAATTATCTTGAATATTACTTTTATTAATCAAATGGTGGTAACTTAGGCAACAGATAAAGAGATTTTTTGGGTAGAAGGACAGCCTGTTGCTATAAGTCTTAGGTTTGAAGCTTGTTTTCTCTTTAAACCGTCGAGAATGATGGATAGTTATCACATTCAGCTTATTTCCAGCGAATGAAATACAATCTCACACATGACTAAGGGAGCAATGCGCCGTGATCGATTATGTCAGCCTGAGTCATAAAAAATTGTCAAGCCTGTGAAAACATAAAGCCTGGAAAGTAAAAATATCGGATTTCACAAATAACCAGATTTGACCAGTAAAAAAAATGAAAAAAGGTGAATATGTTTTTCAGTGTTTTTAAAAACGAAGGCTAGGCAATCAAAGGAGAAGGATGATTAGGATGAGCAATTTCAAGGTCATTAAGGGAAAGAGGAATATGCCAGGTTGAAGAAGGGTTTATTGCATTATGGGATAAGGTTATCTCTTGACAAATATGAAGAAATACTGATATTTTTCTATCAAAAACCTACCTAACAGGGGGCCTTCTAAATAATAATAGAGATAAATAATATCCAGGCATCTACGTAATGTATGAGGTTTTAATTTTAGTACAGATGGAAGTTCAACTAAAATCTAATGAAACCAATTGGAAAAGATTAATCGTTAAATTCAAAACATATAATGTTCCGAAAAGTATTTCGTCAACAACAAAACAGATTTCAAATTATTACATACCTATTCGATTTCCCTTGATCCTCTTATGTAAAGCTAAGCGCTCCTTTGTTTTGCGCCCTATGACCTCACAATTAAAGCGATGAATAAAATTACTGATGCCTATTAGGATTTTATGGACATGGCAAAAATCTTCCACAAATTCAATGAAGTAATTCAATGGAAACATTTTTTGAAGAAGGTCGCCTACTTAGCAATTAACGCCGGTAACTTGACCCTTTACGAAATAGAGTTTTTGATACACAAAGCAAAAAAGTAATCCTATAATTGTAATCGGGAAACGTAATCGTTGCGTTACTTTTCTGATACAAAACATTTCCATACACCACAATGATTGCCCGCAGACTCAGATAGACAGACACAGATAACGGAGGATTCGCCTTTCCATTTATGGTACATTTCTCTGGTTAAGAAATAATAATTATGCTTGTAACCATTGTGAGTTAATTGTGGGTAGTGGAGAGTTCACTGCGGAATAATAGGAGAACTGCTCTATAAATAAGTAGCCAGGGGCAACAGTCGAGAACGCTTGAGGGGTTTAAGCTATGCTTCGTAAAAAATGAATTTAAATGTTACAGTATCCAACGCAGGTATGGTAAATTGGTGAATGCCTTGCATCAAGAATTGGGTAAGTGGAGAATGAGAGTGTGAAATTGAATGTGAGAAGCAGACGAAACACAAGGCACTAGGTGTAAAGTTTACGTTGACGATAATACTGTATTTTTAACTGTTAATATAACTGTAAAAGTCCAATAGAAAACTACAGCCACATATATCCAAAATCAGCTGGTCACTAACTTATTACTTTCCGATTTGTTTAAAGTAAAACAAGCATTCACATTACCAAAGGAAAAATACTATAGATGTAAAACTCACAGAATATTTTCTCCTATTCGGGTCTTTCACCCTCTGCTAGGCTATAAGAATTTGGATAAGCAGAACATTGCAATAGTTAAATAAATTAACATACTATATACTAAAAACGCCAGATCATTTAGATACTGAGAGCGGCTAGAGAATTTAAGAGTTTCAAATGTGAGTTATAGTCGTAGATGTATTAGTGATGAATATGACAAGCGGGCTGAAGATCTTTGAATAGTATTTCAGCTCTCAAAGTCAAAATTCGGAGTGACGGAATCAAAGTTGAGACTGTCCTGAGTGTAATAAAAGAATTATATTGATCAGAACGCAAGCTGAAAGTAAGGACATAAAAATGGTCCTATGATGAATACATATTGCGGGTTATGATGAAGGATAATGAAAATAACTATGATGTACAGGTAAAAGAGGTAAATGACTTCAAAAGAGAAAAATATTTGTATTACTTGGAGAATTAATTTTTAGTAAATGCGGGAAGTAAATTGTGAAATGTTCGCAGATGAATGAAAGGGAATTGAAAAATAAAAAAATATCGGTCTTACCTCAACAGATATGATTGAATAGAAAATGCGACCTTCAGAGGTCAGGAAGTTAAAGTAATCTCAAGAAGAGCAAAGTTATACAGTTATACCTGTAGTTAATGTTTAACTATAGAGACAGGTAAAGATAAAATAATTATAAAATCTGAAATATTATGAATATTATTGAAAATATAGAAGAGCAAAAATACTAATATTATGAAAAATTAGAACAAAACATTGTCAGATAAAAAGTATTTCACCGCTTAATTCGTTAAAATATGTGAACATCATTGTATTGCCAAACGAGGTGGAAATAGTAATGGGACACTTAGATATAGTATATATGTAGTACATTAAAGGGAATTGTAAGAATTATCAGAGTTAGAAAAGAAGAAGCGATATAATCTTGAAGATAAAAGCCTGGAAAATTATTAATTAACCCGAAGGACATTCAGGGTAAGAAGAAAGAGAATGCAAAAACACTTTATGGTAAATACGTCATGGATAAATGGTAAATGCAACGGCAATTCGCCAAAGAAACGTTATATGATTAAGATAAAGATGGTCTGGATTCATAGGTAGCAGGTAACGAAAAATAAATTCTCACATTAAAATGAAACCGAAGCAGACTCTCTATGAATAATAAAGGTTTCACGGAAAGCGTGGAGTGATGAGTCAGAACATCAATGGAATTTGAGTAAGAAGTTATGGCAGAAGACTTATTAGGTTACATTATAATCCTATTCTGTAATTGGCTAATCCAGCAAAAGAAACTTGGATTTTTAACAGATTTTAAACTTAATTACATTGGAAATATGCAAACAATCAGAAAGAAAGCTGTGTCTCTATTAGGCATTCTCATCTCTTTTGAGCGAATAAGATAGAGATAGAGAAATAAAATAGAGAAATGTCGTCTTTCGAATTATCTAACTATTGAGATTCATTTTTTCCGCTCGTATTCATTCTGTGATATCTATCTGTTTAGAAATACGACGCTGGGATATTGCTTATTCCATCTCGACCTTCAATTCAAGTAATTTTTTTAGGAAATGGTAGAATCTGATTTTGCTTTTGAGGATTATACAATGAAATATGACAAAATTTAATCGGAAATTCTAAATGATTGATTTTTCTGGATTTTGAGGTTTAAACTTGAGCTTCTTTGGATAGCAAATGTTGAATATTATTGCTTGTGACTTTAGCATATAGAGCACACTGGTATATAAAGTCTTAGGATTCACATTTTCCTCCGCGGTGAATTCGTCACAGGAAATAACTCTTTTGCTCCACTCAATCGCTTCATATTTCCGGATATGATGAAAAGTCATAGCTGTCAAGGAGAGCGGAGTATATGGAAATTACATAGCTGATGTTTGCAACTTAGAGGACGAAAGAAAACAATGGGCGTGTTTAAAATCAAGCAAGCGATAAAATACTCTTACCAGCTTTTAAAATATCATCAAGAAGTATCGCTCTTATGGTTGCGTTGCAGCAGGTCTTCAAAATATCCTGTTCTTTGCCACTTCCTTCATTCACTCTTTCCTCTTTGTACCTACTTTGCCCATTATTTGTTTCTCGAGGTCCGTCGTAGGTCTTTCTCGGAATTTCAGTTAAAATTTATTAGATGAATTTTTTAAAAGAATAATAATTAATTCAAACCTAATTACAAAATAACTCAAGAGTAAACGGACGATGAATATTAAATCAGAGCATTTTAATTGATAATGTTTTCATTTTAAACTCTCAAATTTTTCATATCTTAATTGGCATTAATTTTGTGCTCATGCTGTAAGTACGCAAAAATTCATCAATTGGAAAAGTTCTGTGAGAATAAATATATTACAAACTTTGGTGACTTGATGACTTTTGATGATTTTGTGACTTGAAATGATAATATTATTTTAATTAGTACTTGCCGGTGGTGAAATTGGTTTAACTCAAGCAACGAAATGTGACGGAAATTCCAGGAATAAAAAAAATTGTTCCTGTGCTTATCGTCTATGTTATTAAATAAGGCCAATTTTTGGCATCAGATACGATTCATCTACATCTACATAAGTACCCTGCGAGCCACCAAAAAGGTGTGTGGCAGGGGGGGGGGCCTTATTTCGACCTTATTATACTATATACTATAATATATATTATATTAGACCTTATTTCTGTCAGAAATTTATTTTTGCTTTATGACGGGGCAAATTTTTCTTGTTTTAACGAAAATAATACCTTGGCATATGGTTGAATACTTTAATGTGCTCCTTATTACTTAAATATTCATAGAGATAAAATAATATTAGTTTAAACTGGTTAGTATCTCAAACAAATAAGAAAGAGATAACTACTTCTTTGAGAAGGCAGATCAGGGAGATAAACGGCAGGGTTAATGTATTGCTGAATTACCCAATTATAAACGATCTGCCACATGCCCAAAGAAAAAGCCGAACCTCTCGAATTTCAATGCAGATTTTCCTTTGCCTGCTTTTCGTAATTAGTCTAATTCTCCATGCACCTATCTCCGGGAGGAAAGGAAAACAAAGGGAGTAAAGGAGGAGTCGCTTTTTAGGCGCGTCAAAGCGTCTCTCTCCATCTCCCTCTCTCTCTCTCTCACCCAAGGCGGCTCGGGGGAGCGTTCATTGTCCCTGCGGCATTCCACACCACGGCCTCCGCCCCGCCAAACCTCCTCCCCCACTACGTCACCCCTACACACGGGACGGTGGGTATTTGAGGGTTCATTTTCACCAAAAATTCCTTGTGTCCCGTCCTTTGATTTCCCACTTTCCTTTATTGTCGCTCCCAAACAACTAGCGGCCCCAGGTTTCAACGGCCCTCACTGTTGGAGCCCCTTCCCTATTCCACTCTCCTCACTCACGAACACCTCTTACACTTCGCTCGTCGGTCTCCTCCAGCCACTTTCGAGAGAATAAAACCCTTCCTCCTCATCACGCTGCGATAGCCTTCTTTCTACAGCTTTTCCGTCCCCCTGAGGATTTATTCAGGGTTGGCCATAAAGGTCTGATGACTCTTGTTTTTTTCTTGAATGAAATAAATTTAAATTGTAAGTGGAATAATTTATCGAAACGGGAGTACGTGGAGTGAGACAATTGGAAAACGAGACTCGTTATTTTATACTACAGCAAGAACGAGGAGTTGGAAACCAACTTTCAAACGGTTACGGGCGCCAACTTTTGGAATGTTTTGGACAATATCCAGAGTCAGACGTGTCAGACAATATCCAGATGGTGGAAATTACTTCCAGTTTCTTATTTTTGGTCCGCTTAAAATTTTATGCAAACCAATTATGCGTATTGAATCACACTCGTCTCTTGTTACTGAAATTTCGAATAGTAATGTATTTTTATAATAGTATATGCAACACCTGAAGACATTTGCGGGAAACAAAGAACAGTTTACCGACGCCGGCAGTCGTTCCAGAGTCTGCTCCACCTTCATGACTCGGTGTATGCATGCACAGTAGGACGTACTTTTAATTTAAAACCATTAAAAATATCTTAGATATGGAGCATTTGAAATTTTTTACTACGACCGTTTTCCTATTCCAGCAAAGAGATTTGGTTGATTTGAAATGATTTGGTTTGGATTGTCATGTTTGAACAAAGATTTTTGGTCATCTGTAAATGACATTGTGCTCATAGAAATTAATTGCATGATTATATGTAGTCAAAAGAACTGTCATAATGAGCCCTAACATAGTGCTTGGGGTTTTGGGCAAAATGAGCATTATTCTTTACCGTTCCCTCCCTCTTGCCGTCAATTAGATCGTCGTTAGAGATCACGTTGGTCTTTTATTTTAACAGTTTGAATAAACAGCTCGGTCTTCTCAATGTTGTTCTTATCAGTTTAGTGTCCCAGTTCAGTCAGCAACTGCATTTCCGAAATCATCCCTTCCAAAATCGAACGAAGACTAATTACCCTGACTAAGCATGTGGCAGCGTTACGTAGCAGTTACGTTGATGATAGAACGCCTAATTTGTTCATTTTGGTTGTAATAAATATAGCGTCCAGATTGGAAATTTGAGAATGCATTAAATGCTCATTTTCGTAAATTATTAAATGTACATATATTTATTGTGAGGGGAATAGGCCTCATTATTAATCTATTAAATTAAAAATGCATTAGAAAACGTATATATATTACCTATTGATACTATGGGCATACACAGGTAGCCTACAAATGGTAGTCTTTTAAAATCACAAATCACTTTGAGATATACGCTTTCACTGGCAATCGAACTGATATAACTGACCTATTGTGAGGGTTCAATAGCAAAATTTGCTCCTCACCATTTTCATTTATTCATTTCACTTCTAAGGTCATGTTTCCGTACCTCACAAAACCACCCTCCACTTAAAAAACCTTTGAGCGAGTCTTGTCTAGAAATAAGTCAACTCAAAGTCCTTCTTAGTTCACTCCTTTTGGTAGCTTTTTCGTTTGACAAATTTTTTCTTCTTATTTCCTTACAACTTAAGCCATCTTGACCGAAACACTGATATGATAAATTAACTGGTTAGCCGTCTGCAGTGTTTTCCCTCCAATTTTGACGTTGGTCTTAGACTCCCTCTTTCTTTGAAATCGCGTTGTTTTGTTTATATTAATTCTTATTGCATATTAGTATCTGTCACAAGTGTTTTTTCATATGCTCAGCAATATTTGCAACCCCTTTGGCTGACTGAATAGCTATAACTTGATCATCCGAAATCCCGACTGATTTTATTAATTCAACATCGAATTCCAGTTATTCCATTTTTCTTATTTCTATTCCTCCACTTACACTTTAAAAAGTAAGGATGATAATGGTACCTTTTCCTTACTCCTTTTCCAAACCCAGCTCATTTCATCTCTTCTTCCGCCACTCACACCTGAGAAGACATGTACAGGCTGCGGTTGGGTTTCCTGTTCCTTCAAACTTTTTCTATCTTCAGTAATACGTTAAATTATTCTATTAAATTTACTTTATCAAACGACTAATTTAAATCTACGAAAAATAATTACCTTCATGAATGAATTTTACCTCCCTCTCTAATTAAGGGGTAAATGGAAGAAGGGACCATTAGGTCTCAATTTCGCCCAAATAAAGTCCTCCATCTATCTAATTGTAATTTCATTGCTTCAATGGCTTTACCTGCGCCTCTCTCCAAACTGAACCTAAATTGATCATCCACTAAGTAATTATCTTCCTTCTTCTCTATTCTCTTGTTGATGACCCAAAGTACCACTTTAGCTGCGAGCAAAATTTAACTTATTGTTCTGTAGGTAATCCATGCACATTTATGGCTACTTTCCCTGTTTGTAGTTGGAACTAGTACTGATTTAACGATATTTTCCGGCCAGACACTTTTATCATAAGTTCAAGTACAACCGATTAGTCAGTAAAGTCTCTCATCCTAATTTTTCGAAACCATTAAATGGTTTTGCGGGAATTTATCTGTTCCTATTGCCTAATTTGATTTATATTCCGTTAATTTAATTCCAACTCTGCAATCAAGTACAAGAATATCTGGGCCGAAGGTATCACCATGTAAGTTATTTTCTCTTTCTGTCCTAATTGTTGCTTACCAAATATTCTTACCATATCATTCTTTGATGTATACTTTCTATCTCTCTAGTATCTATTTTGATTCTATACATTATCATATATATATATATATAGTATATATATATATATATATATATATATATATATATATATATATATATCATTTACTGAGTCCCCGGATTCTGTTTATTCACTTTTCTTGACAGTAAAGCTATCTCCAACTTTATTTGAAAACTCCCCATATCCTCGCATAACGTATTTTAACTCTGATCTCTGTGAATGATATAGCTCTTGGTACTTTCTTCTGTCTCATTCTGCATTGAAATGCTTCCATTCCCTCCTCTCGTCTATCTAGCTTATAATTTCTTCTATTATTAATAGTTTTAATGCTATTTTCCCGTTCACTGACCCTATTGTTTCGTTTGCAGGTTTTAATATTCCTTTTTGATATGTTCCAATATTTCTCCTCTCGTTTCCGTGCAGCTGTGCAAATAATTACGCCTTTCTTCCATCTTTCCCAGCGTTAGCCTTCAAACAATTATTAAACAGCATACATGCATAAACATTAAACAGCGATATATGCCATTAATATAAATACATTTAACGTATAGCTTCCATATAATTCAAATCTTCTTCGTAATAAAAACGATTTAACTTTCTTATGTCATCCGGGAGTTTCAGTGTGAAGTAAATTACTCATAGGATACGACGTAAGATTTTAGAGACTCTTCGACACCCTTCTTATAAAAACACCCCTTTCCTCTATGTTAAGGTTTCATCCTTTAATGAACACGTCCAAAGGAATTTTTTTAGTGGATAATTTTTTTCTTCTTGTCCTTTTGCTCTTTTTCTCTTTACAAGGACATACTAAAAGAACTATGGGCACCCAAGGGAGAACACCCCTGGAAAACCTCTGTCTGAGACCCATACGCTCCTACCCGGGTGATTAGTTTCTTCGGCAGCGAGAATCCCCTCAATTATGCCATCACCGGGAGATTTTTCTGATCCCTGCCTTTGTGTTCGAATCTTTGTGCGGATGAAACGGAGTGACTCACTCGGCGACTGGCTTGAGGGGAGTATTTTTGGAGCGCTTCGGGCACTGTAGCTTTTCCAGAAGTTGGATGCCATCGGAGTCTCGCTTTGTAGGAAGAATAGCGGCTTTGTGATGCCTAATCCCTGACTTGATTGCCAAAAGAAATACAAGCAGCACTCGGTGACCTAGGGACTCCCTAGTGAGTTTAACTGTTATAAAGAAAGTTGCCAAACGCTTTTTCAAGTGCTGAGGCTAGTTGAAATCATGACATTCAACCTACATTTTTAATGGCTTTTAATCAGCTCAATACTCTTGTTAGAATTAAATATGTTAAATAATCTGTAGATACCAATTAGGTTTTTGCAGGAACTGCAAAATACTTAAAATACGTTAAGCGTGTTGATTATTAAAATTTCCTGTGTTTGGAGATGAAAAAAATTTAGAAAAAATTCACCGTAAATGCGAATTTTAGGTCATTTGAAGCTGAAAAAATATCACCGATACATATAATTTTCAAATCATTATTCGTATGCATGTATAAATTTGGATCAATACTGTCTTCACCATAATTATTTTGTATTTTTAAATCGAAGTATTTGGGTTTATATCCTAGGGCAGTGTTTCCCAAACTTTTTCGAGCCACCGCCAATCAATGGATCCATAAACCTATACTCAATACCCCGTAATCGGTAGCTTTAAAATATTAATCAAAGTCATAAAACAATGAGAAACATTATAATAATTAAAAAAATTAATATTCAATTGTTTATTTAGAATTCAATAGATGTATAGTTGTCATATCACGTTTATGCAAAATATTCAACACACAATAACAGGAACTTAGGTGAGGATACACTTTTCATATGAAAACACATTACCATAACAAATAATTTCAAGCTTTTTTTACTTAATATAAGCTTTAAAAATATAAGCTTTTTTACTTAAATTAGACAATTTTTTCGTGAAAATTTTTAATTGGTAAAAATTGAATAACTGATCATGTTTTGTTAAAATTAGTTAAACAATTAAGTTACTTTTTATTATGGTTTTTCATGGTCTAAAAGTAATTTAAAGAGATTCTAAAGCCTAATTTAATGACATATTTTCATCAAACAAAATTTTAATGGAATAGATGGGTTTGTTTACCTGATACCAATTTTCTAACGCCCAGTTAAATGACACTAAGCAGGATTCTTAAATCACCGCGTTCACAAACCTGAAGTCCGTTTGTCTGCTTGGAAATAAGCTGAATGGCGCCACTAAAACTACGTTCCACCAAATATGAAGTCGGAAATGCAAGGAGTTTCTTAACAATCATTCATAATGCAGGATAACGATCGGAAACCTCCTTCTGTAACTAAAACTCTTGATGATTTATCTTAAACTTTGGTTTTATTTCAATGTCATTTTGTAGTCCAATTAATTCGTCTTCAAATGCTCCAACTTCCTAAATATCTACAAGCGATTTATCACCCAGTTTGGAATTTCCAAAAAAAAAAAGATCCTCAAATCGTGTTTTCATGCAATGTGGCTAAATGACCACAAAATACTGTCAGACCATCATCATTTATACCAGCTTGCTCTTCTACCTTAAGCAGGAAAGGAAATTGACAAATCTCGCGGTGACCTATCTTGCACTTAGAAATATACACTTTCACCGCAGAGTTAGTATTTATAAGTTTAGTTTGATTTCCCTGCAATTGTAAATTCATTTCATTGAAATTTACAAACAGTTCAGACAAAAATGCAATTTCACTACTAATCTCTTTAAGGTGGCGCCTGGAAAAATCGTCTTTCTCCTCAAAAAACTGCACGATAGTGTCAAAAAGGTAATAGAAGCGCCTTCTACAATTGTCTTTTGACAGCTACTGATCTTACGCGTGTAGTGACAAATGTTTAAAATCTTCGTCGTTCTCAAGACTCAACTCTTGAAAGAGTCGATCATTAAGAGTATGGGCTTTCAGTTCGTTAATCGCTGTAATTACAATGTTTAAGGATTTGTGAAGGCGATTACTCAGTATTTCAACCACTAGATATTGTCGGTGAATGACACAATGAATAACAAAAACATTTGGTACATATTTTTCAAGTATGCAATAAAACCAGGCTGAAGACGGAGCTCCGTTTGTCGCTACAGCAAGTGTGTTAGAATGTGCAATGTTTTTCCTTGAAGAACTGCTCTACGATGCGAAATATTGGCTCCTTTTTAGTGCCAGTTTCTAATTGTTTTGCAAAGAACTCTTGAGATGGACTTTTATCTTAAAAAAACATACGTAAGCTAGAAGCACAGATTCATTACCTGGCAAAGTTGACTTGTCCAACGCACCAATTTCAGAGTGTAAAAATTATTAGCCTTGATCGAGATTCGATCCCGAATCCCTCGATGTCCGACCGAGTGCTTTAGCCAGTTGAACGTCTGACGCGTTTTCTTAAACTATGAAGTTTTTTGACTCAATTTGCTCGTCCAACTAAAATTAAAATTCTGTTGTTCTCATAATGCTGCATAATATATCTTCCACAATTTCAGCCATTTCATCCATTGATCGTTTAACTGAAGAGTTGCTAAAGGGAATAACTTTAATTGTATCATATGGTGACTTATGGAGAACAGTAATCGGGACTTCACTTACAGCTGGTAAGATGAGTTCTTCATCAATTGTATGTCGCTTTCCAGATCTGGAAATCAATAGTGAAATATTGTATGATACACGCAAGCAATCAGTGATATATTTTGAAGCATAACACAACTAACTTGAAAATCTTGGGCTAATTTGCAATCAGTCAAGAAGTGAATGAAAAATGATAAAGTGTTCTCTGTCTTCTCAGGATATGGCTTAATAGAATGGTCAATTAGTATGGAATGTTTCATAGCCTCATTGGAATCACCATTTCGAATAGGAAGAACATAGGCATGTGCTTATTTATCAGTGAATCTATAAATCCGTACTTCAGATTATCGTCATAATGTCTACATTTCTTCTTTGATGAGCCATTTCCTGCCATTCTGTTTCTACAATAAAGGTTTCAATATTAAATTTTGTTAAAATAAAATTAAATGTATATTAAATGAATAGAATACATGTATGGGACGTTGAAAAGTCGTGGATTAAATCTTTAAGTGATTGCTTTTTAAAATAAAATTGCGAAGAACCACATGAAAACAAAAAAAATATTTATGTTGGAAATGAAAGAATGGTAACTTTGTGATTCCACGGAACATTTTTTGTAGAATCACAAAGTTACCATTCTTTCATTTCCAATATGAATTGAATCCATAAAGCTACGCCGGAAACCATAAAATATTTGTGTGTTGGCGACATTATTTCAAATCTATATAATCAAGGCTGAATAGAAGCTATTTGGTCTACATACCTCTTCTAAAAAAGGATTTATTTTACACGTTATCTTGCTCCTACGAAAGGTAGTAGTTTCACTTCGGTTAAACAGACAATTTTAATAAAGTTTATTTATTTTATATAAATGTTGTATATATCATTTACAAATACAATAGATAAACGCGAGAGCGAATTTGAAAAGAGTGGGTGCGGAGTTTTTGCCGGAGGTCTGCGTAAACATCTTTTTCGTCTCTCATAGTGAAACCAAACACTCGGCTGCAAAGTAAGCTTTTTTGATTCGATTTATTATACTGGTATAGTCGTTTGAGGGTGAAACAATATTTCTTTGGCTCCTAATCTTTCATTATTATCATATTTTTCCATGCAATTCTCTAAATTGTATTCGTAAGAAATGCAGTTCATGGTACTGTTGCGGTGATATTGACTTTGATTCAATTTTCCAACACTTCTTCAACTAAAATCTATTAAATAGCAAGACCACCTTTTCATTTGATGATACTAATTATTACGAGAAATTTTGTGAAGAAGTATGCTTACTACTCAATTTACTCGTGAAGGCGAAATATTTCCAAAGTTTTCTTTTTATATTAAGAATTATTGTGAATAATACCCATTATTTGAAAAAAGGCAATCCTTCAAGGAAATTCACGATGTCAGCAGAACGTTGAACTGAGAATTCATTTAATTGATATCTATCCGGCAGAGGGAAAGATCAGTCGTATGTATACGAGGTATGAGAGAAAAGGTACTCTTTCGTAACTATCTATTATCCTTCCATGGAAACATGAACAATATACTGGCCGTTTATTTTCGTGATATACTTCGCCATCATTATATAATGCAAAAAAATATGTAAAAGTATTATAAGAGGAATGATATCATGCGATGAGTGAAAAATAACTTACCAATAAAGCCTTGATAACCTTTGGAACCGAATTGTTTGGAAAATGATAATCCAGGTATATATTTGATGTAAAACCACCGAATCCAATTATCAGATGAGGTGATATCTCTCTGGATTCACAACAATTTTATCCACATTAAACCGAACTACCGAAGTACTCAGTGTCGCAACTGTTGGTACTTCAAAATGTAATGAGATACATGATTTAAATTACTTAGAGACGCTGAGAATGTATGTAAACATCAAAAAGAAAGCTTTAAAACGGACACAAAAGGAAGGGTACCGAGCCTTCGCAAATGTCATATTGTCAGGACTCTCCGGCGGGAGGCGGTAGCGCCACTTTCGGAACCACTGTTCTAGGGCATTAATCTCAAAGCTTATCTTATAAGTGTATTCGTATTGCAAGATTGTGAAATTTTGCACAAACTTTTAAGTCTGATAAAGAGTCTGTAATATACTTATAGTTGTATATTTTTTAGCTATTTTTATGATCCTAATTCGTTCTCTATGGGAGTGAGCGTATAAAGGACATCTTCCGTTCTCCTCTCCAATTGGAGCTGCATATGTCATCTCTGGCTAAGTAGCGCTGTCAAACAGATCGATGCGTCTGGATTTTCCGGCCTAGTCCAACTCGATCCAAAGCTTGAGTCTGTGCATTGTGAAGCTCTTGAATAAATAATAAATATATATTCAGCTGCTTCTCCTCCCGTAGGATAACTGACATTTTAATATCAGTTATCCTAAAGGGAGGAGAAGTTATTCACCTAATATAAAAGATATTTTCCATTCACGGTTGTTATTTATTTCCAAAACAGAAAATTCAAGCAATATGTTAATTTTTATTTTAACTCCTCATTGAATTTTAAAATATTAGGAAATTAGGGGATATTATTGTCACCTGAAGATATTTGCTAGTTCAATTTCATTTTTCAAGATCCTTCTTAAAGCATTGCGTTTGGTTCTGAGTTAAAATTAGAGCTAGTGATTTTAATGTAGGTAAACAAATGTAAGAAGGGAAAAAAAACTTTTCTAAATTAATTAAAATACTAAGTCATATTTGCATAGCAAGTATATATTGCTGGCATTTAACTTTGTAACATATTCCAATACAATTGGTAAAAAAGGATAACCTTGACATTTAGAAGAGTTATGGAAGATTTTATTAAATGCTTTCGTCATGGAACCCCTTCTTTCGTAGGAAATTACTTCTAAATGGTGGTAATGGGTTCACCTAACTAGGTAAGAAATACTCTTTTGAGACCTGCATCAGAGAAATGTGTTTGCATAGGGTTAAAGAATGTACAATACCTTTTCATTCATTTAATGTATATTAGACGGCCGGCTAAATAAATATTGGAAATGAGTTATTTGGAGACATTGTTATTCATTAGTCAATTTCAATGATAACGCTTTCTAAGTAGTTCCCATTCAATATAATGCACTAAAGAGAGCGAATCCCATCCTCGAAATACATCTGGAACTTAATCGTTGGTAAAGCTCAGTGGTGTCTTTAAATCTAATCTATTCTTGTAAAGCGGTGACGAGTTTTTAAGTTTCTCTTTATATATGAGGAGAGAAAAAATTCACACGGGGCAATTCCTGGTGAATATGGAGGCTAGGTTATCATTACAGTTTTGTTTTTGGCCAAAAATTTACAAATAAGTAGTAACGTAAAGCATAGAAGAAATATTGAGTGCAAAAATAATGAATTGTTTCACTATAACTACGGACGTTTTTTTTTTGGTATTATACAGGTATCATACAAACGGTGATAAAATTGTGTTTAGCACTCTTTATTGATTGTTTGATGTTGTGGCAGAAATTTTGATGCATTATGGACAACGATGTACAATGGACTATGCGAATTCCTCTTTATTTTTGGGCACACTTCCTTGATAAAGAGGGATGAGGGAGAGGGTTGCTCGAAGAAATACAAAGGAGTCATGAGATAATAAAGTTAACAATTAAATTTGTGTTGTAATTTTAAAAAGAGTAATGTAGAATAGAGTGCTACATATGCAAATTAATCGGAGTATAAGAGTGGCTTTGTTGAATGGAATATTGGGGTAGAAAGTATGCAGAATAAAAGTAAGGTCAAATGTGATTTCAGGTGTTGCGTCGTTTCAGTAGAGCTTTTAGCAATAATGCGGTGGTTTGTCCTTGTCGATCTAAAACCTAATTGAGCGTTAGAATTAATTTATAATTATAAAAAATGCTTAGTAATTTCTATTAAATAATTATCATTTTTCTTCTGCGTCAAATTGTCTACATCGTAGACAGGCAAATTTAAGTTGTGATGTTAAATGTTTAAGAAAATCGCATCTAAGAGATGAGTAAAATATGGGCATCAAAGTAAGAAAATCTTTGTTATTATTAAACTAGAAAAGTTCTATAAAACTAATATTTTCCCGTAAGGTAAAACTGAGTGAATTAGAAATTATTAAGAAAAAAGCGTTTTCACTAATTTGTTCTTACTTCTTATCGATTATGAACACATTTTATGGAGAATATTGTTAAGCATTTTAAGAAAATATCTTATGAAAGGAAAGAAACAATCTTGTCTGTTTTAGAATCAGTTGTTGATAATAATTCCACTTGATCACATTAATGAAGTATTAATGTCGGGATAAAATTAGCGAGCAAGGAAAAATAGATAAACGAAATTCATTCAATTAAAATATACAAGGAACGTAGCTACGGTCATTCGATTCATGGAAACGATGTGTATATATATATATATATATATATATATATATATATATATATATATATATATATATATATATATACGTATATATTTTTTTTCCTACAGGTTCCCCCCACCTTTCCTCTCTCCCTCTCAACTCCCAACCCCCTCAACCCTTACCCTTCCCTCATGGTGCTACACCCCCTGCCACACACCTTTTTGGTGGCTCGCAGGGTACTTATGTAGATGTAGATGTCCATTAGAGCACTCTTAACTCTTTCAACCCTATTATCAAATATAAATCCAAGACAAAATTAAGACTTCTATATGAATATTCAAAAGTCAATTTTTTCGGAACATGAAGGTTTCAGAGATGATTTTTGCGTGTGCGGAAGTCTGAAATGAATCGAGACGGTAATGAGAAAGGGAAAAGGGACCCCCACCTTTCGGAATCCTTCGTCCGATACTATCCGTTTGTTTCCAAAAGCTAGCGGCCGATGGCGCGAAGGTCCGTTTTTTATGCGACTGGTCGCCATTGTGTGTGGTCTGCACACAGGGTCAGCAGCCCCTATTTTTCCTTCATGCCATCAGATAACCACGTTGGAATAGAATGGGCTAAAGTCACGTCATGTGTATCAGCACATTTTCAAAGGACATATCCGAGAGAGTAAAAAGGTTATCGTAATCCTGTCATTTCCTAAATATCCGCATTTTCACACATCGGTGTTCATTATTCAACCGATCATATTTCAGACCGATGCCCGATGTTCAGAATGATCAAATAATATTTTGACACGCTAGAGTTGCCAATGTGTCAGTGATACAAGCCACATCGAATTGAAGAAAGTAAAATTTATTAGTGTGAGAATTTTTAGGTAACATTATCATAGGTTAATGTTTTTTGCGTCTTAATTTAAAAATGGAAGAAGAATATTACTTAACATTTAAATTGTTCAAAATACACTAACACGCCGTACACTCACACCACATGCACAAACAACACACACACTCAGGTGTGTTTGGGTGTGTATATATATATTAGGTAATCTACCGGTTGAGGTAGGTTTTTGGATGGACACAACTAACAAATAAACATTTTGTGACTCCCCACCTAGCAAACTAATCTATACCAGGTCCCTCTTCATCTCGGTGTACTTCCTTCCTCCCTTCATCCCGTCCAACATCCCTATCCTGTTCCTACCCTTACCTCGCTTGCCCAACATTCTCCCCTCTATTACCCTCTTTACATTCCACTACCGCTCAATACGCCTTTCATCCATTTTTCCTGCCTCCATAGGATTTCTCTCAACAAACCCCTCTCCTCCCCCACCATTTCTAGTACTTCCTCATTTGTTTTCCTTTTGGTCCATTTCACCTTCTCCATTCTTCTCCACACCCACATTTCAAAAGCCTCCAATCTACGTCTATCCTCCTGCTTCAGCGACAACGTTTCCGCGCCATACATAGCTACGCCCAATATCAGAGTTTTTACGAGTCTTGTCTTAACATCCCTACTCAACGTCCCCGTCATCAACTCCCTCCTCCTTGAGAAAGCCTCCTTGCCTAGCGCAATTCTTCTCCTTACGTCCCTACCACTTTGACCGTATTGGTCCAAAACACTTCCGAGATATGTAAACTGTTCTACCTGCTCTATTTTTTCCCCGCCTATTTTAATATTTAGCTTAGCTTTTTTCTTTCTGGAAAATCGCATAACCTTTGTTTTATTAATATTGATTCTCATCCCATATTTATCGCACTGAACCTCCAATTCACTCAGCAATGCTTGCAACCCCTTGGCTGACTGAGCAACTAATGCGTGGTCATCAGCAAACCTAACCGATTTTACGAATTCCCCACCGACTTTCATTCCTACCTCCAGTACTTCCCATGCCTCTTTAATCATTTCCTCTACATATACGTTGAACAGTACCGGTGACAATGGGCAACCCTGCCATACACCTCTTCCTAACACTGCCCCTCCGGACTCTCCGTTCCCCACTCGCACCTGAGCAGTCTGAGACATGTCTTGATACATTCCCATTTTATTTGGATTGTACTTAGCTCTTTGCCAACATCCACTATTTTCTCTAGAACCTGCTGATACTCCTTCCTTGTTAATCCATTTTATGCTTCTACATTCCATTTCCTAACCCGCCGCCCTTGCCTTATCTTTTTGAAACGGACGCTACAATTCGTAACAACTAATTTTGGTTGTAATCACTCCTGGGAAACTGTCCGAATTTTTCACACTGTTCTAAAACCTGTGCCTAACCATAATATAATCTAACTGAAACCTTTCTGAGTCACCTGATATTTTCCAAGTATACCTTCGCTTTTTGTGGTGTTTACACACCAAGTGTTCGTGATGACTAACCCCTGTCTCCGTCATAACTCAGTTGCTAAGGTAAATATAAAATAATAAGCTTTCGGCCTACTCCGAGGCCTTCTTTAGGTCTGACCTGAAGAAGGCCTCGGAGTAGGCCGAAAGCTTAAATCATCTACAGTGTGAGTGTCCTTTTACGTGTTATCTGTTTTATTCTGTGTTCTATTGTGCCGTCCAAAAGTTATATTGCTCTCGTGAGTACTTCCGCATCATCTATATCTTTATATATATTTATTTATAGAAAAGTTATATGCATACAAATTAATCAGTTAAATCAAATTTTATATACAAAATTATCTTGTAACTTGGCATTTAATAATGAAATATATGACGGAATCACTTAGATGATAGTAATTGGTTAGATATGGGATCGATAACTCTAACACCAGTTAATTAAGAAGTCGCTAATAAATTTCCAGTTCCGGAGGTCGTAAAAATGGTACCAAAATAAACTTTGAATTAGGATTTATATTATTATTATTAAAATGTACATGTGCAAATAGACAAATGTCAGGTGGCACACAAGTCCCAAGTGTTACAATAAACTTGACTTGGAAAAATAACATGGTTTCTGAAATACAATCAATATCACAAAGGATAATAAATAAAATCAGTCAGAAAAAAATACACTTTAAGAAAATTTCCAAACACCAATCTGTAGTACATACAAAAAGAAAATCCCCATTTCATTAACATTTGTTTCCCAATCTATAGGAAAAAAATTAAGCTGTTACATTTAATTTTATACAACACATCAATCAAATGATTACAGAAGTTGTTTACATCTTTTCTTAAAAGTTTGGACTCTGTTAGGAAAGGGCTTAAAAATTTTTGCGAAAAATTGTTCCAATCAACAATTGCTTTATTTAGAAAAGAGAAATTTTTTATTCGTTCTTTGTGCCCGGCATTTTACCTTAAATTTGTGGTCATTTATCCCTATAAAATTCGAGTTCCCCGCCTCTTTCCTTAGATCTGCCCAAGCCTTCTCCCCATTCAGAATGCGGAACATTCCACAAAGTCTGATTACTTTCCTTCTAGTTTGTAAAGGTTCCCAGCCCAGCGTTTTTAGCATGTCAGACACACTATCCATCCTCCTATGCTTCCCCAGTACATATCGAGCAGCCTTTCTTTGCACCTTTTCTAGTTTTTTGATTTGTCCTTCTTCATGAGGGGCCCATACTAGAGAAGCGTACTCCAAAATTGGTCTTACCAGGGTCTGATACGCCTTCTCCTTAGTTGCTTTAACGCTCCCTTTGAGGTTTCTCATCACCCAATGAAGAGTTTTCAAAGCTTTCTTAAAAATGTAATCCACATTTAGCCCCCACCCTAAATTCTTGGCTAAATATACACCTAAGTATTTGCAACTATCACTTCTAGGAATGACATTTTCTGAGAACTTATATTCCCTATTGTTTCCATTTACCTTGTTACTAAAGGTGATGGATTTGCATTTGCTAACATTAATATCCATCCCATTATTTGTCACCCACTCCGCCATTTTATTAATGTCCCTTTGAAGTATGTCGCGGTCTCCGCCATGGGTGTGGGTGGATAGTGATAAAAAAGGAATATTACTACATTTTAACGCACTTTTTCTGGACATATACATAGAGTGTCCATATTTCATAAGGTCCACTTCCATACCACTGAATACGGCATATTGGTGAAGGACGGATATTGCGAACACTTTCCCAGTACGCGGCGTCACTAAGCAATCATTCACCTTCCAGATCATATTGAAGGAAATGTATGACGGTTTAGGCCTCCCGTAGAAACTCACCCTGTAAACAGGAATCCCAGTCTTCCTTGGCAAACTATTGATCAGGAAGTGAAGCATACAGCATCCTCTCTTTGGGTATATATTTGATCTGCCACCTCTAGAGTGAGCCTTATGCGTCAACATCATTGGGACCCTCGTCGACCTAAATTACGAAGCAAACCATTTGATGAGCACAAAATTAATCTCGCTAGAGGAAGTCAATAGCCCCCGTCACTCGGGATACAATTTTGTTCAATGTTTGCAGGCGATGTGTAGCGATACTGATAAGCAGAGTGGACCTTGTTTCACCTTTACTTTCGAATAATTTCGCAGAATTGAAACGGGCTCATGTCTATCCCATGTTTCTATTGATCTCTACCATATGATATATGTCACGTCGCAGGCGAATCACAACGAATGGAAAATACTTAAAAAATGAAAGCAAGAAATTCACAGTCAAAACGTCATTTGACCCAGATGGATATTATCTGCACCGTGATATCCCTCTCATTTTATGCACAGAAAAAACTGCTCTTACTATACCCCATATAAAATTTTTAAATGATATATATTTTGATAATGACTTGAATTGGAATTAACTATTTAGAAGGACCCCATAAGTGATGTTTCAAAGAATTAAGAAGATTGAGTTAATCATAAAAGTAAGAGGATATAATTTTTATGGAATGGAAGAACTTAATTTCGGCTGTATTTTCAGCGGTAGTGATGTTTTTCTGTAAAAATGAGAGACTTTTGTCAAGAGCTTTTTCTGGAACCAGAAACTAAATTATATTTTCTGAGTACAGCTGTTAAGAAAACATTATATTACCCATCTATAAGCTTCATTTCCCTCATTGGTTTATAAATTTAACCTTTAAGAAGGAGAGTTAGTGTACATAATACATAATTTAAATTACGGTATAAGGTCGTGCTTCTTTCAGTTCTCTAATGATTTGCGTTCAAGGTGTTTGCGAAGAGATATTAATAAAATGCCGCTTAAATACGACGCCTGGGGTCTTGCTTCCAAGCCATTGGCTTGGGGAAACCTACTAAGAACAATTTTTTTTTTGAGAGAGTTGTATTTTCTCCGTGGCCAAATTTCTCACTCAGGTTATCCCCATATATTATGAATACGCCTAGGTCCCATCTGAAATTGAGGTGTACGCATGTTCGTTGGAAAGAGTTGCTCTCAGAGAGCGCTAAATTAATCAAAGGCAGCATAAATCCAAGTCACTCCCTTTCCCTCAAAACTAAAGTCTTTCCTTGACGTTTTCCCAGTAAAATAATCTTCTTTGCTTTCTTTTCATTACGCATACACCTTGACGCTCCCATCCTTAAATTTTTGTAAAGAGGTTTTAAATCTTTTATATGAAAAGCAAAAAAAAAAGAAAACTCCTCCGACCGTCTTTTATTCCACTTATCCTTATTCGTATTTTTCTTTCCTCCCTCGCATCTACCACACTTTTCTTCCCCTCATTCCCCCACCCATAAAACAATTCTGCCCATCCCTCCCGCTCTCTTCGTTACGACGCTCAAATGCTCACTCTCTCCCACGCCTTAACCGTTGCTTTCCTCTGCTCCTCTCCCACAGTTCTCTTCCCTGCACCCATTGTGCGCCATCTCCGAAAACCAAGGATTTGAAATGGAAAGGCGGCGACGTGCAGTAACTGGAATACTAGAAGAGAGAGAGAAAAAGAGAGAAAGAGAAAAAGAGAGATATGGAGGGGGTGAGAGAGGGAATAGGAAGGGGTCGGCAAACAAAAAGAAAGCGCATCTTTTGTTTGTCCTTTTATTCTCCCTCTCCCCGGAATCGAAAAAAGCGCGGAGGGAGAAGAAAGAGGAACGAGGTGGCTGTGGGGAGGGGGTACCATGGGGCGTTCTTCCGTTCCACAAAAGGAGGACGGGGGCACAAAGGATTTATGTGCACTCCCCGTGCCGCGTCGGAGAGAGGAGGAATGAGGAGGAGGAAATGGGAGAGTTTCGTGGGGAGGAGGCGGGGTTAGAAAGGGAACGGCGAGGGGTGTGGAGGGGCGGGGTGATAGGGGTGCCTCGCGGGACGACAGAGAAGGGATTAGCGAGAGGCAAAGGGCGCCTTTGGAGGGGTGGCGATGTGGGAAGGGGGGATGAAGAGGAAACATCACCCAAGGGATAAGGGCTCCATGGTACCGGGGGTGGGGGAGGGAGGGTGGGAAAGGGCTTGGGTCCGAGGAGAGGATATTGTGTTCACTCGACGAGACGACAACTGGGGCAGTGACGAGCTGACCAGTTGACGGGAGGGCATGCTGATAATCTTGGCCGGGACGCGGTATCCAATCCAACTGACGGCAGGGATTTATTATTCCTCTCCCCTAAATAGCATTCATTTACAGAAATTTATTGTGAGACTGTTTTCTACCGGAAGATTACATCAAACGACTTCGAATGCAATTTCTCCCAACTAATGAATAACCAGGGATAAAGCTGATTGCTTTCGGTTTTGAATGCTTGGTGTAATTCGACCTGCTGGGCATTCATTCATTCACCCTTGCGCAAGACTCGTCTTGTAGGAGTAAAAGCAGTAATATTAATTTCTATTTATTTCATTACAAACCCGGAATACGCCAAATTGATCTGATTTAAATCAGACGTACATTTATGAAATTACTCGTAAACCAAATTGGATATGTTTCCCTGGTCGTGGTTGTTACACACAATTTCAGAAGATTTTAACTGGACATGCGTACATCTTGTAACATATTTAAACGTGTTGATAGCCGTGCATATTCAGTTTCATTTTTTTCAATATCACAGGGTAATCCGTAGTCATTTTGGAGGTAATTCTGTTTATCTAAATCGTATATTACTTAATGTGTAAATTGCATAAATAAACAGGTCAACAACTTGACCTAAATTGGTTAGAGTACAGGTATATTTGAAGGAAATAGTATGATTCAAATGCTACGAGAGATTATGTATATAGTTAAGTGCCTTTTAAGTTTTTGTTCTAAAACACTGGTAATCTTTACAAGCAGTTCATGATTTAAAAAGTTAGCAGTAATTTTTATTCATGTATGTGGAATGCGGGTCGCGGTGGTTCAGTGGGTAGAGCGTTGGACTACTGACCGGAGGGCTCCGGGTTCGATTCCCGGGCAAGGCACTCTGGGTACCTACAGCTCCACCCAAGCTAGTTGATTTTTCGGGTACCAGGTCTTCCTGGGAACCCATAACCGGCACAGGGAAAGGAACTGGCCCCCCTACCCTGATGTGTGATTATTCACACGCCGTCGGGCTTGGTACATGGGTGAGCTCTACCATCACCTACTAAACCGACCTTCGAGTTGATTACTGTGTCTATGGTTTTTATGGCATGTGGAATACAAATTATATTTCTGTCATTTATCAATTTATTAATTTAACAATTTTTATTGAACTACAAATTTACATCATCATACCTATATACTCTTTATTATACTGGTGGGGGTAGGAAAAAATAGGTTTATTGGATGGAATGAAGTGTGGAGAGTGCATTCTGAATTAAAGAAGAGTTTGCTGTAGCGTAAGGTGTCAGATTGTATCTTGTGAGGTGGGGGTTAAAAAATTAGCGGTGATCATTCCATATCCATCCGACATCGTGGACTAGAAAATAAGAATCACATGAATGAAGCAGAAAATCGAACGGATATTTTATTCCCATTATTAACGATACAAGGCCACGTATTGTAACACATGATAAGTGGTCAAGAGCTAATACACTTTATCTCTTCCATGGATAATTACAATAGTTCTCCCCGCTACAATTCTTTTAATGTTGTGACTACGAAAAACAATGGAAATTCCGTCTGAATTCACACATAATGTTGTAATGATGATTAGGTTCAGATTCAATGCCTCGTGAATTTAGATTCAATACCTCTTACCCCAGCGGAACTCAATAAGCGCGATTTTGTCAGACTCTGATCTTCCTGGGAGACCAAAGGGAATGTGGGGAAGGGGATCAGCCCCCTGTTTTTGTGTCCCCCCACATTGTGTTTAATGTGTCTTTTTACGTGATAGTGGGCTTTTTAGAGGACAGGCTCTATCTGCATTTATCAAATTAGTATTCAGGTTGATTACGTCACGTAAAAGAAAGCGCTCACAAAGTCACTCGTTTGTTTTTAAATGGGCGAGATGGTCACCTTGTACTAAAGTCTGATGGTGTGTGAGATTCATTCTGTTTCTGCAACTACTACGTTTACTCTTCAATTTTCCCTGAATCCAAATTGGTTTTCCATTAGGCTTTCTTCTATCATTCAATCCATTATTTGGTTGATTGTGCGAGTAAGTATTTTCATGCGTGAAATATTAGGCTTAATAATCTCTGTACGTCACAGTTATTTGTTATGGTTTCTTTGATGTTGCAATCAAGACACCCTTATCAAAGTTCAATGATGGGTTTTCGCTGTCGCAGCTGTCTTTGATTATTCTAAATATTTACTTCCGATAGAAAAATGTACCCTTTGTTCTGATCCAGAATATCTTGATCAATGCCTTTTTCTGTTTATTTCACCAACTTCTTGTGTCTTACTCTTCAGGCAATCTAAGACGCTGTCCAAATCTCTACTCAGTTTTTCCGGATCCCTTTGATATTTACTCACAAGATTTCTTTAATTTAGTATTTTTATCACCCTGCTGGCCCCTTTAGTACGTGTGGCAAGTAAAGAAATACTTATTTTGACCTGAATACCTTTTACCCCTAGCGTGGCCGGCGTTATTCTCATCCCCCATCATTCTTGGGAAACATAATATATCAAAACCTATTTGTTCTACACTTAAACTCTCTCATTTTGTTGATATGATCTCGCCGGCCGTAGTACGATGGGCAACCAAATCTTCAACCTCGTTCCAAATAGCCATCTTACCAAGCGATTTAATCACTAATGTAACCGTCACTCCGTGAGTGATTCCCAACCTAGCTCATCTAATAATTTTGATAACCTATTTAGTTTATCATGACAGCGTTTTTAAAATCTAGTTCCTCTACGCTGCACACAATCCAATTCGACAATCAATCCAAATTCATGAGGATCCCATATGTTAGTACCATATTCTAAATGGGGCCTTATCAGCGAAATATAGTATAACATTTCTTTTTTACATTTTCATTCCATTTCCCCAATACTTTTCTAAAAAATCCCAATATTTGTTAGCTTCTCCACATATTCCTCTTATTTGGTTTTCTCCGGAGTGGTCGTGAGTGAGGGTAACGCCTAAGTATTTAATCGAGTCTACATTTGTCATTTCGGTGTTTCTGATAAAGTTGATGCTCGGGAGGGAATTGCTCTTTTTCATCACTTCCTTAACTACAATTATTATTGAATACTTTCAAGAGGTTTAGGGTCCTGGTAGAGCACTTCAGTATTTTGCTTCTATATCTTCCTAATTTCTTCATCTTCTATTAGTATCTTTCCATCAAAATCTTAGAAGTTGTGGAACACATCTGTTAGTTATCTTTCTTCTTTTCACCATATACCTAATTCAATGAATATGAATACCATGTTACTTTTAAAGCGTAATAGCAGTGTTTTGAGAATTATCAGGGGTTATTTGAGAGTCTTCAGCCTGCCTTAATAATTTGCACACTGGAGTTTTTCTGCAACTCTGCAGCACTGATTTTGGAATTACAAATCCTGAGAGATGGGGCAGCATTAGTATGATGTTAAAACAAAGACCACGAGCGGACTCGGTAAAATCATTATGACCACTAGGATTCACCCTTGGATAGAGAATAGTGAAACCTTTTTTGTAAAACAAAGTGCAAAAATCTACTCAACAAAAATAGAATTTTCCTTTTCATACTGAATTCCTTATTGTTGCACCCTAAAACGCAAATAACTGGTACTGTGATGATTTGTCTTATTCGACTAGGGGCATTCGAAGGAAAATGGAACGTCCGCTATAACACATAGTCCGCGCGAAAGGTGGCAACTCAGTTTTTATGTATCGATACTGCTATCGCATAAAAATGCATAGTGAAAACTCTCAGACACACGCAGTTGTTCTGCTATGTCCTTGTTGGTGCGCGGACTAGTCTAGTGTGTTCATCCGTTAGATTTTCATTTGACTGCTCCTTATAAGATGCATTTTTATTTGTTCAAACAACCGATAGGGTACCATTGGGATCAATCTTCAAAGCATTTTTTACGTGCTCCATCAAACGATCCTGTTTTAGTCTAATTCACACCCTGAAGTGAACAGGGGTGGGACCCAAGAGTTTGAATAATACCCATTTGGGCTCTTACTAATCACACAGGAAATCGTAATTATTGATAACTTGAAATAAATCAGACTATATATGAAACATTTCAATTTTTCAGCGTAAGGCTACTTCCACCTTATCGCAAGGTTCTGGTTTGCTCATTGGCATAGGCATGTGCAGTAACCGCACTAAGATTATTGAATTTTTCGGTGGCATGTCGATTCCTATTCTGGATTATACATGCTTGTGTGGGGAAAACACTTCCAATTGGAGGAAGTCGTCCGTCGATTGAGCCATGAGCCCCTTGGGGCCTTCCGTAAAGTGTAGGTAATCTAAACGCTGGCGTCCTCTTTATCCTTCTCTTATTTTCTGAATATCGTATCTCAGCCCGATTAGGTACCCACTTGTATCTAACTTGGCGCAAATGACCTTAACTGTCCGGCGCCTCCCTAACAACTCCCAACTCCACCTCACCAAGTCTAATAGATACGCTTGAATTAAATAGTAGTGACTAATATCAACTGTACAGCTATATCACTCATAAGTAGGGCAGTATTTTATGAGATTTTCATTTTTAGCGGAACATTTGCAGCGCTCTTCAACGTACATATTCCATTAAAATCCTGGTTTGTATGATTAAGTGGGGGTTGGAAAATCCCTCCATTGCCATTAAAAAATTCATGGAAAGAGAGCTTTGCTTTCTTTTTTAGTCTAATATTTGTTGTTTTAATATAAAAACAGTAACTAACACCATAATTAATGTTAAAATAATACCGCAAAGCGTTTTTAACGTCGTCGAGGAATTGCTAAGTGGTTTTTCCATCAAAAAACTTGATCTGGTTATGCCACAAATTCCTTCCGATATACTGCAATCACAGTTATTATTTTTTCCCGAAAGCACAAACAGGTACTTTCTTGTAGCTATATCAGTGTTTAAAATTAGCACGCATGATGGATGAGCACCAGGGTCTTAGCCTATGGAGAAGCGTTCCTTTTACGAACTAAATACCGACTGGAACTTGGTGTACGCTATCAACAATAGCGGAAGAAAGAAGCTGAATGTGGATCGTATGTTTGTTTCTCCGTCCAAAATATGCATTGCCTATTCTGTGACGAGGATGTCGATATTTTACTAACAGTATTACAAAAGAGGGACATATTAATTTCCGAAACTTAGGTAGATACCTCTCAGGGTGTCACTCTATCTCATCAAGGCCCATCGAAATTTATATGATCCTTGAGTTTTTCACCTTTATTACTATGCTAACCCATAACATGTATGTAACGTTATTGACAGTAGTCTCAGTTGTCTCCAAGCTGTGGAAGCGGCAGGACGTCAGTTATAACCTCTGCATCCCGACTGTGTCACGAAAAAAAGGGATTCAACGATCGAGCAACGTTACGTTTTACAGTTTTGTGACTGACGTCCTGCCGCGTTCACAACTTGGAGAGCACTGAGACCGATTTCGCGGCAAATCGTGGTATTTCCATTACCCACTCCCAGTGGTTCGATCCCACTCCGACCAATAGGAGCGGCGTGGGAAATTGAATGGCAATACTTTCGAAACGCACCCGGTAAAAGTAGTCAGGGATTGTCCAAAAATCTATCTACATTAGTTAGGTTACCATTGTTGGTTAGCTGAAAAAATCTCTTGAGGGGACTAAAAAAATGATTCGTGAGACTTACGGGGACTGCTCTGTCCTACTCGTACTCAAAAGTTTCGAGATGTTTAAAGGTCTTTAAGGAGGACCGGGAAAAGGTTCACGTCAAACAACCCTCTTGGCGGCTATCAATCCGCAAAACCGACAACAATGTGGCTCGTGTTCAACAATTGTTGGACTCTGACCGTCGAATGATTATCAAGATGATTGCCAATGAACTGAACTTGTTGTCTACTCTTGTGTTTCGTATTGTTGCTGAAGATTTAGGGATGAGGAAAGTGTGCCCCAAGCTCGTGGCCAAAGTGTTGATAGACGACCGAAAGACCAACCGAGCAGAAATTTCAAGTGAACTTTTCCGATATATTGAAAATGAAGCTGATTATTCATACAACGTCATCGCTGGTGTTGAAACCTTGAATATTTTTTAAAATTCAATTTTGAATACGATCCAGAAACAAAACGCTATAGATCTGAGTGGCACACCAACCAGTTCCTTAAGCCCAAAAAGGCAAGGATGAGCGAATCAAAAGAGAAAAAAATGTTCAGGCTTTTTCGAAAGTAGGAGAAAAGGAGTTGTCCATGAGGAGTTTGTTCCACAAGAACAAACAGTTAAAGCTGCCTACTACATGGATATGCTGGAAAGACTCCATAAAAGGGTCATCAGGACGAGGAAAGACATCTCCACTACCTGGCAACTCCATCACGTCAGCGCGCCTTGCCACAACGCCCTGCGATTCCGCGAGTTCCTGGCCAAACGCCAAGTGCCAACGCTGCCCCATCTCCCTATAGTCCTGGCGTTGTCCCAGCAGACTTCTTTTTGTTCCCTAGGATTAAGACAGCCCTGAAAGGAAACCCGTTTTTCGTCGTTGGAAAAAATGTGTACTTTGGACAAACGTAAAAGGACTGTACTTTGAAGAATTTTAAGTGTTTGTGCAAATCTGTTCAGTCAACTACTAAAATACGGAATGCATCCTATATTTCCTGCGTATCACATGAGCTTCCACGCGATTGATCTGTTATTTCCTTCTTTAAGGTTTTGTACTTAACCTGCGTTCTTAACTTGTCGTATTAGTTTATTCCACGAAAATTTCTCCTTATACCTCTCCTACCAAACATTCTTCCAGCAATCATGTCTTTAGATAGCACACTACCTATCAATGGTCACTTTTATCAATGTTTCTATTTTTCTCAGACTTTGTCCCATAACATTCTATTTGCCTACTATATCTAAGAAGCCCTTGGTCGTTTTTTAGTACAGGTTTCTTTCTCAATTCTTCTTTGCACACAAATCATAAACTCTTAAGTAAAAGTATTATCGGCTAAGTATATACCAAAACATGAATGCCCTTCCCCCCTTCAGTACAACGAATTCAAAATAATCCCAATGTTAATATCAATAATGATAAATGTTCAAAATTTGAATAAGGAAAAAGTACTTTTGCAAGTTAAGTATCTATCTATGTACGAGTATTTTACAAGTTAAATCGTCAACTCTAGCCAGAAAATTTCAATGAATCGTGTTAGAGAGTGTGTAAAATCTGTTCCTGCACGGAAATATATATCTACTAGCGTTAAATTTTAGAGACTTTGATGCCAAAATGAATATTAAACTCTGTCGACAGAATTCATCGTTTGGCAAAACCTCTACAAATCTAAACATGAGAGAGACCCAAGAAAACATTTCCGTTAAATAGCATGAGTAATTGAAATATTTTCAGAAGGAAAGATGGTAGAAATGAACTTTGGAAAGAAAACTTTCCGTCCATTTGAATGAAGCAAACTTTAAGCCGGGGTGAGAATTTAGCATAGCATCTCTCTTTACTTGATCACTGGTGCATAAGGAAAATTAGATGGCAGACTCACTTTTTGACCAATTGTGGTAAATCAGTCAATTATTTCAAAACAATCGTTGCTTGGACCTAAGAAGAGAGAGCATACATTACCCGAGAATATACCTTATGAAAACAATATCTTCTTTTGCAGTCCTCCATTTGGAGTCTTAAAAGATTTACCTCTACTTTTGTCTTTATAGCATCCCAACAGCGGAGTTGTGAAAGTTCGTGGATTGCTACGTTTAGTCGTTTTTATATATTTTTAAGGAACGTGAGAATTAATATTATATTAAAAAAGACCCATGTTTTAAAAAAACCTCTAAGATATAACCTGAACTAGTATTTCACATCGTTTCATTTTTTTCGTGACTATAGTATAAGAGTGTCTTTTTCAGTAAGGTATGCTTTTCCAGTATGTCGTCATTTTTATGCACGTATTTAAGAATATTTTACATCCCATGAAATTTAATTGTACAACTATTCTGAATAAAAACTGCCATTGGCCATTTGCAGGAAATTCTCCCGCTGAACTAGCACCACATATAAAGACCCCGTCTGGAATGAATCTGAGGATTATGCCCACATGTACAATACGAAATTATTCCCCTATATGAAAGGGGTCGTTTTGGATATTGGAGTAATATCTTTTTCAAGCTTCTATCACAGGGCTCCATATATGAGGACATTCTCTGCTAAAAATTCAGGATCGTAAGTTTCTATCGCAATGGCCAGCAAAAGTCATAGGAAATTCATTCAGTCGTCAATCTGTGGAATATAATATATTAAAAATGAAAAATATTTTAAATGCTGAAAGGCATTTAAAGGGCGACTCCAGTTTTGGATTTCTTCGGATTTCGATGTCGGTCAAACTGAAGGGGAATATTTCAAATTCATTTTAGAGAAATGATTCAAACTAAACTAGCTCATGGAAAGATTAGAGTAGGGATGTACCGATTAATCTGTAGGTGATCTGTGATCTGTCGTGGAGGCTATTTTTCCAATGAATCGGGAAATGAAATTTTGGTCAATTATTCGTTTTATGATTAAATATAATTTTACTTATATTTATGCTAATTTGTCTTGCTAAATAAAAACATTAATCAGTGTGAAAATATTCGTATGAATCAGTATGAAAAAAGGTCAAAAAAATATTTTTCTTTTTAAATTTTATCAACATTTTCTTTTCATGTGATTTATGGACATTTTTCTCCATATTTTTTTGATCTCAGTCGGAAACCAACTTTAAAAAATATTATATAAATATGCCAAATAAAATGATTTGATTCTTAGATAGGGTGGGGAAATCATCAGTGCATTATTTTGATCAGAATAAAGTGTTTTCAAAATAACTGATTCTAAAAATGTTCATTAAAAACTTGATTTAATTTTTACTATAGAAGAATACTCTGCTCCTTAAATTCGTTTTTCAACGGTTTTATTTATATATTTTCCGCTGTTTATACAGATAGCCATTATGCGACCACCATATTCCCTGCAAAACGTTTCTCCGGGTAACTTGAATTTATTTGAAAAGAAACACTTAAGAGTTGTCAATAGTTAATGTCCATGGACAGCAATTAATCTGTTATGTGAAAAATATTATGAAGTACATGTTTTACTCTCGTCGTCAAATGTGATTGCAATAGGCAAGGAGTTGCAAGAATGAGAACTCGTCAACGAGATTATTGAATCGGGATTTCCAGAAACTTTAACTTTGTTCTGCAAAGAAGAAATAGCGCCATCTGCTCCTTTTCTTCCGGAATCAACTCCTTCCTTTCTTTTGTTTCATTATCGTTATTATTGTTTACACTTTATTAGGTAATGAAGTCACAATTAGGCAAATGGCGCGGTCATTTGTGATGCCCAATTATAATGTACCCGAAGAACATATATGGAACAAAATGCATTTAAAAACAATTGTACTTAAATATTCTCGAATTTTCCAACCGTGCCTCTACTATCACATACGGTCCATGTTCACACCATACAAAGTAGTGCATCACCCAGCATCACACTCCCTCCAAAATCACACACTTTTCAACGTCATATCCCTTCCAAAATCACGCACAGTGATGACACCACACACTTTTACAAACCTATTTCTCACACCTTCCCAATCACGTACAGGTAAATATTTTTAATAAATTTAATATACTAATCTTAAAGTTCCTAATACTTGATGAAAAGGGCTCAAACAACCCTCCAGGCAGCTGGTTCAATTAAAAAATATTTGTTTAAAAATTAATATTTTTTTTCTATTTTTTTATTTTCTTATTTATATTTTAAAACTGTAGTCGTTTTTTCCCTTAAAACTTGGCCTTTGTATCTCCTTCCATAAATCTTGCTAGTCTTTGTCATTTTAAACTATTCTGTGCATCGCACCTAACCTATACCTCAGCTCGTATTTTCTAATGATAATTATTTATGAAATAAATTACTGTTAACAAAACAATGAATTACCAGACGTATTATGTATCATTCACCAAGGGAATTCTTTTCTGTTTGGACTCACACCAATGCTAGAATTTCGCTCGGCGCATGTTTTTCACTTGCTCGTGGTAGGTGAGTGCTGACCTGCAATATATATACATATGATTACATATATATTTATATATGTGTGTATATATACATATATAAATATGTTTATAGAAATATATGATATGTTATAGTGTGGCCAAAGTGTATAGCAGAGGTTGATTAGACGTCAGACAACTTTTCACCCGTAATGCTTTTCCCTCCTCTCGCGGTCGGACAACGTTACTCTGATCCCCTAACCTTCGTCGGAAAAAAGAAATCTTAAATCTATCTGGATTGCTCTTTATCTCTCTAATTTAATTGAATATTGAAAAGGAGTATTGATAAATGTTCAACACCATTCATAAAGTGTGAATTGTGGGACTGTGTTTTTTTTAACATTCCATGCAATAGGTAGAAATGCCACACAGTTAAGCCTGAAACAATGTCTTACGAGTATTTATGCTACCAGTTTCATGGTTGTGCTTTCAAAATTGCGTCCATGGCAGCTGGAAATTGGAAACATTAAGTTCGTCTACTTCAAAGTTGGAAGTAACACACAAAACAGTACGGTGCACGGAAAGATTGCTTTCTCCTGAAATAATTCCACTCGAGGCATACGTAATGCAACAGAATGCCCGTGGAGCTTCTATCTTCTCTATATATTAGCTAGGAAATGGTTTTAACCATTTAAAGAAGGGAGGTAATAAATTTCAAATTAGGTGAACCAGAACCTGTAGTCACTTGCCTTACGTTTACGGAACCGGTTCAAAATGTGAAGATGATGATGTATTGCTGTCGGAAATATCGACAATTTTATTGGATGTTGATAAAGATGGCCATATCAGTTGGATCCTGAGAGCAAAAAGCATGCTCCGTCGGGAAATTTCTGGTATCTACTAAAAAAATCAAAGAGGAGACATCCGGTGGAACAATCATGTTCATATTTTTTGTTGATATTTCAGGAATCTTTAACCAACACGTACCAGAATACAGGTAGCTTCAAAAAGAGAACTCAATATGGATGTACTGATTACTTTCCAAGATCACGATAGTTTGAAAAGGCCAAATTCCAAAGCAGCAGGCTGGAGATTTCACTACGATAAATCACAACTGCATGTGTCAAATTTCGTAGCTGAATATTTGTGAAAATCAATGTGAATTATTATTTCATCATCCCGATTGTCCAAGCCTAGTTTGCAACTTTTTTCAATGATAGGAAGAAAAATATTCCTGAGAAACGTTTTTCATTATCAGAAGTATATTCACAAAATTAACACGTTTCAACTTTTAGTGACTGCTGCCGGCGGAATACTCCAGCAAGTTGTTCACAGTTAATTGCAAAGTTCTTGAAAATGGTGGAGATATTAGAACAATACATTTATCTGCTGAAAAAAAAATTCAATTTTGAGGTTATATTTTTATAGGCATACATAGTTGTGAGAAACCACAAGGAGGAAGAAGTCAATAGGATGTACGATGAGTTAGAGGATATAATCGCGTGTGTTCCTGGAGGAAAACATTTGATAGTGATGGGGGATTGGAATGCGACGGTAGGCGATGGAAGAGAGGGTGGTGAGGTGGGGGACTATGGGTTAGGCACAAGGAATGAACGCGGGGAGAAAGCTATTGAATTCTGTAGGAGACAGGGGTTAGTCATCACCAACACATGGTTTAGACACCACAAAACGCGTAGGTATACATGGAAAATGCCTGGTGACTCAGAAAGGTATCAGTTAGGTTATATTATGGTTAGGAACAGGTTTCGGAACAGTGAGATAAATTCGCACAGTTTCTCAGGAGCGGATACGGACTCAGAGCAGAGTAGGTAGAACAGTTTACAGATCTCGGAAGTATTTTGGACCAATTCTGTCAAAGTAGTAGGGACGTTAGGAGAAGAATTGCGCTAGGCAAGGAGGCTTTCTCAAGGAGGAGGGAATTGATGACGGGGACGTTGAGTAGGGATGTTAAGACAAGACTCGTAAAAACTCTGATATGGAGCGTAGCTATGTACGGCGCGGAAACGTGGTCACTGTAGCAGGAGCATAGACGTGTATTGGAGGCTTTTGAAATGTGGGTGTGGAGAAGAATGGAGTAGGTGAAATGGATCGAAAGGAAAACAAATGAGGGAGTACTAGAGATAGTGGGGGAGGAGAGGGGTTTGTTGAGAGATCCTATCGAGGCAGGAAAAATGAATGGAAGGCGTATTGAGCGGTAGTGGATGTTGAAGAAGGTGATAGAGGGGAGAATGTTGGGCAAGCGAGGAAAGGGCAAGAACAGGATAGGGATGTTGGATGGGATTAAGGGAGGAAAGAAGTATACAGAGATGAAGAGGGACCTGATGTAGATGAGTTTGCTGGATTGGGTTTTGTTTGGAGTTACAAAATGTTTATTTTATAGTTGTGTCCATCCGAAAACCTACCCTAATCGATAGATTACGTAAATATATATATATATATATATATATATATATATATATATATATATATATATATATATATATATATATATATATATATATATATATATTCACCTTCTTGGAAAAGCCACGAACCTGCACAATAAAATTCACTAAATAGTCACAGCAAACACAGAAACCAAAACACATTAAAGAGGGACTCACTAGTTCTCGAATTTTCGGTGGTGCAACCACCTTTCTCAAGAGGAATTAGGAGCAGAACTGAGGCAGAGGAGATCCCGAAAGCAGTGGTAGGAAGGAGAAGGGGAAAAATGGGTGAAAAAAGAGGGGAAAAGAGGGGAAAAGAAAGGAAAAGGGGGGGAAAGGCATTCGAGGTGAGGGGTTTAGAGGGGTAGTGTATGGTGCGGGAATTTAAAAAAAAAGGTGGGGATGATATGGAAGTTGTTGGGGGCGGAGGGGGATGAAATTATATGCATAAAGGGGGCAATTAATGTCTAAAATAATACCTGGGCGATTCCAGGAATCCAAGAGCCAGATGAAAGATAGCTCTAATGTTTTGAGTTTCAGTGGAGGGTCTGAGTGTGGGTAGGATGCTAAGACGGATACTTTAAAACATTGGTCAAAGGCATTGTTGTGTTTGGAGGCATGTTTGGGGATTGCGAGCATACCAATAAGGGAGGAATTGTTGCATGAGGCTCGATGATTATTGATTCTAATATTAAGGGGTGTGATACACTGTCCAATGTAAAAGGCAGGGCAAAGTTGGCACTCGAGTAGGTAGACAACATTGCTGGAGGTACACGAGGAGTAGGGAATTGGTGGGAGAGAGTTAAAGAGCGGGTAGGAGAGGGATGGGATTCTGGTTAGGAAAATAGGACATGTTTTGCATCTAGGTTTATTGCAGGGTCTGGGAGTGATTTTGGAACAGGGCGAGGATTTAAGAAGTGGATTGGTAGATTTTAGAAAATCTGATAGATTGGCGGGGCGTTTGAAAGTGACAGAGGGGCATTTGGGGAAAAGGTTGGTGGTGGAATTGTGGTTTTTGAGGATAGGATAGAGATCCTTTAGGATAGAACGCAGAGATCCTAGGCCAGGAAGAAACGTGGTGCTAATTGAAAGAGGGTGGTTTTTCGCGGTGGTGGAAGGTCTGGGAGTGTAAGTATGTCTACGGATCCTCTTATTTAGGAGGAATTCAGGATAACCTCGTTTGAGGAGGGAATTGTGTAAATTTATGAGGAAATTGTCTAGGGAGTCAGGGTCATTGCAAATTCTGTGTCCCCTTATGGAAAGGGAATAAGGAATGGAACGTTTGGTGTGGTATGGGTGGCAGCTGTTGAAATGTAAGTACTGTTGTTTATATGTGGGTTTTATATGTAAAAATTTATGTGTGAAATTTATGGTCTATAAATGATATGTTAACATCTAGGAAGGTGATTTGGGAGGAGAAAACTGTAGACGTGAAGGAGATAGAGGACAAAGCATTAAGGTTGGAAATGAAAGTTTTCAGGGAATCAGGACCATGTGGCCAGAGAAGGAAAATATCATCAATATATCTGAGCCACAATAGCGGTTTCAGGGGTTGTTGTGACAGGAATTTATTCCCCGCGAGACCAAGAAACAGGTTTGCATAGGACGGGTTGAACCTGCTACCCATGGCACAACCCTTGATTTGTAGGTAGAATTTATCATTAAAGGAGAAGGAATTGCGGGTAAGAATGAACTCGGACAGGCTGAGGAGAAATTCTGTGCTGGGGATGTGTGGCTCAGTGCGTTGGGAGAGGTAGTGTTGGAGGGCGCAGAGACCTTCTGAGTGGGGAATGGATGTGTACAGGGGCGTGGCATCTATAGTGGCCATAATGATCTCGGCATCTGGAGGGAGGGAGATAGAACTTAACCTATCCAGGAAATTGTAGGAATCTTTAGTGAATGATGGTAGGGCCTGGACAATCGGCTGGAGATAGTGGTCTACAAATGCCGAGATTCTTTCTGTTGGGGAGTGACGGGAGGATAAAATTGGTCGACCAGGATTACCCGGCTTGTGAATCTTCGGAAGGATATAGAAATGAGGAGTGCGTGGGTGGGGAGGGGAGAGGAGGGCTAAGTCTGAAGGAGATAGACCTTCATTCGGCCCGTTGACACTAAGAAATTCAATTAGGTCCTCCTGAAGTGCGGGATTTGGATCTTCGGGGATTTGCTGGTAGGAAGAGGTGTCTGAGAGTTGTGCTTCAGCTTCCTTAATGTAGTCTGATCTGTTTAAGACCACAACCGTTGACCCTTTATCTGCGGAAGTCATGATGATGTTAGGATTTTTCATTAAGTTATTTAGCTCTGAGGATTCGGTAGGGGACAGGTTTTGGTTTTTGTGTTTGCTGTGACTATTTAGTGAATTATATATATATATATATATATATATATATATATATATATATATATATATATATATATATACCCTCAAATACGAAGTCCCGCCATACGGCGCACAAATATTCATTCAAACTTAGAAATAGGTATAAGGAAAGGGGATCGGAAAACACAAACAGGAAGATCCGGTGTTCAAATCCCGGTCAAGAAAACATTTTTACTTTCGTGATCTGCTCAAAAACCGCCTTCCCCACATGTCCTGTGTTCGCCTTTTATGTGTTTTCCTATCCCCTTTCTTTATACCTATTTCTATGTTTGAATGAATATATATATATATATATATATATATATATATATATATATATATATATATATATATATATATATATATATATATATATATATATACATAGGCCGAAGGCCTAAACAATCTACAATGTGATTGTCCTTACATCGGGTTACCTATTTTATTCTGTGTGCTATTGTGCCATTCAAATTTTATATGTATCTATGTACGTATATATATTTTATATATATATATATATATATATATATATATATATATATATATATATATATATATATATATATATATATATATATATAAATTTTGGACGGCACAATAGATCACAGAATAAAACAGATAACACGTAAAAGGACACTCACACTGTAGATGATTTAAGCTTTCGGCCTACTCCGAGGCCTTCTCCGAGAGTCTGACCTGAAGAAGGCCTCGGAGTAGGCCGAAAGCTTAAATCATCTGCAGTGTGAGTGTCCTTTTACGTGTTATCTGTTTTATTCTGTGTTCTATTGTGCCGTCCAAAAGTTATATTGCTCTCGTGAGTACTTCCGCATCATCTATATTAAAAGTAAACAGAGATGAAGAATGACTCGATGTAGAGTAGGTTGCTGGATTTTTTTGTTAGAAGATACAAAATATTTTTTTGGTAGTTTTGTCCATCCAAGAGCCTACTTTAACCGGTAGATTACCTCATATTAATATAAACATTAAAAAAATTTTTTACGTTTCCTTTTTTGGCTGTTGAATGTATGACCATGAGGCGTAGAGAGATTTGAGTGTTATGAATGGTGAAATATTGAGGAAGGGAATATAAATAAACGCTGGAGGTAACCTTATCTTAATTCAATGAGTTAAAACTGATGGGCATTGCTTGTAGTGTGAGGTACAGGTTTGTCACACAAACCAAAATGGGGGACCTCCCAGTCTCTCAGATAAGAATGATAATGAATGTAAAACTACCCGAAAGATAACGAACGAATGAGTTCTACAAAATGGGAAACAGTTTTTTAAACCTATAATTTTGAGGTAGATTTTATAGTATCAGTGAAATAAGAGATATGGATCGAAAAACGGCGCATAGAAAATTAGTTTTTGGCTTCCTTCATCTACATCTACATAATTCCCCACTAATCGCCGCGGGGGGTGTTAAGTCACCACACTTGAAATAAAATGAAACCCCATGGAAAACTAAATCATGTTACCTCTACTCAGATATTAGTTTGATCCTGCACTCAATAAATTTTAACCGCGCGAAAGAAAGTCCTTACATGTAACATTATTCAATAACAGGATACTTATGTTGAAATTATGTTGTATAACTGTTAAAAATATGGGTTTATTAAATAAAAAGAAAAAAACATGCAGGATATGGATGACTCGACACCACCAATTCCAATTCTCTCCTACGCGATTGCTATCATATGTGTTTTGTGGAAAGATACAGATGCTAGCGAAAAGATGGAATACTTATAAAAGTCAGGTTTTCATGTAAGCAGTTGCATAGGGAAATTATTCGGATCTTATTACCTTGAACACTAAATCTAATCGAATTAAAAACGATTTATTATATAGTATGCGCCTCTATCAATATCATTGGCATTATGTTGATCACATGCCCAGGTGTAAAACGTAAATGAGTAGTGCCTTGAAAAATTATTTCCAAAGAAAACCAAAAACCGTCGGCTTCACTTTTGCTCATGTGGTCACATAAATTATTTCAAAATCACTTAAAAATAATGTTAATCGACGCCACAAGTGCACCATAATTATTATCAAGGTTTTTTTTAGTATTATAAGGTGTGTTTTCGACTTTCATGAAATATTACTTGCCATACTGTATGAAATGAGACTGAAGCATGAATAAGAAAGAGTTGGCTAATATATAAGAATTAGCGGCCATCCTCTGCATACATTATGTGAGGACAATAATAATTATTATATCCATAGTTCTAATCCAACCCATTAAAATTCAGTTTTTCTTATCCGCATTCCCACTCCATATGTGCTGGTAATTTCAATCATTAATTTTAAGATTTCTTACAAGATACAGAGCAAGACGCTAAATGCAACGCAGGGCTTATACAAATTTATCCATTTTCGTCCCTGAATTTAGGAGACAGCTAATTAGATAAAAAATAAGATTAAAAAAGGCATAAAAGCACATGATGAAGGATAAAGGTGTCGCAAATTTAGGATAACATGTCTAAACACACGAAGAGACATAACAGGGTCAATAACCTCTTTTAGGAACGGTTTGCGCAAGCAACAATTAATGGTTAATAAGAATAAAATCAAGAATGGTTGGAAATTGTCATAAGGATTATTAAATTTTAACTAAAATGAAAAGTCAAATTGTAACTATTTGAAATTGCTCTATTTTGGCAGTTTGATTCCAGTAATAAATAACGAAATAGAATGGGTTTGTGTAGGGAAATTTGAAGTAATGTAGGCTTTCTATCGGAAGAGGAAAATGCTACCATATTTATATAAGATCGTCTGTTTCGGATTATCTCAGATATAAATAATAGATTCATAAAAACAAATATGTAGTGGAATGATCTATGGATATAAGATGTGAAAGATAGGAGCAACAGAGAAAAGAAAATATAATGGAATCAATAATGGTGCTACCGAAAGGTGATAAAAATAAAATGAGTAGACTATCAAATCAAAAATATTTAGAGTGTGGATGATGAAAGAGGTTTACGGAAAATAAAAGAAGTGGAGTGAAACTAATTAGAAATATCTAATATTCGTTCATTCAGCGAGCGAAAAATTGGAAAAGGATAACAATGAATTAGGAGAGTCAAGAAGGGGATGGAAACAAATATGCAGAAATACTATTCGAAAAGAAAATACGTTGTTCTTCCACATTTACTTTATTATGCACGACCTAGGTTTCGACTTACAACGTCATCATCAAGTGATGATGCTGATGACTTTGTGAGCCGAAACGTAGGTCGAGCAAAATAAAATAAATGTGAAAGAACAACGTATATTTTTCCGATACGAATCGCTTCCACACAGTAGCTCCTTAAAATAATCTTTGGGAAACATATGAGGACAAGGTGCTGCGTGTATAAAGGAGAATGAAACATTTGAAAGTTTACAGGATGGCATGGTGAAATGGTACAAATCAAGAATTATTCTTGCGATAATTTTGATGTTATATAGAAACTCATTTGAGTAAAATAAACTAATTGCGTATGAAATAAAATGTATTATGTCATAATTTAACTTTTCAATTAAAGAACAGCAAATGGAATACAAAATAGAACCATGAATCATTGAAAGTTATATTTATGTCAAATTCTTCGTCCAAATTATCCTTCCAATGAGCCCATGGAGTTCATTCATTTTTGTGATATAGATCACCGCTGTTTTTATACTAAACGAAATCCTGTAAAATTTATATCGCATTATTCATTAATACACAAGTTTGTGAAAACTTTGATTAGATATTTAAATTGAATTGTGTCATTTTCAGAAACAATTGTGATAGATAACATGCATAACATTTTATTAAAAAGTGGACAAATATTATTGGTTACTATGTATTTCTATAATTCACGTCTGCTGTAAATTGAGTTCAAATCCTACTTATTGGTGAAATATTATTTTGGCATTTATTTTTGGCACTTTGACAACCATATTTCCTTCAATAATATGTTTAGGATTTTGAAATTGTTTGTTGTTGTAGTACTACTTGAAATTGCTATACAAATATCTTATAAAGGTCTACTTTATATGACGTGTATTGCAATCAACGGAATAATCAGATCGAATAGTTTGAACAGTGCTTTATATTAAAATCCATTTTCAAAGTAAAATGTATATTCTATGACTCTAGAAAATATATGACAGCCAGTCGGGAGTAGCTTCCGAAATGTCAGCTCATCGCTTAGTTTTCTTAGTTTTCAAATTAACGCCTCTGACCGAATACGATAATAGCAACAAATCAGAGTTGTCTCCTGAAATAACAGAACAAAATATCAACACCTGAAATAAAAAATATTATCTGTATCTGTGATCTGTTTGCCGTCGTAAGTCATTTCGCTTTTTATATTCTCGTTATTATACCCCGAACAATTGAAATAATTATTATAGGAACTTTTTTTATCCCTTGCAAAATGTATTTTTATTGAAATACAACCTGTACGAGTATTACCCGCGTCCTAGGCACAAATATCAACCTATAATTGGGAAAATTAATTGTTTTTTATGTGTATGCATGCACATTTCTCTCTGTGAATCTTTAAATGTGATTGATATTTTAAAATACATTTTAAATTACTGACTAGGCGAAAATTTACCTGGAGGAAAATACGCAAAGAAATAAATTTTCTAGGAAATGATACCACTAGATCATCTCTTCATTTGATGTATGTCTGATACTAAAATGTCAATCCTTTTCCAATATTACCAGAAATTTAGATGTGGAAGTAAATATTTTTCTCAAAATTTGAAAATACGAGTAACTCTTAACATAAAGTTTGTAAATACATATTTTTTCCAAATCTTCAAGGTTTATCCAAAAAAATAATTTATTTCTTAAGAGGATGAACGGAAATATTCAGATGGTTATAAAAGTTCAAGAGTCCGTCATATGTATATGCATTCGTTTCATTTTCTACTCTTAGGTGGTTAAGATTTTGCCATTACCCTCAAACTTTTTAAAAGTCTCCATTTCATAATTCTATCACAGTTGGCAGCCATAAAAACTTCTCCTTGAATTTCCACATTTATCTCTTCCCACCACCAGTTCCTTATCGAAATCGAACATACTTGCATTAGTACGAAAGGCGCAGCAGGCGCTAAAAGTCCTGGCCACTTTGCACATTCCTGTCTATTCTGAGACTCAAGTGAGGTGAGGATACACGTTTTCACGCTGGTTGGTTTCTATTTTCTAGCCCGGATATTATCATTTGGGTCTAGTCAAAGCTTCTGAGCGTTTAAAGCTGTCAAAGAGCATTTATGTCAAATATATATTAGCACAAAATCCACCATTCTCTTCCCTGTGCATCACAAACAGCTTTTGCCAAATATGGTCCAATTACACAGGTTCGGTTACAGGTTCTGTTTGGGATTTCTCTCTTTTGGGCGATGATTATGATCCATTTCCAAGTACTACCGTTCTTTCCCGTGCGAAAGTAAACTCGTGTGTATACATCTGAAAAACATCTCCAGAGCTGTGACATGTGGAGGAAATTCGGCAACACTAAAAATAAAAATGTCTGACAAGAATCCAGGCATAACTTAAAAATTTTTTCAGAATTTTATATTCATGCATGGAGAAAATTCTTGCCATTCATCAGTTTGACAGTTAATTTTGCCGTTATTGAGTGATCATCCAATAAATATAACGTTTATAAACATTATCACCAGTCTACAACTCATATTTATAACAACCAACTGTCGATTCACGTTGAACCTATAGGTAAGTTATATTTATTTGAATACATGAAAATAATTTGATAATGCCCAATTTCTTGATTTCTTAAGTAACTTAAGATTCAAGTAAAAATACATTTATGAAACTTGAGGATAGTAAACAAAGGCCTGCTTACTTAACATGTATATTCACTTTCAGAGAAGAAGGAATCTTCTTGAAAGATGGAATAAAGCCAAGCCGAGCTGTCTTAAATGCATATTACGGTTTCCGGATGAGGTTAGATGTCGCCGAGGTAGGTAAGTAATATTCTAAACTTCTCCCTTCTTTCCTAGGATCTTAGTGCGTAGTGCCCACCCAAAAGAGAGCTTCTCCGAGATTCGATAGGTGTCACATTTAATTTGCCCTGGGTGCCCCGTCGTGGGAGCAATTCTGCTGATTATCGCGCGCGCACATTTCCATCCAAATTACGGAATTTCCACCCGGATGAAAGCCCTAACACCTCTTCCTCCACTCGCCCTCACGCCCCGTGATCGACTCAGGGTATATCACGCGCTCCCATTCCGTGGCAAATTCACGCCAAGACGGCGTGAGTGGTCCCCTTGGCGTCTCAGTGCGCGCGCTTTCATTATCTCTCCCTCCTTCTCCCGCCCATCCTCATCTCCCATGTTCCGCCCTAATTATCTCCCACCTCAAGACCATCTGCCACATGCAAATGCATGACGGGGCGGGTGAAAATATTACACCGCACTCCTGCTACCGAATCAATCAGGATTCTAGGGATATCAGTACTCGCGACGGCAGTCACGGGCCGCCGCACACCTTGACGGTTAACGAAAAGGAGAACGTATTATTTCAATGAAAACAGCTTAGTTACTCGTATATACAACGAAATCCAAAGTGGTGAGCCTGGGTATGCATGATAAATTTTCAATGAAACCAGGAATAATACAATTCTAAAGTTCGTCCAATACAATAAGTAAGGGCTCATTATGTCTTGGCGACTGTAGGGGATCTTTCAATTTCAAATCGGTTAATTTAAAATAAAATCATATAATGCGAATTTTCCTGCTTCTCAGATCTCTATTCTTTGAATATTCAATGGGGATATTCTGATCACAAATGTCGATACCCATTACGACGCAATTGATGTATAGTAAGGTGGTCTAGCAGATGAAAATTCACACATTATTTGCATTAGTGATGCGAATGATAACAGAGCCTAAGGAAATAAGTGAAAACGGTTTCAAAAGACGTGTATTTCCATATACCTTGTTTTAATTGTTTTACAGTTGATTTTTGTTAGTGAAATGAGTACTTTCTCATATGCAGCAAATAGGGAGAGTCAAAAGTTTGAATAGTGTAAAATGATACATTGATTTGTTGCGTTTCATGGTATCGTATAATTTAGTGTTAATTGTTGTTGAGAAAAAACCACACGGAGTAATGAACATTAAATAATTATTTTTAAGATTTCCTTTTTACGAACAGAGTAAACATTCAACTTGCATTTTGGTTATAAATACACTCAGAAGCTTAAACATAATTAACATCAATACGTAGGTAGCCAATCGAAGCAACATTTGCCCATAGTTTCATTGTAATTAATGACTAATTTTATTGATGAATATATATAATGTTTCAACTCTATGGAACTATATCACCCTCAAAGTTGCTGTTTTATTGGTACAATACGTGGATAATTTTATTTCAAGCATAATATGTGTTAGATTTAGGGATTGCAGGCAAACTTTTTATTGATTTTGTAATCTAGTTCTCCAGTGAAATCACATGTTTGCAAATATAAATGCTTCGTAATTTTCTACCCTATTTCTGCGTCACAAAAATGACACGTTATTTTCAACAACGCCCGGGAATACTGGGTGCGGCAACATAATTTCCTTATAAATGGGTTTTGCTTTATAAAAAAGGAAGCCATGTTGCCGCACCCTGTGCATGGGGAAAGGTAACATGAAGCAGTTTTGCAACATAACTAAATCTTATAACCGTGATCTACATCGTATAATTTTACGCTGCCGTCTGGTCCTACATATAAAAAAACCGGAAGCTTGGAAGCTTTTGAGAGGGCAAAAATAAACTGGAGAGGGTGTTATGGGAAATTTCTCTAAGGGAGAATCAGTTAATTGAAAGCACGTTCAGAGGTGAAAGGATATGGAAAATGTTAATTAAGTGGGGAAAATGTGAAAAGAAATGGACATTTAAATCGAGAAGAAGGCAGAAAGTTTCAAAAGCTGGGGTATGATGTATGATCGGGCAAATAAAGGGAGTCATTTTTGCCAAACGTGAAGTGGAAAAAAGGATTATATACACGTATATCCGTTAAAATTAAGGGGACATGAAATGCGAAGCGTTCAAAACATAGTACAAAATATAAGGTGGTAATATTTTTTCGGGATTTCTAATATTGCCAATTTGATGCCTTTCATATTAACAATTTAATTTCCAGCTTCTATAGCCTTGCTATAATCTGACAAAGCACTTAATCATCCTTTGGTAAACATTATGCAGGATAGTTGGATAATATGAGTGCATTATTCCATGCATACCATTAAATATATACTCTTGAAATCATTTCATTCATACGAACAAACGATTTCTGTATTGAGGAGTAATATATTTTCGAATTTACTGAAATATAAATTGAAATATTCATGTTAATTATCTTCGAAAAGTAGTTTTATTTCCTAGGAGAATTGTATATGACCATTTTAGTATACTCTACAATTGATAATAATACCTGGGTTTTTGCAAATAGTGCATCCAATTTAATTTAAGTGATGTGGTGAACAAACGGCACCGTCACAGGAATTATTGTAAGACCAACAACGCCGTATTTGTCACTGTTTATACTATTCTGTATTCCCCGAAATTACCTTAAAAAAAGGAAAATTTTAACTAGGAACCAGAAGCTGAATTTTATAAAGATTAACTAAATGGCATTAATTTGTTCCATTTACGTGTAAAATCAATCATTCCGGTGATATTATATCTCGTTTGAGATAGCGTCATTAAGTTTAAAAAATGATCGTAACTTTGTCGTTCTACTTTGAGTGCTCATTATGGATATGACTAACTAAAAGCGACCAAATTTTTCGCTTAATTTGTCATTCTTTCAATATCATTAATCAAATATATATTATATCTAATGAATTTAAATATTAGATATTTTTACAGAATGGAAAGTACTCCATTATAGCGAAATAATTTGAAGCAAATACGTACTGGCATCTTAAAAAATTTCAATATTTTTCTTGACGGTTGTCCACATATTTCTCTTTTAATTAAAGTAAAAGTGTAGTTTAAACGGTAACTATTTGAACACGACTATTACAGAAAGTTTCGAAGAATTCGTTTTACGTTGAATTTGTTCCTAATTTTAACAAATTTTTCCATTCGGACTAAATTAACCCTGGCTAGAGAAGCAAAACGGCATTTATGATGAATATGGGAAAACAAATATATTTCATTCCATTCCCATCGATCGAATTCAGGAAAATTACCTCAGGGAACCTTCATGCCCTATCCCGAAAATAAAAGGAATATATTCGGGGAAAAATTATTACAGATCATAGTACAATTTATTCAATTTATTGAAAATAGCACCGTAATGCATCGCCATGCTGTTTTTAGCGCCTCTGCCTGTCGCAGTATTCTTCCTGGAAGGCGTCGACGGAATCTCGTTCAGACATCACGTTACGACTTCTTTAGTTAGCCAGTCCAAAATGGTTGTCTTTCGAGCGCCTATATTCTTAAGCTAGAGCCAGAGCTAATAATTCTTAAGAACAAAAAAAAAGAAACCGGCGGTGTCATATGGAGGCTATAGGGCGGCTTGGGCAGCATTACTACGTTGTGATTGACCGTGAACGCAGTGACGTGGATGCGGTTTGGGACGGCACGTTTCAAGGCTCAGGCTCCGGTTGGCTAAGATCTCTTTCCTGGCGCGCTACACTACGTATTTGCCACCACTTTTCAAGGACTTCAATGGTTAACCTACTGTCCCTCAGGCATCCACTCTTTATGGATAACGCCTTTTTAGTCAAAAAAGTCGATGAAAATCGTGATATATATGTTTGGGACAGAATCCAGGAATAAAGAAGACATTTATGTAGACTATAATCAACGATACAATGGCAGTTTTTTTTCATTTTCCATTTTGCAACACTGTCTAATAGCGGTGATGAGGAATATGATTAACGAGAATCGATATTTAAATTGGTGGAATAGCCAATAGTGATAGGGAACTTCGGGAGATTGAAAAATGACATTTTAGACCCTGCGCGGTTTCCACTTCTAATTTCTCTAGTTCCGGTCCTTTATAATGGAAACTTTATATTTATTTGAATTTTCAGGGCTTTTATGGATTCTTTTCCAAGCGTGTGGACGGACGAGCCTGAGGATATTCGTCTTCCCTCTTGACCTATGGAAAGAATCACAACTGCAGGAGCATACGTACATAATGATACACACGTACCTTCAACTTCCTCCTCGTCGACTTCCTTCCCCGGTTATCTTCCTTCCGAAGCGTTCGCTCGCCAACCTTTAACAGTAACCCCTCGCAATTATTTCTCGCTATATGATTCGGGATTTGGCACCTCGCCTTCACCCGTTCCGGCAGAAATAAGCTCTCTCTACCAGCTTCCATGCCTCCTCTCGTGAAACGCCCCTGCTCAGGCCCTATACTCTCTTTATAAGCGTAGAGATCCACTCCTGAGCCTAACTGTGCGCCGTGTAGCCACCTGTTCTGGGAAGACTGTTCCCTCTCTCTCCGCCCACTGCTATTCTCTTCCTCAGTTAGGAGCACGGCTACTAATCCTCTGGTGGGTGTTAGGGAACCGGGACCCGAGGGAGTGTCGGTAAGATAGGGAGAGAGAAATGAAGAGAGAGGGTGGGTATAGAATTGGAGGATGATTAAGATATCACGGCAAGGGCCCAGGAAAAAGGGAGGAGACAACGAAGAATGGGAGTGAAGCTAAGAAGATAAGCGGATGGCGAAGTGGAATGAACAATCGAAAAGTGTTTCTAGGAAGGAACGTTAGGTATTATCTGATGATAAACAATAGAACGTGATTCTTTGTACTTTCGCCCGTATATCGTCGAAATCCAGGAATTCTTTTCAACTTAAAATTTACTTGTTTAGGTAATATTTTTAACGTTCACAGAATTTAAACGTTATGTCTTTTTGAGTTCTCATGCGTGAAAGAAGTAGATTTTCCCTGAGCTTAATACCTTCTCTGAAAAATGTGGCATAGGCTTATGCAGTCAGAAATCCAGGAAAGCAGTACCTAGAAACATACCGGTTTCAGCGTTGTTACAAGGGGTTTATCTTACGCCATGATTTGACTTGCATGAATTTTAAAAATTCTATTGTTTATACACTATTACAAAATTCATAAATGAATGAATTGAAAAAGTAAGAACTGTAAAAGGTTGGCTTGGATATTAATAAAAACTCATAAATTCCCTTAAGAGTGCTGTATTGTTTTTAGCGGCTTAGCTCATAATATGATGATTTCAAAAAAGTGCAACAATTTTCTAATTGTAAAAAAAATCATTCGCCTCATTTATGCACTTTGAAAATTGTTACATTGTAATGTGCATTGGTGGACGAATCTATTAAAATTACTGTAGCACCTTTTCCCTTAATTTCTTTAGATTTGAAATAAGATTTATAATCTGTTCGTTTATTAAACTCAAATTAAAAAAATGTAATAAAGAACATATAGTGACAATTTTCCACTAGATAATAATCCAATGGTAAGTGGTCATTTTCTGTTCTTTATTGTGTCCAAATTCCACCACATCACGCCAGAAGCTACTCACTTTGTGAAAAATTAGTATTTGAGCTCAAAAGTGCCATAAATGGGAAGAAATAAGGGGTAAGATTATTAGAAAACATTTGTAATGACAAGTAAGCATTCCATTAGCCTGATATGCGATTTATAATTTGGGCTCAAGGCGTTTGTTATGTCGCACAAAATTTAGTTGATTCTTAAGTAAACTCATGTAGACTTTTAGCTAATTGGAAATGAAAACATGATAACTTTGTAATTTCACAGAATTTCACAGCAATTTCACAGACATTTAGCTAATTTTATGAAAATGAGGTCATTATGCCAGAAAAGGAAATTGCGGTGATTTGAGTTCCACATAAGAAAACACAGACAATTGTTTTCTGATTTCGTGTTTTATTTTGCATATTGGTTAAACATTGGCGTATCCATTGTTTTGTGCTCCTTTTATAAATATTTTTTAAAGCGAAATGAGCTACATATTTCTCTCTAAGTATCAAAAATGTTAAATGTTTAATACTAGTTATTTACTTAGTAACATGCTTAAATTTTGAAATCTTAGGGTATATTAATTTTTGAGGCTTGTTGCCAAGAATAGGAAACTTTATCCGCGTTCCGCTTTTATCTCACCACCATCCAAATTACTGCCTCATCAGCCTATTTATTTGGATGAAAGCTGTCTTTTGAACGATTTTTTATTGAATTATTGTTTATATACTTTGGAAACATGAGTCGGATGTAAGATTTAAATGACAATACTCGTATGTACCATTCGAATGTTGACTAGTTGAATATTCGCGAAACGGAAGTCATTTTCTGATTTAATGCATACAGGTTTTGATTCCTAGCAACATATCTGTATTCGAAGTTGCAAGGAAATAATGGAGGGATTGGGGAGTTCATAATATCACTCTTACGTCATTTTTACATCTTCCTAAATCAAAGAAATGCAGTTTTTAACAAAAGCTTGGCCATATCGATTGCAATTATGTCGATGTAGATTCACCAATATTCCAGTTATTCGACTTGAATGTGTATACAAATTTTTTCCTTCTATCCAAAATCGACTGATATAGACAGTTCACAAACTAATCATCGTTACATTTATTAGCTTCGTCTAACAAGGCACACACCCTACACTACCTTAAACTCCCTCCTACCTCGCTCATATAAATTTTTCTCCCCTATCGGCCAACCTTATGGTCCAAACTTTAAACCTATGGATCGCTTGATAATCAAAGCAAGATTTCAAGGGTGCTAGACAATTTAATATGGATGAGGAGATAGAGACCAAAACTAATAAACTAATGCATAACTTCCTGCCACAATTTCACTCGTGTGTCGTAGAGATTTGAGAACTCTTTATGAAAACTATTACAAAGATAATTAATAGAGTAGAATATCTTGGATATTTTTATCAATGTAATAGATGCATTATAGAACAAACAGTGTAAGGCAGATAAGTTTTTACTGGGAGGAAATTAATGGCAGTAAGGTTAAATAATAAGTTTAAGCAGAAAATACTAGAGTCTTTGACATATCGTGTGGTTTTTTACGCCTCAGAAACAGCCTTTGAAGTAAAATGATTGATGTACATTGATTTGGAGACTTCTGAGACGTGACTATGGAGAGGGCTAGAAAAGGTAAAATGGACTGTACAAATAACTCCCTATCCTTTGTCACCATTCATAGTATTTCTTCATTTGTTTACGTTTTAAGCAATGAATAATAACTGATATACTTGGTGATTATTGTCTTAACTTTAAGTGAGTTCAAATATTTATACTTGCCTAGACATTAGGCAATAACTGTTACTTTTACGTCCGTTAATAAAATTTTATTCTCAATACTATTTTCCAAATGCTCTTGTAAACTGTTATAGCATAAAATTACCCAAATTAATTACATGACTAAGTTTAAATGTAAATCAAAGGCAGACTTTCTTCGTTCAAACTTAATATTCCCTCAAATTAGTTATGGTTATATCTCAAATTAATGATTTGTACCAGTTTTATAAAGAATTCCTTTTCTTCAAAAATACTAATTTAATCATATAGTAATTGTATTGATTCGTTCCATAAATTATTCCTCGTATTTAAATGTACAAGAAACGTAACCACGTTCGTGAATCAATGTAAACAAAAATTTGTGTACATTTTTCCTCGTAAGTGACCTTAGCCTTTCTTTTTAAATGCAGCTGTAGCTTCTTTTTTTTAGTTCTTACAGCAGATGTTTCTTATCATTTCAATCAACGCTTAGTATTTTACCGTAGATAACTATTGTACTAGAAAAATGATTGCATATTATGACTTCTTTCTTCCTACAAAAATTGAAGTTATTTTTAATAGTGGACGCGGGATGTTCAATTTATCTTCATCATTCAACCGCGCCGAATTTCAATCGATCATAATCCTCTTATCAAAGTGTGTACCATCGCACGTCTCCCTGCGATGAGAGAATTTAATTCAAGTATATTGCATTACATTACTTTATAAAAGATCTTACTTGGCTCAAAGTGAATACGACGTTTAATATGAACGTAATGTCATGCAGAGCGGTGCGCTCATTAATTTTGCGTGACACACAACGGAGTATCCTTTATAAAAAATTGACAAGATCATTCCTGGACCCCCTCTACCACTCCATCCTCATACTTTCAAACATTACGCTTCGCCCGTGCATTACCTTTCGACTGCATTTGGGATCACAAAGAGCAAAAAAAAGTAAGTGCCAAAGGAGGAAAGGAAGAGGAAGCACGGGATTGGATGCCACCCTGGACGGGGAAGGAGTCCGGGGGATTTTGGGAGGGTGTCTCGCGTAGTCAGGGTAGAAGGGACGCAGGCGAGCCAGGAGGAGGCCGTGTGTAGGCGGAGAGGGGATCGCGGCAGGTACGAAGTGGTACGGTAGGGGAGGGTGGGAGAACGGTCTGGGTCTCGTAGGTTGAAAGCGCCGTGGCTAGGTCTAAGGTATCGCGATGATTTTCTCGGCGTCATTAGCTTCAGTCGCAAACACGATCTAACTGCTCCTGACCCCCTTTCACACATCCCTTCCTCTCTGCCGACCAGAATTTCATCTCATCCTTAATGAGTTCCGCATGACTTCTCTCACTCGGATGAGCCGAGCTCCAGCCCCCTCCCTCTTCCACTTTTCCACCTGATCCCTCCCGCCCGAACCAGCCCACGCACCTCCACTTCCCCTCTCCCGCAACTACTCCTCCCAACTTCAATAACATTCTTCCTCTTCTGCGTTTCTCATCTTTCCTTCCTTCCTCCCAGGGAAGATTTGGGCTGTTTTCTAGTTATCTTGGCTTCTGCTAGCGTTCGGTTCTTCTTCTATCCCGAGCTCATTCCCGTCGCGCTCCACTATCGTCATTTATCTTCTTCGGAATGGCGCCGAAGAGTTTTTTAATGCAATGTCGGAACTCGGATGCTCAGGTTGTTCTAGGTCGATGCCCTTTATAGCTGCGGTTGAGATAGATTTCTTGGTTCACGCTTGTCTAGTGGACTGAGGCGGTGGATGGATAACCCCTTTTGATGTCGACATAACCTGGCAGTGGAGTAAAATAAAAAATTCTGGAATTCTGAGGAACTTTGATTTGATTCAATTTTGAGGTTTTGAGCAACGTTAAATATATGCGTACAGATTTATTTATACCTAGACTTGAAAAATTTATGGTACTAAAAAATAACTTTATAAAGAATTTGGAAACCTTTTTGAAGGGCGTGGTAAATGAACAAATCAATGTGATCATTAAAGACTTTAAATATACGTTAGGTTAACAGTATCTTTGGAATTAATTTTGCTTATGTAAATTCCTAAATTTTCAGCAAGGAAATAATAGAACCCATTGTTTTAACGTTAAATTATAGTTTTCCGTTACCATGTCTTATTTTCTTCTGTCTAATTCAATTCTTTATGAGAGCTTGTAAAGCATGAAATAACAGTGTAAACATATATTTATCCTTTGATTTGAAATAAATATTTGCATAAGAAATAATTTTACATTGAGTATTTGCAGCCTTTTTGGAAAGCCTAACAAATAACCCCATTAATGGAGGCTTATTGTTCAACAATCGACCAAAATAAAAAGGTAGCTAGAAACGTTGTAAACATGAAGTTAGAAATTACTAACAGAAGTAAAAGAGGGACTTGGCCATTGTATAGTAATACTTGCAACCAGCCAATCATAGGGAGGAAGTTTTCGATGGGGTATACCATCAGTTCGAGGATATAATGACGTACGTTTTAAAGGGAAAAGTTTGACAGTTATGTGGGAATAGAACGCGACAGTAGGCGAAAGAAGAATTGGCAGTGAGTAGGTAATTGATGTTTAGGAATAAAGAATGGTCGTGAGGAGAAAGTAATATGGAGGTTAACCGCAGTTTAATCATCACCAACAATCAGTTAAGAAAATACAAAAGGGGTTGATAACACAAATAATGTGGGGGGATCAGGAAGGCGTCTACCTCACTATATTATAGTAGGGCACAGATTTATAAACAGTATGATGTAATCGCAAGATTTCCCGGGAGCAGATACGGACTCGGATCTCAATTTAGCAATTTTGAAGTGTAGCGTCTGATTTTAAAAGATAAAACAGTAAAGGCAGTTTAGAATATGGAGCCTAAAAGCCCCTCAGCAAGGCTGGGATGCCCATTACAGCATGTGATATTTTATATCTGATATTTGATTAATATGATAAAAGAGCCATGGGAGTAACTAGAGGTAGAAATCAAAATCGGAGGAAAATTCATTAATGCAGTTATAATTTTCGGATGGCCATGCTTTAGTGTGTCAATCTGCCAAGGGGTTGCAATCTCTGCTTAGTGCACTAGTGAGTGCGATAGATACAGGCTGAAACTAAAGGAAAATAAAATAGAACATTCTTAGTTTTTGAGACAGAGAAAGGACAAGTTAAAACTTGAAATAGGAGGGTAAAAACTGGAACAGTTCACCTATATCAATAGTGTTTGGATAAAAATGGTCAAAGTAGTATGGAAATAAAGCAGAGAATTACATTCGGCAAAAAAGTGTTCACAAAAAAAGTGTTCGGCAAAAGAGGAAGGAATTGACGGAAGCATTGAGTAAAGATGACAAGAACAGGCTCGTTGAAACTTTGATATGGAGCGTGGTTCTGAACGGCGTGGAAGCAAAATGATAGGAATATATTGAAAACTTTTGAATGCGGCTGTAGAGAAAGATGAAAAAGGTGAAGTGGAGAGAAAGTGAAACAAGCGAAGAAGTACGAGTCATGTTGGGGAATGGGATAAGATCAGTGGAAGAAATCAAAAGGAAGTAGGAAGAAATGATTCAGGGCGTTTTGATTGGCGATGAGATATTGAAAACTGATAGAGGAGATAAGTTGAGCAAATGAGGAAAGGAATTGGTTAGGAATATGAAGGGAGAAAAGAGGTATGCGGAAGAGATTTGCTTTCAGGTTGTGTTTTTGGTTGAGAGAAATTGTAAAGGCGGAACCCATCCAAACCCTACGTTAACCAATAGAATATAAAAGAAAATGGCCCAAAAAAGACTAATTCAGGTTGTTTCCACTTAGTTTACGAGAACATAAGTGCGTAGATTATTTCGTCCTAAGTAACATTCATTTGAAAACTGCTGGAATATATAGTAATTTGAGCTGGAAGAAGCTAAGCAGGTTACAATATAGGTTTTGACACATGGGCATATTTATGGATCTTACCTTTTTATTCAAGAGTTTTGATATTTTCTTACCTAGATTCACTTCACAACGCTCCAATTTGAAGTTGGGGTTACTCCTTGTTCATATAATTATTAATTGTGTGTCAATGAACCTGTTTATTTTATTCATCTTTGACTTCGCAATTTTGGATCAACAATCAATAAAAATAAATTTAATATAAAGAAAATAAAAACAATTCTCTTAATCTTGTTTACGACTTGTTGAATCCGTAGTATGTTTTCATTGAAAGTTTATGATCCATGGTATATCGCTTTGCATTTAATTCTTGACTTGTGGCAATTAGGTTTCTACTTGCGAGGCACTGGAATAGAATGGAGCAAAAGCTTGCCATGAAAAGAAGCGTGGTGTGATGGGGAATCAAACTGGAGACTCTGAGAGTAAAAGAGATTGAATTCACCTACTACTTGCAACTAGGTCAATGGAGGGAGGTCACGGTCTAAGGCTTTGATGCTCACAAGTCCTTATTCGCTCCATGCACTCAACCATTTAACTATGCTTTCATCCTTTAGTGTCCAACGATTGGGACGTACTCCATTTCCGATAGTGATGCAAAGGATTTGGCAGAGTCAAGACTCTAATCGACCATGACTATTAGGTCGAAAATCGCTAATACTCAGCTTGGGGTTCATGGAATCAAAGAGAAGTAGACTTTGAAAAGTGAAGGAGTCTTTGTCCTAATCACACAGTATTTCGTTAAAAAATGATTAAGTTTTGAATCAACGTATTCAGGAAGTTAGCGATAACGTTAAAACATAATTCATCAAATCTGCTCAAAAATGTGTACTTCATTTAAGAGTATAGATATCCTATTCTCTTAAATATATTCTTGACTAAATTTAGTAATTTATGTAGGTTGTGACTAGACACATTTAATGAAACAAATAACGAGAAAGAAAACTATACTCAGCGTTCAGGATAAAGGTAGAGTTCATAAGTGAATCCAATAATCTCCTGGTCAAGAGCAGGTGGCTTTAGATTACATAGCTATCCAGCCTACGAAGCACGGTCTCTATTTTTGAAGTCACTAAAGGTATTTCAAAGCCTTATATCTCGAAATATCGTACGAAATATGATTTTTGCAGATGCGTCAGCAAGCTTTCCTAAGATAATCAAGATCTATTTGTTCCAAATTCATATTTATGCATGAAGGCATTGTGATATAACCAGCAACGACTGACCAGCTGCCGACCTTTCTGCCCATGGTGCTATTGAACATCCACACTTACGTACATTGATTTCTTTTTAATATTATAACAGTATGGAACACAGCAATTCCAACTATTCAATAGGAAAATTTTGTGGGATGACATATTTTGCATAATTTCGTATGAAGATTGAACCTCTTACATTAATTTTTCGGTCAACAAGAGTGACCATGGACATGCTAAGGTATTTGGATGAGACTTGGCTTGGTTAGATTTCTTTCCACAAAAGTCAAGTGCCTCCGTCATCCATGTTTACTGAAAAATCGATATAGAAGTTTCCATCGTCCTGTGGATTCTTAGCTAAATTTGTTCGCTAAAAAACCCCTAAAAATCATTCCATCATATCTTGGATAGGTGATGGGCGTCCTAAGCTAGATTTACTTGCGATCTACATGTATGTACGCTAGTAGTAAGGTTTCACCACTAATGTGTTAATAGCCCAATTTATTGCGATTTCTACCATGTTCTTAATAATCGTAGTTCCAGCTTATTGACAGATATATATATATATATATATATATATATGTTATAAAAAAATTGGGTCTATGTAACCTAAGAAAATCTATTCAATTTCGTTATCTCTAAAAATTTTTATTCTGTAATAATAATTAGGATGGATTCTCCTCAAAGAAAATTAAATAAGAACAATTTACCATCCAACATTTATGTACATATTCCGATAGTTTCATAAAAATTGAAATGGAACGAACTTGAGAATATAAATATTACATTAACTTTGGCATGGTTCATTGAAATCCTCTTAATATTTCATTTTACGATCATTGGGCAGTTTGAAATAGTTCTCGAAAAATAACCGTATAGAATAAAAAATCATTAATTGTGCTTGGATAGGTATCACCAGGAGTGTGTGATATATCCCTTTTCTAGCCACTTGGACGCCATGAATTCACCCATCTCAGGCGCGGAATTCAGAGGGAATAAACGTTCCTTTCAAATGCCCCGTTCGCTGACCCCTTATTGCTATCATTTCCATAACGCCGCAGATAATTGGTTTCCTCGAAGATGGCTGGAATAACTTTCATATTTATGTCGTCCTAATACCCCGACGGTAACCAAATGCTGGCTGGCCTTTTACCCGCGTTGCTCCTGCTAATCTCCCCTCCCACCTTCCAACTATCCCTTCCTCCATTTTGATTACGCCGGGCGCTCATTTACGCTCTATTATATGCCTGACGCTGTCATTTGTTTTCTCTCTCTTCCTCTGGAGAAGGAGGAAGGTTCGCCTAACTCCTCGCTCACTCACCCTTTTCATGCCCCTTCTCCCTTGCATCATCCGCCCGCACCATTTGCGAGCTCGAAGAAAAACATGCTAATCCGAGTTACCGACAGAAAGGAATCTCGTACCGATTACTTTTTATCTTTGCCTCAAACTAAAGAGTGGAGAAGTGGGTGTGGTCAAATCTCTTCAGAATTGCTGCATCACTCTCTCTTTCCTTACCTCTACTTCCTTCGGGCGGGGATGGGCGAGTTGTGTGGTTGCTCCGTGCGGATTATTCCCCCCTCGCCTTCCATTTACCCCTTTCCGCTGACTCGGTACTACTCATCCCTTCCCACACGTTATGATATCATTTTCTTCCCCAAATCCACAACGCTCTCATGCACACCTCCTTCCTCCGCCCAATACCTTCGCGATTTCCACCTCCTTCTACCCGTAAGACTCACTTGCCTTCTCCCCCCTCTCACGATTACTATCTCTTCAGCCTCCTCCTTTCCTTCCCTCGGCGGCACTTTACGCCTTTATTGTCTTGCCTTCTCGCCCTCGTCTCGCAATCCCCCCAAATTCTCTCCTTCTCTTCCTTCCCCCCTCTTATCCCCTTCCACCACCACGATTGTAATTAGTACACTTACTTTCTCCCATTATCTCTGCACTTCCACCTCAATCCCACCAGCTATAGCTATTGCAAATACCCTAATTTCACTCTTTTCTCATTACTCCGTCTCCATTCCCTCAGCTGTCTTGTTAAGTCTCTTATTTTTCCCTTCGTATATTCTTGTCCTTTTAAGTAGGTATTCCCACGAAAAGAAATTATGGAAACTGTATTTCGGAAACCGTAGATTTTAGGTTCCATGTATTAAGCCATCCCATTTCATCCGAAATACGTATTCTCGTGCGTTTATGACTAAAAAATGTTCACCGATCATTTCATATTTGATAAACGTAAGTTATTGACTTTTAAAAAACACCAGTGAAAATATAGTAATGAGTAGTTGTTGGTTATTTTAACACTTTGGAGCAGGTTGTGAAGGGAATGTGCAGAATCTTGAAAATATTTCATGTTCGAACGCAATATCGTTTCAATTCAGTTTCGTAAAATTTTCATTTTTGATAGCAATTATACGTTTGTTGTTTGGTCAGAGATAAACTTAAGTTAAAAGAAACGCCTTAGCTGCATATTACAAAGCTGGTCTGAAAAGTTTCCGACCCTACAAAGATACAAGACATTTTTTCCTAACATTTCTGAGGTGGAAAACTATTCAGACTAGCCATGTGTGTACATTGCCTTATATCTGTATATATGACAATCTTGAACTCGAAAATTAGTTTGATAAGTAAATGCAGGGTGCACGTTGCACCATGAAGTAATTGCGTTTCATCATGGTCAGTGAACATTCGGGTAGCGGCATAGTTAATTTCCCTATGTCTATCGAAAGAGATATTTCAGCATTATCAGTTATAAAGAAACCTGACCAGCCTTTCATTTGGTAGACATGGTCTGAGGAATCAGCCCTATTGTAAACCGCGGCCCTCTTGTTTGTAGCCAAACGCTACATCTTGTAGCTTGGCAAACCGCAAAAGTTTGCATACTTATCTTCGGCCGAAAGAGATTTTTTAGAATTACTTGCCTATTGAATCACTTGTGAAAATTGTCTATCTACTAAATGAACGGCTCATTATATCTACTGCAGTAATCCTAACTGAGAATGAGTTCGAATCACATATTTTATTTAAATTTATATAAATATATATATATATATATATATATATATATATATATATATATATATATATCTAGGCATTTTTGGGGTACATTACCAAGACAGATAATAAATGAACCCATTCCACTGTACGACCATGGTTGCTTATGAATAATTCATTGCTATATCCCGTTTAAAATGTTCACATCCATTTATGTCATACTGTGATTTTGAATTTGAAGAAAAAATAGAGAATTGTAGTTACTACCTACGTCTATATCACCGAAATAATACGGAGTGTTGCTCAAACGTTTTAATGTGCTAATTTATGCGTACAAATGATGAATTATTATGCACATCTGCTTAACTAATTGGTTTTAGGATTTTCTGATACCTAGTCTGCCAAATTGATAGGTTCTTTGTACCTTCATTAGATTTCTGCGCATATACATCTGGGGTATATGCTTAAAGAAACCGTTTGAACCGTACGACTGTTAACAAAGTTCTTTGAAAAAATAACGAGCTCTCCTAAATTAGTGTTACGATTTGCAAAAAGAATAATTAGGCAGTATACTGCAGCAAAGCGTACCGTAGAATAACATGTATTATGGACAAACAAACATCTGCTAATAATGTACTGGGTGACTAATCGCTATGTAAAAAGAACTGAGTAATGCTATCGCAGTAAAAGGCTGAAGTTCTTTGGAAATATGTGAATGTCCTTAGAAAACCGCCGGACGTAGCTCAGCCCTTGTGGAATCGTTAGGAAGACGCTACTTGTCTATTCAATTCATTTGGCGTGGAGTAGATTTGCCCTAGTTATATTGTCATTTTTCCATTGGATGGTCTTGTGTGACTTCTCTTTCGGAAATTCAAAGTGAATTTGAATGGCAAGACTATATGTTACTGAGAATAACGATCGGGGAACCTGGGAGAAACAACCACTTACTGAATGCATTCCGAATATGGCAAAAGAGGAAGAATCGACTTGTGAAATTCAGCGAGGACTATATTGTATTGAAATGCAGTGATTAGGATATTGGGTAATTCAACTTTTTGGTTACGTTTTTGGGCCCCTTTGAGTGGTATTTCGTATTAAATTCTTTCCCAGAATATTCATATGCACGTGTCTTTAGAAACTGGTATATTACTTTTCGTGTAATATTTTGTAAAATATTTACGCCATCTTAATTCTGAGCCTATGAATTTTACCGCTGAAATATAGTAGAGGTTAAAATTTTATTATGTAAATTTCCGCGTACCTAGGATTTTTAAACTTCCTCCATTTTCCTAAAAATATTCCCTATATTTTTCAAACGCTCTGTACTATAGATTATATCGCTACACTCCATTTTCCGTCATCTTAGTGAAAAATTATCAGGCCTACGATAGATTAAAAAAAATAAGTTTTGCCATCTTTTCTTAAACACATTGGTTTCCCCATTTTAAAACGCTCAGTTACTGAATATCCCTTTAATCTCTTTTAAGTGAGCATAAAAATTCTTTTGGCTTCAGCACTAAACCTATACCCGCCGCGTCGGTAGTTTTTTACATTCACGGTCATGGAAAAAAGTCCCTATTCTTCTCCGTTATTATATGATTTTTATTCCTCTATAAAAAGGAGGGGAATATTTTAAAAATTTATCTCACGAGTACTTGAGACTTGAAAATGGTCCATGCCCACTGCTTATCTTTACACATTTCCTCCTCCGCTCCATGTATAACTTAGTTATTCTCTTTGTGATTCAATTTACTCGGTGCAAGTAGACATCCATCCCTAATCCTCGTTCCTCTTTACCTTGTTTATCCATTTCTTTTGATTACTTTCGTCCGACGCCATCAAATCTTCCTACTCTCCCCCCGTCGTGCATGCGTTTCTTGCAACGCGAGATTATTCATTTCCTTTTTTTCGCTTAATTAAATTTCCAAGCGCCTTAACGGAAAATTAACCGATGAGAAGATGGCGCTTCAGAATCTCATTACGGGGAAATGGAAAGAGGGAGAGAGGGAGCTGAGGCAGGGTAAGGCCGCAGCCCACTACGGTAAGATGGAGCCGGGGCGTGTGTGTATAAGGAGAAGGATGAGCGTGTTGGAGGGTGGGAAGGAGGTGTAAGGAGGGTGGGAAGCGGAAAGGGAAGACCCGGGCAAGCCTTGAATCTGGAAGGATAAGGCCGGAGTGCTTTTGCGGTTTGTTCTGATGCCCCACGCGATCAGGTCATTCGCGGATCTGCCTATTCGTGATATTAATTGATAAGACGCTGTAGACCAGACACGGAAGATTAAAAGTTTAATAAAGCCAGATGGCGATCCATTTAACTTCCGCTACAGATGAATTTATCCTGACGCTAAAAAAATACCAGTAGATAATGCCGCTGGAATCGAAGGCAAAAGAACTGATTTATTTAAATGTTCTTTCCTACCTTGCATCGCTCGCGATCTCATATATAATCAGGGTGAGCCTTCCAAGGCACTTGGAGGATAGTCGTCTACCATAAACTTACGCGAAAAATTCGTAATTCCCCGAAACTGCACTATTTAAACTACTACCTTAAAGTCAAAGAGAATGACGCGAATGTGTATGCACATCCGAACTCCTGGATACTTTTCTATCCTCAAATGAGATCCTTACCTTCAGATACATGAATATCCGAATACGATGACTCGCGTTCACAAAGCTCCATTTCTGACAGAGACTCCAATGCCTCGTCTGTCTCAGTTCGTCTTAGAATGAATATGTAATTTTAGATCTACATTTACATGAAACACTCCTCATTTCAGCATAAGGGCTTTTGGCAGGTTCTCAGTCTTGGAAGTAGAGATGAATAAGCCTGTACAAGGGATTGTTACTGAGAATTTTAGTATTTGTTACCATCTCTTTGTTTAATCGTTACAATTTGTAGGACAGAAATACGAATACTTGAAAAAACCTACGCAATAGTCCTTATTTTTTCAATATCCATTCTTGTGAAATTCATAAATGCGGATCAGAGAAATATTTTCGCATCCTGAGACAATGGAGTTAAAATGTTGTAAATTCCCAATATTTTGTTTGCAATTGATTTTTTCAACGTTTTCCAATCAACTTTTGAGTCATATATCTCAATAGATTTTTTATCTATTGACGCCAAAATTGAGGTATTTTAAATAGTTTGGGTAATATATAAATATATACAATAATATATTCGGTGTATATAGTAATAGCAGGTTTAAAAAAATTAAAGATGAACAGTTTCAGAAACATCCATAGAAAATTTAAAATTAGGATAAATCTCAAGTAGATTTATAAAAAGAATGACTTGTGAGAATTGCACATTCAGATATTTAGATTAACTAGCAGAAGAAAATAGAGGTGACTAAGACTACACATTGCAATGCGAATTCGCAATACCTAAAAATTCAACCATTCAAGAACCAAATAAGTAGGTACTGCATCCCTACTAGGGACAGCTGCAAGTCAATTAAGTGTACCCCAAACCAGTTCTTTGCTCCTTGTAATTTACGAGATATCCGAACTACATAAAATAATTAAGCAAAATTTATTAAACAGCGTCAGTAGTCCTAATTTAGTGTGCCAAAATGTACACTTACCGGCAAACGAAGTCATACTTATCCATGCCCCTGGAAAGTCCTCCATAATCCATTAATATTCCACCATAAATATGATAATAACCCACGCATGCCCTCCCATGGACTACAACCTTGTCTTGGTGGAAGGGCTTTTGTGTTCCGATGACCCCTAGAACTGTGCTGGCGGGAAGTAATAATAATTGCTCCTGGTAGGGTCACCCATGCCAGATAGGTCGAAGGTTGAGAGCCTGACGAAAGGTAGTCCACACAGCGTCTGTTCCTCAGTGAGGCTGCTGCAAAGGCGTCTGACCCCAGTGGGGCGGCCATTAAGTGATGGTGTCACGTTAAAAACACTATTGAGGAAGGCAACGGGAAACCACCTCAATTATCATTCCCAAGAATGTAATGATGGGCACTATAGATAATATGAGTCCTGGCAACTGCGAGACTCGGCCCAAGTGGCCGTGTGTCGTGCCCTGCAGTGGGGGAGGCAAGGCTTCCGCGGTCGTCATCCCACGAAACCCTTGCAGGGGAGAAATAACAGCAGCAGAACAGAAGACGCAGAAAAAGACGAAGGTAGTTAGAATAGGAACATGGAACGTCAGGACAATGCCGAGGACAGGCAAATTAGAGAATATTAAGCGAGAGATGTAAAAAGGCAATATAAATGTTTTAGCTCCATGCGAGGTGAGATGGAAGGATAGCGGGTATTACTGGAGTGATAATTATAGAGTGATACACAGCGGCGGGGACGAGAGCCAACGAGGGGTTGCCGCAATTTTAAATAAAGGGGTAGGAAGAAGCGCAGTCAACATAGAGCGAGCAACTGATAGAATCTTTCTCGTAGAGATCAAAGCAGAGCCGACGAACTTGGTCATTGTTCAGGTATACATGCCACCGAACAACCACAAGGAGAAAGAAGTCGATAGGATGTACGATGAGTTAGAGGATATAATCGCGTGTGTTCCTGCAGGGAAACATTTGATAGTGATGGGGGATTGGAATGCAACTGTAGGCGAAGGAAGAGATGGTGGTGAGGTGGGAGACTATGGGTTAGTCCCGAGGAATGAACGCGGGGAGAAAGCAATTGAATTCTGCAGGAGACAGGGGTTACTCATCACCAACACATGGTTTAGACACCACAAAACGCGTAGGTATACATGGAAAATGCCAGGTGACTCAGAAAGGTATCAGTTAGATTATATTATGGTTAGGCACAGGTTTAGGAACAGTGAGATAAATTCGCACAGTTTCCCAGGAGCGGATGCGGACTCAGAGCCGAGTAGGTAGAACAGTTTACAGATCTCGGAAGTATTTTGGACCAATTCGGTCAAAGTAGTAGGGACGTAAGGAGAAGAGTTGCGCCAGGCAAGGAGGCTTTCTCAAGAAGGAGGTAGTTGATGACGGGGACATTAAGTAGGGAGGTTAAGACAAGACTCGTAAAAACACTTATATGGAGCGTAGCTATGTACGTGGTCGTTGAAGCAGGAGGATAGACGTAGATTGGAGGCTTTTGAAATGTGGGTGTGGAGAAGAATGGAGAAGGTGAAATGGACTGAAAGGAAAACAAATGAGGAAGTACTGGAGATGGTGGGTGAAGAGAGAGGTTTGTTGAGAGAAATACTATGGAGGCAGGCAAAATGGATGAAAGGCGTATTGAGTGGTAGTGAAATGTTGAAGAAGGTAATAGAGGGGAGAATATTTTGCAAGCGAGGTAGGAACAGGATAGAGATGTTGGACGGAATGAAGGGAGGAAAGAAGTACACAGAGATGAAGAGGGACCTGATATAGATTAGGTTGCTAAATTGGGTTTTGTTTGGAGTTTGGATAATATTCCCGCGGAACTACTTCAGAGTTTAGAAAAAGATGGGACGAAATCTTTATAAATTGATTCCACAGCATTTATGAGGGCGGAAATTGGCCGGAAGATTTCGTAAGAACAGTTAATTCCTTTTCCCAAAATAAATTGGCAGTCATATGCGATTACTATAGAACAATAGTATTGGGGAACTATTAAGAGTATGGAAAGTGTGGGAGGAATAGTTTTTATGACTAATTCGTAGAATTTATCGGGGAGGAATTAGACAGGAATAATTCCTCAGGTTAGTTTAGTTTCCATCTCAAAAAAGGGAAATACCAGCCATATGTGAGAACTATGGAGCATTGTATTTGATTTAGGATGAATCTAAAGTGGCCCTTAAGAAATCGGGGTGAGTGGAGGATGAAAATTTGGCATAGTAACGGCAAGGAAGAAGACGGAGAGAGGGATGCCAATTACCAAGACCTTCTTTATAAAAAGATGCAAAGGTCATTAAGAGAGTCACGAGAAAAAATAGAGTCAGGGGTGAAAGTAGGTGTTAAATCCTAACAATGAATTCGATTTTTGGATGGTCAAGGTTTTGTTCGCAAGTCAGCCAAGAGTTAGCAAGCGTTTCTGACCGCTTCAGATGTCAATCTAGTAGGTTTGGGATAAAATAAATGTAAACGAAATCATTATGTGTTTTACTAAAGATTTATCTAAGTTAAGATTTAAAATAGAAGGTTTAAAACTGGAGCAAATAAAACAATTTATATATCCTGGGAGTGTTTAGTTGACCAAAATGTTCAAAATAGTAGGGACATGAAAAGGCATTGAGAGAGAGAATTTGTGTAAGGCAAATAGGTTTTTATAAGAAGGAGGGAATTAATGACAGGGACGTTAATTAAGGATGTTAAGAAAATACTCGTTAAAACTTTGATATGGATCGTGGTGTTGTCTGCGGTGCGGAAACGTGATCGTTTAAGGAAAACGATAAGCGTTGGTTGAGTAGCGTCACCAGTTGTACGTGCAAAGAAGAATGGAAACAGGAATAGACGGAAAGGAAAATGAATTAAGAGGTACTAGGCTTGTTGGAGTAGGAGAGTTCATGGTTTGAAGAAATCCTAAGGAACCAGGAAGGTTAGATCATTTGATGGGTGATTGAACGTGAAGATATAGAAGGGAATGCGTTAGGCAAGAGAAAGGGAGAGAGGGAAAGGATAGGGATATTTTTTTTGATGAAGAGAAGTAGAATGTGTGAATTTTTTTGTGTTTTGGTTGGTAGTATATTTTGGGTCAGGCTACAGCATGTAGTGATATTAAGTTTTATCCATCCAAAACCTACTAAAAAGGTGGACTACCAAATAATAATGTGTCTTCAACTAGAAAAGTGTTATTGTTATATATTTCTACTTGAATACACGGTAACTGCCTGATGTGTGTACGTAGTAAGCGAATGTGGGTACCATTAGTATATACCGATTATACGACAAAGAAACTTGATCATATTAATCAATCCTTTTTACTGAAGTGATTAATGAATTTTGATCTACTGTTTATTGATGTTCAATTTAAAAATGTTATTGTAGAGAAATAAACCTTTTTAAACTGTGATATAAATTTCTAAATACATACTATATATCAATGTCCTGGATATTTTCCAAAGAACAAACTGAAAGTTTATTTTAAGGCTATTTAAATTTGAATCGATCTCTTTTATTTCATTTAGAACTTTGTTTGTGTTAGAAAATGAAATACATACTTGTTGGCAATGCATTTCTTTCTTCGTAATGACTCTCACCTGAACATTTGTTTTTTTATGAATAATAACCGAAAGCTTTTGTCTTAAGGGATTATTGTTTTGCTCTGCGTACATAATTTGAAAACAATTAACTCTCTTAAACCAAAAATAAATCATCAGCCCAAAGCAAAGTTAGCTTAGGAGCAGGTGGAGCTCTCTTTCTAATCCCGACAGTATGAATAATTAATATACATGTGGACATTTATAGCATTTTAGTACACTCTGTCATCAGCGATTTATTGAAATGCGTATACAATTTTAATTATAACCATTTAAAATAAGTGTGCTGTGATGTTAAATCAGCTATGTATAGTATTAAGAACTTCAAAGAGACCCTTAATCGTAGATAAATTACGTTATGGATGAAAAGATACGTAGTTAATTCTTGCCAACAGCGTAGAAGGTAATATTCCGTTTCTGGAAGTCACAAAGTTTGATACACTCCTTGCAATAGTTGCGGCAAAAGTCAACTGTTTGAGAAGGGCCTAACGTACATCAGCATTAATATGGCCATGGTGCACCGCCAGGCATTCTAGTCAGACAATGTCATAGCCATATCTCGATACTCTTCGTCTGACCAGTCAATTGTTGCTTGCACAAGTTGGAATATGTCACGAGCAATTGCTTTGTTCTGCTCAGCCGATCTTGCTCTATAACCCAGAGCCGTTATCCGGAACACAATATGTTGGATGCTTACTATAAGAATCTGGTAATCATTTTAAATTCATTCTCAAGGTATTCTCGTGCGTCGTTTCACGTTCCGTTAAACATATATTTATATTGTTTTTACAAAAGAATTAATACTGGCTCATTTTTATCTTTATTTTACTTTTCATGTACATCTATTAATAATTAATAAAAACGCTATTGATCGGAAACATATTTAATTAAAGTGTGCAAAAATTATTACAAATACTGGTAGATCTTAATGTTGAATCTATACTACATATTAACTTTCTTATTCATGAAAATATTTGTAGAACCAAAATTTGGATGATAAAACTTAAAATAAGGCCAATGACTTACACATTTACATAAATATATTTAATAACACCCTGGAGCATATTCTTGGGACATACTTTTATCAGCTGAAGTAGTAAATAAACAGTTCTCCATTAATTTCAAATTTCAGTAGAGTTGACAGAAAATGTGTATGTTGCAGAAGTTATTCATTTTATTATTTATAATACATAACGTGTTTTATGCAGATCGGTGATCATAAGATCTTTTGTGTTGTTTATATTATATTTAACACACTAAAACTTCGTTGATTCGAGTGCAGATGCATGTTTAACTTATATAGGGTTGTGAATTCACCTGTACTTTAGCATGGTTCACATTATTTGAAATATTTTACAATGCGCTGTTATATACAACAGTTAGGAAAAACATATTTTGCTATTGTAGGTTTGTAGTGGTATCAGTTCCTGCCACAATCCCTAGCGATGACTTGTGGGTGCTTGTTTGAAAGAGAGAGATCGCTTGGCATAATGAAAATTGAATTAGAAAAAAAAACAAATTTATTCTCTTTAAAAGTTACATCTTAATGAAATAATTCGAGATCGTCAAATTTTGCAGGAGTAGTTACCAGAAATCAATATGCACGTATAAAGTTACTTTTAAAGAACATTTTAAAGATGCCCTGTTAACATTGTAAAAGACGTCTTCCCAACTGTCGGCATCAATCATAGTATTCGTTTGTAAATTATGTAATAGCTAGATAAAGGATGCGATAGATTAATTTTCACTCCTCATTGAAGTGAATGAATCGATATATTAAAACTGAGTGAAACATCTGCCAATATTTGTATGTAAAAGAGATATTATTTCAAAAAAGCTTTTTTGGTCTTATAAATGTTCAGATAAGTACATAAGTAATTCGGGCATACTCAATTATACTATGTGAATTACCTTAATTATATACATATAATATGAACTAATACATACTGAGGTTTAACGAGGTGATAAAATCAGGAAAATATAATTATAATATTTCATCATGACCATTTTTTATATTTTGAAAAGTAAAAGTAGAAGAGAGAAAAAACTTCGTTTTAGTATTAATTTCATAGTTATACGGAATTCAAATATAAATTATTGCAAAAAGTAAAGAAAAAACAAATAATAAATATTCAACACCTGACGAATGATTCTTGTTTCTTCTTTCTGGATTTATTTATTGGGAAATATTTAAATGGTAAAATTATTCTTTTATGTCGTTAATCATTCTGATTTGTAGCGTTAGTAAACACAACACGCAAACTTGGCAAGACTGGCTTCAACTGCCTTGTTTGGAATAAAATATTTTTTGTCATGGAGAATTTTCTCGAATATACGAATATGAATATCGTAAATGCACACCATTGCAACACTCATCACCTGTTACTAACACGGGTATGTGTAGTCCCAATCTCTTGTAGCAAGATGATCAATTAGTTGTTCCAGGTTACTGGCGGATAGGAGGAAGGGAAGGAAAAGCTAAGTAACTCAGCAGTTCATTCCAATCGACGCTTCAAGGGAAGCGTTCACTTACTAGGAACAGGTAGACTATAATGCTCCTACCTCTGAGCTGCCTCTTTTATTCCATGAATAACCAATGCCCCGTGCTGCTTGCTCACTCGCGCTCTGTGGAGTCTGCTAGGTTTCTATAAACCTTCGTCCTGCCCCCTCCCACCCATTCCCTTCGCCGCTATTAATGTGGAAAGTACCCACTTCCCCTCGCCTCTTTCCCTCTTCAGAATCGCCCGACTTGACTCGCTCTCAGGCTCCTATTTCCTTTTCTTTTGCTGGAGGCGCACAACCGACAGGTAATTAGCACGCCGGACACGTGTGCAAGTATTTAATCTCCCTCACCGCACAAATATTTATACGACCGTTTCACATCGCAATCCGGTCCCGCTAAGTCTTCATCCACGTGCTACCCTGATCCTTTGTAATTGTTAAGCTATTTTTACATTTTTACACTTCTACGGTAAATGGTATCCCAAAAGGTTTTTTTGCAACGCGAGCCAGAAATTTATTTTTATGGGTCATTTGTAGACTGTTGGCACTAGCGCAATAAAAGTACGTTGGTAGAATGAAAAGAGGATGTATATTCGTGGGCAGAATATTGATTAAAAAGGTTTCCGTTCTGTTTTTACACTTTGTAAAACACTACGTTCTTCATTCGTCGAGGTTTTCATTTGTATAGACTTACCGAGATTTTTCTGGCTGAAGTAATTTGAGACCGCACAAGCGAAAGATTCTAAATTTAGGGTTCGTTTTCTGGGATTGATTAGTTATTTTGATAATCACGCCAGCCTGATTTAATGTAAATCATGAACAAATATGGCATTCACGTACAATTTGATGCTCAAATAGTGTGCTTGGCGGTAGAATAAGATCTAAACTATCTATCTGACTATCATACATTTAATATAGAAAAATATAGCCTACATTCGTTCAAGAAAAAGAACTGTTTCCATTTTCAAGGGGGAATAGCATTTTTTGTAGAAACAAATGTATCAAAATAAACATATAGCGGGAACGGATTATTCAGGGTACTTTATGATTCTCTCATTTCATAATGTGGAAACAGCAGAAATTACAATAAGCTTTGAGAAATAAATGTTTCAAGGCATTTATTTACTTATTTGTCTTTATATTGACGCAAACTCTGATAAATAATTATGTATTATCAAAGGCCATAAAATTTCAATAATAATAAAGAGATTAAGTTAATATTTTTATTCAATTTGCATGTCGAATCAAAGTTAAACATCTTGAAAATTTATTTTTGAGTTTATGTTGTAATAATTCGGATAGTCTAAAGTCTATTGGTTTATCCAACTCTTATTTTTACTTTTCTTTCATAAATGATTCATGTTGGGGCTTGTTTATCCATAGAACTTATACTGGTATTTTTTCTCTGTTTTAGCTTCTAATATAGGTGTATCTGCTACTTAAAAGATGCGTCCAAAGTATATGTCTGCTTTGCCAATTCTTTTTTTAAACGCTATGTTCTTCACCTATACAACCATCAACTTCTATACTTCCAATATATTGTCCATTTTCTCAATGTATTTATTTCTTCGAGATTTTGATTCCATCTTCAGTACAAGACGATCAGGTAAATATTATTTTCTAGTTTATTTTTTCATTGGTTCACTTTTTGATCCAAGTATTTTACACACCAGCTCGACAAACTCGGTCACGTACTGCTTCCTTTTTATGCCGCCTATCTCCTTTGAGTAGAGTGGTAGGCTCTTTCTCCATCATGAACATACTCTTAGCTTGAGATCCTCTGCACTTGATGTCCGTCGAATGACTTCTATCCAATTTTATGCTCCTTCAGACGGAGGTAAAGGATTCCATTTCTTTCGAGTTTCTCTCTTCGTAGCGAATCTTTTGATTTCAGATCCCTTTCAAACATATACTTTGATTAAATGTCTCGCCTGAAAATAATATTCTATTGACTTGAAACCCCTGATTCAATTCTTTTATCATTGACATTGAGTGTTTTTGATCATCTGCTCCACGAGGCGGTGGCATAGCATCATCTTTGACGAGGTTCGTAAGGTTATTCCACGTATATATTTACTCCTTAAATCCAATTTATGACGTTTCTTTGATTGCCGTTTTCGCGTCAAAATCAAGCAGAGATATACTATGAAAATTGGACGCTGCTGCTATATCTCAATTCTTTTTCTTGGTTGTCCGAACAAATGTATACAGGTACCTCATCGAAATCTTCTGATTTTTCGCTTTTTCGAAACTTTTGAGCTTGTTTTTATTTGAATATATATTATTTAAATTATTTATTTTAATTTTCAGTGGTATATATGTGTATATATATGCATATGTATATATTATATATATTATACATACGTGTATATTTATATATATGTGTGTGTGTTAAAAATACCTGGTCCCAGTTACAAGAACATTGCTTTCATTCTTGAAGAAGAGGTATTCAAAAGAATTTCAGATTCTAATGGAGATTCTCAATATACAAATACTCTTCTTTACTTCATATGTGCCTTTCCTTTCAGTGGAAAATTCCAATGGAACCTCTGTTTTTTTGCATTTGATTTCTTCTTCGGCTAAAATTTACTATTCACTAACGTACATCGCTCTTCCTTTCATTCACCATAACCTCTATTTTTCAAAATATTTGTCAGTTTTATATTCACACTTTTTCCTTGGCTCCATTGTAATTTCATTTCATTAATTACCTAAATAACGTATGCACCTATATTTATATTGATTCTCATATCATGCCTATCACCTGTGAGCAAAAAAGAGGCTAAGAGATTTTGAGAGGTCCGGGTTAAACATTCAAATAGGAGCTAACACTAGAAAAATGGAGGGGAATACTTATCTACCCAGTGTTTTGACCAATAGTACCTACAGTAGCTGGGTTATCAGAAGAAAATTTTCATTACATGAAGCAGCTTTTACGAGGGTAATGGGGTTGATAATGGAAACACTAATAAGTATTATAAAATGTCAAAATTTTAATTTATTGATATTGAGCGTGGTATTGTTCGTCGTAGAGACATGGTATTCAAAGCAACTTGACAGGCGTAGATGAAAGTTTCTGATACGTGTATGTTGAAAGAGGATGGACAAGGTGAAATGGCTTTCAAGAAAGGCAAACGAAGAGCTATCCATGGCTTTGGAGGAGAGAGGATTTTCGGTAGGAGTTAAAAGGAGACAGGATTGCTGGGGTACTTAAAATGGGAATGGGATGATGAAAAGAGGACGATAGGGAAGCGAGCAAGGGTAGGAAAAGGATAGGCATGTTGTGCGCGGACAGGAGGAAAAAGGGTTGCAGTACCGGGCGGTAGGTTATGTTGTTTTGGGATAGGTTAAGAAATATATCGGTGTTCAGTCCGGGTTCATCGAAAGCCTTGATTAAACGGTAGAATACGTAATAATAATGGAGCTACACATGTATTAATTAGGTTTGCATGTGTTTCTCAGAATTTCTCTTTGGCTCTATGCATAAACTGTCTTATCTGGGTCGTTTTGTATCAACGCTGGGGTACAAATTCCAAAGAAAAGGGTGACTTTCTGCTACTTTTTCATGTTAATTCTTCACATAATTCCAAATTTCATTTATAATATCTATCATCTAATTTTCACTTCACATTTTCTCAGCTATAAATTCTCCCTCGGGTATAGTTTCCCTCGATGTTTCTCGCGTTTTATTTTGTATCATACTTTCCATTCTTTTAGCTTCTACCCGGTGTACGTATTTAAATTTCATAAGTAAGGTAATTGCTGTTTGTGATGATATTAATATCATTTTTCTCATATTGATTTTTTGTATTTGAATATTATTTTATACCACCCTTCTTTCCAGCAACCCTTTTCTCCCATGCCCACCTCCCTTTTCCCTGCCTAGTTAATGTTCTCCTCTCTATCACAGTCTCCAAAATTCCAACCCCAATTAAAATTCTTCGAATTTACCTTGCTGTCTAAATTGGATTTGTGCCCATAATTCTCCTTCTTCCCCCAACATACGAAATACTTCTTCGTTGGTTTATCTTTCCGTTCATCCCACCCTATTAATCCTCCACAAATACATAACCTAAGTTTCTTAGCAACGCCTATAATTTAGTTTCAACGACATTTTCCGCTCAATTTACAGGCAAACCTTCGGTCCGTATCAAAATTTCCTTATCTTATCCCATTATCCTTCGCCAACGACCTTACCTTCAAATCTCTCTTTTTGAAAGATTCTTTGTCTAATGCAATACTGCATCTTATATCCCTCCTACTTTGGCCATCTTGGCTCAAAATACTACCAAGAAGGCTATTTGTTCATCCTGCTCTAGATTTTGTCCTGTTTTAGCTTGGAACTCACCCTTTCACTTCTCCGAAAACTTAATAACATATTTTTTAGATTGATTCTCATGAAACATCGCAAGTGCTAATTTTTTAATGTACCCAGTTCTATTTGTAGTTTGGCTGACTGGCTAACCAAATGTTAATAATCTGAAAACTTATTCTTTTTTTGAATTCCAATTGACAGTTTTCCTACACCAGGTTCTTCCTATGTCTCTAATCAACCATTCTGATCTCCAGTTATAACCAATGACCAACATTTGACTGTCAATATACGTCGTTGAGTTAGATTATCATTTTTTGACCGCAGCTGGTCATAGGAAGTTCCTGAATTTAGGTTTTTTATTTGGGTTGTTAGCGTTTCCAACTATGTCACAGGTTCTCTATGAATATATATGTATTTATGTATATATATATTATTTATTATTATTAGGTAATTTACCGGTTAAGTTAGGTTTTTGGATGGACACCACTATCAAATAAATATTTTGTAACTCCAAACAAAACCCAATCCAGCAACCTAAGCTACATCAGGTCCCTCTTCATCTCCGTGTACTTCTTTCCACCCTTCATCCCATCCAACATCCCTATCCTGTTCCTACCCTTTCCTCGCTTGCCCAACATTCTCCCCTCTATTACCTTCTTCAACATTCCACTACCGCTCAATTAGCCTTCCATCCATTTTTCCTGCCTCCATAGGATTTCTCTCAACAAACCCCTATATATATCCTCTATATATACCCCTATATAATTGTATTCTTGTGGTTTTTGTTCATTCTATATCTGACGCGTTGCTCCTTTAAATAAACCTTGGAGGTTTTAAAGAAACGGCAATTCCTTGGCCTTCAGGCTCACTAAGCTTTTATTATTTTCTGCCATTCTAACTGACTTATTCATCTTGTTAACCACTTTGTTTTAAAGCTCAAGGCCTTTCAATTCTAATCTTAACATTTCATCTGCAAAAACAAGTTTGTATAATAAAGGTTGGTAACAATTTTTTCCTGTCGTGTGCGTGAAGTGCTGGATTCAGACCGTCGGTTAAGTGTGCGAATAATCGCAGATGGAATTAGTATTGATACGATGATAGTGCGCACCATTATTACTGAAAATTTGGCGATGCAAAAGATATGCGTCTCGACGGTCTTGACGAAAAAACTCGACAGTCTTGACGGACGACCCAGAGTCCAGTGTCTGTTTCCAAAGACCTTCTGCAACGGCGTCGAGACGATTCCTCAACCTCCCTACAGTCCCGAATTGGCCCTAAGAGACTATTTCCTATTCCAAAAGGTGAAATCCTTCACCAAAGGACACCATCATGGGACCCTAAGTGCCGTCAAAGAAGCTTTCACACGTAACCTTAAGGACCTTCTAGAATCTACCTACCAGGGAGCCTTCGAGTTGCGGAAAAACCGCTGGAATAAGTGTGTCGATGTTTGAGGGATGTACTTTGAACTTTGAAGGATTTTGAGGCAGTGTAGCAATATCTGACAAAAATATAATTTTCCAAAATTTGCCCGGTATTTTTATACGAGAAATATCGTTAAAAATCGTAATGGCAATGATGGGTAACCCTGTCTCACTCCCCTACAAAATTACTATTCATACTGATTTTCTCTCTATCACCCTTATCTATGAATCTGATTCACGCACAAATTTCTAATTAGCCGGCTATCTCTCCAATTTGCATTTCCGTAATATTTACAGTAACTTTCCCGAATCTTTACAGCCAAACGCCTTCTCAAATAAAAAAATATACAAAAACATTCTGATTATATTCAATGTTTCTTTCTCCTAATATTCTTATCACTGCAATTGTATCACGCTAAACTATGTACTACTGTCAAACCTATCTTCGTTTAAGTCTTTTTGTCACTATTTTGTAAGATTTTATTGCCATTCTTAGAGCTACCTTTGCTGCATGTGCAATTAAACTTATCATTCTAGCATACAGCAGCTTTTCTCTCTTTTGGAGTTGGGATCAATATTGACCTTAGGAATTTTTTTGGCTGTATACATTCCTCATAAATACCGCTTATAAGCTCAAACAATCGTGTACTTCCAATTCTCTCGGAACTTATTAGCAATTCTGCTGGGATATTGTCCATCTCCACTGCCCTGTTGTTCTTCATTATCTTTAGTGCTTATTCTATCTTGATCTCTAGTTTTCATGGACTCAAGTCATCTCCGTCTGCGTCCTCAATTTTTATTTATTTATTTATTGGCCGGTCAAATGTTTTTACCATGAAGCTCTTTTAGGTCTTATTCCCGCGGTTCCAGAATCTCTTATGGGCCTATTAAAGTAATTTCCTCTCTCACACGTGATGCTATGCATACTTTTTTCTTTCTGAATTCTTACAATTATCTTATCTTATTATGTAGCCCTTCTACTTTCCCTTGCATATGAATATCCATATCATGGCACCGATCCTTCTATCATAATACCATATCCTTATTATTTCATCGCCGAAGTTAATTACTCTGAACATTCCTCTCTCCATTTTCGTGTTTACATTCCTGCATTTACTTCTTCCATCTAATCTCTTATGCATCTCTCTCGTGACACATAGCTTCCCATTTCTTATTGTCCACCTTTTCTATTTTTCCTCAGCTGTTCTTTCTATTCCGTAAAAATCTCCCCTCACATTTCATGACCCGATTCCAACAGCCATTTCAAGCTCAACAATATTCATTCATGGAGTTCTTCTCCGCACTGCTTTATTTTTCCTTCAGGTAAACTTTCAATAATCCGATTTAATATACTCCCACTCCTCTCAATGCTTGTGGGTTTAAAGATTTATTGTATGGCAGCTACGTTATGATTAAAAATAGCGTTCACTCTCTGGAAATTTTGTGATTTGGTGATGATTTTTCTAAATCTCTGAGTTAAATCATCATATAATTATCTAGCGAGCTTATTTATGCCTTTTTTCCCTGTATATTTGATGTGTACCCATCATGAAGATGATGTTTTAATTATAATGTTATTTTTGATGAAAATACTTCTTATGTATAAATCAACTACATTCTCTCATTCATCATTTCAAATTCCTAAATCGTGCTCTCCTACCGCTCACCCAACCCCTCATTTGTTTATCACTGTGTTCCGATCCCTAATGACACTCACTCAATGATTCCTTCCAACTCATCACACTCTGTTTATTTCTTCCTTCCTGTGAATACTTGTACATGTGAGCATATACAATGGTCTAGAATGGTGGGGTCAGCTTTTGTTTCTACGTATAGAATTAAACTTGTCTACTCTATTTTCGCTACCCTTCACCCAGTTTCATATTCAATTTTACCACCACTCTAAAAAGACTCTTCACTCTCAATATTCATTACTCTGTAGCTTTTCATAGCTCTGTAGCTATCTAGATATTATCAACGCTGCTCATCCATCTTATCTCATACAAATCTAATACATCTATGCCCCCTTTCTTCCTTTTTCTTAATTGTTCTAGCTTTCCTGCTCTCATTATCGTCCAAATATTCCATGTACCTATTCTAACAGTTTTGAACCTTTCATGGTTATTATCTTCTCTGATTATATCTCGGTTGTGCAAGGATTTGGTGGGATTACAACTGCAGAGACCTTGTCACCACACACTTTGGGCGCGACACCCAAGCCCCGCAGGCTGAGTGTCTAAGTTGTCAGGATTCATTAGCACCGTATGTCCTTTTATATTTATCACGGAAAAGATTGATGAGGTGGTTTCCTGTTTTATTGCGCTAGAGTGTATTTATAGGGGTGTAATCACAGAAATTATCACCCTAGTGAGTTTGGACGTCTTTTGAAGCCGCGTCACTTTGGAGCAATGCTGCGCGGACTACCTTTACTATGGCTTTTACCCCTCGATATATGTGAAATGAATGACTCTACCAGGAGCATATGTCATTGTTCCTGCCAGAAGGGCGCTATTAGAAAACGTGACTTGCAAGTCCTTCTACCACGTCAAGGTCGTAGTCGTCGTATAGAGCAGTCGCAGAGACCGTCTGTTTTAATACTTAGGTTTTCAATAAAAACAAGAAAAAAGGGTAAAAAATAACATAAAAATGTCGTATGTTTTACTATGCGACTACTACGGGATAGGAAAGTCGGAATGGGGGTTTAATTTTATTTCTCATATGTCTGAGACTTTCAAGTTTCTGGTGTCTGAAAAGTAATTCCGCTTGAAATTATAATGAGAGCTATGAATCATCACCAGGATTTAAACTAAGAGCCCCGCACTTAGTAACCATACGCTAAAAATCTAAAAAAAGATAATTTTGATTATTATATCAATTATGTCAATCTATTAATTCATGCTGAAAATTCCTTAAGACAGGCATGTTTCATTTTTTGCTACACTACACGTTTGTTCCCACCTAATGACGATGTACTTAGGACCCGGAAAAAGAGGAGAAATGCCAAAAAAATCTATATGGCGAGTCACTAATCGTTGCAAAATATTCCATTAATTATAAAATTTTATAAAATTGTTAAAATACACAATCGAATGTAATTCAAATATTTCCATTATATGGTACCAAAAAAAGGGAGAAATTTGGAGTTGAAAACGTTCATTTCATATTAACAAGTGTTTCATTGCATGTATTAACTGAATCTTACCATGACAACCTTCTCACATTAGGGAAAGTTCATTTTTTCCTATATATACTCAAACTTTTTCCCCTACCTATGTTGAATATTGTTACTCTATATCTTTTACAGAAAACAGAGGTACTATTTATAGTTTCTCTTGAGACCAAATATGAAAATGGTAATCTTTAACTCGAAAATTGTTTTACAATGCACGGTATAATTAAGACGCCGAATCGGAGCAATAACGCATTCTCCAATTCCGTGAGAAACCCTCCACCAGAAAGCCAAATCACCTATTCGGGTGTAGAGTCCCCCGCCGATAGATCGTGCGGTTTGATATCACCTTCGCTGGAATAGCTTCGCACGTTACCAACCTTTTAATCATTCACTCGAGGCCCATATTGCTGCTGTGTTCTCGCTGGAGCTCTATGGCACGCATTGTACTTCTCACTAGCCTGTAACGAAATTTGCTCAGTTGAGTTTCTATTGACGGCGCCCTGTGGCTGTGTGATCTTACTAGTGGCAGCATTTACTCCAGAGGTATTGTTTTCTTTAGAAGCTAGACCCCGAAGACCTATGCTGTTACTATGCTGATTTGGGAAATTGATAAAAAGCGGTGACAAATGTGATGATTATTGAAAGTTCCTGTTTATATCGTAGAGTACGTGATTAAAATTATGCCCACTAATAACACGGCGTTGCATTATAATGCATAATGAGAATTCCAAACTAGGCAAACAATCTAGTAATTAAAAAATAAATTAAAATTCTACTATCTTCATAGCTCAATGTGTAAGTCACTCCTCGAGGGCAGTAAATTTCGCAGATTAATATGTAATATGTACGTTTCTTTTCATTGGAGTTACTTGAGTAACTCCCTACACTTAAAGATAAATGTGAAAAATGTTCTATTTTCCGGAAACAAAATATTTTTTTATTTATTTTTGTGGATGAAAGAGTGAAAATATAAAATTTTCTCATGATATTTACAAATAAACCTTCCCTGTCGAATAGATACAAGCCATTAAAAGACTTGTGCAAAATCTAAAAATATCGTTTACAATAATTGATCTGCTGTATAAAAACGATTACCTATTTCAGTATTTTTCTTGGATTGATTTTTTCATGTTATTTCTTCCATATTTTTCATATGTTTTCGTTACATACATTCTACCCTCTTCACAGGCAGAATTTTCTTTGCTCTCTATTCACTCTGGACTGAAATTATAAATATGAATTTTTATAGTTTCTATCAAGTGGAAGTTAACTAAAACTTCACAGGAAACTGCAGAAGAGCGTTGAATGTCAGAAAATGTTTCCCTTTTGCAGCCTAATTTATAAGGAATTATAATACTTTCGATGTAGAATTGATTGGAGAAAGAAAATGTGGTGTTTGTGCTTATAGCCATTATTTCCTTACATAAAAATACTCAATGTTCTATAAACAATGAAATTCAAGCACAAATAACTACTCAGATATTCAGTGGAACGGTGTTGGTGTCACGTTTTTCTCATATCATCTCAGGAAACTATAACCGGTCGAAAACGGAGTGAAAGTACGAAAGGTATGATGCAATCCGACATGCAAGATGTCTAGTGACGGAGTGGGGGAGAGATGACGTGGTTACGGGCGGGAGAGATGGGGTGCGAGAGAGAGAGAGACTGTGGCAGATGATGGATGCGTGGGAGGGGTGAAGTGGATGCGGGGGATGGAGAAAGAATGGCGTCGACTACGTGGAGAGGTGGGTAGGCACAGGAGGAAGGGATCGGGAGACATGGACCGCGTGGAGGGGAGAAAATAAGGGTTAGTAATTTCTACGGAAAAACACGGGCTGCGCAGGAAAACGCCTAGAGGAGGGTCTGAGATGAGGGGATGGTGTGGCTTTAAATAGGGGTGGTGGTGGTGAGCGGGGGGCAAACAGGGTGGTTGGGTGGGAAAGGCATGTGATGGCGCGAGAGGGATAAAGAGAGCGCGAGAGGGAGAGACAGAGAGTCGGTAAGGGTGCGGTCGGTAGGTGCCAGTTATGTTTCCCTTCGCACTCAGAACCCTGGCCCCTTCCGAAAATCTCACCACCCACGCCCGTACCTTCAAAATCCCCCCGACCCACATCCTCAGGGGGGGAGAGTGAGAGACGAGGCTCTTCTTTCCCCTTCTCCGCCCGGACGAACCCTGGAAAACCCTACTCAGCCCCCTCCTCCTCTCCTTAACCCCACCCCTCTCCAACCTTTCCGGCAATTAGCGAGGTTCTGCGTTAATTCAGCGCCACTTACCAGTCCACATCCCCGCGTTTCAGGTACCTACTCTCGATTAATCTTCATATCCCGCCTCCGTCTTCTTCCTCACCGCCACTCCGCCCTCACCTCCCGCCCAACCAACCCACATCCCCGCGACCTCCACTCCTCCCTCCCGCCCATCACCCTCCCGACTATTACGTTACGTTTCTTTCACTTGTCTTCCGCGGCCTGACCTCCTAGCCCGCCCCAACAACCACGCTTTAATTCCAGCTTTCTCAAAATTTTTGCAGCTCTCTCTCTCTCGCAATGGCCTTTCATCCCTTTCCCCTAGGAAACTTCACCCTTCATCTCACACCCTTCTCTCCTCTCCCTTTTTCCCTTGTTCTACTCTCCAAACCCTCCTCGTAATTCCATTTCCACGCAGGCCGCGCAGCGGCTCGCCACGCAACACTTATCCCCTTTCCGCGTTGGCACTTTGTCATCTGAAAAGTGGGGACAGCGCGACATCTCACTCCATGCACACACACACGTACAGACCGAAACGCAGAAGGCAGCGCCGCAAGCGGACGTCTCCGAAAAGCCTCTCGATCAATCCCCGTCCCCACTCGAGTGCATGATTCAAAGCAAAGCTCGAGCATAAAGCTCATTCGTAGATAATTTATTAAGGCCGTACGACATTGCTGGTGCATATCTCGCTCACTCTCTCACCCTTCTGTCTCTTCTGTGACTCAACAAACCCCACCTCCACTTATTTCTCTCTACATCTCCCCATATCCCCACCCCAGTGACCTCTCAAGTGCTACCTAGGTTCATGCCTCATCATATTCTCGCATACTCACTCCCTGGGGGAGGGAACATGTCCGTTTTCTCATTCTATTTGTCATATTTGCATTAATTCATTCACAGTTCCGCCGAATCACAGCAAATCTGACTAGGATAAGGTACTCAGGAAAGGCAATTTTACTCATAGTTTCTTCAATTTCTGTCATTAATATTCTAATATTTACTGACTTAATTTCGACTAAAATTATATCATTTCCGCCTTTCTCTTTTGTTAAAAGAGATCGCTCATTTACATAGATTTATCTTTAGATTAAGTATTGCTGATGATTTACATACAGGTGCCAATGTACAGATCAGAACTCATCTAAACCTGTGAGATCGATTTTATCAATAACCGACTTTCATTTTCAACTGAGTGACTATTAACCGTAAAAACGGTACAGAAAGACACTTAGCATTGGCGAAGGGTGGTAATCCAATATTTTATTAAACAGACAGTAACGTATGAAATGTAATATTAGGAATGGTTAACAATATATTGATTCATAACATCTAGAAGGAATCTGACATGTAGACCTTGTGAAATCAGTGTTAGTTTCTATTCCGAAAATATAAAAAGGCTACATAATGTGAGGTTTACAGAAAAATAAGTCTAATTTCCCATGCTGCTAAAGTGGTTCTCAAAATCATCAACAGAAGAAAAAAGATTAGGGCAAATGATTTCTTAGGGGATGATCGGTTTGGGTTTAGGAAGGGGATAGGCACGTGCGATGACATTGCAGTAATGAGATCATTAATTGAGAGGAATACAGAATAAAATCCGAACGTATTTACATGCTTGATATATTCCGAAGAGGCATCCTAAAGGTATACTTTTGTGGATTGGGAAAAAGTAATGAGTATATTGCTGAAAATAGGAATAGATCGGAGGGACAGGAGGCTAATCCGCAACCTGTACTTGTTTCAGACTGCTCAGATGCGAGTGGGGAACGGAGAGTAAGGATGGGAAGTGATAGGAAGAGGTGAAAAGCAAGGTTGTCCATCATCACCGGTGCTGTTTAAGGTATATGTGGAGGAAATTTTTAAAGAGGTATGGAGAGAACTGGAGGTAGGAATAAAATTCGGAGGGGAATGCGTAAAATCAGTTCTGTTTTGCTGATAACCAAGCTTTAGTTTGTAAATCAGCCAAGGGGTTGCCAGCATTGCTGAGTGAATTGGAAATTCAGTGCGATAAATATGGTATTAGAATAAATATTAATAAAACAAAGGTTATACGATTTTCCATAAATAGAAAGTCTAAGCTTAATATTAAAGTAGGAGGGCAAAAAATAGAGCAGATGGAACACTTTATGTATCTCAAAGATGTTTTGTAGTACAATGGTTGAAGTAGTAGGACCGTAAAGGGAGGAATTGCACTCAGCAAAGAGGCTTTAAAAAGGAGCTGGGAGGTAATGACCTACATTGAGTAAGGAGTTTATGAAAAGGCTCATCAAAAACTTATATGGAGCGCAGTTATGTACGGCGCAGAGACATGGTCACCTAATCAGAATGATAGACGCAGATTGGAGGGTTGTGAAATGTTAGTGTAGAGAAGGACGGAGAAAGTGAAATGGACGTAATAGAATATGTATGAGAAAGTGCTAGGTATCTTGGGAGGGGATAGGGGATTATTGGGAGAAATCATAAGGAGGCAGGAAAATGGATGAAGGGCGTTTTTATTGGCAGTGGGATTTTGAAGACTGTGATTGAGGGGAGAATGTTAGGCAAATGAGGAAAGGGCAAAAATAGGACAGGGTACTGGATGGGATGAAGGGAGGGAGTAGTAAACAGAGAGAAAGAGGGGGTGGTTGTAGAGCAGAATGTTTATTTGTGATTTGTTTGGAGAAAAAAATATTTATTTAGTAGTTATGTCCATCGAAAATCTACCTTAACCGGTATATTACCAAATTATATATATATATATATATATATACACACATATATATGCAGGTATATATATATATATATATTTATGTATGCACACGTATATGGGCGCCCGGAAGTAAGGGAGACAGAATAAGGACGATTTAGTTAGGCAATTGACAGGAGTGGAACCACATAACCCTAGTGAGGAAGGTTTTGGTCAGGATCCGAGCATGATCCTAGGAGCCAAATGACACGCCAGTGGGTTTTGGTTAATAATGGAGTGACTGAGAGGGGAAGAGAGGCAATAACAGTCATTAAAGGATGAATTTTTGAAGGAGGCATGTTTTGGCTGTTACGGAAGAAGGGTTGTAAGAGACGTGATTATCAATGCAGTCGTTGAAGGAAGTGGTTCATTACCGAGCGTACGTAGGGGTTTAGTTGGTTTAGTTGGTAAATTATTTTACGGAATGTGTATGAGGGAGTACCGTGGAAAGAGACTGGTCAGTTACGAAGAGAGGCAAGGAGTGGAGGAATACACTAGAAATTACCCATCTTCTTCCCGTCGGTCACGATTTACTATATACCGCTAGCTCTCCTAAATCTCCCCAATTTTGTAACATATATATATATATATGTATATATATATACACATATATATATGTAAAAATACATAAATATATAAAATAAAACATTGTTGAAAATTCATTACTTTTATGATAAACAATATTATATTTAATAGATTATTTTAAAAACTATTTTATGCGTATGTTTACTGTTTACATTTAAAAAATAGTGCAAAAAATAAATTTACTTAGTAACTCAGTAGTGTCGAAGTTCAGGAGAAAGATCGAAAACGTAATATTTGTAATGTTACGATAACAAGTGCACGTACTCATTTGTCAAACGGCTTAGTTGTTTACTTAAACAAGTGATACCTAAATTTGTTCATATCATAGCAAGGTGATTTATTTCTTTTCACTGTGTATTTTCCTATCTAACTAAATGTATTCCTCACACGTTGATATTTCCTTCAAACTGAGAAGTTAATGCATTATTATTTTTGCCAACTTTTATTTGCCTACATATAAATAGCAACGACACCCTTTTCAGTATGAGTAATCCAACCAATTACCTCCCTCTTAACAATTGCTCATCCAAACCACATGTTACTCCTTTTGTTTAATCGTAATGTACCACTTCGAATCACACTCCTGTATCCGAACTCCCAAAGCCTACACAACCGTTTCCCCACCCAAACCTCTCACCTCTACTCTCGAATCCACCCTCTCGTCCCGCCGGCATCAAACTAAATAAGTCTCTCACTTCCCATCTCTCCCGCCACTCTTCGTCACCCTCCGCTCACTTGACCTGCTTACCCTTCCACTCGACAGATTCACCCACTCCCCTCGCATACGCCTACCCACGTGCTCCCCACACACGGCCTCCCACATCCCCGCCATGTCTCCTTAGATCCCGCCCCAATCCTTTCCCCTGCTAATTCAAACTCCACCCCACACTCTTGCTCTCTCTCTCTCTATCATTCCCTCCCTCCTTGGACGATTTAACGCCATATTACGTATAAATCTTTCGGGTTTGTGAACCTTGAATTTCTCGGTTTTGAGGGATCTTACTGAGGAGGGAAGATGAGTGAAACGAGGAAATCGTGCGAGGTGGGTTTTGGGAAGTTTTGGGGGTGGGGAGGAAGGAGATTGGGGAAGGAGAAGACTCCTTTGGATCGGTTTAGCGAAGAATAAGCTCGTTCACCACGCGTTGGTGGGGAGACGGTGGTTGAGGAGGATTAAGGAGCTGAGTTCCGGGAGGAAAAAGCCGAGGAAGAATTGGAGAAGGAAGGGATGTATAGTCTGAAGGGGGAAAGAGAGCGAAATTGAGCAATATTAGGATAAGAATTTGAGCAAACTAAGGATAATCCTGGTAAAAAGAAAAAATATAACTTCTTCGTTCTACGAAGATAAATGAGCCTAGATCACTGGAGAATAAAAGAAATATGAGTTGAGGTCATCATACGTAATTAACCTCTTCTACCGTTTTCATAATAGCGCTCCATTAAAATCTGTCTCCACATATATCTTCATTTCTTAAAATTGTCTTGTTTTAACGTCTTCCGGTGACCATTAAGTGTAATTAACTTAATTAATACGTCCCTGACCATCAGGATATATCAATCGTAAACTTTCTGGCAGGACGCCTTCTTGAATTGCGACGCTTATTCATTAACTAAATAGCGTAAAATAATCTCTACCGTTCCTACTGATCAAGTGACTCTCAGGTTGCCCATCTTCTGAAACTATACAGTTTTATTTCGGCCATTAGGGTGAGAAAATGATTGATGTCACAAATGTTGAAAACATTTGGGCCGTCAGAAGACTAATTAGCAATGTCTTTTCAAAAGTCTGATACGCAAATTACCTCTGATTTATGCGGTAATAATTAAAATCATTTTTTTATAACTGAGGCCTTCAACGACCATAGTATATAAATTTAAATTATCAATAAATATGTGTTTCTCCAACAAAATGTAATTCCGTTTATGAAGATTTTTCGAAATTTTTGCAAACGCGTGAAAATTATTCTACCTAAAAGGGAGAAGGTTTAGATTGGAACAATAAATAGTTTTCTATGTTTGATCATCGCGCATTTTAACGGGGTGGTATGTAATGTAATGTATGTGGTCTTAAAAGTTATGTTCTTCAATGACATCTGTATTAAGATTTATTTTACCTCCTTTGAGGTGTTTGTGAAGAAGCTGACTGTTTACAGTCTACCCGATAACAAGTCCCCAAACAGATGGAAAGATGTTTTAAAAACATCCACAAACAGCATTATTTTTACAAATGTTGGATATGCATACAAAACCAGACCGAATAAAGAAGATACATAAATTAATAGGTAATCTTCCATCTTCTTAGAGTTGGAAAGGTAATTTTCGGAAATTTGATAGGCCACAGAAGAGATCGGTATGAAATTACCCTGTTACCATTTTATCTTAGCGATTTCAAAAATAGGTTGACTGTTTGACCGTATATTTACTCTAAGAATATTATGTGTCGATTGAAATACATTGTTTATTTTACATAAATACATAATTATAATTGACTTTATTTTTAATAATTATTATGATTATTCAAAAATCTATTTATGGCCTTTAGAATAATCATACTTGGGTCCCTCACACATTGGGTCACATATAGTGTAATGAGAACATTAAGTAGGTCGTCAATTTTCAGTTATTGAACGTAGTAACATATTAAAACTTTTCCTTTAGTTGTTGTAAATCTTTTGTTACTCATTGATATGCACGTCAATCGAAGGTTTTTACCCATTTTTTCCGACTCTTTTAGTGTTTCCTACATTTTTATTACGTCGTTGACGTTATTTTTTAAAGTGTTAATGTTCTCTTAGGCCGCATAGGTGGAATCGGTAGAGGTACTACCAATTTTTTAAACGGCATGGTTCAGAAAAAAAGTGATCAATTAATAAGGAATATTTTTTGATTTATGCATGAAAATGGTTAACATCTCTCAATGGTTATACCATAAGCGATTCAATATTAATGAATCTCGAGATACATGCACATAATATCAAGGTACACTTATACGGAACTACCTATAGTTCCGAAAGGCCAAAATGTCGTTGTCTGCATAATTAATTGGATTTCTACGTTCATGACCACGGGATAATGCAATTTGTAATTGATTTCATTCAAAAGTTCTTTTTTTCTCTGAATGCTCATGAAATGATGCATTTTGATGAATTACAGGTATGTACCTGTATGTTAGGTACACTCCATTCCGGTAACGACTATATTTTCGGCATGAAAAAAAAATTTTGACTTGAATGTGCTTTATTTTAAAGTGACATCATTTTAAGTCTATTAATATACAGAATAAATTTAATGTACCTTGCGAATATTTCCAAAATTCATTCAAGGTAATTTCATGTGCACATTTTTCAATTCTATCAATGAGGACACAAAACCTTTCAGACACGTTTTATTTTAATTCCAATATTTCTTCGGTTTCTTGAAAGAAAATTTCATAAATAGTCGGGCAGAGTGGCACCACAACCAATAGTTAATTTGTCATCACCAGTAGACATTCCGAAATTGACTTGACGGAGATCCCTACCGAAATCCCCAAGCTACTAAATCCTTTGTTTTCCCTCATATTTCTTCGGTCTTGCTTCTACTATTATTTAATTCGATTGCGTCATTCATGTATTCATTTAGTGTCTTTCTCTGTGTTTCTCTCTTTCACTAATTATTCCAAAATTATTTCTTGAAAGATGCTTTGATTCTAACGTGTCCGATTTGTCGATCCCATCTACTTTTTGTTTTTCCATACTTTCAGTTTCGTTAATCTTTCTGTCTTCACTGAACTTTCTAATTAGTTATTTGATTCGCGCTTATTATCTCCGTCCGTTTCCCCCAGCGGAAATTTGAATGAGAGCGCAAGAGGGACCGAAAAATTAAACTGCAATAAAGAAGTTAGCGGGGGAGAAGAGGAAAATCGTACTAATTAGGAAGAAGAGGTGATATTTTCTAAGAAGAGCGACCCCGGTGTGTGTGTCTGAAAGGAGAACATCAGGGATCAAAGGCAGTGAAGAATTGTTGAAAATGTTCTGGAAGGATGTAAGGAAGCGAAAGCCAGCCCTTTTCGAAAAGGGAAAGCGAGTTGAATGGGAAGAAACCCATATCGCGAGGGATTAAATGGGAAGTGCTAGCTTTTCCTCGGCCACTGCTTTCTCTTTTCTCCATCCCTCTTGCGAGATGCACGGAGAGTAAATGGAACGCGATTTGGGGTGGGAAGGTTGGATGGCGGTTGGGCGGGGGAGGGGACGTGGGGGAGGAGATGGAGGGGCCACGGTGGGACGACTGGGCAGCGGTGATTATGATGAATGCGCGAAAACTTTAACGATAATGAGTTAACGGAGGAAAAATTCCCCGAGAGAGCGCTTTATTGTATTCCCGGGGACCGGGAATGAAAATTTAAAAGGCCCCTTAAAAAGGAGAATCAACTGTGGTTATTTGGTTGAGTGGAAGGGCTGGGGATGAGCAAAAGGAAGGGAGATTTATGCTCCGAAAAAGGAGGCAAATCAATTAAATCGAGACCGTGATTCGGTCGAAATGACGACTGAAGTTTCCGGAACGTATTTATTTTCGTAGGATGTATCCCCCACCTCATCCCTCTGGTCAAAAGCTTCGTCTTGTGGAGCGTCAAGGAAGCTCATCACGTAAAATATGCCCGAATCCGTTTGCGGAACGCAGTTGACTCCATTCCCTATGGGGAGATTTGGCGGCAAAAGTTCATAGCTGTATTTATAGCATCAGCGGTCACGCGGTAAGCAGAAAATACGAGTGAATATTTTTCATGAAAATTTTGTTACTTAAACTATGTATTATAATTTTTTGACTTGAGGAAATTGCGGTAGAAGTTAGTCTGTTTTATGTCAAAAGGATCCTCATCATGAAAAATCGTACTCTGCGTTAGAGCAGGGGATTTTTATTGTTTTGAAGAACAGCGTCATGGGTTTAATTAATCTAAACTATCATTATGCCTACTATATCTCATAAGAAAGACCTTTTTCTCTATTGATACTATTTCATAATAGTATTTTAAATAATATCACTAACAGTATAAATTGCTTAAACTAATTAAATAATAAATTAAATATCCGTTTTAGATGTTTAAGATAATCTTGCCCTATTTACAGAAATCAACTTCAGCCGATAAATTTATTCTAGAATTAAATACGCTTTTCCTGTAGATTTAAGGAATAACCTACGTATTTTTCAATGCTGGAACCTAATAGTGATTCATATGAGGTATTTGTTTCACTTGTTTAGGAAAGGAATATTCTTTTAGCTAATGGCGTCGTAGAAGGGGAATTGCTTGCGCTATTTCGCTGGTCGGACTTAAAAACTTAACAAAATTATGATTGATCGAGAGATTTAAATGGAATTAGGTACCATCCAAAAGGGTGGAAGCTTTAATGTCTCCTTGATGATGTAAAACATTATATCGCACGAAAGGAGATCACTTCCTCGTCCAAACGATTTCCTCCTCCCGCTGCTTACCCCCATGGGGCTATGGGGGGGGGGCGCAAGAGGGAGGGAGCAGAGGGGTTAACTGCAATCGCTCGGCATATAATGTCCCAGTGTATTCGACATTCTCATTTCCATCTAACGATCCCGGCTTGTCGGCACGTAGGTTTAACTCCACGTCCCGTTAGGCGTGCTATTCAAATTTATCGAAGGGCCTACCCTCCCCCACCAGTTTTGGAGGGTGGCGAAGGAGGACATGAAGGAGAGGAAAGGTTTATTTTTATTCTTCGAAGGAAATGAATCCGACCTTGTCAGCACACTGTGCTGGATAACGAAGGGTCGGCATATTCCTACAAGCGCCGCGGAGTCTAGTTTAGGAATTTATTTCTTCCGTTAAAGTTGCCCCCCCTTACCCCGACCCCTTTTCCGACCGATCCTCCATCCCCCGATGCTCTCCCCAAGCCCCTTCCTTTCCCTCACTTTCCCAGATCTCCTGCCAGGATCCATCCCTGTAGCCTTACAGTCCTAAATTCCCTTCGTTCCCCCCATTTTCCCTTTCCTCCATTCTGCACCCATCCATCTAACCTCCTCCCCGTCCTTCACCGTGCCCTCCGCCGCCTCCCTCCGACCCCTTCTTCCTTTCGAGTCCCTCCCTATTCCCTTCCAACTCCTCGTATATCTCTACCAAACCTTCAATTCACCGCGTTATCTTAATTCCTCGACTCTCTCTCGGCCCACACCGACGCATTTGGACGATCTTGAACATTGCGGTCTATATATTATGTATTGATGCATATCGATCGTCTTTTCCCATCTCTCCGAAACGTATACTCAGTTTAATTTTATTTTCAACCATAACAATAATGGTAACATGCAAATAATTACATGGTATTGTGGCTAGGGCCTTCTTACTTCTACACGTGGAAAAACTCACCCCTCTCTCTCTCTATATATTTTCTCGCTCGCCGTCAGAAACGATTATATTCTTAAAAAGCTTTCATGTAAATATGATGATTGAAGACAAACAGGAAAATCAGGTAAATAACTTAATTAGCGAAAAAATACGTTAAAATATTTTACACTACCTTGAACATGTGACTAATACGAAAGATACTTTAGCTTAGTAGTAGACAATAACTAAAAATTATAATTAAAAACTTTTTGCTGAACCAATAGCCAGAATCGCACATAGATAAATTTTATTCGGTGCATTTGACTCTTATTTGCGTAGAACTAGTTCTCCGCGGAGTACCGGTTTGGAATCGCTGATTTAGGGAACACTCTTATGCACAAAATATTTGAAGGCTGTCGTCTTTCCCATGTAATTAAGTCTGGCGTGACGTAGTTATTATGTGGTCAAATATTGAATGGAATGGAATCAAAGATGTACCATGAAAGAAGCCTCATCGAAATCGATTCCCATGAAAAATTCCCGACAAATCAACAGTTCCGAAAAGACTCCAAGAAAGTTTCAACAAACATGATCTATTTAAAGATAATGGTGAAGGTTATTTGTTAAAATCCCAAATGTCCTACTTTTAAAATTGTTCGAGGATTTTTATCCGCTCTGAATTAAATTGGTTTCATGACAAAAGCGTTTGATATATGAATATGTTCGTTACGTCTTTTGTTAAATAACGAACCTATAAAATTGATTTTTCGAAATAATGAGTGGAAATAACAAGCGTTTTTTATTATGTGACATGTTGTTTTCACTCTAGGGATAATATGTGCAAAGTTTGTTTGCTGGTTCTACTTGATAGTTCGATATATTTTAAGATGAACAAACGTTATCGAAGTATTCTCGGGAATGATTCTCGGATACAGAATAGTCGGAAATTGAGCCAACATCAACATTACTACTGAGAGTTTTACATACGTCATGAGACAATGATGAGGGTAGCAAAAGTAATAAAACCGTCCATGTGAATTAGTAAGTTGCAGTGGTGAAAAACCGGGCTCCGAAATAATTCTATTTCAAAGACGGATTAAGGTTGAACATCTGCTATGCTGCTTGCTCTGCTAGGCCGAAGGAAACCCATTTTTGGGTTTCCTTCGGCCGAAAATAAGTCGGCAAAAGTGATACTTTCCAGCGAATAAGTATCTCTATTCTTTGGAAATAGTAAAATAAGATAGAACGGTCAACGAATGCGGACCAATCCACTAGCATGAGTTCCCATGGAAAAGTCATTCTGTGGCAAACCGGCTTTCCGCTTCTGCAAATTTTGACTACTTACTCTGTCATCAAAGCTCCCCAAATCTAAGATTTTTTATAGCACAATCCCCTAACTGTAGAAAGATTGTAGATATCTTATGTTTTCTTTGCTCTCAGTTTCTATCTTCCTTTTCAAAATCCACCTTTTCCCCTTAATACAAAAGTTGTTGGAATTTGCAACACGTACTTTGTGATATGCTGAAATGATCAAATTGACGTTAGATTTAACTTGTTACCACTTCGTTTTATATATAAAATCATGGTCGAGGGAATATGCAAGGAGGACGGAACGTCGGCATTTTTTGACGACATAATGGGAGGTTATAGATGGATACGTACATACATAAATTACTTTATTTCGGCGAAATTGAGACCTAATGGTCCCTGCTGCCATTTAACCCATAGGTTAATACTTTTAAAGGGTTGCATGGTTATTAAACATAAAGAAAAGATTTCAAACACTACCATGTAGCTAACTAAGCACTAGCGAATTTAAAGAGTTTTTATTAAATTTATCGATGCGTGCAGATTTTTCATACTCTTGATTTCGTAAATGAATGAGCAAATGTTTCATGATTGTATGATGAAACTTTCTTCACTGAAATTAAATAATAATTGTTAAAGGAATCTTGTCTTTTCTTAGTTGCAGCAGTTTCAACTATTAAAATATTTTCTGTAAAGTTGACTTAAGCAGACAGCAATTTACAAGTTGCTTTTCTTCACCTCTCAGTGTAAATCCAACGGAAAGTTGTCGACACGTCCTGAGCCATGAAAGTAGAACGCTGAAGTCAAAAATATAACTTATTCCCCGCCACCCATTCACTTTCCTCGGGGCTATTAAACATTCTCCCGACCTCGTTCCTTGCTTATCAACCTCGCAACACGACCCACCCCGCCCCAAGCCATCCGCTCCTATCGGAGGTCCTTCATCTCCCTCATCTTCCTCCCATTCGTCTTCCATGTTTCAATTCCTTCTCTCCCACGCACTGCCTCCTCCCTCCCTTTATTCCCTATTTCTCCCATTTGCTGCGCCACTTCGATTCCTGTATCTAGGGCAAAAATCTATTCCTTTGCACCCCGGTCCCTACTACGTGTCCCCTCGGATATTCTCCGATCCAATGCCCCTCATCTTTTGCTCCCGTTCAAACTCCTCGTTTCGTGCCCCTCATAGGAATGATGCGTCGTCTTTGGGAGTGGGATTTCAGAGAGTATAAATCTGTTTATTGAATTATATGCTATTTTTTCCTTCATTTCATCCAATTTAGGGAGGGATAAGAATAGCTTCATAACCCTATATTTTCATGGTGATTTGGAACGGTTTACTTGAAAATAGAAATTATCTTTAGCGTCCGTGGCAATCTAAGCACCGCGAGCCACAATACAGATGACTCTGTTCATTATTATTCATATACTATTATGAGATATTAATCATATATATTCATGTTATGTCATTCATCTGTTTAATTTTTAGGTAATTATACTTCCTGCCAACTGATGTCGAGATGCTTTTATTATTCAAGGTATTACTATGATATTCCAGGTAACCAGTTTTTAAAAGTTACACGAACTTCATAGAAAGGTTCCGAAAATATAATTATCCTTTTACAAAGTTCTACACTGAAACGCGTTTCGTTTAATATTTTCATTTCATTAGTTTTCTTTCAATATTTTGATTTAAGTGCATTCATAATTATATTTGTTCCATTTTTTTGGGAATTAAATTACCTTGTTTATTCAGTTCCTTCTTACCATAATTGTAGCTCACGGTTGTGCAATTTTTACTCTGATAAACTAACAGGCTTTTAAAACTTGTTACATTTGCTCTATTGTAATTATTTCCACCGATGCTTTTATGATAGAAGACACTACTGTTTCCACATCGCCATAAAAAATCAAAAACGTGCCTATATCACGCAAAACTTTCATCGTTTACAGTACATTTCTATGAAAAAAGTTTCCATCATTTTGAACTAAATTCCCCTTAGTTTACACCAACAATTGCGTTCTTCGATTATTAAACGTACTGAGGGAAATTCTTATGCAATAACTTCGTTGATTCACCTGCTTTGCTTTCAATTTATTTCTATTCGGAGGAGTTTATACAGAGCTAAAAAAATTTTTATTTTTTATACTTAGGAGTACGAAAGTACCTACAATTATCTGGGGAAATATTTTATGAAAAGCACCATCTATGTGCTTTTGACATTTATTTCATTAGCTTTAGTAGAATAATTGATTATGTTAGTTTCTAATCTCAATTAAATTGGATAGGACATGCTATGAGCACTCCTTTTTATGGAATTTAGATATTTATTATATTATCAAATTGTATACACTCACGAAAAAATTGCTTTTACTTTAGGTTTCAATGAATAATGGAGATTCATGTATTCATGGTGTTTTTTTGAGATATTTATTAACTCACTGTTTACTGACGAAATTAATTTGGAAATAAAATTTTCGGAGGTCTCTGATTTTTTGGGCACTGGCACCTAAGGGGAAGAAATATGATAGATTTGTAGGCCTTTAATTAGCTGCTCGAAAAACATTTCTGACGTTTACTTGCTTAGTTTATAAATTGAACTGATGAACTTTTGTATGTTTAAAAGCAGCAATATATTAAAACCTAGAATTCCTGGTAAATCAAATTGCATTCATCACTGAAACCTAATGGGACTATTCATCTAAAGGGAAAATTATTTCCGTATATTCGATTAATTAATGCTTATGTTAACTCTGAATCGTAATAACAAATTTATAATTCTAAATAGATATGTCCTCAGTAGTTATTGGCAATTTGGATAAAGAAATATCGGCTATTATTAAATATTATTACTATTTATCCATAGGATAGAGGAATACTGAATAATGATACAGGAATACTGACGTCAGTCTCTTTCTCTTGACATGCTAGAGTACACTGCTATAATCACAACGGCAGTTATTCAAAGGCAGTAGAAACGGCGAAGTTGTTTTTTAGTAACATAAAATTACTCGCCCAATGGTTTCATTCCCTTCTTCCCTTCCCTTCATGCCTTCACTTCTATTCTGTTCTACATACAAACATCCCTTTCTAGAATACTTTAAAAATAGGAAAGTAAGGAACGACGTTCTGCGTAAGAGATTCATTCGAAAGGAACTATAACCATTTCATCTCCTTTCCGATAAAATGGTGTCCTATTCAACTTTTTCTTTTAATTATTTTTGTTTTGAGAAAAGTAATTCTGCGAATGTTTTCCTTTAAATTGGAAAGAAGTAGTTGATGATATCTCTAAAATAAATAAGTGCGTTGACAAGCATAGAGAGAAACTTGAAATCATCAAAAAAGTATTGGAATAAGTAAATTTATTTTCCAAACACTTATTATTTGCCTGAATAACTAGGTGAAGTGTAAAGATGACTCATATATTACAAGATAAAATGCTTGAGAAACCTTTGCCGTGATCTATAAATAATTTCATTGGAAAATAGTTACGGTCTTGATTGGTGGAAAAACTGCATTAGCTCGTATTTCATAATTATGAGGTTTTTACGGTCGTCATCTCACGAAATGATTGAAAAAGGAAAGCGAAATCAGCAGCATAACAGAGGCAGAAGAACGCTGAACCAGTTCAAATCGGGTCTTAGAGGGTTAGGAAAATGTCAAGGAAAGAAAAACTAAAAGATATTAGGAGAAAGATGTAAAAAGTGATCAGTTATGGGATGTGAATGGCTTATGGGATGTGAGCCTGAGCGAAGTGAGATGGAAAGATAGCAGGAATTACTGGAATGATAGTCATATACAAAAAAACCAGTTTATTATTAGGTTAGGGTTATTACCGGTTAGGGTAGGTATTTGGATGGACACAACTATCAAATAAACATTTTGTAACTCCAAACAAAACCCAATCCAGCAACCTAATCTACATCAGGTCCCTCTTCATCTCGGTGTACTTCTTTCCTCCCTTCATCCCGTCCAACATCCCTATCCTGTTCCTACCCTTACCTCGCTTGCCCAACATTCTCCCCTCTATTACCCTCTTCAACATTTCACTACCGCTCAATACGCCTTTCATCCATTTTTCCTGCCTCCATAGGATTTCTCTCAACAAACCCCTCTCCTCACCCACTTCCTCATTTGTTTTCCTTACGGTCCATTTCACCTTCTCCATCCTTTTCCACAACCACATTTCAAAAGCCTCCAATCTACGTCTATCCTCCTGCTTCAGCGACCACGTTTCCGCGCCGTACATAGCTACGCTCCATATCAGAGTTTTTACGAGTCTTGTCTTAACATCCCTACTCAACGTCCCCATCAACTCCCTCCTACTTGAGAAGGCCTCCTTGCCTAGCGCAATTCTTCTCCTTACGTCCCTACAACTTTGACCGTATTGGTACAAAACACTAGTACACGTCAACATATGAGTACGAGTCATATACTAATAAACAGAGGATGGGCTGGTATCCAACTGTCTACCTATTGTGAGTAGGTCTGAGCTGTTTCAAACAACCATTTTTTTCAAAATATCCTGACGACTTTAACTTTGTCTTTCTTTATTATATCATAACTTTTAAGTCGTTTTCTTATGCCTAAAAAGTCCTGTGTTTCCATCTTCTAGGCCACTTTCCCAATGTTATCTCTTCAACCAATTACTATGTATTCATATTTCCAACCTTTGTTTTATTAATATTGATTCTCATCCCATATCTATCCCACTGAACCTCCAATTCACTCAGCAATGCTTGCAACCCCTTGGCTGACTGAGCAACTAATGCTTGGTCATCAGCAAACCTAACCGATTTTACGAATTCCCCTCCGACTTTCATTCCTACCTCCAGTTCTTCCCATGCCTCTTTAATCATTTCCTCCTTATATACGTTGAACAGCACCGGTGACAATGGGCAACCCTGCCTTACCCCTCTTCCTAACACTGCCCATCCGGGCTCTCCGTTCCCCACTCTCACCTGAGCAGTCTGAGATATGTACAGGTTGCGGATCAGTCTCCTGTCCCTCCAATCCATTCCTATTTTCTGCAATACACGCATTAATTTTTCCCAATTCACTCTATCAAACGCTTTTACGAAATATACAAAACAGGCAAAAACGTCCTGATTGTAATCTATATTCCTCTCGATTAGTGATCTCATTACTGCAATGGCATCACTCGTACCTCTTCCTGTCCTAAATCCAAACTAATCATCCCCTAAGTAATCATTTGCCTTACTCTCTATCCTTTTGTTGATGGTTCTGAGAATAACTTTAGCTGCGTGGGATATCAAACGTATTGCTCTATAATCCTCTCATGATGTAGCCTTTGCCTTTTTTGGAATAGGAACTAACACCGATCTCGCAAAATCTTCCGGCCAGATTCCTTCCTCATAGATACTACCAATTAGTTCATATAGAGTCTTCTTCCCACATTTTCCTAAACATTTCAACAGTTCTACAGGGGTGTTGTCCACACCCACGTCCTTATTTGCTTTCATCTCCTTTAATGCCCTTTCTATTTCATCGTCGAGTATGCCTGGACCTAAGCTATCTTCTTCTACGTCATGTTCCTTTTCTACTTATATCTAACCTTGTCGGCCTAAGTTCTTTACCATACAGTGTTTCTATATATTCCTTCCATCACTCTTGGATTTTTTCTGGTTCAACTATTATCTTACCCCACTTAGCTTTAACTGTTTTATAAAGATAATCGGTACAAAAACTAAGGCTTTATGTCAACTTAGAGATACTTTACCTATGAAGAGGAATTAACGTATGATTTGTTGCTGTAGCTCTTCAAGCTTTAATATATGCCTTTTATCTTTCTTTATCGACCGTATTTCCGCCTCGTACAAAACCGCGACCCTTAGCAAAGTTTTCTTAACATCATTACGTCCCTATCATCTTTTCACTACTCTTCTCTCTTTGCTCTTTGCTCAAGGTAATTTTTCTTTTTATTTTGGTATTAATTTTGCCATTTTCCCCAAAATGTTTACATGATAGGTCGATTTGAACACGTCTACAAGTGTTTTGTGGGATGACGATCGGGGAAACATTGCCTATATCGATACCGGGCACGACACATGAAAAATTGGTAAAATCCTTCAGTCGCCAGAAATATTATCCACATACATCATAGTAAAATGAGATATCTAATTGAAGTGGAATTTTGTTGATTTTACAATAGTATTTTAAAGGTGACATCAACACACAAATGGCTACCCCACTGGTGTTAGACGCCTTTTCGGCCACCTCACCAAGGAATGCCATAGATGACGCACGAACCGAATCTTTGATCTGGCTGCTACCTTTCGAAGGATCTGGCGTATGTGAGCCTACCATTAGTCTTGTTCTAGACAGTAGAGCTCATCAAAATGCAAACGAGTCTAATTCTTAAGTTGTAATCTTAGGGATGGTCATCAAAATGAAACTAGTATTTCCTCGTGATCTTTATCTAATATACCCAATGGTAGCGTCTTGGGTCGTACTGCAAAACTGAATTTGTTAACGTATTAGCTGTAATATATTTCAACTTTGCCTCCTTTTATGAACATATTTCAACCATCAAACTGGGAATAAAATAACAATAAAAATTAATGACTGTCTTAATTTTTCAGAGCTGCACCCCTGTACCAGTGTAATTAGTCTTTTACTGGTCTAAAATCGGGTGCCAATTACCTTAATCGGTGATACAGCCTTTCAATTTCTCGAAAAATATGCTTTGGGCTTCTTTAAATGCACAAAGGTGTTAAAGAAAATCTTAATTCTACATTTCTCTAGATTAATATTCCCATTACTACCAATGCGTCACACATTTCCGTTCCCATCTTAAGTCCAAAATGATCTTCCCCTAAATGGTCTTTTGCTTAATATCCTCGGAAGTATTTTGCTGCGTACGAGATTAAACCTGAAATCCTATAGTCCTCACATAATGCTTCAATTTTCCTTTCCGGGAAAAGCGTTAATATTGACCCAATCAAGTCTTTTGGCGTAACTCTTTCCTCATAATTGTCACAAATGAGCCCATGCAAAGTCTCCTTGCAATTTTTAAAAACCCTTTTGTTAAATCTACGTGGATATCATCTAATCCAACTTTCTTATTCACCTTCATTTTCCGAAGTGTTTTTTTTCTAACTCTACTTCTCTCGTTCTTTTCCATTTTCCACCATTTATTCTTTCTGATTTGGCTGTACTCATCTACATGTCATTCCCATTCTATACATAAGGTAACTAACCTTATATCTTTACCATGGAGTTCCTCTGCATATTTTCTTCACCTTGTCAAAATTTATCTGGGTTCCGTTAATAAATTTCCTGTCATAGTGGTTCTTTTAATTGTGTTTCCTTCCTGCCTTTCATCTCCTCTTGCCCTTTACCTAAGTAGTGCCTTGTCCTCACCTCCAAACTTTTTTAAAGTTTTTTTGTGTCTATGATCGTTTCCCTCATGCAAAATTAAGCTCATGATACTCTTCTCCTAACGGTGTAATGTCTTACTTTCTTGGGAAATGGGATTATAAATTAAAGCAAAATCTACCTAGAACCTTTCATTATAGATAGCTTGGCTCAAAAGAAAATCTTATCAAATTATCCTGAACCTTGGCACTTGGAGTATGTTGATCATAAGATAGTAATTATTACAATTGATCCCATTGACATAATTAAATAGTTGGTGCCTTTGGTAATTTTTTCCATGTGAACACACACACACACATATATGCTTTACAATTAAAGGTCAGTTTATCTGCCATGAATATATATGAAAGACATTAAGAAAAAAATTATGTTTAAGTGATACTTGGAACAAATTTAGGATCATTTTTACGAAGAGGAATTGGTAGCTTTATGACAAATTGAGTATACTTTAGGATGATTTTCTAAAAAGAATTGTTGATCAGCTAATATATTACATGAAGTTTGTGTGACTCTGAGAGAAACCCAACGGGAACTTTATTTTATTTGCCATTTTTATTAAGCTAAGCTATGGTGGGAATTAAATTTATTAAGCCATTAAAAAAACGTTTCGGCAGGCATATATAGTTTTTATCGGAAAGATTATTTCATAACCATCAGGCCTGATTTTTATTTTTACTTAAAAAGGAATTATAACATTTCATACTGAAAAACTCTTTCAATAGGTACAGGTTTGCAATATTGTTGAATATTATGTAGTATTAGAAAAGAAAAACGCAGCATTTAGAATTTCAAAATATGCGGAATGATAACAGTTATGGTCTGCTTAGGCTTTTAGATAATAATAAAATAACTCAATAATTCGTTAGCTTGACCTACAAAGAATACATGCCTGGATCAGAAACCAATGATGTCGAAAAAAACATCTATTAAAGGAATTTAAACAGATATTCTTTCTCTAAAGTTACCTCTTTGTGCTTTAGCGTATCCAACCGGATTAAAATTGATTTTCATTCGGTTGTCTAAGCTTCATGTAACTTAAAAAAGAAGAGTCATGACGAATTTTATTTTGATAGTGACTCTGGGGTCATAGGGAGAATTTCGAGGGCTTTAGTTTTTTTTATCGTTTGAATTTAAATAAGTAAACATATAACTACAAACCTTTTAATTACAAATAGGGAAATCACAAATAATTAGCCTCTTGAGATAGTTAACCTTTCCTAAGGTTCCTGATAAGAATATCACTACTTTATAGCTGAAGTGTTAAACAAAACTTTGGAGGACGACTCTAAATGGGCTCATTCGCAGTTTTAATGATGTAGGAATTTATTCAGAATAATTTTGTGCATTAGTTGTAATTAAATTGTAATACATGTTTCTGAAATAATAAAAGACCATCTATAAGGATTGCATTTTCATATGTTCGATTTAATAGATTTGACTATTTAATTTAAGTACACTAATCTACAACAAAAATTTGGAAAATTAAGCAAATTATTTCTTAGAAGAAGATTAATTTCGGTTTTGTAAAGGAAATGAATATGCGTGAATCCATGGAGATAATGAGATCACAAATAATAAATAATATTACCAAATTGTATCATTTTGCTTATAAGATATCGAAAAAGCGTTATTGTGAATTTGACGCTACCCATCACGAAATGTAGTGATACAGAAGATTGGAGTAGGCTGGATGGATACGCAACTTTTCCAAAACCAGTGCCGTTCTAAGACTGCAAAGCAAATAAAGGATTAAGAATTGAGATGCATTAAGAGACAAATACTGAGTAATGAATTTAATATTGACCGAGCATACGTAGGGTAGCTAGACAAAGATTTTTTGGTGATTAGCAGTAGTGCATTTGCTGCATACCAATCTACGATCGCTATAGAGTAATTCCCCTCGCTTTTCATTTATAATTCTTTTATTATATTTCTCTCTTTTTCGGAATTAACATCATCCTACGGAAGATCTCTCATTCTCAAATACTAAGACAGCTCATTAATATTTTCCTTGAATTTTTTCCGAAATTCTTATTTAACTCTGGGATCCCAAATAATCGAGCTACTTTTTTAGCCTCCATTTCTTGGATTGCCTTTTCCATTGCCGTAGACTAATGTTCCAGAAAAAAGCGATGATCGTCAAGTTCACATCGTCTCTCTGTATCTAAGCGTACTAGTCTAATTCATTTACAATGATGTTCTTTTACACATTATATTCATCATTTACTCATTATATTTGGTTTGATCAATAAATTTCATCTTTTATCTTTCCAACTTGGAATCGATTTCCTTTTTTCATAGTTCCGCACGGTTATTTCACCATCATAGGGCGTTCAATTTTTCCTATCCCTGAATTTCCACATGCCATCTCACTACTCCTCCTATTGCATATTCATTGCGCCATTAGCTTATTTAATGGTTCATTATGCAAGTCTCATGTGTTTCCATACCGTCCCTATGCATCAAATTCTTTAATATTAACATATAGTTTCAAATTACTTATCGTGTACAATCTTTCCATTATTTCTTCTGAAGCTTCCTTCCTATCTCTTTAGCAATCCACCAAGTGATTTGGGTCTTTGTAATATTTTGAGTTTATATTCCAATATACAACTTTACAACATAATTGACTAATTCCTAGTATTTCTGATATTTGATTGCAGTTAAAAGTTCAGATCGCTGATTTTGTGCCCTTCTTCTTTTCTCGGTAGATTTAAATTCATTTTCATTGCCACTAAATTCTCGTTTAAAATTGTATCCCTGGAAAGCTGCTTGAAATAAGGGCATTGTCCCCAAATTTGTCTACATATATTCAATATACGGAGAAAATCCAAAAATATGAAGACATGTTCTATATTCCTCATCATGATTTTTAATGACATTTAATGGGGATTAAACAAAATTGATTTTTTACTTACTCTGGCAAAACTATACTAAAATTCTATTATAGCTATTTAATGTCAGAAAACACTCATCCCTATCTAATGTAATATTTGATAACGTCCTTCAATACCCACTTAGCTGATTTATATTCAACCGGTTCCCAATAAATTCTTCAATTTGATTATATTATGTTCCTACTTGGTAATTCTTGTGGGCATTGGCACTGTCTTTTTAAATGAAGGACAGAATCCCTGCCCTAGTTGAGCGAATCCTGTTGTTTTTAGAATTCATTATTTCATTTGTCATGAATGTTATCATGGTAAGGATATGTTATTGAAATGATCATGTGTTTCCTTCTTTGATATTTTTGCTAACGTGGCGCCGTCACTCAATTTGCCTGCCCATCAGTGTCAAACGACCTCGCAACCGCTCTTATGCGATTCAGATATTTCATGTTATGTCGTCAGGCCCCTTTCCTTTGCCGTACCTACAATAAGTGTATTAACTTATTGTAATTAAATTGTGTGTGTACAATAAGTTATGGGGTCTGTTGTATGGATGGATTCTGTCCGACTACGTCTATTTTTTGTGTGGGAAGCTTTTGTAACACGAGTTCTTTCACTACTTCAAGAACATAATTTTTACTAGACGATGTTCATAGTGGGAAAAGTGAATGACTACGTTTAATCCGTAAAGTTACTTTCGTACGGAGGAACAAATATTTTGACTTAATATTATAATAAATTTTTTATTTGAGGTTTATATAAGCCATCATTTTCCTCCCTTTTTGCTTCAGTGAGAGTCACAGCTATCCATCTCTCACTCTTCTCAACTCTTTTCACTATCCAAAGTTTCACTACCATTCTTAATGTTCCCCTAAAAATTCGTCTTTTTATTAAATCAGCTGTGGTTATTAATGTACTTTGGCTATTTAATTACTTTCCACTAGGGAAGGCGAGAACTTCGATTAATGTCTACCTTGCATACCCTGACACTGCACGGTAAGACGAGACAAACGCCCTAGTGGCTGAATTTCGTATTTTCTAGCATTCAATATTCATTTGATTCTGCCAATCATGTTCAGTTTGAGCAAACAACCTTGAAACTACCCGTTGACTTTCTAAACCAAGCTTGAACATTTTTGCCAATGAATGCCCACGACAATAAGGCGTTTTCACCTGACTCACCAAAGTGGATGTCTTTCATGGAATAACTTTCGTCTCATTTTTTCTCTTTATCGCATAAGTTTAGCTCCCCAGGGACAATTTTAATTTTTTCTGCAAGCGTCCTCTAAATGTGGAAGCCCTCTCATCATATTGAGGCTTAAGTCAATAAGGAATGAGGAATTAATTTATCAGAAAGAATATCATCAACTGTACTACACACGAACTATATTTAATAAAATTCCGGTTGAATGTGAAAAGTATTTTTTATGCCGCCAATATTTTTGCCGTTGCGACCGTTACTGAAGAGCGTAAACTGTATTACACCACTTCCATAGAAGCTAAATTGGAAGCCATAAAGTAATTAAGATTAAATGTTAGTCTTATACCTTTAGAAAGTCACGGTAGGGTTCTTGACCTGCTGTGTAGCTACGTGTATTTCAGGGATTTAAGTACATCGGCTCACTCTGCCAGCCGTTTGAGATCGGGGAAATACGCTCCTTTACTGATAGATTAATGTTTTCCTTTTTATCGTGATTTGAGTAAGTCACTTCAGAACGAGGATCACCACTTGTCCTCCTTTTAGAAAGTTCATCTCCAATTCTAGCCAACGATTTCCATGGCCAAACCGATTGAGCAGCGGCTATGGTAAAGTCAGTGGTGGATTTTCAGGAAATCAAATGAACTTTAGTTTTGGATCCATTTGTCCATTTTCTAGAATTATCACCTTACATACCAGGCCTCCTCATCATCGAATGGATGGATGTAATGGATTAGCTCCCCCTTTAATATTAGTTTCCATGTGGAATTTCCTCCAATGGGATACCTAGAGAAATGCGATGTGGTTTTTGAAAGAGCCCAGGAATTTTCTCTAGACAACTTCTATCAAAAATAGGCTAATTGTAAAAGTTGCGTCCGTCCTATTTTCCTTTGAAACTCCCTTGAAAAACTACTACAGTCGCTCTTAAAACCTAAGTGTTAATGGATCTTCGTTCCAAAATAACCGGCGCATAGGTGTGTAATGAAAGGGCTAATAGGCGTATGAACTTTATCGCACATGTTTGCGTAGTTGAAAATATCCGACGAGAAATTAATAATTGATTATTAGAAGCAGAGAAAGAAAGGTTCGTTTCAGATGTTCATTCTTGGGTATGACGACTCTGTGGCCTAGTTTAGCCTTCTAATTTTGACCTAAATCGGTCATTGGAAAAAGTAAAAAAGTAAGTAAGTGTAAAAGTCCTGGGTCATTGGAATTGGTCTCCAAACCTAATGCAATCCTAACTTTCCTGCCAGGGATCATAATAAAGTTATTTCAATAGTTATAAATAATATATTGTTGCTAATACGAGTTTCTTGGAATTAGAAAGCTATCTGAATCAATTTTAACTTCAACTAAAATATATAACGGCAGAAAGTCGACAAAAAAATTTAAAAAAACTAAATTTTAGAGATTATTTTCATGCACATGTGGGAGGAGAACATTAACCATCACACTCACAGACCAACTAGTCCTTTTGAGGTATAGTACGAGTACTCGTATTTTACGATGCTAGAAAGCATTGCTGTAGAACAAAGTAAGAGTTGAACTTTCACGAATACCTTAAGCCTCAATTCTGTTAGGAAAGCGAACATTTCCCTGATGAAGAGACATGAAGGATAAATAATACCAAAGGAAGTTTTAAAAAATACAAAAAAATACTTTACCCCATAAAACATATACATCTTTTTGGTGGTAAACGCTTACAAAAGAATTAAAATGGTAGTATTTTAAGGAACATCTTGCTATCATGTGTGAATGAAATTGTCTCTGAGGGTGAAGATTTTATTTTATCTTCTTTTACAAAGGATATGATTATTGACCATAAACCTTGTTGAAGATAACGACGGGGGGGAAAATAGTGATGACTTTATCCTCTGCTTGAATATCGTTTAGTTAACCGAAAAGAAGAGTGAGAAGGTGGAGACTAGAGCTCAGCTCTATCAAGCAAGGGGAATCATGAACAGCGCCCTGAATCTATGCAATAAACTATTAAAGAAAAATTCTGTTTTATTGAAATGATCTTAGCTTGCTAGCTGATGCATATTTTTCGAAGAAAGATTTCTTTTTGAAGTTTCCATTGATTTATCCTATCCTATAAGATCTGGTGTTTGAGAGGGATTAATAATTGGGGGCGATGACGTAGACTGGGTGACGATGGCGCCCTGCATCCAGCCGAGCGGTCACGGAAGATGAGACGAAGTTGGAAATGTTGTAAAATTCTAATGAATGCCTAAACAAATTATATTTGATTCGCCCAGGAAACTGGCTGCTAGATTCTCAGTAGCTACATAACTGTATCAAGTAAAGGTAAACTTTCTGAATGGGGAGTAAGCACTTCCCGCGTTTGAAGAGATATTTGAATGAGTCTATATTTCTCAATAACAGGTAGACTAAGTTCAAAGGCCCCAGTTTTCGTGAAATAATACATTATTTCCTTTCTTAAGGGAATGATTCATGTATCATGACAGCTACGAAAGGGTCTAATAATTGTTACAATCCATCATGCCATGGGCCTTTAATTTTAAGAAACAATGACAAAAATTTATAGACGAATTGGAATCTGTCGAAAAATATTTTGGCATAATTATTTAATAACAATTTTTAATGAACTTTGGGACACCATATTAAATTGTAATTAGGTTTAGAATGTTCCATTTCCAAAATATTGGCATTCATTTACATATTCTCTCATTTAATTTCATCGATAGTACGTAATAATAGCTTATACAATGCTTTCTTCTAATGTGAAACATTTCGTTTAATAATTCTAAAAACTGGAAAATATGCCAATATACTATTAAATCCATAAAAAAACTCCGTAACAACCAAAGATTAACTGAAATTAAAATTTGTTTAAATAATGCAAATGCTAAGAATTTATTATTTAGTAAGCTTATGTAAGTTATTACTGGATTGATTGAGAAGTTGTATTCTCATGAAAAGGTTTATTATAAACCAGTACCCACATTCAACAAAGGTCTTTCTAAATGATAAATCTGCTTTAATTTGAATCAACATTTATTAACTGCGCAGTATTGAAATCGCCCCGAATAGAATTTAAGCCACCATCGCCACACACAAGGATTTGTAAACGCCAGCCGGGAGCCTTGCTTGAAAATTTAAGTTCAAGTTATCAAATGTGCAAATTACGATCGTTAGAAATTGCCCGAACGCCGCCCGCTACATCCTTTGAACCGGCCACTTTCGGAGCCGCTTTTCATCCTCTGCTTCTCTCTTAACTTATCCCACCCCTGCGGGGGAGGAGAGGAAGGGTGGGAGGCAGAAAGCGTCGACGTGGGCAGTTTACGTCGGTCTCGAAGAGCTTTCAAACTTGCCGAATTGCAGCTGCAACCATGGGGCACCCTTTATCCTTCGCACGGCGACATAATACGGTAAACCATGGAGCGGCCGTATCAAACACCCCTCCTTTAAATGTTCGTTCCCTTTGCCTGGCCTACCGAAACCACTCCGGTGGCATATCGACCTTTATCCACCACACCCCCTCCCATCAATCTACACCACCACCGTTTAGCTTTAATTTCGGCGCTTCAACACATCTATCCTTAAACCACCTTTAATTCCTTCCATTCTATCCCTTGCTTTTGCTTAGAGCTTTTTATCAAACTCCCTCTTTATGTCTACGTTTCCATCTTCTGCACCCTGAGCGCTTTCGTACCCTCGTATCGCCCCGGCGTATATTCCAACGTTTTGAATGAGTGACCTCGGCGGCCTCAATTCTGCGTTAATGCTATCGCTTGCTTATTTGCTTCGCTCTCTTGCCCCCAGCCCCCCTCTCGACAACCCTCCAGTCTCACCTACTCTTCTGGAAACCTTTCTCCTTTGCAACGTTTTGGAAGTCTGTTTCCATTTCGAGAATGGAATTGGGCATGTAAATTTTAAACTGGAGAGTTGAAAGTCATCCAAATACAGACCGTAACTTCGTGAATTTCAACAAAATGAAGAAAATTAACAACGTATCTCCAGTGTATATATTTAATTATTTCTTTCAGAAAACCTTGGTCCATCGTTTTTTTCTATTTCAATGACAAATTTTAATTAAGTAAAAATTAAATTTATGCATTTGTTTAATTTTGCGTCCAAAAAGACTATCTACGTACGCTATGCAACGAAAACACAAATGAGGAACGTTTTTTTGCTACACATTTCCTATATTGCTGAAAATTTTAATAAAAATTTATAAATATACAAGTTTATCTCTCTTGAAAACCAAAATTAAATTTGCCCATTTATGCAGATGCGAATTTTTAAAAGAAAATTTTTAAGTACTCATTGATAAAACATTGGCGTTTCTTTCGAAGAGGATGTATGCATGCGGGCACTCATCTGTTAAAATTCTAAAATTTTGTTTATATTATTGTCAAGAAATCAGATGTAACGGTTGTTGAATCTTTTGGACTTCTAAACAATCCGACTCCGACCCAGTAGGCATTCCTTGGCAAGAATATGGACCACCTAGGATAGGATCCTCTCTCGAACAATCTACATTTTATATGCTGAAATTATAGCAAATAATCACTAGTGGCGCATTAATAATTTTGTTGCGCATTCGCAAGCAATTATTGTTCCGTTCTCCTGGAGTAGTGTACCGTTTCGTGTTTGGGATGGAAGTGGAATCATGTGGCCTCGGGCGGTGCTTCTCTGCATGAGGAAGAGAAGTGTTGGCCGCTCACTCCCGACGCAGATGAAATGAGGACACCTCGGAGTAAGTGTTATTTGATTAGCGAATGTATTCGTCGGAAATTTAAACAAACATTTCATTCATCTTCTCGCATCGCGCCTCTCTCCTCGGCACTCTTCCAACCTTTTTCTCTTGTAGTTTGCCTCCGTAGGCATTCGCGAGTTTTTCGTTTTCCGTTTCCACTCCAGAGGCCGTTCTCTTTCCCCTCCTCCCTTCCTCTTCCCTCGCCCCTTCCGCGTTCTTCCACATTCGTTCTCAGCATTATACTACCCCATTTCCCCCAAATCTATCCCCTCCTTGTTCGCCAGAGGTTAAGTCACGGAACTCCCTTTAGAGTCCGCCCACTCCTCGTTCTAAATGCCCCTTCACGCTTTCCTCTCATTCAAAAACAAATTACTAAATTCTTCATTGTCCACCCTTTCACGCACAGTGGCCTTTTGGAAATCCCTCTCAGGTCCCATCTCCGCTCTTTCACCCTTCTCCCTTCGTCCTATCCTATTTTCTGTTGCCACTGCTCTGCACTCCGCTGCCATTCCCCAGACTCCTCCTATCCGTCCTCCTCTTCTCATTTCCTTTCTTGACTTCCTCCATTTGCCAATTTTCTCATCCGTAGACACTTCATTACCCACTCCCATCTTGTTATCTCACAGCAATGGCTTGTGATCTCTATCTCCGTATACGCCTGAGATAAATTGTTTCTCAATACTTAGCTACGCAGAATGTAAAATTATTTTGGAAAGAGAATTATACTTTCACAAAATGGAGTCTTTAACCGTCAAGCCTCTTTGATGAGTATATATTTTAACACATAAGCAGTATATATATATATATATATATATATATATATATATATATATATATATATATATATATATATATTCAAACTTGAAAATCCCGCCATACGGCGCACAAATATTCATTCAAACAGAAATAGGTATAAGGAAAGGGGATAGGAAAACACATAAAAGGCGAACACAGGACATGTGGGGAAGGCGGTTTTTGAGCAGATCACGAAAGTAAAAATATTTCCTTATCCCGGATAAGGAAATATTTTTACTTTCGTGATCTGCTCAAAAACCACCTTCCCCACATGTTCTGTGTTCGCCTGTTATGTGTTTTCCTATCCCCTTTCCTTATACCTATTTCTGTTTGAATGAATATATATAAATTAGACAGTAACACACAGCACGAGAACACATAAAAAGAACACTCACAAAAATATCTTGATAATTTCGACGGATTCGAGCTTCGTCTTCTTCGGAAGATAAGATATGACTCATATCTTATCTTCCGAAGAAGACGGAGCTCGAGTCCGTCGAAATTATCAAAATATTATTGTGAGTGTTCTTTTTATGTGTTCTCGTGCTGTGTGTTACTGTCTAAGTTTTGTATACGACACTTCCGTGTTACTTCGAAGAAATCATATATATATATATATATGCACACATCAAGCCTAAGCCTCTTTGATTATATGTGTGTGTATATATATATATATATATACACACACACCTACAAGGAAAAGGGATGGCAACACTTATAAAAAGCTGGACACAGGAGAGGTGAGGAAGGCGGCATCGAGTAGATCACTATTATTATTTATAATATTATATTCGGATATTTTCTTGTCTGAGATTTAAACCACGGATCTTTCGATTTACCGTGCCGATGCTGAAAGCACTTGAGCTATCGAGGCAAGTAATTTACACTGAAATCTGTGGAGGGTTTATGGGTTGGGTTCTGGAGAAATAACTTTAAGCAAATAAGTTTAAAGAAATTTTGGGTGTCATGAAATGGTACAACAATTATTAGGGCCAAAAAGGGATAATGTTGCATGGAAAAAGGTTTTGGTATCTGTTCAAATTGTTAAATAGTCCTTTAAAATATGAGGTATTATTCTCGTATAATCCTAAATCTGCCTCTGCACGCTGGACTCTGCGCTAATAGCATAATATAGTCGTGAGTGCTCAGATCTCTCAAGGAGCTTATGTTATATTTATTTGCTCTACCATTAATTTAATGACATAGTTTCCATCATATAATCCCATGAACTAGCATGGGGTTGATCAAGTGTAATGAGTCACCATCAACTATTCTCCAAGCGTATCTCACTCGGCCCATATTTTTCCTTCTTTGCATGCCTCTTCGTATCGGATTCCCCCATCCTCTCTTCACAGTCCTCTGCACACGCATCCTAACCCAATCTTGAGTTTCTACATTCTTAACGGCACCATCCACTTACCTCTTTCCATCCAATCTGTTTACTTTCTTATTTTTTCATCAAAGTGGTATCCTCCTTCACTTCCTACCCTTTCTCCCACCTTATCCTTGCATGCCAACGGGTCCTACTATTATTTTATCTTTCCTATTTGCCTCTTCCCGCTAACATCCATCCTCCATTCTCCGCGTCTCTGCATCATCCACTGCACCATCCCTCGGACTCCACTCCAGATTGTTATTCGTTTTTGTCACATTTTGTTGTCTTTTTTTTGGAAATATTTTGAACCGTTATTTTTTCCAATTTACATTCTTTAAAAAATACTTCCTGCTACAATTATTAATTTCATTTACTTTTAGTAATAAAACCTCGCCCAGTATGAAATTTTCGTTTTTAAATGGCATTTTTTGCCGCAACCTTATGCCTGTATGCGTTAAAATCTCTAATGACAGATGAAAGGCAGATTTTTTCCGATGTCAGTGAATAGCGAACACCTCTTCTGTTTTAACGTATTGATTTTCAAATTTATTAATTAAAGAGAAATAGCCTAATATGTTACTCGTTGGGGCTAACTATAGATTTCGCGTATTAGCTAACATCAAGAACGATTTGAGAAAAACTGATTTTCATGATATATTTTTAATTTTTGGAATATAGATTTAAAAGGTGTCATGCGTGAAAATACAAACAAAACAGTTTGTTTCTTCCAGTTTAAAATTTTGCTTGTGAATAAGCATCTAGTTACTTGATTTATAAAAAAATATTTTTCATTTCCGGTTTATGTTCTGCAATTGATTAAAGAGTGTTTTGAAACTATTTAATCGAATGACATTAATTTTCCGTTAAAAATTATGGTTCTGAAACTATACCATTCCTGATGTTCGAGGTAAACCTTCCGTTATTAGCGATTTACAGACTAGACTATTCCACTATGAGTCATTTGTTTATCCCTCCATCTATTCCTCAATCATACGAAGGTTTTGTGTTTCAAGAATAATCCAAACTTTTCAAAAATTGAATTATTAAGTCTTCAATATGGTTTGATTTTCATCCCCTATTGCAGTAATTAAATCCAACAATATGAAATATTTGAGGGTAAAGCATGCCCTCCAATAAATTTTATTCCAAGAGAATTCTGCATATAGGGGTGTCAGTAACTGTTATTTACCGAATATAGTTTGGCAAAACGTTATGATAGTTACTCGAAAAGCCACGCAACTAGCTGTTAGTCTCTTACGAGATTTACTGGGTATATTTAGGGCAGGAAAAGTATGTCCTTTTTATTAAACTACCTCATCATTTCCATAATTTTTAAGGCCAAAATGTGACATAGAGCTGAAGCAAAAATACTTCGAGTTCCAAGAAAATATCGGGAAATAATATTAAATATTAAATGTATGTTTAAAACGTGTGTTGACGAGAAGGTCCATTGGTCACCTCCAGAAGTTATTTCTAGAAGGCATAAGTGCATTTATGTATAATAAATGCGAATGCACTTTCTATTAACTCAATTAATATAATACATTTCAATTCTTATGCTCCATATTTTGGAGAAATTTTCATTCTATAATGCTAAATACTGACTAATTTATTTTTTACAATTTTCATTACTAAAATGAGCCCTTCCGCATTCATTCCGTGCGTTATATTTAATATTTTTTGCAAAATGCATGGAAATATTCAATTTTAACTACTTGGATATAATTAAACCGTATATGAAGTTTGTTCAAAACATAACGAGAATTTTTTCATTTCGCGGGTTTGGAGAGTCCGATTGTCAAACTTTTTTTATCATGTTGGTATGCATGCCCCTGAAGTATGATAAAACTTTCAGCTGTTTTCATTGTGGACTTTGTCAGTGACAGCCACTAAGTATAAACGTGTTTTATGAGCTCGGTGATTTTCGTTTGTTAAAAGAAATGGATCAAAGAATTTGTATCAAATTTTGCGTAAAAAATTAAATAAAGTGTAGCAAAGTGTGTGAAATGTTACCAAAGACCTACTATGGTGACTACTACAAAGACCTAGTATGGTGAGTCTGCTAAGAGTATTTCAAGAGTTTACGAGTGGTATAAGCGTTTCCAAGAAGGCCGTGAAGACCATGAAGATGACGAACGCCCTGGACGCCCCAGCACATCAACAATCGATGAAAATGTCAAAAAAGTGAAAGAAATAGCTATGACCGATCGCCGAATCACAGTTAGAGAGGTCGCTGATGATGTTGGCATATCGATTGGATCATGTAATGACATTTTTTCTAATTTTTTGGGCATGAAACTCGTGGCAGCAAAATTCGTTCCAAAATTGTTGAATTTTGAATAAAAATAGCGGCGAATGGAAGTTGCTCAGGAGTCACTAAATGAAGTAAACGACGATGCAGAATTACTGAAACGTATTATAACAGGTGACGAAACATGGGTTTATGGTTATGCCGTAGAAACTAAGGCTCAATCATCCCAGTGAAGGCATTCTGCCTCGCCAAAACCTAAAAAGGTTCGACAAGTGCGGTCGAACGTGAAGGTTAAGCTCACTGTGTTCTTCGATTTTAATGGCATAGTGCATCATAAATTCCTGCCGCCAGGTCAAACGGTTTATAAGAAGTACTACCTACAAGTTCAACGCCGTTTGCGTGAAGCGATCCGAAAAATACGCTCTATGAAATACGATCTTTGAAAAAACATGGCTTTTGCACCAGCTCACACTTCATTGTTTGTTCGTGAATTTTTGGCCAAAAACAATACTGTAACGATGCCCCAGCCTCCATATTCGCCAGATACGGCTCCGTGTGACTTTTTCTTTTTTCTAAAAATTAAGAGAACCTTGAAGGGCCGTTGTTTTACAGTCGTAGATGACATGAAAAGCGCATCGCTGAAAGAACGAAAGGCTATCTCAAAGATCGAGTTTGAAAAGTGTTTCGGGGATTGGAAGAAGCGCTAGCTCAAGTGCATAATCTCCAATGGGGACTACTTCGAAGGTGACAACGTCAATGTATAAGAATAAATAAATATTATTGTCCGAAAAATTAAAATTATCATTATTTTTTTAATACACCTCGTATATGTGTGACCTACAATTCTCTTAACATACTAGAAAATGTCAATTAGGTCTGTCTAGGTGCCCTAGATAGAATGTTTGTCCTTCCTAATTTAGGAAAAGTTCAGTATACGTGTATTTATGCATGTTTATATATATACACACATACATGCACACACGCACACACATTCAAACACGAAAACTCGCCGTATGGTACACGTTCACATAGAAAATAGATACATGGAAAGAGGATAGGAACACATCAATGACGAATACAGGATTGGAGAAGGTGGAATCTAATAGATCACAAGCGTAAAAATATTTCCTTGTCTGGGACTTGAACACTGGATATTTCGACTTTTCAGGCCGATACTCTAATCAAGTGCCCCTATTTTTTGGCCACAATATGGCGTTAGGGAGCTTTTTCACTTACTATAGGAGAAATGGACAACACATGAGGAAAGAATACTATTATACTTTCCTCTTGTGTCGTCGTAAAGCAATCATAAAAGAAAAAGAAAAGGTGAAGATTCGGGGCACTTGGTTGCATAAACCCCAAAGGATCTCAGTGCAAATTACGCTTCTTCGATAGCAAGACGTGCCTGTGTTTACTAAATGTCTGATTTAGCCGGCGACCGAGGCATCGGCCGCCGGGTTATGGAGAGCGGCACTGCCGGACTCTCGGAAATCGAGGTTCCGATCGTGTTTTGTTTCCAGCGGCGGTTGACCGCCTAGTTCTTTCCGAAGCGTGGAGTTTGACTTTCGACTTTCTTACGCCGGGAAGGCTGATCTCCCACTGATCTCAGTGTAAATTACGTTCCCTCGATAGCAAGACGTGCCTGTGTTTACCAAGTGCTGTTTTAGTCGGCGACCGAGGCATTGGCCGCCGGGATATGGAGAGCGGCACTGCCGGACAATCTCGGAAATCGAGATTCCGATCGTGTTTTGTTTCCAGCGGCGGTTGACCGCCTAGTTCTTCCCGAAGCGTGGAGTTGACTCTCGACTTTCTTACGCCGGGTAGCCTGTGCTTTCGTTTTGTTTACTGGTTCAAGACTGACCTTGACTGCTAGGCTCTTTTTTTTTCTGCAGCTGGGTACGTGTAGCGGGGAGGGAGTGCACATGAGTGTTTTTTCTCCTGTGGAGTGCTCATTCTGTTGGTCCGCTTTCCTTGTTCATGCAAGCCCGTTAAATTGATTTCTTTAAATAGCTGAGCGCCGTCTAATCACACTCGCCTTGGAAGTTGACGAGAAGGCGAAGCCCTCTACCCCGTTGGAGGTCCACCTCTTCACGGTAGAGTCGCTGGGCCTCACACCGAAAGAGATAGTGGTGATCCAATTTGGATACAATCGCCATTTGATATTCCAGAAGTTGGCAACCGAAGCTGCAATGACTACGATTTTAGACAATACTCTGCGGAAACTACCGTTTCCGTCTTTTAAGTGACCAGAGAACAATAGTAACTATTGACGAGACTTTCGGCTGCTCGTATAATGCCACAGTTCTTTTTCTCCCCGTGGAGACCCCGTTGGAAGACAGAACAAGCGAGTATTAACGTTTTGGTAAAATCAATCGCTCGCGGGAGAACAGGTGGGAAGGTGAAAAGATTGCGCCGGTGCTTACTGAAACCAGGGTTGTGCGAATGACGATCGAGAGAAATATCCCCTCGGACCTCCACATGGGCGGCAACAGGGTCATCATCATCTATGAGGGTCAGCGCAGCACTTGCGCCCTCTGCATCGAAGAAGGCCACGAGAGTAAGGCCTGCCCTCGGAACCAGAGAGGGAAGAGCTATGCTGAGGCAATGACGATGCCCTCTAACCGTAACGCCGCCGTGGAGATGGAGGAGCCCTAATTGGCTGTGGAGGAGATGGCGCGGTCGCTGCTACTAATCGAAGGTGCGGACCCGGCAGCGCCTATCTATCCCCAGAATCCCTCTCCGCGTGGAGAGAAATGTCAGCGGGAGCGAAAATCGTCAACGGAAGAAAGGGATTCGCAAAAGAAGGGGACAGACGGCTCCGAGCACCTGGTCTCTAATACCGATCTACTAGTAGCTCAGGTAACTACCACCTCGCCTAGTCTCACACAACCTTCAGCCCCCGTCGCCGTGACCTCGTCAAATGAGGAGGGATCGTCTTTCGCCCCACCTCTCCCCGCTCACGTCATCGACGTCCTCGCCTCAAAATCCTTGCATCACGGGCTTCAAACCCCCCGAGAACCGCGGGTGACAGGTGAGGAGGATGCACATGATTTCGATTGTTTCCCGTCCCCAACAGCTCGTCCCTCGGCCCCTTTATCATTGACTATATAGGAAGCGTCACCGAACCCGGAATTTGACACTCATACAAGTTTCGCAAAGATAAAAAACCCAGATACCCCATCGTCTTTCCCCATTGGGAACAGTCAAGGTTTCGACGAACTTCCCAGCGCACCTCTACAGACGGACCACATTCAACTATCTCCCCTGTTTTTTCCCGACCAAAACCCTTCGGCAGATGACCCCCAGTGTGCCACTCCGACCCTCCCCGGGACCACCTCCTGCCCCGTGGCGGCCCCCATCGGCTCCCGCGGAAAGCTGCCGAATTACCCGCTCTTCGTGCAGATCACGGCTTGCTCTTCCTCTTCGGACGAGGTCGGGGGGGATGGATGCGGCGAAATTCCGCGCCCAAGCTAGTCGACCCGACGGACGAGGTGTCCCGGGAAGCATCGCAGCACTCGTCGCCCGGGGTCGAGCCGCGACCGAAGCGACGCTAGCCACGATCAGAACTCTGGTAAGTGATGCCCGGTACCCACACGGTGCCGGACTCACTTCGTCCATTGTTGAATTGTTTTTTTGCAGAATGACTGAGCTATCATCGATAATTGCCATCCTACCATTGATAATTTCCCATTGCTAGTTAAAATCTTCGTCATAATATCTGTGAACCTTGCCTTCATTTCTGTGTTTTCACAGTGTTGGTGTTCAGATGCACGTGTATGAGTCTGTATGCATATGCTTATATGTGAGTGTGTGCGTGTACATATGTATATGTGACCTGTTTGATTGTGGCTTCCCCACCTCTCTTGTGTTCATCTTTTGGGTGTATTCCAACCCCTTTTCCTTATTTCTAATTCAATGTGATTGAATATTAGTTCGAAATATGGCGGGTTTTCGTGTTTGAATGTGTCTGTGTGTGTGTGTATGTACAGGTATGTGTCCTTATGTGCGACTGTGTGTATACCATTCTTACTACCACCTTTTTCCGACTATGAAATAACTCATCTGAGTTATTTCCACTTCGTCTCCTTTATGTAAACAACCTCAGTGATTTATTTACACTTCCCAGTGTTCCCTTCTCTTTCTTGACCATTATCTCTGGTGTTCTGCGCACCACGGTTCAAGTTATTCATATCACGTCATAGTCTTTCTTTCGTTGACGTAGCAAATAATCTTCGCATCTTCTTCTCTTTCTCCAACCTACTTTACTCCTCTCTTTTAATATCTTTCTTCGTTTATACTCCATTTTTCCGGAGAAAATGGGTATTTTTGGCGAGTATAAAGGGCCATTTTTAGATAGTAATATCCCCCCTATGTGAAATCTACAAAATATACGCAAAGAAGAAAAAAATACAAATGATTTTTTTTCTTGTAATATATGCTATTTTGGCGCTAATAAATTAATTGAAAGTATTCATATTCAGCCTTTCTTAAATTCTGGACGCCTACTTTGTGTACGGGTAATCGTAATATAATTTTAAAATTGCAATTTTAATTTAATTAGCTATGGCTATATAAAAGTGATTACATAGTTCTTACTAAAATTCATATAATAAACAAAGGTTTTATTATTCTCCATGCTTAGTTCCACGAATTAAGAAAAAAGTTTTGCATGTTGTGAAGTTACTCGATTTTGGGTTTCATTGATTTTGTAATAAAACAATTCATAAAAAGTATTTATTTACAGTAGTTTTGCTGGCGAATATAATATTTGAAACTCTTAACTTTGAAGTTAAGCAGTTGAACCACCAAAAAATCGAATTTAGATTCTGGACTATTCCCATGATATGTCTAGATTTGGGAATGGGGAATACCCATTCATTGCCCTCTTTTAAAATGTTCATTAGGTTAAGTACTATCATTTTTGGTTAAATTAATTCTGTTCTAATATGAAGCTAGTATTATTTTTAAGTTTTTCTGTTAATCTTCTTTCTTGGAGGAATGGATATTTCTCAAAAAACTAACATTTCATTTTTCCTCCTAACACTTTATTATCCAGTCACATTACGAATTTTATTTTGACAAATAAAGAAAGAAAGACGAGTTTCACTCATCTCGTTGAAGGTAGTTGCCCTGTCCTTGGAAGTCACTCTCTTCTTTGCGCTATCTTAATGGCCCCGTCACTTCTTCACCTGGTTCCTTCTAAGAGAGCTAGTTCTCACCGGAGTCGTAGCCTGTTTCTTACTAACTCTCCTGAATACATGTTCCCGTTTCCCAAGCACCTCACTCATCTTATCTCTCCGCCTTTCCTCCCTCAGGTTATTTCCCTCCCGACTTCCCGAGTGCCCAAATTTTCTATTTTCTAACTCCTTTGGACTATGCTAACAGAAGAACATATGGCGGTGTTTGGGCGTTGTCGGGTCACTCCTGATGAGTCCGAACGTGATAGTATTTAAAAAATAAAAAATTATTGCCGTCTATTTTAAGTTTTAATTACATTAATGAAACTTGTGAATGTAGGACTATTATTGAGGATATAGAGTTTTCCTATATTATGGCTGAAATTTGCATAGGTATGTACTGTATGTATTTTTTATGAGCTATTTTGGAAACACTACATTGCGTTTCGGTCACCAAAACACGAGTGAGTTGGGATGTTGATTATTGAACTTGTATTTTTCAATTACCGGTTGTTCACTCAACAGTGCCTTAACGATGAAATGAGAATATGCTTACACGATTAGGATAGGCCAATCTTTTATTAATTGAAAGTTATTTAATGATTACGAGTGCGTTTTGCATTGTATTGTTTCGTATTCAATCTTCTACTTTGGAAATTTCTACCATAGCTTTTATAGTACGAGAATCTTATTGTTGACTAATGCGTCAAATTCATATTTCCTACTGGATCGAGATCTCAGTGCAGGTCTCATTGAATTAGTAATAGAATGTTTGCCAAGTAGGTTAATTTCGAGTGCCGATAAGTTGGACAAATAAAGTTTCTCATTATAGGTATGTTGGCTATATTTTGATGGATATTTTGTTATTTTTTATGATTCACCCTTTTCCGTACTTGTACTTGTTGCTTAAGTTTTTCATTAGGAAGAAGTATAGAAAAGTATCTTGGTCGGAAGCTTTTTGTTAATACGGTTTCTTCAGTGCCAAATCTTACTACATTCAAAGCTGAGACACCACTCTTTCATTGGCAGAACCATCTTCACTTCCACAATGAGCAAGGAAAATTTCACTTATAGACTTCCCCCTGTCAAAAGGAGAACTAGTGGAATGGGCAATAGGCATAGTACAATAAGAACCTCTACGTCGTATTACACATCAAGCGTTTTTCCCCTACTGAACCTTCTCTAAAAAACTGTTTAAGTTCCAGAAGTGTAAATTATGATACCTGCACTACGAGTATTTATCTTCATTTTAAATGAAACAGGGTAATGAAATTTTTGTATTCAAAGTTCATTCCAGTCTCCCACCATATAATTCTTCTATTTTATGCACTTAAGGTCAGATAAAAAGAATATTTCAAGAAACTGTAACAGTAACTTTAACGGAGTCACCCGCTATGTGTGCGTTATAATGCAACCATTTCAGAGAGTAAAAATCATTCGCCTTGACCTGTGGCATTCGTAGTCGTGCGCGACGCGCCACAGTCCACGATGTTAATAAAGCCAATTTCCTGCCTGTGACATTGTATGTACGGTATTTCGTCATAACATCTTGTTCCTTTAAAGCCCCCAAAATTTCATAGTGTAAGAGGACGTCTCGGTAGCTTAAGTGGTTAAAGCACTCGGCCGGATATCGAGGGATCCGGGTTCGAATCCCGGTCAAGGCGAATGATTTTTACTCTCTGAAATAGTTGCATTAAAAAGAATATGGTGAAATATTACTTTTTCATAGGAGTGTTAAGGATTTATTTTAATTGTTGGAAATTTTAAGGTAATTTTTTTATTAAGGACGTTATAATTATAACGATCCGTACGGATTTGCATATATAGGTTAAATGTCAGCGTTTTGCATAGTTAGTTGTAATATTAACAATTCTGAACGCATTGGACATGACGATGCACGCCTTGTGAGGTTTTTGAATCACCTAGAGTTCATTCATTCCTAATATCAATGTAGTGGTAAAAGTAACTAGTTCCATCTGCAAAACGTGATAAGTTTTAAAGCTCTCAAATGAATCACTTAACTTAAAAACCGGTTAACTCATCTCAATAAAATTTTAGTCGGGCAAATTTTAGGCTTGTTTCTGTGGCGGATCCAGATCCTTGAGGAGGAAATGACAAAAGAAGGGGAATAAAATCGATTCGCCCGAAAGAGACCTCTGCGAGTAAACGCATTAGCACCCCGCCACGTTCTTGTGCTTCGACAGCGTGTTTATCTCCCGCCTTTTCACTCCTAAATCAAACTCTATCCCACCCCTTTCCACAAACTAGCATTTCCATTTTTTCACCCGTCCTGAACTCGTATGCCTCCACTGCCGCCATGTCCAAACGCTCTTGACTAATTTTAACCTTATTTAGCCCTTCCTCTTCGACTTAGTCTTGGCTTAGCATCCAAATTCACGTAATTTACCTTACCAAATAATGACATCTTTTATTCCTTATTATTAACTTCGGTTGCTGTTTTTTAATGTTGGCTATAGAAGGCTTTAATAGATGTTAGAAATGAATGGCGGGTTTAAAAATATTTTTCCCTCACCCACTGTGGTAAGCTTGTTACTCTTATTGAATTGAAAAGAATGCTCCGCATATAGGTTTTCAACATCAATATACTGCAAAAGTTTTCAGAACAGGGTGTTTAAAACCTTTTTCCATTTTTAAATAAATATAGTTTAGGAAATATGGAAGTAAAACTAATATATGTAATACAACGACCCTGGAGGCGACTCAGGCAGGCCGAAAAATACCACTGAAGCTAATAATTCATCATGGATATCAGAAACGTTCGAACACTTGATAATTTCGTTTACTGGATAACTAAATTTACTAGTTTGGTGGTAAAGAAAAGGTATAAAGATGGATGACTTTAGGAAAAATCGTAGATGGTCCTTGCATAAGGATTAAAGATGTTTTGGGACCCTTATGAGGGTATGATTAAATTTCTGGAGACTCAAAGAATAAAAGAATTCTATCCTGTTCTAAGTGAATACTTTTTAAACTACAAAATTTCGAGGTATATCACTGAATGAAAGCATTTGCGTAACTGTGGTAGTATTTTCCGCCGCCAATCAAACAATTAAGAGTAATGAAATGTTTTATTTTGTTTTTTCAATTGTCTTAAAAATGACGTTAAGTATTTTATTTCCCATCGAAACACCACAAGATCAAATAGATTACTTCAAAGTCGCCATTGATTTAGATGTCTTTGAATACTTTTATCTTAGAAACTTATGGATAACCGTAAGCTGTATGGATAACCAAATCACAAGTAGAATTGCAATGGCCTCGAATTTGTACTGAAAAATTCAAATGGATAATTTTTCATTCTGAGTTAAAAAGTAAAACTATCCTTAGGGTCTATCGTTTTGAATACCCATTTTTTCTGTTATTCTTCTAATATCGAGGTTTTTAACTAATTCGATATTTGAGTTAATATTATGTCAAATGAGTTTTCATCGCCAGCAGTCCAATTCAGACTTGATCTTTGTACCCAATGTGAGATTTTATATTAATTTTTTTTTAACTCTGCTGTTTCTCTCTTAAAACCTCGTTTTTAACCGTTCGTGGTTTATGTTCCAGCGTTAAATGAAAGAGGTTATCTGTTGCTCGTAATTTTTGGCTTGAAAATTGAGGTTCTTTTCATTTATTTATAGACCGACCATATCTACCGTCTAGGCCACTAAAAACTTTCCACTCCTCTTCACTCTGCCTCTTCTAGGAATCAAGCCAGCACTCATACCCACCTATCAACTAAACTCTTCCTTTTCTCATCTGCATCTTTTTCAATGTCTTGATTTCTTCCCATTCTAAGTCCTTCTCTTTCGTGCGCAGAACCCGCCTTAACAGAGGAGACCTCTACCCTCTTCCATTCCTAAACGCCCTGCCTTCAATTATCCCTCTCCTCCTCGTCTGCCCCTTGTTTGCTTTCATTGAAATCCCCTACTCTCTTCCTACGTACCGTCCCCAACCGACCGCCACCCCACTCGGGATCACCCTCTTATTCATCCCCCGACTACCCCCTAGCCTTAATCTCCCTCCTCCGTCCCCTTCTCCTTCCCATCAGCCCCCTTCTTTCTTTCTGCACTATCTTCACTACGCTCAATAAACTCAATTTACTGCCGACCTTTAAAGCGTGTCGTCTGCTTCTGTCTCACCACTGGTGCCTGCGATGGCGCCTCCTCTACTTCTTCGCCACCAGCTTCCCCCTCCAACAACCTCTCCCCATCTTTCCTCCACACTTCTCCCTTCCCCTTTAGAGTGAGAGATTCTGGATCCCACCGCCTGTGTCGCTGTCTATAGCATCACTCGACCCTCCACCCGTTTTTGTATTCCCTTCCTTTCCCGCATTTGTGAGTCCTCTGTTCTTCATTTTTGGAGGAAAATCTGCCTCGTATTCCTTGTATTTATTTCTATCTCTCTCTCTCTCTCTCTAACCCCCTTTACCATTTCACCTCTTCCAAGGGCTCCTTTGATTCGTCTATTCCGTCTTATCCTCCCATTTCCGTCTCCACATCCCTTCCGTCTCAACATTTCTTCCCGCTCCCCAACTCATCCTCCCCTTTCCTCTGACTGTGTGTGCGTGTTTTTTCCAGCTCGGTGGGCCCCGCAGGAGGACGCCATTTCCTTCATGGAAGTCGGATATCAAGTGGTGGGGAGGGATGGGGTGAGTGGGGAAAAAACAAGTCCGTGAAAAAGATGACTTGAATAAATAAGCTGACACATTTTCCTACTCTCTAGAGATGAGTGGTTTAATTGGTATTCGAGTAGCCGTGCCATGCGATAGGTGGAAACACTGAAATGAGATTTTAATTAATAAACTCGCAACGCTTTCTTTCTCCCTTAATTGGCCGTTTCCAGTTCTCTATTTTTTTCCTTCATTAGGTCCCCCCTCCCCCATTCTCTCTTTTGCTCTCTAACCCATTCTCTCCCCCTCCTCCCATGTTTTTACTCGGGGGGATTTTCATGAGTTCATTTTCTGGATTTTCTTGAGGCAAAGGGTAAAACTTCATTTTACGCCTTAGCAGGAAATTTTGATTTGCTTTCTTAAAAAGTTTTAGTCAGAATAGGAAGTGATTTTGTGTAGGACGTCTTGTAAAGAAAAGAATGGAATTTATTTAAGTTTCTGGAATGTTCGTAATAATCCCCTGTGACTTCACAGGATGGAGCCTCTAAGAGTTGGATAAGCTGGTCCGAAGAGATTTTTTGCTTTTGCATTACCAGGTAGTTACCATTGATGGACAATTTGTTTTCGGAGCATGCATGCGTATAATCTGCAGTAGCTTCATCTCACAATGAAGGAGTTAGAATTTATAGCTTTGTTGAGGCATTCTCCAACCGTCAATTTCTTAGTTTTGGCGGAATTAATTCATACTCTGTAATTGGCTAATTTTATGTCATTTATAACTGCACCTACAAACAGTATTGTTTCTCTATCTTTCAAACAGTTTTGTGTTATGGAAATATATGATAAAAATACCCTTGCGATTATGTACCAGTCTGCCACACTCCCAAAAACTTACTCTCCATTCTACATTAAGCATTTACAATAGCTCAGCGACCTCGAAGTAATGTTATTACTCTTTTTATGTCAACAACAAACCTAAATTTCAAAGCAATACGAGAGTTAAATGAGAACAATAAAATGTTATAGATGGCAAATTAAACAATAATGCCCAAAAATTACATTAAATTCAGGATAGGAACATTTTCATAGAAGGTATGATGAATTTCACATTTTTTTGTGAAATAATTACGAATAAAACACATATTCAGAATTTTATTTGAAATAGTCTGTAAGTGTGTTTAATTTTAAAAGTTTTTTTAGTGATATAACCTGTCATAAGTTATGATCAAAAATAATTTCAATGATACAATGGCCCTCAAATTTAAGCAGTTTTAACGTTCAGATTATAGTGAAAGGAATAATTGGAATTAAGTTATTTCTCATAATATTTTTAGGTATCATATACTCCCATTGCCGGTCTTTAGTCTTAATAAACGCCAAATATTTTAGTCATTTATTTCGCTTGAACACTTTCTCCATATATTCTATTTACTCTTCATGCGTTCAATTTATATTTCGTGATGTGTTAATCAACTTAAGTGACATTTTTGTTAATAAATAAAAGCCGTCATTATCGATTTCATTCTAACTCATTAAGCATGAATAATGGAATAAATAAATGCATTATGGTAGAGTTGAAATTTTTTCAACCAAAAGTTTATTTGTTACGTAGTTCAGAGAACGCATTTAAAGATATTGTCATAAAAAAATTAATATCGCAAAGTTTCCGACTGGTGTGTGATCATTTTGGACATATTTGATTCGCATCTCGACAAATGCAATCACTTTAGTAGTCGTAAATGCGTGCAAATGAGAACGTTTTTATTGCTCGTTGGAAACTGGAATGCTGGATGGGCTCGGATAAAAGATAAAAGTGAGACTATGTTTTCTAAACGTTTTTGGAATATTAATTTGGCATTTTGAGTTAGATTCCAATATTTTTATTATGATTATTTATGTCTATAAATGTTCGCCAGTGAATATTATCTTATTAAATTGGGTCAAAAATACATAAGAGATTAATATCAAAATTTCAGAGTTGAAAAGTACGCCTCGATAGCTTAACTGGCTAATGCACTCGGCCAGGCTTAGAGGGACCCGGGTTCGAATCTCGGTCAAGTCGAATGATTTTTACACTCTGAAATTGTTGCATTGTAATCCATACGTATGATTCGCAGATGATACCGTTAAAAATTATCGTTGTGGCACCTCCCACAGCTTCTTTGAATTCGAAAAAATATGTAACTAGCTTTTGATAAAAATTTTCTCGTAACATATAGTATGGTGGTTGTTTTCAAAATTCATGTCTCATCTCTGATCCTTTCTCACTTCTCAAAATAATTAATTTGCGATTGCTTGTATCAGCATGTTTAATTCTTAGAAACTATTGAACAAATGTTTAAACTAATCGCTATTTTGAAGATGAACCAATGAAGAAATTTCAAAACGATATCAAATTGAATGTATCCTTTGACAAAAACGACCGTGTAAAAATTTATTTCCACATGAATTAACATATTCTAGCTATTTAAAATCTTATAGTAACAGGCTATTGGCAAAGAAAATACACATTTCAAATGAATGCTTTCAAATAAAATAAGTCTTTTGTGGAAAACAAAATAAGTGTTTTTCACAATAATTTCGTTGTTCGGAGAAAACCTGTAGTTACATTATTTCAGCTCACATTTTCAATACATAAAAATTCTGAGAAAATATCTCAGAGACGTTCCATGTAGTGAAAATGTCTTAGGAGATAATGTCATTGAGTTGAATGATATTCCGTTAAGTCCGTTCTATTTTGAAAAAGCATATGCAGAATATTTTTCTCATTAATTTTTCTTCAAACATTTTTTGTTTGAAAATGTCATTGAGACCATATTAGATCATCAAGTATCCATGGTCGAAATTTGTAAATTCACAGAAGAACGTAGTAAAAACGTGCATGTGTGAATAGTAAGCCAACCAGCCATAATGAAAACTATAGTTCATGATCATTTCAATGAAAATCTCCAGAGATACTGCGCTTTTGCAAAAGGGAGCTGCAGGGGCTCATGACTTGTTTTGATGTTTTTGGAGCGCATTTAAAACTTGAAACCTTGGTTAGTGGGAATACGAGAATGTAAAAATCCACACACACGTTGAAGAATATTTTTCGTAGTAAGTGTAGTCTGATTGCTTTCATTCCTTCAATGGAGGTCGTTTCTTTGAATACATTCATTAGGATAAAGCAAATTAATAGAGCCTTCGTTTGACCCGAGATAACAGAATTTGAGCCGAGGTCTCCGTGTAGATTTTCATTTATTACTTGGACGACAACTCTAGAATAAGATTGGAAACAAAAGTGTTGAATGATCGCTGTTAGAAATGCATGTACTGCAAAAATGCAAATGTATAGATCTGCATACGGCAGCCTTATCTTCCATTACGGCTGTGTTACCTGGAGTTTTATTCCTCCACTAGTAGATGGTTATTTTTACAGTGAATGCGAGATTAACTTTGGTTTAACATTAACAAGTTCTTACTTTCTACAGTGCAAACCGAATTATATAATTGATATCATACTTCAGCGCAATTTTCCAGTATTCTATTAAATATATTTCTCCCATGAAGACATAATAAATTACAACTTTGTATTCCAGGAGCCTGAATACTACTACTATTGCTATCAGCATTATATAAGGTTTTATATAATGTATTTAGAGTAAAAATATATAATATTTTCCAGTATTGCAGTCATCTAGTTGACATTGCTTTCAAACATGAAGAAAGAATGAATCTAACCTTAAGAGTCATTTGATTAAGTGTCTTCGTTTCATGTAGTATAGTTTAAATGTCCTTAAATGCCTTTACACATCACTCAAAATTTATCGCGTACTTTTGGAAAGCTGGATAAATGCTATGCTTTAAAAAACCGCAAAATATTGCTCCATTGCTTGTTTTCCTAAAGTTCAAAGCATAGCTCTAAACCCTAGAATCAACGTAATAAAACAGCATAAGCTATCCAATAAAGTGCTTGTAAAGTGGGTAACTCTACAACTCTTGTATGTTTTAAAGTTTATTATTATGACAGTGAAAACTTTTAAGGTCATCGTGAAGTTTATTTAAGGCATTTACTTCATAAGATTCATTTTAATGCACCAATATATGTATTTCTTTTCATTCTAACACAATTCTTGATAAAACTCGGGCATTAATTGGCAAAATTAATTTCCCGGTAGAAAGACAGGGAACTTCCATCTGACTATGCTTGCGTATGCAGTGATGTTCATCAGAAAATTTATCCCGATTTCGTTTCTCAGAATGCCCTACTCATATCAGATTTTGGTTATCCGTTTTCTGAATAGACGTTGATTTTTTAAGTACTTCTAAGAAATAAGTAATTAAAGTTATTGTAGATAATCCAAGAGCTTTTATGTATCAATTTTTTAGAAATTGAGTTTTTTGAGTGTCTTTTTATTCTATAATGTAACATATAACTCTATATTTTCCCTTTATACCTTTATATTATTCCCATGACATTTTATTTTTTTAATTCATCTTCAACTTAAACATTTTTTCTAAATATCTTTTACCAATTAATATTCCCTATAGCAAATGCTCCTCCATGGAAATACAATTGCTAGATTGTAATTTAATGCGCTTCATTTCAACAACCACTTTCATTAGCTGCTCTTGTTATTCAATTTTTTCTTCCATTTTTTATTTTGAAATTCGTATTAAGACGTAGTTTTTCGTGTTCAAATTAAAGGAAATTATAGAAAAACCAAAGTGCTTGCAAACTTGCCTATTTTATCTCTGTAATTATTGAGCTGAACTTCTGAAATGTCTTCATGGTATTTTAATGCTTGGAGAAAATTCACTTTACCAATGGTAAATTCCATTTCCAACACTAGATATCATCTGTTAGTGAAAACAAAGTGAACGTCTTTTATGCACTTCACACTTTCAGGCTTCACTTCGTGGAGTTATTTGATATCCATATTAAAGAAGTTTACTCCTTATGATTTCGCAAGTCGGTGAGTCACGTTGTAATGTAAAATACTCGGTTCTTCTCCACACCCACATTTCAAAAGCCTCTAATCTACGTCTATCCTCCTGATTCAGCGACCACGTTTCCGCGCCGTACCTACGCTCCATATCAGAGTTTTTACGTGTAAATAAGCACGGACCTTACCATTTATGCCTTGACTATATCTTTTACTCTGAAATATACGAGTAATATGGCAAATATATACTATTTATATTATATATATATATTTATTTATTTATTTATGTTATGTGTATATATTCCTTCGCCTCAAGCGTTTAATACACCAAAATCAACTTCTTAGGTGTAAATATACCATCAATAGGCAAAACATTCCACAATTCTTGACATATGGAAACAACCAAAAAAAATACTTGCACTATAACGGTTGCCTCCTGTATCACACCAAACACTCCATTCGTCATTCCCTTTACATAAAATTATCACAAAGATACACGCACAAATGAAACTCACACATTCTGAATTTTCGGTGGCCAAACCACCTTCCTATGGGAAAATAAATAACCAAGGAGACGATTTCAAAAAGAGAGGACGATGACGCTGGATGAAAGGGGAAGACGGGAAAAGGTTTGGAGAGGAAGAGTTTGGAGAGGAAGCCTTGGAGGTGTGAGATTGATACGGGAGATTTTGGGAGGAAAGGGGGGTTGAAAATATCTGGATGTTGGGGTAATTAGTGTCTGATATGTATCCCTGACTCATTCCAAGAATCGAAGAGCCAGATATACTGTATGCCTATTTTGTTGTTTCTTGAAGAGTTCCTGTTAAAGCATCCTCTGAAACCTTTAATGTCGTCAGATGTATTAAAGATATTTTATTTCTCTGGCCGCATGATACCGAAATCCCGGAAAACCTTCATTTCCGACTTCAATGTTTCATCCTCTGTTTCCTCCGCCTCTACTCCAAAATCTCCTCCCTTGATGTTAACATATCATTAATAGGTAGAACATTCCACACTTCCATACATATGGAACCGACCAGCAAACAACAATATTTACACAATATCAGTTACCACCCGCAACACACGAAACACTCATTTACATATTCCCTTTCCATACAAGGACATTCCGGCTCCATAGATAAATTCCTCTCAAAACTGCACCATTCCACCCTCCAACGAGGTTATTCTGAATTCCTCCTAAACAAAAGAATCCGAGCAAATGCTTTTAGTCCCAAGCCTTCTTCCACCGAAAAAACCTACCTCCTTCCAATGTGTACCGCAAATCGCTCCCAAAATCTTCCATATCCATCCCACACTTCCAAACCTCCCAACTTTTCCTTTCCTTTCTTTCACTTCCACTTTCCCTCTCAAATTTTCCTCTTCCAAACCTTTTCCTGTCTTCCCCTCTCATCCAGCGTTCTCGTTCTCTCTTTTTGAAACCATTTGGTTGGTTACTTATTTCCAAATAGGAAGGTGATTTGGCTACCGAAAATTTGGAAGACGTGTGAGTTCAATTTGTGTTTTTGTATTTACTGACTTTTAATAATCAAACCACTTTACTTTTCCACATAAACTTTTTAATTTTTACAACCCAGGTTTCGTTATAGCATAACATCATCAGGTTTATGTGTGGAAAAGTAAAGTGGTTTGATTATTAAAAGTCAGTATGAAGATTTTCCACCAAGTTACGCCAGAAACTGTTTTATTTTTGTATTTATATTTGCTAGGGCTATCTCGCTTATCCGTTTAAATTATCATTTACATTCTTGAGAATTTTCTTGAAGATATATATATATATATCTTGAAGAAAATTATATATATATATATTTTTTTTTTGTTGAAGAGGGTAATAGAGGGGAGAATGTTGGGCAAGCGAGGTAAGGGTAGGAACAGGATAGGGATGTTGGACGGGATGAAGGGAGGAAAGAAGTACACCGAGATGAAGAGCGACCTGATATAGATTAGTGTGCTAGGTGGGGAGTCACAAAATGTTTACTTGATAGTTGTGTCCATCCAAAAACCTACCTTAACCGGTAGATTACCTAATAATAAATATTAAAATAGGCGGGGAAAAAATAGAGCAGGTAGAACAGTTTACATATCTCGGAAGTGTTTTGGACCAATACGGTCAAATTGGTAGGGACGTAAGGAGAAGAATTGCGCTAGGCAAGGAGGCTTTCTCAAGGAGGAGGGAGTTGATGACGGGGACGTTGAGTAGGGATATTAAGACAAGACTCGTAAAAACTCTGATATGGAGCGTAGCTATGTACGGCGCGGAAACGTGGTCACTGAAGCAGGAGGATAGACGTAGATTGGAGGCTTTGGAAATGTGGGTGTGGAGAAGAATGGAGAAGGTGAAATGGACCGAAAAGAAAACAAATGAGGAAGTAATAGAGATGGTGGGTGAGGAGAGGGGTTTGTTGAGAGAAATCGAATGGAGGCAGGAAAAATGGATGGAAGGCGTATTGAGCGGTAGTGGAATGTTGAATAGGGTAATAGAGGGGAGAATGTTGGGCAAGCGAGGTAAGGGCAGGAACAGGATAGGGATGTTGGATGGGATGAAGGGAGGAAGGAAGTACACCGAGATGAAGAGGGACCTGATATAGATTAGTTTGCTAGGTGGGGAGTCACAAAATGTTTATTTGATAGTTGTGTCTATCCAAAAACCTACCTTATCCGGTAGATTACCTAATAATATATATATATATATATATATATATATATATATATATATATATATATATATATATATATATATATAATCATTAACATGAATCAATAGACAGGAATGAGATTTCTATCCTTTTTGTTTTTCGTGTTATTTTAATTAGTGTTCCTTATGATACTGCCAAAGTTCAAAAATAATTTAATATATGGTATTTTCTTCCTTTTAATTTTTTTTCTCACCCAGTTAACCATGTATTAGTTGTTTTGTAGATGCACAATCGAGGTAAATAATATGCAAATTTTATACTAAATGATACACTTTGTCCGTTTCATAAAGAAGTATTGAAAGCACATCTGATTGACTGAAAACCTAGATTGCTTTAAAAAGGTATTATATTTAAATATAATCAGTTTATTCGTAAAAGTTGTTATATTTTGAGCTTAACTTACATTTTCCAATTATGGCGAATTTATACTTAGCTCAATAAATTTATGCTTGATAAGTAAATTACACAAATTATACGATGGAGAGGGAAAATAATTGATATATAACATTAACTAGGAACTGCGAATAAAACATGTGATAAGCTGCAGCTCTAGAAAGCATTATTATCTTGGACAATAAAATATAATTAAAAGACCGACACTGAGTAAAACCATTTGTTTTTCTAGGTAAATCTGACATTAGTAAGATATCATTTCATCCAAAAGTTAAGTACATTGGATAAAAATGCAACTGTGCATTTACTTTCGGAGGAAAACGTTAGAGAAATGCTGCAATGTAAGATTTCCCTACATATTTATGTAACGTATTGAAAAGTGATGATTTTTTCAAATATTACAACACATCTCAGAATTAGACTGTAGGTTATCAATCTCCTCCTCCTCTTACTAGCTATCACAATCTTTTAGGAAAAGATCTCTGGCAGTCTGCTTTGGAACACGGTGAAAATAATCTGCAGAGTTACTGCTGTAAAATGCCCGCGTGCGAGTCTTTTGAGGAAATTTGTATAAATTATTGGTGAAAATTTTATGTAGAGATATGCTTAAGTTCCGTGCCCGCAGCCAAAAATGTAATATTGGCTTCTAGGAAATTCGTTGTATCAGTACTCGGAAGGAGTGGTGCATTAATTCCATTGGTTTTTAGTTATGCAGAGATTTGATTTCTTACTGCACGTTGCGGACTAAATACACATCCGAAAGGCAGTCTCACTCTTCTAAATATATAATTAATTTGTTAATGGAAATATTATATTATTTTGTGAAATTGCCTCGAGGGTTCTTCGTTTGGTTTTCTGTACGTGAAATTTCCCATAGAACAGCCCAGCATGCAATGCCAGCATCCAAAGCCTTGCAACATTCCACTCGATTTTCATTGTAACAATGTAAATTGGAATCTCAAGCCAGAAGTTCTCTATGTTTCCCAAAAATTCTTGCAATAACCATCCCATTTTATAATGTGCTATTTTCATTTAAGGAAGCCAACTTTACTACCCGGAATATCTATTGAATGAGATTAGACAAAATTGTAAAAAGTTAACTTCTACGCTATAATTTAATGTGTTTTAGTGAAATAATCCCTTTTTGTTAAAAATAAGATAAAATAAAAAAATAGCAAATTTTCAAGTACCAAGAGCGTTACAATCTTTGAGACTTTGAAGTAGATGCTCATCCCAATAATTTAGGAAAACTATGCACAAACTCTGGCGATGATTTTGACGACTTTAAATATTTGATGACATAAGTTCACCTAATTTTAGCACTTGTAAGTTGAACCTACACAATTCAGTGCCTGAGACCCTACAACCTCCTCTTCTCCTTTCGCGTAAGGAAAATATATGGTTGTTTGGAGGACATGGAGAACTCGCACACCATGATTCGGCACCAGGGCGGCATCATGTTGTTTCGCATTTGGTGCACGGGATTTACGTCTCTTTGTAACCATTTACATGAGGACGCATAATCTTTTTCACACAGATGAGCATAAAGAGAAGCTATGCCAGAGATGTCTTTATTTCCCCGGGACTTGGGCATTCTCCACCCACCGCTCTCTCTACCCCCAATCCCCTCTCACTCCAACTATCCTACTGAACCTCCGAGGCCGACTTTCTCGCCCTCGGTAATCCACCCCGAAACTACGTACACTCCTCGAGTCTGCACTCCATTCCCATCCTCCTTACCCGTATTCCATGCCTAAACCGTAAACCCGCCTGACTCCATTCGTTTATATCCTTACCCGTCTAATTTAAACTCACCTGCCATGTTCTAGAATCCCTGCCAAGCTCGCCTTTATGTCTACATGGCTTTTTATGGGCATGGACATGTTTTTAGTTGCTTGTCATTCAGGATATCACCTCTTAAAGTAAATTACCCATTTTCCCTTTTTACTCTTTCCTCCTACAATATGTATATGTATATACATATTTTATGCATATATATACATATATATATGTTTTTCTGTATAAATTATATATATATATATATAAATACCCTCCCATAGACTACAACCTTGTCGTGGTGGAAGGGCTTGTGTGTTCCGATGACCCCTAGAGCTGTGCTGGCGGGAGTAAATATAATTGCTCCTGGTAGGGTCACCCATGCCAGATAGGTCGAAGGTTAGGAGCCAGACGAAAGGTTGTCCACGCAGCGTCTGTTCCTCAATGAGGCGGCTGCAAAGGCGTCTGACCCCAGTGGGGCGGCCATTGAGTGATGGTGTCACGTTAAAAACACTATTGAGGAAGGCAACGGGAAACCACCTCAATTATAATCCCCATGAGGATAATGATGGACGAAAAACAGAAATTGAGTCCTGGCAACTACGGGTGTGTCGTGCCCGGCAGCGGGGGAGGCAAGGCTTCCGCGGTCGTCATCCCACGAAACCCTTGCAGGGAAGAAATAACAGCAGCAGGACAGAAGACTCAGAAGAAGACGAAAGTAGTTAAAATAGGTACCTGGAACGTCAGGACAATGTTGAGGAGAGGCAAATTAGAAAATATTAAGCGAGAGATGGCAAGAGGTAATATAGATGTTTTAGGTCTCTGCGAGGTGAGATGGAAGGATAGCGGGGATTACTGGAGTGACAGTTATAGAGTGATATACAGTGGCGGGGACGAAAGCCAACGAGGGGTTGCCGTAATATTAAATAAAGGGGTACAAGGAAGCGTAGTCAACATTACGCCAGCAACAGATAGAATTTTACTCGTAGAGATTAAAGCAGAGCCGACGAACTTGGTCATTGTTCAGGTATACATGCCACCGAGCAACCACAAGGGTATACATGGAAAATGCCAGGTGACTCAGATAGGTATCAGTTAGATTATATTATGGTTAGGCAGAGGTTTAGGAACACTGTGATAAATTCGCACAGTTTCCCAGGAGCAGATGCGGACTCTGACCACAATTTAGTTGTTATGAAATGTAACGTCCGTTTCAGGAAGATAATGCAAAGGCGGTGGGTTAGGAAATGGAACGTTGAAGTATTAAATGGATTAACGAGGAAGGAGTATCAGCAGGCTGTAGAGAAAATAATGGATGACGGTAAAGAACTGAGTACAATCGAATAAAAATGGGAATGTATCAAGCAAGGGATATTGGAAGCAGCGAAAGACACTATAGGAACCATTAACGGGAAAAGAATAAGGAAAGCATGGGTCACGGATGAGATGATTGCAAAGATGGATGAGAGAAGAAGATGGAAGAATGTAAACACAGAGTTAGGCAAAATGAAGTACAAAGAGTTAAACAATAAATTGAGAAAGGCCACAAATAAAGCAAAAGAAGAATGGTGGAAAACGCAATGCGAGGATATGGAAAGTTTACAGAAGAAGGGTGAAATTGGTGCTCTATACAGCAAGGTTAAGTTATCATCGGGAAGTAAGAAGGCAAGATCTGTGCTAACAGTTAAAGATAAGTGGGGTAGGGTAATAGTTGAACCAGGAAAAATCCAAGAGAGATGAAAGGAATGTATATAAACACTGTATGGTAAAGAACTTAGGCCGACAATGTTAGACATAGAAAAGGAGCATGACGTAGAAGAAGATAGCTTAGATCCAGGCATACTCGACGTTGAAATAGAAAGGACATTCAAGGAGATGAAAGCAAATAAGGCCGTGGGGGTGGACAACATACCTGTAGAACTGTTGAAATGTTTAGGAAAATTCGGGAAGAAGGCCCTATATGGACTGATTCGTAGTATCTATAAGGAAAGAATCTGGCCGGAAGATTTTGTGAGATCGGTATTAGTTCCTATTCCAAAAAAGGCAAAGGCTATATCATATGAGGATTACAGAACAATAAGTTTGATATCCCACGCAGCTAATGTTATTCTCAGGATCATCAACAAAAGGATAGAGAGTAAGGCAAATGATTACTTAGGGGATGATCAGTTTGGGTTTAGGAAGGGAAGAGGTACGCGTGATGCCATTGCAGTAATGAGATCAATAATTGAGAGGAATATAGAATACAATCAGGGCGTTTTTGCCTGTTTTGTAGATTTCGAAAAAGCGTTTGATAGAGTGAATTGGGAAAAATTAATGCGTGTATTGCAGAAAATAGGAATGGATTGGAGGGACAGGAGACTGATCCGCAACCTGTGCATGCCTCAGACTGCTCAGCTGCGAGTGGGGAACGGAGAGTCCGGATGGTTAGTGTTAGGAAGAGGGGTAAGGCAGGTTGCCCATTGCCACCGGTGCTGTTCAACGTATACTATATGTGGAGGAAATGATTAAAGAGGCATGGGAAGAACTGGGGGTAGGAATGAAAGTCGGAGGAGAATTCGTAAAATCGGTTAGGTTTGCTGATGACCAAGCATTAGTTGGTGGCTTAATCGGGTAGGGATTCTAGAACTGTTAGGGAAAAGCATTCGTCAAATGATAGCTGTGTGAACTTGCATGTAAAGGGATAGGAAGAGAAGAGAGTGAAGCAGAATTACATGAGTAGCGGTGATTGCTCATTCGGATGGATAAGGGGGTAATGCATTCGCCTATGTAGAATGAGGTGCATTGTTTGCACGATAAAAGATAGATAATATTTTTTGAGAGGCAATTAGCGTGGGAACGGGGTGAAGGGACAATGAGGGGATGTGGGGAGAGGGGAGCAGATCTGATTAGGAGACATTTTTTGCATCGGGGGCGATTGCAGGTAGGGGAAATATGTGGAAATTTGTCGGGGCGGGGTGTCAAAGGGTTGGTGGATCTCAGAAGGTTTCTGAGATTGGCTGGTCGTCTGTAAGCGACAGAGGGGCATTGGGGCAGTATGGATGTGGTCGCGTCATTTTCATGTAATATAGGATAAAGTTCTTTGAGAATGGTTTTCAGTCTGTGGGATCCGGGGAAATAGGTTGTGCAAAGGTACCTTTGCGAATGCATTACCCCCTTATCCATCCGAATGAACAATCACCGCTACTCATGTAATTCTGCTTCACTCTCTTTTCTTCCATTCCCTTTACACGTAAGTTCACACAACCTATCATTTGACGAATGCTTTTCCCTAACAGTTCTAGAAACCCTACCCGATTCAGCCACCAACATAGAGGTGAGAACTCGCGAATCCGCATACATCCTATATTTCCGATCCTTTAAAATTCCCACCCTTAACCGCCATCTTTAATTTCTTTCCCAACAGTCTCTTAACCTTCCGTCCCCCCTCCCATCCCCAGGCACTCTTCCGTCAAAACCTCTCAGTCTGACCTGAATAAGGCCTCGGATTAGGCCGAAAGCTTAAATCATCTGCAGTGTGTGTCCTTTTACGTGTTATTTGTTTTATTCTGTGTTCTATTGTGCCGTCCAAAAGTTATATTGCTCTCGTGTATATATAAACCATAAACACAGTAATCAACCCGAAGGTCGGTTTAGTAGGTGAGGGTAGAGCTCACCCATGTACCAAGCCCGACGGCGTGTGAATAATGACACATCAGGGTAGGGGGGCCAGTTCCTTTACCTGTGCCGGTTATGGTTTCCCAGGAAGATCTGGTACCCGAAAAATCAACTAGTTTGGGTGGAGCTGCAGGTGCCCAGAGTGCCTTGGCCGGGAATCGAACCCGGTACCCTCCGGTCAGTAGTCCAACGCTCTACCCACTGGACCATCGTGACCCACATATATATATACATTATATTTATATTGCGTATGTGTATATATTAACACACACACCCCATTTTTCATCACTTTCTATTATTTTACCATATATTAGATCGAGGGATTGCGGTGGCTAACGTACCGGTTTGCCACCGAGAGGGGTTGGTTAGAATCCTGCAGATGGCAGATATTGTTCAGCGTTATATCGATCCCTACTTGAGGTGATTTGCGGAGAGCACTTTGAGTGTATACGTCGTCCGTTGGATGGGACGCGAAACTGCGGACCCTTGGCGCTTTTTGTTAAGAGTAGGCTAATTCAGGCGCCGGGTTTCCCTCCTCTCTTCCTCCTTTTCCACCCATCTCTAATGATGCAATAAACCTTAGCTGTCGGTCGCCTCCCTTAAAAAACGACTACTACTTCATTACGTCATTTTACTCGCTTTTTTCTCATTCACCGGCACGGAGAATGAGTACTTTCACTTATATTTGCTCGCTTCCTGAATCTTCTCCTCGGTAATTCTAAACTCTCTAGATGTCTTCTCCTCTTACGGACACCACCCCTCCTTTCCCGCTCTTCTTAACTTGTTTATGTATCCACCCTTCGGGGAAGAAATCACCATAAGTGTCGAGATTAGAAAGCGGTGTCTTCTCTTAACTCCATATGTGCTCACCTTTGTGAATGATAGTGCCTCTTCCACGAGAATTTTCCATAATTTAGATCAGTTACATCAAAGTGTCAGCGTAGAAAGTGGAAGGCACTAAAAGAAATCATTCGTCGGTGTTGCGTAACACTAGTGTTTTATTTTGGCTAACCATATGCATTGCCGTTTTCAGTGCCGTCTAAAAGTATTTCAACAGGTATCAGTTCTAGGAAATTCATATTTCTATATCAACTTTCATCAAAAGGCATTATTAATTATACTAATGTTAACTCTTGTGCTGGAATAAATTTGCACCATCTGAGTTATCATTAAATTAATTCCTAAGAAAATTCTTTTTCTTATTGCCCCTACTACTTGGCCAATTTGGTCGATAATTCCTCTGAGATAGGTAAACTGTTCCACTAGATACAGTTTATGAACTCCTATTTTAGGATTTAACTTGGCTTTCCTTTCTCTCAAAAAGTGAATTGCAGTTTTTTATTTTAATTGATTCTCATCCAGTACCTACCGTAACGTCTTTTCAATTCGCTCAGCGATAGTTGTAAGCCCTAGGGGTAACAGCAGTTAAGGCTAGATCATCCGAAAATCTGCATTATTTTAGACAATTTCCATCGAATTTTATTTCTATCACAGTTTCTTCCCGTGCATTTTTGAGGATTTCCTTCACTTGTACGTTGAAAAGCCCAAATGATAATGGGAGTTCAGGTCTCACCTTCCTTCCTAACACTGCCCATCCCGACTCACATTCGGCCACTCACCGCTGAGTCATCCGAGGCATAAACACTACGCGGATTAGTCACCTATCGCTCTTAATTACTTTTTTCTGTATTAATTCAATAATTTTATTCAATTAACTCTATATATCGCACCCTTAAAATCCAAGAAACACAGAACTAAATTCTGGTTAATTTTTGTATTCCAAATTATCACTGACTTCATTGTTGCTCCGCCATCACGCGTACCTATTCCTTTTTTGAATACCCACTGGTAATCATAAAATAAAAGGAAACGTTTCAGGCGTGATATGGTTGAATATCATGATTAATTAAAATTTTCAATTTTCTACAAAATAATTTTTTTTAATGCGACCGGTTTCGATGTAACTACAACATCTTCTGGTCCTTTACCAGAAGATGATGTAGTTACATCGACACCGGTCGTATTAAAAAAATTATTTTGTGGAAAATTGCCAATTTTAATTAACCACTGATAATCGCTTAAGTATACTTTTGCTTTCCTCTTCATTCACTTGTAAATTTTCATAAGCGCCACTCATCTGCGCACATGTCAAATCTATTGCTAAGTAGTTCTTCCAAATGGCTGTATTTCCCCTTATTGGGATGAGGAAAAAACCATGTTTTGACAAAATCTTTCGGCACTAAACCTGCCTCATAAATTATACTAATAATTCTATGTAATTATGACTTCTTACTTTGCTAGCTTATTAAATAGTTCCGCGGGAATAGTTTCTATCTCCACGGTATTATTTGATTTTAGTTCCTTCAATGCACTTTACATATCACCATCATGTATGCCTAGAATTAGGCTATAATTTTATGCCTCATATTCTCTACTATAATATTCTTGAAGAACAGAAGAAACGGAAATGAACGGAATTAGATAGAATAGTTACCTAGAATTCTAGGTCAACGTTGATAGCAGGAAAATTTTAAAATATAAAGTGAGAGATGGAGTGAGAAAATACTCTTAGAAATACGTATTTTTAGGTTTGTGTGAGGTGAGAATTAAAGCATGCCAGGGTTTATTGAAGTGACATTTATAGTGTAATATACATAGGGAAAGCTAAGAGGAGTGGCATTAATGGCATCCAACAAGATAGTAAGAAGCGTATTGACAATAGAGTAAATGGATGAAAGACCATAATTTGTAGGAGGGAAAGCTGACCAGCACACTTGGTCATTGTGCAGTTCAATTTACCACTAAGCAATGGAGAAAGAGTCGACAGGGTATGTGATCAGTAGCAGAACGTAATTTCTTTGATTTCTTAAAGTAATCATTTCTTAGTGATTTGATCGGAAGGTGATGGTGAGAGAAGGAAGAGATGGTGGCGACATAGAAGACTATAATTTAGGAACAAGAAATGACAGCAGAGAAAAAGCAATAAAATTTTGCAGGAGATAGGGGCTAATTATAACCAATATTTGGTTAAGACTTCATAGCAGCCGTAGATATGTATGGAAAATGCTTATTGATTCAGAAATATATCCGTTAGATGACATTGCTGCTAGGCACAGACGTAGGAATTCGCTCAATTTCTCGGAAGCTGATGCAGATTCAGATAATAATTTAATACTAATGAAGTGTTAAGTCAGCTTCAGAAAGAGAAACTACGGATGACTTTTGAGGTAATGAAACGGACAAGAATTAACTGGGACTATTATAAAGGAGTGTCAGCCGCCTGCTGAGAAAGTGAGTTAGGAAAGGGAGACGGGAACATTAGAAGAAAATTGGGAACATGTCAAAAACCGGATTTTGACCCCTGAAAACGAAAATAGATAGGAAAAGTAAGAAGAAAAAAGTATTTTCTTTTTTCTACTTACTTTTCTCATCTATTTTCGTGATTTATGTGATGTGGCAAACTAATCAGGTGAAACAAGCGTGGTGGATCGACGATATTTCCAGTTTGCAAACCAAGGGTAACATTAGTGCAATCAATAGTAAGTGGAAGGATTGTAATGTAAAGAAAGGGAAAATCCGTCCGAACAATCAACTATTTGTCGGGAAAATTTTTCATTGAAACATATTCCTTTTAAATATTACTATAACATACCACCAAACTATTCCTTTATCAAATGAATGTTGTTCTGATTTGTTCTGTAATTAGTCTTATATTGTTCACCTATAACGTCGAATTGGTGTAGGATCTTCGAAAAATTTAATAATAGTAGCGATTGAAAAAACTAATTTCTTGCAAAGTCTGTAGGGGTGTGTTTCATTGTTTTTACTACTGCTGTAGTACACTCCTTGAGTAGCTACGTTCGGTAGTACTCCTACTCGCTCTGAATAAAGAAGAATCAATATTTAGATCCATTTCACATTTAATGTGAACGCATCGAAACAATCTCAATCCTTTGAATAGAGATAATATAGATAAAGATAGTTCAAGATTAATTTTACTTGCATTTTGATGAACAACTAAGTAAAAATTTTGACGTTATCAATGTGTCGAGAGTATAGGCGTCTCTTTCATCAGGGGATGGACTGGTGTCATAACAAAATTATATTTCAACCTACGATAGGTGCATTATCGCCAAAACATTCAGAAACTTATGTGAGGGTTTTTTGTTCCCTTGTCTCTCTTTATTTAAACAACTTCCTATTTTCCATTCTTATGTTTCGATCCATCATCTTTTTTCCATAAGTGAGAATATATACATAGTATCACACGTGTCGTCCTAAAGTGAGAGCGGATCTTCTTAGGGGGTATTTTTCCTTTCCACCCGCTTGCAACTTCGAAGAATGGGAAACTTACTTCTTCATTCCTCTCTTCCATTATCACTCTCACCATACTCGATTGCCCTTGGTTTCATGCTTCCCATAGAGCGCCGTGGTGAATATTTTTAATTCACATCTCCCCCCGGAATCCTGTGATTCTCGAAGGCTGTACAACTATCCTCCTTACCTCCCTCATTAGATAGTGGCTCATTAACGGTGGAGGGATATAAGTCTACGTTGGGATTTATTCCTGCATTGACTTTTACCTAGAATGGTGGCCCAACGGGTCTGATACCTTTCTAATTTTTATAGTTACTTGTATTTTGGTGTATTTCTTAATAACTGTGACTATATTTGGCTAGCAGTAAGGTGTATTTCGTAGGTTTCTCGTCATCGTTAGTATACGTGTCCTGGTCGTTTGAATCGCATATTCTGGTAAATAACACTGTCGCAAACCAGTAAATATGCAAATGAAGGATTATGGCTTGGTGGAAAAAGTGGTGACTACAATGCTCTTGTATAACTGACCCTTAGGAAGTAGTATACATGGAGATTAGGCCATTTAAAATGTAAGAAGAGACGTGTTTATTTATATGCGTTTTTTGATGTAGCAGCCAAATTTGTTTCTAATAGTTTTCAGGTAATATCCATTACCTATCTATGAACATTAGGCTACCTATAGGAAATAAATCCTTACTCGTCATCATACTCTCATGCCGCCAAACAGAATGCCAACAAGAACGTCCTCAATGTGGATTTCCAAGGTCGTTCATTGATTAACGTTTGCCGTTATTGGATCTTTCTGTTGCACTGGAAAATCTCTTTATGAATCATTTTCAAGTAAACGCGGAACGTGTAAAGCAATATACGCGTTAGTATTTTGAAAAAAATGAAAACGTGAATCTCGTCACAGCGCAAGAGTTAACCGACAAAACAACTCGTTTGCAAAAATGGGCTCACGAGTTTTTGTCGCCACCAGGGGAGACGTAAAATTATGACTTGGTTAATTGGAATCGGTAAAGCCAATTATTTCCTGCATATCTGATAGAAATCAATTTCAATTGCGTTGATAGACTTCATTTCAATTTGTCACTCCTCCCTGGCGCACGACCGTCGAGTGCTTAAGGCAAGAGTGAGCAGACAGGAGGTAAGTGATTCCGACGCCACATAATCATTTTATTTTGGCCACTGATAATGCCATTCCGCCTGAACGTCCTCGTATTAAAACGGTGCCGCGCGTTTTCAAGGCAAGTGGAGTTTGAATGGTGACGGAAAAAGCTGGAAGGGAGAAATAGAGGCGAGTCGGGTTCACTGCATGCCATAACTGTTTTTTTAATCTTTTTGCATTATCGATGATGATGATGGAATGGTTCACAATCTCCGACTGGGAAAAATAGAGTATATTGCTTAAAATAGAAATATAATGAAGAGACATGATGCTGATCCGCAATCTCTACATGTCTCAGACTACTTAGGTGCGAGTGTTGAACGAAGAGTCTAGATGGACAGTGTTGCGAAGAGGAGTAAGAGAGTGTTGTCCAATAACGCCGGTGCTGTTAAACATATGCATGTATCTGTCAACGGATGTACCTTTGAGCGAAGAAAATGATGAAATATTCATGGGAAAAGCTGGATGAATGGATGAAAGTCGGTGGGGAATTCGTAAAATCAGTTAGGTTTGCTGATGACCAAGCTTTAATTTGTCAGTCAGTCAAGCTGTCAGCCATATTTCCCGTCCGTTTTTACCACGCTGCAATTGATAATCGCGTCACATTTAAATCTTTCGTGTTACTTTCATTATAGTCTCTGTATATTTATTTCGATATTTTGGAATTATGATAAAAGTATGAAACAGTTTGACACATTTTAGGGAATATTTTTGAAGAGTATAAAATTATTTGAAGGTTTTTATCTTTGTAGTCGATTGGAAACTTATTATGAAGGCAATTTCATTTAATGCATTCTCTAACTCTCCGGAAACTAGACACAAAATTCCTGCACGAATATATACATTTTAGTATATTTTTGCGCATTAATTTCTTTTATTATTGATTGATATTCTCATTTCTAAATTAACGTATTTCCATAGATTTTATTTTGCCTATATCATTGACCTCGAATCTCGCTTTGTGTTTTGATGTTGTGGGATGCGAAGTGAGTTCCCATTTTTTTTAACAATGCTGAATATCGAGTTTATCATAGTTCCGAAAAATTCTAACAGGAAGTAACATAGGCTTAGATATGTGGGGTAAACCGAGAACTGGTAATTTTATAACAAAGTTACACGATTAAGCTCTTAAGAGAAGTGTCGGATGATTTAGGAGGAAACAAGTCTGGTGACTAAAATTGATAGGGATTTAGCCAATTGAGAAACTAGCTACTGAATAGCATATTTTCAAGGCTGCTGTCTAAGTTAGATTACTGCTATATTTTTTAACCTTATAATTTCATTAATAAGTATGTGATAACTTAGCGGACTTCAGTCGTCACGGGGAATCGAAACGTGAGATTAGGTTAAGGTCCAGTGACCGCGCATTTGTAGATATTTGCATCATTTAGCGCTCTCCTTTATTGTATTCATGGCCTCATACAAAAAACAGCAATTCCGTTACCACAAAAGAGAAACTTATACTTAAATTATAATTTTACATGTAAATATATTATAATCCAGATAATCTGAACTAGGATATAGATTATTTTGAATGAAAGATTTTAAGGAGAAATCATCCATTTTACACAGAAACTAACACACCTTATACTCAACTCTTCATTCACATATTTTAAGAAATTCTACGCATCCATAGTAAACAGCAAAGAGAAATACAGGAAAAAAACTTTTTATTGATAGATCTTGGTAAGAACTAACCGATTTGCTGATTAAAAAAACAGCAATGTTGTAATCCCAATAAATCTACGTAAAACTCACTTATTGTCAGCTCTTGCATTCTTATTTTTCAAAAGTGACGTTTATTACTATCACCCTGTACACTGTCACCCTCAGCGTCTAGGTAACAACTAGTTATACTCAAATGCATGCACTTTCACTAACCTTCTGTGTGTTGTGTCAAAACCCTTCCCGCATGACCACATTGGAATGCCATTAAGTAATGTAGTGCTCTTTATAGTATTGTTTGCTCTGCTTTTGGTACCCTAAATTTCACCTTCCATCCCTTTTCCCTCTCCGTGGGGGAGCCCTCCTCCTACCTACAGCGTTGGGCCAAATTCCTCACCTTGGGTAGGAGAGCGTTTTATGTTGCACGTTCTTGTGGTGGTGGTATTTCGCCTTGCTACTTACTAAAATCTACCTTCACGTTCTTGGATAAATTTCTTGCTGCATCCTTAAATACAATTATTTGTTATTATTAAGCATATGTACTTGCATGCTTGTGGAGTGAAGGGAGGTAGATTTGTATTTGCATGCGTGTAAAATGATAGGATGTTTCTATGAATGAATGCACTCCTGTGGATTTGGGTTTGCAAGTATGTGTTAGTTTTGAATGTGGTTTTTCTTTTTTCCTTTTTTGGATGGTGACCTAACACCCCCCTCTACACGCCCTTGCGGCGGCTTTCGGGGTATTATGTAGATGTAGATCAATGTTTGGTTTTCTAGGAAGATGTTTCTGCTAATGACCGTAAAAACTGGTAATTATGGGATTGGATTTGGAAAACCTATCTAATACAGGAAAACCAATCTAATAGAACCTGTATATTTGGAATACCAATTTTAGGTAAAAGTAACGCATACACCTAAAATATGTGTTTACATTAATTCATATGATTATAATAGTATTAGTAATTTGTATTCTACTCTTTAAGGTAAGTTTCGAGTGGATACGTATTGGGTATCACTACATTTCTACACCTAGCATGACAGTACATCATTATAGTCCATATTACAACTATTAATTCTTTAATTGCGCATAAAATCTCCTACGAGTATCATTGCCTTCTTTCCCTCCCATACTTAGCCTATATAGATTGGTTTTGAATCTATTGTAAATATTGTAGCTAGAGGAGAAAACGGTAAGCAACCATTCAGAATATTCTCTTGAATTTCATTTCAAAGGAAACAGCGATGTAGTTCCTTGTTATAACTTGGCATAGATAGAGAAAGGGTTGAGCATACTTGCGTTTGGTAGGGAATCGAAAAATATTTAATTTAATATAAAATTCCTAATTAAAAGAAAATTTTATGAGGAACTTTAAGAAGATCGGTACTTTGATGATAAACTCTCTTCTGTATAGCGTAAGCTCCATTCTAATACTGTTCTCCTTTGGCGGTCCGTCCAATATGCTGACCGCCTACTCAATAACGTCAAATTGCCTTTTTTTAGCCAGCAGTGAATCCGAGGAACTGAGCTGAATAGAAATTAAATTAAATACTTTCACCATTACTGCAAAAAATCTCATTTGATGGAACTAATTCAGGATATTGAAGGTTTTGCTGTGTGGCTGACCGAGATTTCAACGACAGATATCGTACAAGAAATACCATGACTATGAATCAGAAAAGGGATTTAATTTAGTAGGTCTTTTGTGGATCTCAATGGCGTTATTGTCAAGAAAAACAGCAGTAATACAAGGGGTCTTTCTTTTTAGATTTTATTTATTAATGCTTTCCCTTCAGAAGCTATATCAAGCTCATAAAATGTCTGTGTTTCATTGTTTGACAAAACGTGCAGTAAATTATCATCCAGTGACCAGCTCAGTTTAGTACTATTTATATCAACAAATACTGCTTTGATTTTTTAAATGAATTTTAGCAGAAGTTGTATGTTTGAGAATACATGAGAAAATTAGAATTCCATTTAGCACGCTTATGATATTATTAAAACCAGTATGTCGATAAATATTTATCGGTTACCTATCAGGTTCCCTGAAGAATAAAACTATTTCTCTAATTCTTTTGAGAGCGTTTAGTTGCGAATGGAAAGCTTAATAATAGGCTACATTTTTATCAACATTGGAGGTATATTTGATGTCAACAGATTGATATGATGAATAGAGGTATTATTATCATTAAAATATGTTTTCCACATTTTCATGTACCAGTATTTATTAAAATTTTTCCACATGAAAATAATAATTGTAGGTAAATTTTCAACATTTGCAAACTTGGTACTAATTACTATTGACTAAAAATTATGCATATTTTTCACTGATTTTAATTCTCAATTGCTATAAAACCCATCTGTATGCAATCTAACGATATTGTTCTTGCTAAAAAAAATTAATTTTAACCCAAAGGCTATCAAACCAATGCTGCCACAGAGCAACGTAAAAGCAAAGACACATCGATCCTATTTTCACTCATATCATCTCTTTAGTTCATCAAAGTTTGTGGTACAATAAGTTGATATAAAATTATATTCTATAATTAGTGAGTATTTGATTAATCAAAAACGGTTGTAAAAACATAATTCCTATTCAAAAATATAAGAACCATAGGATTAAGTTCAAAATCTCACTTAGCCTTTCCCAGGTCATCTTCAGTAGTTTCATGAAAAGTCAGAGGAGCCCTCCTTTATCCGTTTTTAAAGTCAGTTGGGTAATCTTAGATGAGAAATGAACCGGCCGTGCTTAAGGCAGGATTTGAGTATAACGGTATCGTAGTATGATAGGGGGTTTTGTGAGTGATTAATGGTAACTCAGACGTAAAATTTAACGCATCGGCAGAGCTGAAGTTCCTACTTCGGTTGGCTTGTTTTAACAAGTTTATCAATTAAGGGTACTGAGACAGTATTAAATAAAGCAAAGCAGTGCACTCGGTCGCCGGGGAGCGTCCCACTTCGATGATATATATAAAAATAAATTAATATATATATATATATATATTATTATTAGGTAATCTACCGGTTAAGGTAGGTTTTTGGATGGACATAACTATCAAATAAATATTTTGTAACTCCAAACAAAACCCAATCCGGCAACCCAAACTACATCAGGTCCCTCTTCGTCTCTGTGTACTTCCTTCCTCCCTTCATCCCATCCAACATCCCTATCCTGTTCCTACCCTTACCTCGCTTGCCCAACATTCTCCCCTCTATTACCCTCTTCAACATTCCACTACCGCTCAATACGCCTTTCATCCATTTTTCCTGCCTCCATAGGATTTCTCTCAACAAACCCCTCTCCTCACCCACCATCTCCAGTACATCCTCGTTTGTTTTCCTTTCGGTTCATTTCACCTTCTCCATTCTTCTCCACACCCACATTTCAAAAGCCTCCAATCTACGTCTATCCTCCTGTTTCAGTGACCACGTTTCCGCACCATACATAGCTACGCTCCATATCAGAGTTTTTACGAGTCTTGTCTTAACATCCCTATTCAACGTCCTCGTCATCAACCCCCTTCTCCTTGAGAAAGCCTCCTTGCCTAGCGCAATTCTTCTCCTTACGTCCCTACCACTTTGACCGTATTGGTCCAAAGCACTTCCGAGATATGTAAACTGTTGTACCTGCTCTATTTTTTCCCCGCCTATTTCAATATTTACCTTAGCCTTTTCCTTTTTGGAAAATCGCATAACCTTTGTTTTATTAATATTGATTCTCATCCCATATTTATCGCATTGAACCTCCAATTCACTCAACAATGCTTGCAACCCCTTGGCTGACTGAGCAACTAATGCTTGGTCATCAGCAAACCTAACCGATTTTACGAATTCCCCTCCGACTTTCATTCCTACCTCCAGTTCTTCCCATGCCTCTTTTATCATTTCCTCTACATATACGTTGAACAGTACCGGTGACAATGGGCAACCCTGCCTTACACCTCTTCCTAACACTGCCCATCCGGACTCTCCGTTCCCCACTCGCACCTCAGCAGTCTGAGACATGTACAGGTTTCGGATCAGTCTCCTGTCCCTCCAATCCATTCAATACACGCATTAATTTTTCCCAATTCACTCTATCAAACGCTTTTTCGAAATCTACAAAACAGGCAAAAACGTCCTGATTGTATTCTATATTCCTCTCGACTAGTGATCTCATTACTGCAATGGCATCACGCGTACCTCTTCCTTTCCTGAACCCAAACTGATCATCCCCTAAGTAATCATTTGCCTTACTCTCTATCCTTTAGTTGATGATCCTGAGAATAACTTTGGCTGCGTGGGATATCAAACTTATTGTTCTGTAATCCTCACATGACGTAGCCTTTACCATTTTTGGAATAGGAACTAACACCGATCTCACAAAATCTTCCGGCCAGGTTCCTTCCTCATAGATACTATGAATCAGTCCATATATGGCCTTCTTCCCACCTTTTCCTAACCATTTCAACATTTCTACCGATATGTTGTCCACCCCTACAGCCTCATTTGCTTTCATCTCCTTTAATGCCCTTTCTATTTCATTGTCGAGTATGCTTGGACCTAAGCTATCTTCTTCTACGTCATGTTCCTTTTCTATGTCTAACCTTGTCGGCCTAGGTTCTTTACCATACAGTGTTGTTATATATTCCTTCCATCTCTCTTGGATTTTTCCTGGTTCAACTATTATCTTACCCCACTTATCTTTAACTGTTATCACAGATCTTGCCTTCTTACTTCCCGATAATAACTTAACCTTACTGTATAGAGCACCAATTTCACCCTTCTTCTGTAAACTTTCCATATCCTCGCATTGCGTTTTCCACCATTCTTCTTTTGCTTTATTTGTGGCCCTTCTCAATTTATTGTTTAACTGTTTGTACTTCATTTTACCTAACTCTGTGTTTACATTTTTCCATATACATAGAAATATATATAGTTTCCGACTCCGAAAATTTCAGAAGATATGTCTTGTATCTTTGTTAGGTGAGAAAATTTTCAGATCACCCTTGTATATTTACCGATTAGGTAAAACCACCTTAAAAAGCAACATAACATTTGGACGGGACATAAGAGTACAAAATAAAATCAATAAAATATAACAGGACATATTATAGATTGTTTGAGCTTTCGGCCTTCTCTGAGGCTTTCTTCAGGTCTGACCAGCGAGTGCGTTATTATTATTGTGAGTTATTGCCCTTCTATTCTAATGTTTAGCCTAGAATTTGTCTTTCTGGAAAATCACATTACCGTGGCCTTTTTGAAATCAACGAAACATGCTCCTCCTGTATTCCTCTCGATTAGTGATTTCATTACTGCAAAGGCCTCATGCGTGCCTCTTCCCTTCCAAAACCCAAACTGATCCTAAATAATGACCATAAGTAATCAATCGGCTTGCTCTCTAAGCTTTTGTTGATGATCCTGAGAACAACTTAAGCTGCATGGGAATTCAAACTTATTGTTCTGAAGTCCTCACATATCGTAGCTTTTACCTTTTCCGGAATAGGAACGAACACTGATCTCATAAAGTCTTTCGACCAGATTCCTTCCTCATAAATACTACGAATCATTTCATTTTGTCTTTTCCTACCACATATCCCTAAACCTTGTAATACTTCCACGGGAATGTTATTTACCCCCGAAGTCGAATTTGGTTTCATCTCCCTTAATTCCCTTTCTATCTCATCGTCTAGTATTCGAGTATGCCTGGACCTGCTGGTTTCATCTATGTCATATACCCCTTCTATATCTAAGCTTGTTGGCCTAACTTCTGTACCATACAGTTCTTATATAGATTCCTTCCATTTATCTTGGAACTTCTGTGTTTCAACCATTATCTTATACGATTTACCTCTTACTATTAACACAGATCCTCATTTCTTACATCCCGATTTTTAGTTAACCGTGCTGTATAGCCCACCAATTTCAGCCGTCCTCTGCAAACCTTCCGCGCGCTGCGTCTTCCACCATACTACTTTTTTTATTAGTAGCCCTTCTCAAATTCCTATTTAACTCTTTCTACTTCCTTCTGCCTAACCGTGCGTTTACATTCTTCCATTTCCTTCTCTCATCTATCTTTCCAATCATTTCATCCGTGATCCATAGTTTCCTTGTGTGCGTGTGTGTATGTATAATATATATAAAACCATAAACACAGTAATCAACCCGAAGGTCGGTTTAGTAGGTGATGGTAGAGCTCACCCATGTACCAAGCCCGACGGCGTGTGAATATTCACACATCAGGGTAGGGGGGCCAGTTCCTTTCCCTGTGCCGGTTATGGTTTCCCAGAAAGACCTGGTACCCGAAAAATGAACTAGCTTGGGTGGAGCTGCAGGTGCCCAAAGTGCCCGGGAATCGAACCCGGGACCCTCCGGTCAGTAGTCCAACGCTCTACCCACTAGACCACCGCGACCCGCATAATATATATATATAATGTAAATTCACTGATAGTCATAACAAACACAGAAACCAAAACACACAAAAGAGGGAAAGTAATATATAATATATAAATATATATATAAAAGTATATATATATATATATATATATATATATATATATATTCACATAAATCTAGCTATATCATAATATTGCAGAAAAAATGAATGCAGGTCCTATCAGTCGGCATTGGGATGTTGAAAACGTATTGAGGTGAGAATTTTAGACAAACTAGGAAAGGAAAGAAATTAGATAGATAGATATTCGTCTCTATTTTGGGGCGAGATTGAGACTATTAGCTTATACCAATGACGGCATGCTGTGACTGCATACTGGTTGTATGTGGTTGCTCTGTGATGAGGGATAACGAGTTTATGTTTACCTCTGGTATTTAGTTTATGTATTTTGTGAAGGCTATTGAAGGCACAGTTAAAATACCGATGGGTTTGATATTTTAATATTTGGAAGAGTAAGGACAGTATGTGAAGTTTCCTTCGAGAATACAGAAATAACCTGTTAAGTTTATTAAAATATTCTGTAATATGATCTGTAGTTTTAAAATTGTAATTGAAGCGTGCGCATGAGCAGAATGACCTTGTAGTTTTACCGACAGCTTATTTAAAAGGTCTTGATACGCTACTGTATGTCACCATAATCAAAGTGAGGAATGATGGGAGAAGAAACTATCGCTGTTTTAATGTGATGAGCATAACATGCTGATATTTCCAGAGGGAGTGGAGGGACTGATTGACAGTTGCGCAAGTTTAAAAAAAATGTGATGATCATGAGAAATTGCAATCTATGAGGATGCCTAGATTTGTAACAATATTCTTAAATTGAATGAGTCTACAAGAATAAGTCTACTTGAAGATACAAGTTGAGTGGTTGAAATACAGCGATATATTTTAGCAGGGATAAATTATTCTTCCCAAATCTTGTCTCAAAAATACTCTTAGGGTATAAAGAATTAACGTCGCAGCATATTATATTTAACTCTTGATAAATATCAATTTAATTGTTTCACAGTCTGAAGGAAAATTGTCAACGGCCTATTTCATGGTAAACTGGATATTATCATTTTTGATGTCTAAAGCTGCAGAAAGAAATTTGCATTTCAGCATGTGAATTATGTTAAAAACCGACGAAGGAGTTCTCTTTATTTAACGATTGCGGAAATATGACGGAATAGGCATATACCAGGTAAACGAGTGTGATATTGAGCGAGGATTCAGCTCCTTAAATAGCTGTTTCCTGTTTTTTGGCGGAGACCGGAGTTCATTTCCATATTTCTTTTTTTTGACACTCCTTGCGTCATAAAATTAACCCTCAGTGAAGTGAGTTTTAATCTGGCTTTTGTTCCCATTCCAGGTGAAAGTCATTTAATTCCATTCTCTCCCGCGCATCCTACTAAACTCCGAGTGACAATGCATTACGTCTCACTGGGGCTCAAGTAAATCACTCCCGAGAGAGGGATCAAATATCGATGAACATGTACCTAACCTTTTACTGTTCGCTTCCAACGCATTTAGTAGCGGGCTCTTTTGTTCACCCCCACCGCACACTGTGGAACACGCTCGCATATATTTGAGTCAGTGCCGATTCGACAGAATCGGTTTGAATTTTCACCCGCCATTTGCCACGAAAGAGGTTTAAACTCTCCCAAAACCCCTTTCCCATGTCTAACCGCTCTCCTCATATCTCCCATCCCCTCATCACCATTCCTTCTCTCGTCTAAGCCCGCGGAATTCTCCCTTTCCCTCCTCACTCCTCTCTCTCCCTCTATTCCACTCTATATCCCTCTCCCCCCCTTCCTTCTTCCTCATTCTTTGCCTTTTTCTTAACTCCCTGTTTGCAGCATTAAATTCTATTTGCATGCGATGTTATTTCTTTGATCTCTCTCATCATTCATGCGGGTTTCCGTTGAAAATTAAATATTAGTTAACGTTGAAAATAATCAATATTTAAAAGGTGAATCGACTGAAACTGGTTTTAATTTATGGCATAACCATTAGATGCTGTCGTAGATGGCTATTTAATCCATTGCGTTTACACTAAGACGTCTCTACTCCTGTGGTTCATTGAGCTTTTAATCAGAGGAATCTTCTACAACACGATGGAACCATACTCGTACATGGTTACGCCCTTTCAGGGAAACATTACTCCTTGCAATTAATTTGAAGATACCTTTGGGTTAAAGGTATATCAGTTTTTAAAATGGTAATTTTTCATGGGGTAACCATGGTTTTTTGTTGACATTTCAGTCGGTATTCAATTAAAACCCTCATGCGGGGGTCAACTACTTCTCTGAGGAATTACTAATAGTTACTTAGGTACTACGTAAAAAACCAATGAGAGGTAAAAATGACGGTGCAATCAATAAATAGACTTAATTTTTTTTCCAAGTGACTAATGTGTCTATTCATCTGGCTTCTTAATTTTGGCAAGCAGCCTAGATTGTCCAAAAATCTTCATGAAAAGCAATTATGGACCAGAGTTGCTAATGACCAACATCCTCTTAATGATAAATTTAAGAATTTTACCTATACCATTGTTAAATTCTTACTATACCTCATCTTGTAGTGGATAACCGTTTACATCACGTAGTATAATGAAAACTAACTGGGCTAAATGTTTGTACTAACATATCTTGAAAATCGGGGTTTACTTAGTGTAATGGCTGATAAAGAGTGGTTTTTCAATAAAGGCGGGTTTTCAAACTGTGTATGGGAGTGAAGAGTGACGCATAGGTGATAAAATTTTATTTACAGTTTGTTCCTGAAGGTCTAATCTGCATGTAAATCACATGAAGTTTCTCATACATTTAATTCACGTGATACTTCCAAGATGGTATTCCAATATGGAGATCGCTCGACTATTTAACAAGCTGCCTTAGTTAAATTCCGGGTGACGCCTCTATGCAACCCTCTACTCCACTAAAATAGTATCATTTTTTAAGTTCCATTGTAGCTATTGAAATACACACGTTTTCCACGATGTTTTGTTAAAAACAAACTTGCGGCATGCAATGTCTAATTTTAAATCACAATTTTCCTTTTTGGTCAAGTTAGATTCATACTGTTTTGGCACTGGAGATTAATATATATCCACATGGAATGAAAAAATGTCTCTTTTCCCGTGGAAATTTTAGAGCGGAAATATTGACATTATATATGATTAATTAATGGGATTCTACTCCACAAAAACGTAACTCCGTAATTCCGATATAAGATTAAGCGCAACTCCACGGGAAAGACCATGTTATGATGTGTTCATGTAACACATTGTGTAGAAATTATCTCATTACAGTAACAACCTTGATGATATTCAACCAAGTTGATGATAGCACTTGAAAGCCATGTGAATTTAAACTCACGTGAAATGGAGTAATATTCCATTGTACGTCACCTGGAACTGGATTCTAATCACTTCATACGAAGGCAGTTAGAAAGGTTCACGGAATCATCACCAGATGTTATTGCTAGTACCAATACTTTACCATGTAATAATAGGTAATTCTTTATGAGGAAACACGTAACGCGTCAGTGCTCTGGGAAGATATCTGTGATGCGGACGCCTCTCTATTGTTGTTCCCACGTAGTGATTTGTGAAGATGGACAAAATTGAGATTCGAGCTTTAATTAAATATTTTTAAATAAAGGTATGAAAGCAAATAAAACTCATGTCGACTTCAAGAATTTTTCTCGGGTTTCCCACCGGGTCAGGTTGATGAAGTGCACCGACGTTTCGAAGGCTGACTCTGCCATCGTCTTCAGGGTGAAGTGCAGAGCAAGAGAGTATATATACCAGGCCTTTTTCTTGCTCTGCACTTCACCCTGAAGACGATGGCAGAGTCAGCCTTCGAAACGTCGGTGCACTTCATCAACCTGACCCGGTGGGAAACCCGAGAAAAATTCTTGAATACCCTACGCCGGGAAAATCTGAGATCATTCCTCATGTTGACTATCAGAACAATCTGAGGGACCCTACTCTTTCATATTCCACTGTTGCCAAATGGACAAACGACTTTAAGTTTTGTCAGGACACCTTATCTGTTTAGTGATCGGCAAAAATGTTCCACTACCCGAGATTTTATTGCAAAAGTGCATCAAAAAGTCATGAAGGATAGCCGGCTGAAAGTGCGAAAAATCGCTGAAGCTGTCGGGATGTCATCTGAACGGGAATATCCCATTTTAACAGTGGAATTGGATATGAGAAAGTTATCTTTTAGAATGGTGCCGCGACACTTCAAATCACAAATGGATCACAAATACATCAGAATGGCGATTTCCGACCAATGTTTGACCCGTTTTAAGATCAATCAACCAGATATTCTGCGCCGGTTTGTAACCACAGTGGAAAATTGGGTCTATTACTATACCTCAAAGACAAAATAGCAGTAAGAACAGCGGAAAAATGTTGACTCACCAACACCAAAAAGGCAAAGACGATATGGCCGGTGGGGCAGGTGATGGCTTAAGTTTTCCGGGATGTGAAAGAGATTCTGCTAACAGATTATTTTCCCACTGGTTAAACAGTTACTGAACAAAACGACGCTAATCTTCTGGTCCAACTACAAAAAAGAATACATAAAAAAGGCCAGGATTAGCTAGGAAGAAAGTCATCTCTCATCAAGACAATGGATTCTCATACAAAAGTGTCGTTGCCATTGCAAAACTACGTGAACTAAGATACGAATTGTTGCCAAACCCGTCTTCATCTCCGTCTGAATTTTTTCATCTGATTTGGCTCCATCAGATTTCTATTTCTTCTCCAAGCTCAAATTATCCTCGGTGGACTAAAACTGTCTTAAACAAAGAACTAATAGCCGAATAAGACGGGTATTTTGCAGGCCTAAGGTAATCTGATTTTCAAGATGGAATCAAGACATTGAAAAATCACTGTACCAAATGCATTAATGTACAGGGCCTTACATTAAAAATTTTAAAAACTTTTAATGATTAGTAATTAATTTCTATTTCTTTCCGAGAACTTTTCAAATTGCCCTCGTACTACGTCGTAACTTATCTTGGCTCATCCTTATATTACTCTATCCTACGAAGAGAAGGGACCGAAGAATATCTTCATGAAAATGTTGCATAAATGGAAAATATCTTGATATTCACGAAACTATCGACATTTCAAAGGTAGGTTTCATGGAATTGGCACACAAACAAGGAAACGAAATCTTGTAGATGTGGGACGGACACAAGTGAAGGGACACGTATTGGTTATTTTGTCATCACAAGACCGTTGATATCGGATCAAAAGACAGTGAAGGAATTACATGAGAGAAAATTCATACTCTTTCTAATCGAGAAGGATATTTTATGCATTTAATTTTTAAACTGGATTATTTAAATGTTAAACCTAAGTTTAATACACGTAAAGACTCTCTAATTGAAGTTTTAGATGATATTTGTATCGATACCGTCTATTCGAAGGCGCACCAGTGGTTCAAAGGTATTATGGGGGACAGGTGAATTAATGATTTTTGTTTCGACAAACTTCAAAACATACAAATAGACTTTAACACTCAAAGACCTCAAGGTATCTTGAGATTAGGGTTTTTAAAATTTAGATGGATGAAAAATAGGAAATAGAATGTGTTAGTTGATGCAAAGGAGGTATTTCCTTGGTGAAACATATATAACTTGAAGAAGAGAGAAACGATCAAAGGGAAATTGGCCAAAAAATGGAAACAGAGAATAATATTTCATGTTGAATATTAAAAGGTTGACACAGAAGGAAGAATACTATATGAAGAGGGAAGAGGAAAATACAAAGAAAAATAAGAATATTGGGGGTCATGGATGATAAATTGAGGAAGCCAGTAGTTAAAAAATTATTTTTACCATGTTTAAAATGTTCAGAAGGCAAGCGCGGATTCAAAGCGAGGGGATGGGGTGAAATGTCTCCACTTGGATCATTATTATTTCGAGTATATTAATAATATTAATAGAATCTGAAAAATTTCACCCTTGGAAATACCCACATCTTAAGGTTAATTGGCTTAATGGGGACAGAGTATTACCTCCATTTACTCGCGCAGTCCCAATTATAAAGTTCCTATATCCGATTTTGAGGTCCAATATTTGTAAAAAGGGATATAGTACCATTACAATACACTTTTATTAATAACCAATTCATTCGGATTAATAATAAATTGCCGCAGTTATTTACAACTGATTGGTTTACAATTAGTTAAGTAAATCAGTTGTTGACTACGTCGAAAATTTGTTGATAATATCAGTTCAAAAATGTTACGTCCATTTCTGAATTAACAAACAAAAATACCATATTTATATCACACGAGAAATAAATTATTTCGAAAATGCTTTCTCTATTAATTTTTTTATTTATCTCATAATTTTTTTAACATTTATTTTACATTTTGGTTGCTTATGAATATATTATAAGTATACTATACCTTTCATAATACGAGGGATAAAAGTTTTAACTTAAATATGTTGTAGAAACTCGACATTGTTCTCGTTCACTTCGTATCAATGCAGCTGTTCACCTCGGTTTGAACGATAGAGGAGCTCACAGAATGTTCGAAATTGGCAAAATAGGTAAGTGTATTTGTTAAAACATGAAAAAATTATGATTTAAACTATTCTGTGGAATTTTCTCCGACATACTGAGTCATTCCGCCCCACTTCTGGCTGGCAACCCACCGACAGCACTCTGCATACTTCACTCGACTCCCACCATTCGCCCATCCTCTCGCGTCTAAACAATGTCCCCCCTCCTTTTCCCACCCTTCCGCATGGATGACTGCAGCTCATTCACTCGATTGGCGGAAACGCACGATCATCACCTTCCATTGTGACGATTGCGAACGGCCGATGCGGTCGGCGGGGGTCCGGGGATGATGGTTTCGGGGTGGGGGCCCTGGCTGAGGGTTAAAGGGGGGAAGCAAAGGCCCAAACGGAAGATGGATAAACGGATGAAATCTCATATGGAGGGAACGAGGGAGGTAGATAAGGGGCTCACCGGATAGCGAACAAATGATGGGGTTCACTACCTATTGCCTGACGCAGGTCTTTGGGAGAGCGTCGCGAAGGGAGTATCTACAATCTATCATTCCAATTCTTTCAAAAATTTTATCATTATATTATGCTCAACTTGTTCCCCTTAGATACATGTATAAATGCCTTTGAGTAACTTAGAGGTTTAGTGTTTTTATGAGAACGCTCGTTCTAAAATTCATTGTTGGGGTACATATTCACAGAAAACATATGGGAGATTTATTCTACATAAACATATTTCTACTGGAAAATCCTAGGCTGAAAAGTAAGCTACTTTAAATGTTTCTGCAAGTTTGATACTTGTACTAAAATCGATAGTTCCATAGGCTGTCCAAATGATGTGCACAAAGGGCTTGGGCCCAACGATAAAATACTTTATATCCAACAGTCACGCCCTTTTGAAAATTCCTGTGAAGCTAAGGTTGTATTATAGGCAACGAGTTAAATCACCCAATGCAACTTACCTCCTGAAAAAGGTATTTCTCAAACATTTTGAATTCTCGTATTATCTTGGGTTTTATCTCGAAACAAACACTACTCAACAGGTTTTATAAAAACTGGTAGAGTTATAAGATCTTTGATATAATGAATTGGTGATAATGTTCACGACTGGTGTAAACCTAGCCCACGGGGGATGCAAAATGTAATAATGTAGTTGGTAATCCTTTAAATGTCATGGTTTAGAAGTGCTTTGTCTGTTCTTCTTGTGATGCATGTATATCTATGTCATTTTAGATATTATTATTAATAATTGTAAGATTATGTATCATATAGATGTAGACGTCATGACTGACATCTGACCAGACTTGACCGTTGTCACCATGAAAATTGCCTAATTGCAACGATAAATTCTTAAAAAATAAATATATTCTATTGCCTTCTCTTGTACGTAACTTTTCACCATGCCAAATATTATGCGTTACGCCGCTTCATCAAGAATAGGGGCCAATCAAAGTGTGAATATCAGCATTAAAACTGGCAAGCTAATGATAAAACAGGTGTATCAATTTTCTTATTTATTATAATTTAGAATAACGAACTTCAAAAATGTTACGTAACTAAAGTAGAGATTATTTGCGTTTCGATATTTACAAACTGACGGAAATACTTTTGGGCTAAGAAGGCTCTTTCAACTCCCACTACTAAGCATCTTTAGTAGTGAGCACTTTAAATTTTACATACATGTCTCCCGCTTTTCCAAAATATTCCAAATCGAAAAGAGATCTGAAATGTAGCCTAAAAGGCTACAAAAATTGAACCTAAATAAAGCGTAACGGCAATGTATCTGTTTTATGACTTCATCGTGATAAAAATATGTGAAACATTAATCAAAAAATTATTTTTCAAGAACACTAATGCGACAGCAACAGTCAGTCTTTAAGAAAAGATTGAATGTTTGAAGAAATACGATAAGCGCTATTCAGAGTTCACCATTTTACCGAAAAAATTCTGATCTTTTTTACTTTGAGATAGTGAAGTGGTTCTTTATTTACCTTTCCGGATATGTTCGGACTATAACCTTAAATAACGATGATACCAGCGTTAAAGATTTGTCATATTATGTGACCACAAAGTAAAGGAAGACATCATAAAGAATAATGACCAGTGATGGAAATAAGACGGCTGAATATTCACATTCATTTTCTGTAAAAAGGATTCAAAACTCATTCACAATTTGTAAGCTTCCTACTAGCAATGGCGTTGCGCCAGCAGTCTTTTTTCGTAGTCCACTACGTGTTAATAGAATTTAGGAGATTTAATTAGCATTATCCCAGAGAGATAAATGGCCTCTCCGGTGTAACTTATTGTTATGCTTCCCATTAATTTGGATAGGATTAGGGTTAATCAACTATCTCGGAAACATATATCTTCCCTCTGCCTTGAAATGAGGAGTTAACGCTCTCGTCTTACTTTATTTGCACTGCTTGATTCTATTTTCATGTTTCTCTGAAAAGAAAATGGGGATAAGAAGGCTTCATCTTTGGCCAGCTATTCCTCTACAAATGATGGCGTAGCGGTATTCAAATGTGTTGCGTCTGTTTCTTAAAACCTTTGCGTGGCGTCTTGCCAAGCTTCGTTTTTATCTTTGGCTGCAGTTTATGCTGATGAGGCAACCTGGTATCTTATCTTAAAGCCGTCGACCAACTTATTTAAATTTGAATTAATAAAAATTTTTAAGCGGATTTAACCTCAGACAATACTTCAATTATGCAATGGTTGCATTCAAAATATGAAGTGAATGTGCTAAACAAAGACTAATTTGAATATATCATTTTGCCTCTACTTTAAGGGAAAAATTTGGAAAATTAATAGTTTAATACTATGTCATCATATTAATCCAAATAACATCTACTTTTACTATTTACTTGAATGGGTGCACTTTGTGTGCATTTCTGTTTGTGCCAAGTGAAGGTATTTCGATGTCACGAATGCTATTGTTTATTTATACGTATCTGAAAATATGACTAGCTGCTAAAACGAGTCAATAGTTCTGTGTGACTTTTTTTTGATTTTCTTGAAAATGAAGTTGATAAGCTCTCCTCGGTCCAATACGAATCATGAATTAACGTTATGAAAGCTAAAAATTGCAGCTTATAAACTAATATAAAAGCTTTGTCGTAAACAATTTTATTATCTGCATGTAAAGACTGGGTTTATTTAATATATTATCTCACTATATTGTACTCAAATAGCTGTAACTTGAATCGCTCAGAAACTTGGTCGTTAAAGCAAGAGAATTATCTTAGATTGGAAAATATTTAAATATGGATGCCGAGAAAAATGTCTACGGTAGGAAAAGCAACCGGTCATGTTCCAGGTATGGTAAGAGAAGATGGAAGGGCGATGGAAAAAATTCGAGAAGGGTTAACTTACAATGGGATAATAAATGGCACTATAGAGAGTTGGGAAATTAGGGTGGAGGGAGTAAAATAATAGGCAATTGGTGCGGAGGTAAGGGAAGTAAGAAGTGTATGGTGCTGAGATAGAATTAAGTTAAATACATTTATAATATGGAATTTTTCGTACAGTGCTAATTAGGGTTTATACGTACAAGATCGTGTACTAGTTCCAGGGGTGATCAAAAACCTAATCACATTTTTGCGGTAGATTTCTTCTAATAATAATAACCTCCTCGTAAATTATATCCAATATTATGCAATAATCTAACGTTGTTCATTAGATTATGGAGAATATATCAGATGCAGACAATTCAGATTTCAGACATGCAATTGCTGGGCACAATGCCGAAATAATGCCAAGTATAGTATAAGAGCATTGAGAATAAAAAACTGAGCATGCAAAAAGGGAATTTTTTGTTACTACGAATAGATGGAAATGAGGATAATATAGCTTAATATCACCCGGAACGCTCCCCGTCCCATAGGAGTAAAATACAGTGTTCATCCACGCCGTACACGAAAGAGCATTATATTTCAAAAATGCAAGTGTGCATGGCCAGGGGCGATGGCGTTTTGAATAATGGTCTGAGCTGTTGGAAACATTTATTGGAGATGTAGGAGGTTTTGGGAGGTTAAACGATACCCTTGCCCTTCCTTTCTGTCTGCATACGGTTGGGACCATGTGATATGGAAAATGTGGAAATGGGTGAGGGAACCCTAAGGCGGCTACAAATCTATAGCGCACGTGGCCAGAGAATTTGAGTCTCTCCCACGTGACGCTGCGAAGTGAAATGTAATTCCTATTATTGGAAGAACTAGATATGACTGATGATAAAAGAAGCAACCCCAATATCAGACCCAAATATATATATATATATTTTTTTTTATTAGGTAATCTACCGGTTAAGGTAGGTTTTTGGATGGACACAACTATAAAATAAACATTTTGTGACTCCCCGCCTAGCAAACTAATCTATATCAGGTCCCTCTTCATCTCGGTGTACTTCTTTCCTCCCTTCATCCCGTCCAACATCCCTATCCTGTTCCTACCCTTACCTCGCTTGCCCAACATTCTCCCCTCTATTACCCTCTTCAACATTCCACTACCGCTCAATACGCCTTTCATCCATTTGTCCTGCCTCCATAGGATTTCTCTCAACAAACCCCTCTCCTCCCCCACCATTTCTAGTACTTCCTCATTTGTTTTCCTTTCGGTCCATTTCACCTTCTCCATTCTTCCCCACACCCACATTCCAAAAGCCTCCAATCTACGTCTATCCTCCTGCTTCAGCGACCACGTTTCCGCGCCGTACATAGCTACGCTCAAAATCAGAGTTTTTACGAGTCTTGTCTTAACATCCCTACTCAACGTCCCCGTCATCAACTCCCTCCTCCTTGAAAAAGCCTTCTTTCCTAGCGCAATTCTTCTCCTTACGTCCCTACCACTTTGACCGTATTGGTCCAAAAAACTTCCGAGATATGTAAACTGTTCTACCTGCTCTATTTTTCCCCGCCTATTTTAATATTTAGCTTAGCCTTTTTCTTTCTGGAAAATCGCATAACCTTTGTTTTATTAATATTGATTCTCATCCCATATTTATCGCACTGAACCTCCAATTCACTCAGCAATGCTTTCAACCCCTTGGTTGATTGAGCAACTAATGCTTGGTCATCAGCAACCCTAACCGATTTCACGAATTCCCCTCCGTCTTTCATTCCTACCTTTAGTTCCTCCCATGCTTCTTTAATCATTTCCTCTATATATACGTTGAACAGTACCGGTGACAATGGGCAACCCTGCCTTACACCTCTTCCTAACACTGCCCATCCGGACTCTCCGTTCCCCACTCGCACCTGAGCAGTCTGAGACATGTACAGGTTGCGGATCAGTCTCCTGTCCCTCCAATCCATTCCTATTTTCTGCAATACACGCATTAATTTTTCCCAATTCACTCTATCAAGCGCTTTTTCGAAATCTACAAAACAGGCAAAAACGTCCTGATTGTAATCTATATTCCTCTCGACTAGTAATCTCATTACTGCAATGGCATAACGCGTACCTCTTCCTTTCCTGAACCCAAACTGATCATCCCCTAAGTAATCATTTGCCTTACTCTCTATCCTTTTGTTGATGATCCTGAGAATAACTTTAGCTGCGTGGGATATCAAACTTATTGTTCTGTAATTCTCACATGACGAAGCTTTTGCCTTTTTTGGAATAGGAACTAACACCGATATCACAAAATCTTCCGGGCAGATTCCTTCCTCATAGATACTACGAATCAGTCCATATATGGCCTTCTTCCCACCTTTCCCTAAGCATTTCAACATTTCTACAGGAATATTGTCCACCCCCACAGTCTTATTTGCTTTCATTCCTTTAATGCCCTTTCTATTTCATCGTCGAGTATGCCTGTACCTAAGCTATCTTCTTCTACGTCATGTTCCTTTTCTATGTATTACCTTGTCGGCCTAAGTTCTTTACCATACAGTGTTTCTATATATTCCTTCCATCTCTCTTGGATTTTTCCTGGTTCAACTATTATTTTACCCCATTTATCTTTAACTGTTAGCACAGATCTTGCCTTCTTACTTCCCGATAATAACTTAACCTTGCTGTATAGAGCAACAAATTCACCCTTCTTTTGTAAACTTTCCATATCCTCGCATTGCGTTTTCCACCATTCTTCCTTTGCTTTATTTGTGGGCCTTTTCAATTTATTGTTTAACTCTTTGTACTTCATTTTGCCTAACTCTGTGTTTACATTCTTCCATCTTCTTCTCTCATCCATCTTTGCAATCATCTCATCCGTTACCCATGGTTTTCTTATCCTTTTTTCCGTTAACGGTTCCTATAGTGTCTTTAGCGGCTTCCAATATCCCTTTCTTGATACATTTCCATTTTTCTGCGATAGTACTCAGTTCTTTACCGTCATTTATCATTTTCTCTACAGCCTGCTGATACTTCTTCCTCGTTAATCCATTTACTGCTTCTAAATTACATTTCCTAACCCGCCGCCCTTGCCTTATCTTCTTGAAACGAACATTACATTTCATAACAACTAAATTGTGGTCAGAGTCCGCATCCGCTCCTGGGAAACTGTGCGAATTTACCACACTGTTCCTAAACCTGTGCCTAACCATAATATAATCTAACTGATACATTTCTGAGTCACCTGGCATTTTCCATGTATACCTACGCCTTTTGTGGTGTCTAAACCATGTGTTAGTGATGACTAACCCCTGTCTCCTGCAGAATTCAATTGCTTTCTCCCCGCGTTCATTCCTCGTGCCTAACCCATAGTCCCCAACCTCACCACCATCCCTTCCTTCGCCTACCGTCGCATTCCAATCCCCCATCACTATCAAATGTTTCCCTGCAGGAACACTCGCGATGATATCCTCTAACTCATCATACATCCTATCGACTTCTTCCTCCTTGTGGTTGCTCGATGACCAAGTTCGTCGGCTCTGCTTTAATCTCTACGAGTAAAATTCTATCTGTCGCTTGCTCTATGTTGACTACGCTTCTTCCTATCCCTTTATTTAAAATTACGGCAACCCCTCGTTGGCTCTCGTCCCCGCCGCTGTATATCACTCTATAATTGTCACTCCAGTAATCCCCGCTATCCTTCCATCTCACCTCGCAGAGACCTAAAACATCTATATTACCTCTTTCCATCTCTCGCTTAATATTTTCTAATTTGCCTCTCCTCAACATTGTCCTGACGTTCCAGGTTCCTATTCTAACTAATTTCGCCTTCTTCTGAGTCTTCTGTCCTGCTTAAGTTATTTCTTCCCTGCAAGGGTTTCGTGGGATGATATATATATATACATATATAAATTCACTGATAGTCATAACAAACACAGAAACCAAAACACAAAAGAGGAAAAACTCACTGGTTCTCGAATTTTCGGTGGTCCAACCACCTTTCTCAAGAGGAATTAGGAACAGATATATATATATATTATTCCACTCATATAAATAGATATAAGGAAAGGGGATAGAAAAACACATAAAAGACAAGCACAGGAAAGGTGGGGAAGGCGAATTTTAGCACATCAGAAATGTAAAAATATTTCTTTATCCGGGATTTTTTATTAAATATTTTTATATTTGTGATCTCCTAAAATCCGCCTTCCCCACCTTTCCTGTGTTTGTCTTTTATGTGTTGTTCTATTCCCTTTCCTTATGTCTATTTCTATGTGTGAAATAATACTTGTTCGCCGTATGGCGGGATTTCGTGTTTGAATGTATATATATATCTATAAATATAAATATGTGTATTTATTTATATATATACATATATTTATAGATATATGTATATATTTGTATATATCTATACATATATACATATATACACATATTATTTATATATATATATATATATTTATATATATATATATATATATATATATATATATATATATATATATATATATATATATATATATATATATATATATACACACATTAAAATACGAAGTCCCGCCATACGGCGCACAAATATTCATTCAAACATAGAAATAGGTATAAGGAAAGGGGATAGGAAAACACATAAAAGGCGAACACAGGACATGTGGGGAAGGCGGTTTTTGAGCAGATCACGAAAGTAAAGATGTTTCCTTGACCGGGATTTGAACACCGGATCTTCCACCTGCCGGGCGGATGTGCTACCATTACACCACCGAGGAAACTTAATTTACCTTGAGATCTGCGATGTTTTTAAGACGCCCAAGTGCTCCGAATCATTTGCCAAAGGAAGGCTTTAGGGAGCTGTTCCACCCACCAAAGGAGAAATAGACAATACACACAAGAGGAGAGGACAGTTGGTTAGAAAACCTATAGTATCATATAGAAAAGGAACAGTACGTTTCGTGGCACGCATAGACAGAAGAAGAGATGAGCCACATTGGCCAGATACACATTCAAATAGGAAGTCCCGCCATACGGCGCACAAATATTCATTCAAACATAGAAATATGTTAAGGAAAGGGGATAGGAAAACATATAAAAGGCGAACACGGGACATGTGGGGAAGGCGGTTTTTGAGCAGATCACGAAAGTAAAGATGTTTCCTTGACCGGGATTTGAACACCGGATCTTCCACCTGCCGGGCGGATGTGCTACCATTACACCACCGAGGAAACTTAATTTACCTTGAGATCTGCGATGTTTTTAAGACGCCCAAGTGCTCCGAATCATTTGCCAAAGGAAGGCTTTAGGGAGCTGTTCCACCCACCAAAGGAGAAATAGACAATACACACAAGAGGAGAGGACAGTTGGTTAGAAAACCTATAGTATCATATAGAAAAGGAACAGTACGTTTCGTGGCACGCATAGACAGAAGAAGAGATGAGCCACATTGGCCAGATACACATTCAAATAGGAAGTCCCGCCATACGGCGCACAAATATTCATTCAAACATAGAAATATGTTAAGGAAAGGGGATAGGAAAACATATAAAAGGCGAACACGGGACATGTAGGGAAGGCGGTTTTTTGAGCAGATCACGAATGTAAAAATATGTAAATTTAAAATTTAAATATGTAAATTTGTTTGTAAATTTTATACTTATGGAAATATATATGTATAGAAATATATATATATATATATATATATATATATATATATATATATATATATATATATATATATATATATATATATATATATATATATATATATATATATATATATATATATATATATATATATATATATATACACATCAGCAATAAGGGCATTACATATTAACGCAGCCAGTCGTGACTTAGCGGAAATTATTGACAGTCAAAATAAGGAATAACTTTGTAGAATTCTTAGAAAAAGCGCCCAGGTTTGAATCCGGGGGACGGAAAATATTTTTTAGTGGTATCTCAATCCTTATCCGAGGTTCTTTGTGGAGAGCACTTTGAATGAATACGCCGTCCGTCGGATAGGACGTTAAACAGCGGACCCCTTGGGGCTTTCCGTTAAGAAATGGCTAATGCCGACGAGAGGTTTCTCTGTATCCTTTCTCCTTTCCCATCCATCCCTAATGACCATCATGCGCAAATGACCTCAGTTGTCGGTGGCCTCCCGTAAAACCGCTACTCGTAAAATTTCCTTTCAGCATTACGAAACAGAAATTCGCTTCTGCGTATCGCTTTCCGCCGCATCTAAATATTTTTTAAATGTCTATTCTATTGTGCATGTATGATTATTTAATTTATATGGACTAATATAATATATAAATGCTAACAAGAAAACTATAAGTTTAGCTATTCGTTATTTTTTCCAAAAGTTCAAGAAATGTTGAGTAAAATATTTTTACCGTAGGATGTTGGGTGCTCTTGGATACTTGGATACTTGGATAAATAACAATGAAAAGTGAACGTACAAATTATTAAAGGGTGTTCAAACTAGAGAGAGTTTAGGTTGCCAAATTCTCCTCAAAAAACGCGATTGATGGATATTGTTTGTGAATTTTTACTAGTGAAATAGTTATAATCTAGATCACTTTCCAAAATTTTACGAGGGACCGCTCCCTTGGATCCATAAACCTACGCTCAACGCTCCCATATCGATAGCTTTAAAATTGCAATAAAAATTATGAAACATTTTAACCAAATGAGGAACATTTGGATCATTTAATTGAAATGAATGACTAATCAAATATTTATTTAGAATCCGATAGAAGGAAAGTTTTTATATCACGTTTATGCAAAAGACTTAATGCGCAATAAAAGTAACTCGGGTGTGTATTTAATTTTTTCATAAAAATAAATTATCGAAACAAATAATTTTAAGAAACCTTTTTTTAGAAGTTAACATGTCATTTTTTTACGAAAATTAAACCATTATATTTCATGAACATCTTCAATTTATGAAATTGTTCATATAATTTTACCCGAGAAAAAGGAATAACCCGGGTATCCTTTTTCCCCGTAGAAGGGATACTCGGGTTAATGCCTGAAGGACGCTATGCCAGTATTCTCTCTGGGTATGGGAAACAATGTCGTGGCTGGAATGTTGCACGACCACACTACCCACGGATTGAAACTATCGCCTTTGCGTGGTAGGCAAATCTTCTATCCCCCATAAACCTTCATCATAGGTAATATTTCATAATTAGCAAGCTGTGAGGGCCGGATAAGTGGGTCAACTGGACATACATATGAGGACCCTTTCTGCGGCTTGAATTTTCCTCAATGGTGTTTCTTGAGTCATTTAAGAAACGAGGAGAAAAAATCATTTTTAATCAGACATGAGGAGTGACTTTCTTGTATAATTAGTCTGTTGGTTCCAAGGTCGATCGGTCTTTCTTCCACGCCTAAGACATGAACCTCGGGTAAACCATCCATTCATGCCGAGGAATAATGACTAGATAGGCCATTACGGACTTTGTGAGTCAAAGTGTCTGTCCGTGCAGTGTATGAAAAGAAAAATATAAGTTATTTCTTGCAAATACCTACTAAGTATTGAAAGGGCCTTTTGACGGAAAACATATTTACCCCAACTTCTTCCTCACTCGCAGGTCGATTAATCTGGAAAATGGTTTAATTTAGTTGAAGACGGAGCCTAAAATGGGCAGAAGACTAAAATGTAATTGTGAGAAACGCAAAAGTACCTAATCGCCATTATTATGGTAAAAAATACCTTTTAATACGTTATTTATATCCATTAAAATGATACTCTGTAACGGTAGATTCCAAAATCCGTGTTCATTTTCATTATTACCACGTATTACTCTGTTACGCAAAAATTGGATTTCCTAACAGCTGGTTAGATAATTTGAATTCATGAATAATGACTGTATTATTTCGCCAAATCCTTAGGGTAATGCATTGAAATAGGTGTATCATAACAGAACAAATAACAAGGTAACCAAATATTGAATATCATAGGCAGATAATGTTTCATTCTGAATTATTTGTAATTGATGAAAGATTAAAGTAATGAGAGTTGTTTATTAGTAGAGGCACATTTAATTGCAAATTTAAATGTAAAAATAATATGTTGGTACATTTGGTTTCAGTATTGTTATTGACTATCTGTTGTTAGCTGGAAAAACTATTTATGGAAGAATTATTTATGAGGAAATATGATATACAAGGTATCATAATAGTATTACATTATTACAGAATATGTATTGATTTGAGAGAGATAGTGTCAGGTTCTATCAATTATTTTATTTGTATGTTGCTTTTATTATCAATTATATTATTAATTAAAATTATAAGGCCTGAAACGTCTCTTTTTATTCAATTATGATACGATTCGTTTCTTTTATATTAGATACTAACGATAAAAGAAAATCGCTGAGCGATGGTCTTTTTCTGACAAGTTTTTTTGAAAAGGGAGATAACATTTTTCGATATTACTTATCGATATTACTTGTTACTTATTTTTTAAATAATCCACGAATTTGAGAAAGCAGAAGAACTGAAATATCATAAAAGTGTTATATGTGCCCTCTAGGTGTCGTTTCAATATTTATTATGCATTGCAGTTGATGCATTATATTATAAATAAAATTATAATGTAAATGAGAGGGTTCAATTTCAAAATAAAGAAAACAATGCATTATTTTGCTCTAAAACTACAAAATTTATACTTTTTTAACAAAATTATAACTATATAAGTATGGAGAAAATATTCAGTGAAGATAATGCTCTTTCTAATTCCTGCGTAAAATGGTAATTCGAAAAATATGTGTGGAAAAACACTGATACTATGAAATAAAAACAATTGGAATAGTATTCACTGTATTCTTGGCAGCTGATAATATGCCTGATATTGAATAAATGTCTCTCAAAATCTGTATGCGAGCTCGTATTAAATTAGTTCATTCGTAATTGAAATTAGTTAAGCAGTTTTATTTGGTGACATTTTTCTCTGTAATTATAAATTTTTGATTGAATGTTGGCCATTAAATTTATAGTTCTTTTTTCATAAAAGTTCTTTAAGTTTGAAAGTTATTTAAGACAAAAATAGTTCGTTAAAAAGATTAACATTCAAACTTTCCTCTTTATTTGATAAGGAAAAAATATTCCAAACATTATACCACCAAACTAATACACGTATTTTAACGGAAAATAATAATAAAAATTTACAGGACGTATGGCCAACAAATAAATTTCATTTAGATTGAGCAGGCAATTTTTTCATATTATTTGTTCTTTTTGAATTATTATTAATGTTAAAAAATACATTAATTTATTGTAATAATACACATTTGGACACTTTATTAAAGCTTTTTGATATTGCGTGCATACAAAAGCATATGATGTAACGTTTGATTAAAATATTGTCAATAATGGTTACGTCGCTATGTTAACAATTTAAAGAACGCATGATATTCCTGGTGATGCAGTGACACCGATAGGCCGTTAATGATATAAGCTAATATATAGTATTTTGAACAGGCCTTCTACCTAAGTAGATCTGGTATGAATTTAATTATTTCGAGAGATAATACAAGTTAGTTCATTAATTTTTAAAAATCATAAATCAAATTCATTTGAACATGCGGTATTTTCAATGCCCCTTTATTCATGTCATTAGGTGTTCATCATTTCCGTATTAACTGAATATTTCTAGGTATAGATTATATTTACATAATAAACACAAATAAGCACCTTTTTTTAAGTGTATTAATCCAAATTAGGGATGTAAAAGAATAATGGGAATGGAGCTGCCCTTTCTTCATATTTGTGGCACCTTGCATAATCTTCAATAATTGTTGTTGGTCATACTTTAATCTTGTTTTTAATATTCTGCTTACAGACTCCAAATACGTAGTTTCTTACAATCAGTTGTATTGCTGAAACCTTGCTTCTGTGTATTTATTATGATTTGATGCTTAATTTAAAGAGTATATCAAACAATTGGCAAAATTGTTTCCAATAAGTATGCAACTCAACTTCAAATCTTCCGGGTACATATTTTTTCATTTGTCTGTTTTCCTATATTTTTTAGACGAATGAATTGCTCCTCGAAAAATCTCTGCAAACATTTCCCAAAATTTCATTTCCGTTGTTAAAATATAATATAATAATTGGATTTTTATTTACACACATTGAGCTTAATTGTCGGGGGGAATAATTAAAAAGGTCTGAGTGAGTAGCACACGAAGTGCTCCACCGAATCTAATTAGCCGCCTTCCGGATAACCTTGATCCTTTCTTCCCGGCCTCATATTCCCGTCGAGGTATTTTTATTCTCTCCCGCCCCTCCATCCCTTCGCCACTCACCCAAGACACCCATCAAATACTGCAGTCCTGACCCCATTTCCTCCATCTCGGAAGGCTTCAGTCCATGTGGCCGAGTAAATGCGAGGCATAAGTAAGATGAAGTATGTTCAGGTAGAGGCGAGCAGTATTTGTGGAGGTGATGCATATCGGCCGTTCCGTTTGTGGTGAGACGGTTGCTAGTGATTGGTTGACGGCGATCTCCCTCCCACAGCCCGCCAAGGCTCCCCTCCATTTCTGATCCTTTGAATTCGAGTGGGCGAAATAGAAAAATGAGGATAGTTGGAACGTATGCATCCTTAGGGTATTCTGTGGAGGATTCAAGAGAGAGAGACATCTTATTCTCCTTCCAGTTAATAATTCCGTTTGCACAAACAGATGAAGATTTTTCGAGGCAAAAGAGTGGTTAAAAATAGTTCAAACACTCTGAGTCTCAAAGAATCTTTTTGCTGAACAATTCAATCCGGTAAAGCGGAATATTTTCCATAAATTTACCATTGCAAAAAAATGGATTGTTTACACAATCCCATGGTCTTTTAACAAATCCCGGGAGTTTTCAATTTGAGTACATGTAAACAAAAGGGAATTGAAGTGATCTTATTTCTACCGTGAATGAATCATTTCCATTCCCATTTTAGATATTTTTTATTGAACTGTGCATTTTGAAGTTAAATACCACGAACATGTAAGCATGTAGCTATTTGATAAATTGCCCCTTTGTCCCCTTTCACTTTCCATAGTTTTATGCAACATGGAAAAATAATTTTTATATTACTTAGAATATTTTATATCCAAACAAATTCTTTTTTCGTTATATCTAACATTTTTACTTAATATAAAACTATTATAAATCACTGGAATCATCTTTTTTATCCTAAAACCCACCAAATTATTATAGAACCACAGCAATTGCGTTAAGATAAGGGACCCCAGATTTTCATGCTTGCTCAAGGCTGTCACCATAATTTATCAAATTGGGTACTGAAGGCATAACAAATTTATTAGATGCAGTAAATTGAGTTGGAGACGAAAATAAATGGCACTAAATGAGTGCATTTGAATGGTCTTAAATTTTTAAAAATCTATTTCGGGGAAATTCCTCAGTATGTTCCTTATCTAAGCTAGAAAACGAGCCACTATTTTTGATAAAAGTATGTCATGACATTAAGTCATTAAATTATTTTGAAATTCAAGAACATAATACTTGAGTGAATTATTTATCTTCTGCAAAACTATGTTCATTACCTCCCTTTGCTGTAAGTGAAGGACAGAATTATTGGACTCATTTCGGTTGGATAATTTGATGCGCCTATTGAAAGTCACGTCTGCACTTGCAACAAATCAAAAGGAATTTGAGTCAGAGGAATTCAAATAAGCTGTCACAGTGAGGATTCAGAGTAGCAGAAATCCCTGGGATAAAGCCCTGATTGAGTGGTCTATGGCTATAAAAGACGGTTGCAGGTGAATGGACGATGACATATTGGTTCATTTGATAGATGCGTATGACGAAGCCCTAATAGTAGAGGCACAGTAGCGTCGCATTGTTGAATTGCTGACATAGGATGCTTGGGGACAATATCGCTGACTTTTTTAAACTTAGAAAGGGTAATTTTGATACTGATTTACCAATGATGGAATGGCTCGGTTTTCCAAATAAAAATTAGGTGATGAAAAAATGCGTTTTTTTACCTGCGACATAAAATAAATTTTCATTTTTTCGGGAAAAGTCAGACTTACTCATATTGTGAATATAATTAAAAAATGAGTGTGTGTGCAGAGCAATTTCTTTCTTTTTCAATATCCTTGTCCTTAACGGTGCTAATCATAAGTACGTATTTCAACTTAAGACAATTTCTAAGCAATTACTACTTCCAGTGAAATTCATAGATTCATGTCGTCCGTAATTTTGAAAGTTAGTTTGATAAAATATATTCTGAACTATGGTATAATCCGTACGTAATTATAATTTATTAATTTTGTAAACTTCATGCATATTTAATTATTAATTTAACTTCTATTTACTTAGTCCAAAATATACCTCCAATTGGAAATTTAAAAAAAACGAAATTATTCTTAATGCAAATTGTAACTCTTTTATAAATATTTGCGCAGCTTATATTTGAATTCAATTTTACTGCTGTAGCATAGAATATATAAAAAAAATTGCAACATTTCTTCCCTAAATAATTTTACGTCACATTGTTATTCTAATGTCATCAAACGTTATGGGTTGTAGTTACTTTCACCGAATCACCATACATTTTATTGAAAGTGATTTTAAACATTTATGCTATCAATATTATGCTGTATATGCATGCAAACTTCAAAAATTGTAACGTGTATGACTTCTTAATTAGTTGCGTTGCTTGATATTTGAGGCGTTTTCATAATTCAAGCATAATTGTAACCTGTAGAAAGATTATCCCAAATATTATGGTGGTATAAAAAGTGCGGAAATAAAAAAGAGGATAAATACATATTAATGAAGGAGAATGAGAGTCAGTAGCGAAAAAGCATTTGATCATATATATGATGAAGAAATAGATATAATACACCCTGAAAATGACATTAGGCCTTTTAGGCTGATTATTAAAGACTGAAGTTAAGTCTCTAAAAGGAATGCCAAGGCCCAAGTAAAATAAATGAGAAAAAGTGGCGTAAAAATTAAACTTTTTATGAACTTATGAGTGTCAGTATTTTAACGGGATGACTTACGACCATCTAGCCAACATTGATTGAGATGATGACGACATTGTATACATTAAGATTGCTAACAATCATTGATGATTTAACGCTCTTTTAGTCATAAAAGGAAGTAATATTAACGAAGCATGAAAGCTGGAGAATTTAATTAATACGATGTGTTAAAAAATAGCGTGAATTCTTTGAAATTCCGAGAAAGTATTTCAGCATGAGTGCTAATCGCAGATAAAAATTTCTCCATTTGGCATGGTCTTTCAAAACCGAATATATTTCATAACCAAGATACGGATACAACTCTAATTTTGAAATTTTGTACTTTCAACTGACTAAGATATACCTATTTTAACAAGGCGTTAAAGAAAGTTCAGAAAAGTGGATAAATTAACATTTTATCTATATATTTATTATATTTTTAACTGGAGAGATGGATTCACAAACGACCAGAACAAGATGGAGTGATTTTATGGGCATTCTCAAAAGCATATATGTACTGAGCACAAATGATCTTTTTATTTGAAAAAAAAAATTGTATAGTCCTTGGGAAGGCGCAACTGAGTAGTTTTCGGGTATTTTATATTTCATTTTAGCACAAAATGCGAACATGTCTTTTGTGTTTACTTTGATAATTTTCCATGCTCATTTCATCGAATTGTCAGAATTGAAGATCGTTCCCTTCAGGTAGCTGCGTCGGGGGAGCAAAACGTCGTGCTCACCTAATAGTATGTCGCGGCTGTTAGCCGTTCGCCCGTTCTCTTCTCCGCAATAAACGCCCTACATTTTCTCCTTCCCCACACCCGTACCGTCTTCGCTGCAATTACTGCGTCTGGTCTCCACATCAAGCAACCCCCTCCTCCTCAAAGACAGCTCGATATGAGCAGGGCGTTCCCATACACCGCGGGAAGTGCCCACCCACCCACCCGCCGATAACCACCTTCCCGCGGCGTCCCTTCTCCGCGACCCATCGGTCATCCATTTCCCCATTCACGCCATCGGAGTTACCCTTGCGGCGCACGAACCCCTTACTCATCCTCACCCACACACAGAAAGCCCACTGCCCAGAACGTGCGGAGTTGGACGATTGGACTCCAGTGGGTTACGTGAGAAAGTCAGGGACGGCTGGCTGGTGGAGCAGACCTTTGCGGATTCAAGTTAGGCTGAAGGGGTAATTAAACTCCTCTTTCATCGTGTAGTAGTTCAATAATTAACACTAAACATTTCAGGAAAACTGAGAAAGATACAAAAATTATTTTATTTGTGTTTTTAAGTTTTGGTTATGTTCCTTGCTACCAAAACGATCCTTAACCAACACGAGTTTCAATCGAAATTATTTCTTAGGAGAGTGTAGAATCCTCAGGGGAATTAATTCTAGAGCGATTTTAATTCATGCGTTTACGAGGTTAGCTTGACTAGTTTCTTACCATGAGTCTTATGAAATTTTAGAGTAAGTTCTGGTATATGCCCAAAAAATTACACAGCGAAATTAGCTGTCGGTACACCGAAGGGAATGATTTTGGAAGTCCATTCATAACAAACACTCAAACTAATAGGTTTCAAAACTTGTCATAATCCGCCTACTACTTTCTCATTTGTAGCGTAAATCCAATGCTATTTATTTCTTTTCCTGGGAAACAAACATTCGATTTCTGGGTAGACACCAAAATACAAAATTCCCTCAAAATACATGTTGATAATCTCGTTAATTCCGTGTTCATGTAATTAATATCTTGTCCATGCTTCAGATAGTTTTAATATTTCCGTGTTATATTTTTTATGGTCATTAAATAAATGTATACATTTATTTTGCGTAATAATTTCGTTGGAAAATGGAACTTATTTGTTGGTAAACATAGGGATTAACTTATGCCATAACACATGCTAGGTAATATAATATATATTGCCACTTTCGAAAAAGTAATCCTGTTTCTCACTCCTGTCTATTATCCATGCTTGTTTATTTTTATTTCCACGTATCCTTCTTCGAGTATAATATGATTTAAACTATACTGTGTCCAATATTATTGCCTTGCATACACAAAAGCCGTCCCACGAAGGAGAATATGTGGTTGTTGGGGTACGGGGCGGAGGGTGTAGATAAATTGCTTTTAAAGTCACAACTCTTCAGTCGTCGCTTCCGTTTGTCTCCCTAATTACCGCAAATGCATATTAAACGGGAGGCCGGTGAAGGCAGAAAGGTGGGTAGTGGTGACCGCGTTGCGGGAGGAGGGGGTTATGGGAAGGGTTGGGGAGAAGGGAGTGGTGTGAATAATAAAGGATGAGTCCGACTTCACTCCCATGGAATAACTCATTCAAGGCCGTGGTAAGGGGATGAGGCAGGACTTCCTTAAAGGAGGCTCAATCCCAGAGCCATTGTGTTCCAGGGCCTTTTCATCTTCCCCCAAAATCTCCCATGCATATTCTCGAACATGCCCAGCCACCCTTGACGTCTCCCATCCACACTCGCTCGACCCTCTCCCTCCTCCGCTCATCTCCTCCTCCGAGCATTTCCTCTTCCTATCTCTGTCACACTCTCTCTCCCTCCGACCCAGGATAACCCCATTTTTATGTTTTCATACTGCATTGAAATGCACGAGAGCACTGGGTGTTCGAACTGAGACTCTCTTGTGGTCCGGCTCTCAAAATCACAATGAAGCAGCGTGCCCAGGGCATTCGCTCTTATACTCCGAGGGTAATAAATCTATTCCAAGCATTGAAATGTCTGCATTTGATGTTATTTCGTCTGCATTTACGTAATTACCATTAAAACAGAGAGGACGTGTGGCAGGTGGCAATCGCGTAGCAGTCGTTTAAATACTCGAAAAAGATGAAATACTCAATGCGAAAATGGATTTTTATTAATTTAAACGATATTTATATTTTGTCTGTGATAATTTTGAGTAGAAAAGCAATTATTGTATATTTCTGTCTTGCGGAGGATCTCTAGAGTTTTCATTCCAATATTAGGCTTGATATTGCAATGTGGGAATTATACAATTTACTCGATGTTTGATTTAATGATTCATACATTAAATCCTATCTGGATCCTACTGCGGAGAATGCTTACTTTAATTTTCCATCGCAATATTTTTCTAAGTGTGCGTTTTATAAATTCTAGTTCATTCACTGTGGCGTCCCAAACCTCTTCCACCTATTCTCTGAGATTGACAAATACAGTAATCCTTCGGCATTTGTCGGTTTCCTGAGAATACCCGTTAATCTGAACTATAGCTAAACCTGCAATGAAATTTCAATTGCAACCAGCGCACACTGAAATCTCTTTGTTTCTCTGGGATCACGCAAGTTTCATTTGGTCATATTTTAATGGGATAATAACATTAAAATTTAATTTTTCATATGCTGTTTGCATTTAAAATGTTTATAATTTTCTTCTAAATGGCCTGTCTATTATTACCATGAACAAAATAGTTTTCTCTGACATAAATCCCACAGAGGGTGAGGACCTGTATAACTTTTTCAGGGTAGAAAAACGATGGCTACTAAATTGATCAATATTATTGAAACATAACTTGTTAATTAATTAGTTTTTTACTAAGCAAATGCTGAATATTAGAATAGAATGTGGATGGAAATCATTCATGTAGCAGGTCGGCAATCGACGAACGAGTGGACTAAAAAGAAGCGTACCATGAGCAATTCTATGATAATGCTAATACGTATATTACTTCCATTCAGGCTTCTTATTCTTTTGTCGCCTTAATTTTTCATTGATGCACCGTTGAAGCTGCTCACGAAAAATTCTCAATATCACCTAAAGGACAGCCTTTCAGGGGTATAAGGACAATCAAATCTTCTAAAAACACATTTTATGAAGGTGTGTCTAGAGCTGCACGCCACAAAGGTCTTTATCAATGATATTTTTGCTGGATAACCTTTGAAAACCTTCTTTGTGACATTATTCACAGAATTATTTGGATTTTCAATATCTACTCCTTGTTAGGAGTTTGTTAAGGTATCCCTGTACTTAAAATATAAAAGATTATAAAAGAAGTTTACACCATGTGAATGCCACTGAGGCGGGTACGTCGTGTTATATTGGATCCTTTAATGAATTTTGCACACCAAATATCTCATGTTGATGAATAAGAGTAGTTTTGATGTAATTATTTCACCGTTATCTATGTGAGATATTTATGAAAGTTAAAATAATGTTTATTTTAAATCTGCGTCCTAACTAACATTTTTCCTCCAGCCGCAAATCTAAAAGACTTTTTTGCATCACGACACAAAATAAAATAAATGCCATTCATTGAGCCGATACTTCTAATCGTTAATGACGGACACAATAATATTCGGTCTGCTGATGCCATTTAATTAATCGCGCCAAACGCTTTTCATAGCTAATTTTCGAGCCGTTTCTTTCAAGGCATGTTGAAACCAATTCTTGGTATGTATTGTACAACATTTTCAACGACGCCAGTTTTCTATTGCTCTCTCTAGTTTAGTTCTAGTCCAAAACTAAAATCATGCATTAAAATCAAGAGGTATATTCTTTTACTTCTATTTTAAAATTTTATTTCAGTATCTTATAAAAATTTAACATCGATGACAGTTATGTAAGGAAAATAAATTTAAAACATATTTAGTTTCATACAGAACGCAATTAACATTTCAAGCTAAGGAGTACATAAATAAAGAAGAATATCTTTCTTTGTTCCCTGAGTGCTTGGAAAGTTATTATTTTAACCGGAAATTATTCTCCAGCCAGAATGAATATCCTTTGTAACGAACTGTATCCATTAACTTTAGAAATTTCACCCCCATGGCTCTATTTCAGACTAAAAATATCCATTTTAAAAATTGAACATACAAGCAAATAAGCTACCATTCAAAGATTTTTTGGAAAAAAGCAGTGACGTTTTTTTCTATTCTAGCATAAAGGACTAAATATAAACTTCTGCTAGGTGCCCTATATCCACACTTCAGGCCCGCGCCTTATTTAGTAATCAATTTTCCCTACATTTTCCACTGTTAATCCTTCTAATAATGTTGTTTTTCTCTCCGCCTTCCCACGTTCCATCGCACGTATATTACCTTCGCTTTCCATGCTTAAAAAATCCGTGAAAGCGAAGGAGGCGTTGTAATAAATCTTTAAAACGTAAGTAGTAAAACGTTTCATTGACCTGTTTTGCGTTGTGTAACGTTTTTCAGGCGCATAATGTTCTAATTGTAACGTTAAAACCATAGCCTTTATCAGAAAAATGGCGAATTAGTTCATACATGCATTTGAATTTATATTATCTCATATTCACAATCACTCGTTCGTAAACTATATAGATGCATCCATATTTAATTTATATAATAATTTACTACATCATTAAACTTTGGTATCAAATGAAAAATATACAGATACTTTGTTATGGATGCACATTTTTCGAGGGAAGAACGAAAAATTGTTTGTCAGTGACGGTTTCTGTCTCTTTTACACTATCTTGCTATACGAGTCTGCTGTTTCAATATGGTAGTATAAAATATCAATAAATTTGGAATTCATTTGTGAAAAACAATCTATTACGATCTATCTAAAAGTATTGTAAATATTTTTAACAAAAATAAGTAAACAATTTTTCGCTTTCATCAAATGGAGAAAATTAGCTAATATTCAAAATATTTTTGTTCCTTATTATGATTAAAATGTAGTGGAAATAGTTGGAGTCGGGAATAAGTGGAGTGAGGAATGAAAGTCGGTGAAGAATTTATTAAATCAGTTATATTTGCGGATGATCAACCTTTAATTAGCCAGTTAGTTGATGGATTTGAAGCATTTTTGAGCTCACTCCATAGTCAGCACGATAGGTCAAAATGAATAACAATGTTAAAAACATAGTTTAGGAATTTTTTAAATAGATTAAATGCTAATTTAATAATTTAAAATGGGGAACAAAAACTAGTGTAAACAGAACAGTTTTCCTATCTTGGCAGTGTATTTTATTAAGATGGTCACATTAGGAACTGCAGAAGAAAAATTGCCCTGGACGAAGAAGCTTTCAAAGGGATGACGGAGTTAATGACAGGGACTCTGGGTGAAAAGCTTGCGAAAATATTAGTGATAAATTTGATATGAAGCAAGGTTTTGTGCATTGCAAAATCTTGGTTAATAAAGCTGGGCTATAGGGGTAAATTTGAATCTTATAAAGATGTAGATGTGGAGAATGACGGAAAAAGTTAAATAAAGGAAAATGAACGAAGTGGAAATAGAATGATCGGGGAGAGTATGTGATTTTTGGGAAAAGTCCTAAGAATGTAGGAAAGGTGATTGAAGAGGATTTTGATGTGCGATGGAATTTTGAAGGCGTATATATTGAAGAAGGTTAGGCAAACTATGAAGGAGGTGAAGGATAGGCATGGTAGACGGATGAGGGGTGGTTGAATGTGTGCGGAGTTGAATAAGCGTTTATCATAATGTAGGATTGGGCTGACTTTTGGGAAAGGGTTAGATATACATTTATAGTATTAAGGGTTAAGTTTGTGTCCTTTCAAAGACTACCTTAAACGTTATATACTAGCTATTACTATACCAGTGTATAATAACTATTAATTGTGGAAAATAGGTTTTTAGCTACGCGAGTGCAACAAAGATTTGAAAATTATTTATTTCACTCGACGCAAAAAGTCCGTCACATATTTTCCCTGATACCGTCACATGCACAAAAAGAAGTGAAAAATTCCGTGTAGATAGCATCACAATCAGATTATAAGTGATAGAGTAGGGATTATTAAGAAAATAAAACCATTTTGATGTCTACGTTAGGAAGTGTTCCTTGATGAATTTCTATGGCACTTTGATCTTCCTGTGCGATTCTGTTTGTGGCTGAACGTGCGAATGTGTTTCCTGGGTTATGAATGATGATCTCGACCCATCTATAGATCTCCTTTGACCCGTATTTCTCTAAAAGCTTTTATCTATCAATCAATTTGTGTCTTCCCAGATGTCTTCAACTCAGCTCTATTAATGATAGTGGTACTCAGCACTGTCAATGAGAACGGAAACGGACTACCATGACTTTCATTGTCTATGACACCGATATATTTGTATAATTCCTTTTATTAAAAGCTTTACGCACATCATAGCTATCCCTTACCTTTTTCCATTCTATTCCTTAATATGTAACTTCATTTTACAGTCAAAAACCCGTTACACCAATTTACTATCCGGAACTCAGGACGTTCCTAAAGATATATATGGGAATTATTATAAATTAATTTATTAAAAAGATGTATTCCTACCGGAAATCCGTTAGTTTAAATAAATAAGCTTTCTTTTTCTTTCTTTCTAAACGGTTAGCCACTTTTAAGAACTTGATCTATAAAAATAATGGTTTTCTTTTCCTTATAGTCCCCATTTACATATTGAATTAATTTTCGCATAACTGGGGCCTACGTCCAACCCATGCACCTGTGCAATTGAGCAGGCTACTTTCTATTCCATCGTTTTGCTATCAAATTTATTCATTTCCTTCCCTAAACAATTTTCGAATAACTTCTTCGTGTTGCACATTCCTTTACATAATCACTCCATCGTCTCTTCCTCAATTCACCATCTCTTCCTTCGCATGATCTCGCATCCCACCCTCTCACTTATGAATGCCCTGGCTATCACCAGTTCCCTTGGAGGTTATTAATCATATCTCTTATGGAGCTCACTCACTTGCTTTGCATTGCTTGAGGATCCATCATCGCTGATGCAGTTCTTGACTGGGAATTGAAGTCAATGGGTGCGTGAGCTCTTTATACACTCGTGGTCCTCTTCCTTCTGAGCTGTTCCAAGTCACCCTTTTCCTCAATCTCCTCTGCCCTAACAACCTACTCCCCTTCTAGGTCAGGATACTTCTATCACGTCTTTTGGGCCTACGGACACTCATATAATTTTTATATTAAAATGGATCGTTTACAATACTACAGTCTATTAAGTTAAATTTGCTTTTAAGGCACAGGAAAACAAGGTAGACGTAGTTATTAATGGAGGTGTCCGATCTCATTTGTGCCTTTCGATGTAATTTATTGTGTTGAATTGCACGTTCTCCCAAAAAAATAATAATAGGTAAACCTAAAAACCCCTATAGCAAAGTTGAATACGTAAAATAGTATTACTTTCGAAACTTTCCTCTTTTTTAAAATGTCATAAACCAATCTAAGAAAGAGACTGTTTTGTGGAGACAGGTAAGTTTTGCTACACGTTGTATTAAAGGTTCGGCTAATTCTATTCAATGATGAGTTTTCACAATAATTTGATTTCACATTGAGAAATTTATTTCTCATTATGGTATTGAGTAGTAAATGAAATTTACTCAACAATATAAATTTTTCACTAATATTTATTAGAGTATAAAAATATAACAGATCACTAAATGTTTTAGTTTGTGTTTACTTTGAAAATAATATATTTATATCAAAGTTTAATAGATTACATCGTATTCACACCATACGAGTACATAAATATAAAGCAAGGAGATAGGCGAAAATTTGAAGCTTATTGAGATGTATGCGGAGAATGACGGAAAAAGTAAAATGAAGGAAAAGGAAAATAAACGAATAGAATGTGTACCATATACAATATAATAATATTTTCTGCGCCTATTTTCACATTTTAACGTTGAATAATAACAACTCAGGCATGTCCCAAGTGATATCTCAAAATGTAATGATATAATGTGTGTTTGCTTTTTCATTTAAGTGCCTTGATACCCTGTCAACAAAGCTGAATAATCTTTGAGACGAAAAACTTGACATACTTGTATGTAAATAATAATTGAGTGATTTGTTGGGCTTTATAGGAAAAAATTACGGGATTAGTGAATGGGTGGAGAGAAGCTGGGCAAAGAATTTGCCTGCTCGTAACGACAGGCGCTAGAGGTCGAAATTTAACGTCCCATCCCTTGGGCGGGGTATTTCACATGAAGGTCTCTCCACACGGAAAACAATTAGGGAGACAGCTGAAAAATTCTGGCATGCATCAAAATCGAAACCGAGTCATCAGAATAATAGGCCAGTTTGCGTAATACATCACCAGCTGGAGTTTCTTAAAATAAAATCAGATCATTCATATTTGAATTAAAGTTTTCTTATGAACAGAGAATGACGGATAAAGAAGAAGGAATTTTACTGATTAGAGAAGAATAGGGGGCTGCGGATAAACAGTATTAGAAATAAAATACGAAAAATGATGATGTTGAAATACGGGTTGTTTAGTTTTTTTTTATCACAATCTAAGGATTATGAATTGCCCTTGTAGAATGGTAGCAATTTATATAGTATGTTGTCCATTGGAAATTTGACATTATTAATATTTGACATTATACTATATGTTCCCTATTAGCTATATGTAAGTATCATGTTTATTTGGATTGTGAACAAATATTAAAAATATTTGTTGATTGTCTATTTCAACATTTAATAACGTAATCTTTTGAGAACATTGATAATCTTCACCTGTAGAATACTAGTTTAAATGAATATAAAAATTGAATTCACGTACGTTTTTCAGCAGTGGGCGAGAATGTAAGTGAGATGAAGACAATTATTCACCGATGGTGTTTTGATAAGTATAACACCAATTCAAAGCTGAGGAACTCCTTTCTTCAAGTTCGTTTTGAAATTTTCAATAGTCATATTTGGAGGAGACTATTTTTATTCAGTCATTACGAATGTGAATGTAGTTGGCAGTGAATCCGTTTTGCTGGATCCCAACGCCTTTCTCGGGAAATAGCTTTCTTCTTTAACCAATAATGTGACCCCATAGTATAAAATTCCCTGGTTAGGTTGAGGAATATGGAAAAAGAGGAAGATCAGCTAAATTTGAGGAACCCGACAAAAGTAGTAGGGGATCCTGAGAGGCAATGGTATGTAAAAGACAATAATTAGAGGAGCATTGTGGGAAAGAGAGGTATGTATTATGGCATTTAGATAGCATAGGTCCAGGCATATTCGACGATGAGATAGAAGGTCATTAACGGAGATAAAATTATATAAGGCCCAGGGGGTGGACGATATTTCTCTGAAACTACTAAAAGGTTTAGGAAAACGGAGGAAGATAAAGGGTAAAGGGTACATCATGTGTGTACTAAAGAACAATTAGTTTGATATCCGACGCAGCTAAAGTTATTCTCAGAATCATCAACAAAAGGATGGAGAGCAAGGAAAATTATTACTTAGGGGATGATGAGTTCGGGTTTAAGAAGGGGAGAGGCATACGTGTTCCCTTTGCAAAAATGAGATCACTAATCGTGAGGAATATAGAGTACAATCAGCACGTATTAGCTTGTTTTGTAAATTATGAAAAGGTTGTTTGATAGAGTGAATGAGGAAAAACTAATGAGTATATTGGAGAATATAGGAATGGATTGAAGGGATAGGAGACTGATCCGCAACCTGTACATGTCTCAGACTGCTCAGGTGCGAGTGGGGAACGGAGAGTCCGGATGGGCAGTGTTAGGAGGAGGTGTAAGGCAGGGTTGCCCATTGTCACCGGTGCTGTTCAACGTATATGTGGAGGAAATAATTAAAGAGGCATGTGACAAACTGGAAATAGGTATGAAACCTAACAGATTCGTAAGATCAGTTAGGTTTGGTGATGACCAAGCTCTATTCTGTCAGGCAGCTAATTGCCTGCAAGCATCGCTGAGTAATGTGAAAATTTACTGCAATATATATGGAGAATCAATATAAGTAAAACGAAGGTGTAGCGATTTTACAGAAAGGAAAAGGCTAAACTTAACATAAATGATGGTTTCCGGCGTAACTTTATGAAATCTATACATGTTGGAAATGAAAAAAATAATAACTTTGTGATTCCACAGAAAACTTAACTGTGGAATTACAAAGTTACTATTTTTCATTTCCAAGCTAAACTTAACATTAAAATAAGAGGGCAAAAACTAGAGCAAGAGGAACAGTTTACCCATCTCAGAAGAATTTTAGACCAACACGGTCAAAGTAGTGGGAACGTAAGGAGAAGAATGTGCTAAGCAAAGAGCCTTTCACAAGGAGGAGGGAGTTGATGACAGGGACATTGAGGAAGGACGTTAAGAAAAGGCTCGTGAACATTTTGATACGTAGCGTAGTTATGTACGGCGCAGAAACACGGTCCCTGAAGAAGGAGGATAGACTAGACTGTAATGTTGGTGTGAAGAGGATGGAAAATGTAAAATGGTCGGAAAGGAAAACAAATGAGGAAGTACTAGGTACGGTGGGCAAGGAGAGGGGTTTGTTGGGAGAAATCATAAAGAGTCAGGAAAAAAGGATGAAAAGCATATTGATCGGCATTGGGATGTTGAAGACTGTAAGAGAGGAAAGACTGTTAGGCAAACGAGGAAAAGGCAAAAATAGGATGTTGGGCGGGATGAAGGGAGGAAGACGGTACACAGAGATTTTCGTATACAAAGCACTTCTTATAGAGTAGGATGCTGTTTTGTGTGTTGTTAGTAGATATTTACTGGGTAGTTGTGTCCATTCAAAATTACATTAACCAGTAGATGGCTTAATAATAATATCGGAGTTTAAGCATTTTTTATGTCATTATGATTTGGACTTCCGAGTAAATTAGCTTGTAATCCCACGGTACATCAAAAAGTTGTCTGGAGCCGGTAAATTACTAATAAAATGGAATAATGGACTTAGTAAAAATATAAGAGAGAGTACTTAGATATTCAACAGCAATTGAGTTCCTGAATTGAGAACTACTCAGTTGGATCTATGAATCTGAATGCTCAGGAAAATACTGAAATATCTGTACTATAGTTTTTCATTAGCTTTAATATACTCTCTACCACTCAGCTTAGACAGTCTTAGTTTTCACCGTATATCGAAAATGGAAGAAAATGTGCTCTCGCGCTTGATTAGGCATAGTTAAAAATGAAGTAGAGATTTTAATTTGAAGGGTTTGAGAGCAGAAGCAGGGAATTATTTGCGGCTGTAAGACTCAGTCTCTTTTAATAGCGAAAAAATCATACATTTTATTTTGTAGTGAGTGAAAAAGTCTTGTGATGAAACTTTACATTTTAATTTACTTAAAAAATGTCATTTGTAAATGACTGTATTCATGCATTCACAATTATGGCATTAAACATGCGCCAAAGTCACTGAATTGGATTCAGAAAATTTTGGAAAATTACTCCACATGGCAGTATTTTTGGCCCTCAATGAGCGGAATTAATTTCGAAGTCAAAGGAAAGAGTGTTCGGGTTGCTTCCGCGCAGGATTGGAATTTTTTCAGGCGAAAGCTATTAACTCGGTCGGCATCCCTTTGTTTTCCAGTTGCAAAAGGGTATATTAGCATAGTTTGACCTCCAAGTAAAGCCTTTTATTATTACACCTTAGGGCCGGATGGGCAATGGAGCCCCTTTATAGGCGTTTCGATAATAATAAAGTCATATTTTGAGATAATCACTCCTCTTTTCCGCTTACAACAAAGCTCATCCTTTGACAGTCATTTTTAAATTTTCCCTTTACTTCCTGCTTCAAATCCTAGAGACTAGAGATGTCTGCACTCTACGGCCCTAATATTCTCCTTTGGTTAAGAAAACTCTCGTTAATACACCGGTTTACGTATTCAAAACTGCGATGAAAAGTGGCCATCGAGGTAAAAAATGACAATTTTATTAATGTATTCAGTTTCTTTGAGATTGGTAGCACCGTAAATTTTCTATTAAAATGTCTTCAACCTTCTTCTCCAAGGTCTTTGCAAATTTAAATGTACTATTATTATCACTCAATATCAGAAAAATTGAAAAGGGACATCAATAAAATTGCCACAAAACCGTATCACTAGGTGGATGAGAGAATTGGTAGGATGAAATGACGCCATATTTGGTGTAGGAATGAGAATCTAATGTACCTGAATTGCCAACTAAAATGCCTCTGTTCATTTGAACAGCCTCTCCCTAAACATGTAACTTTACTGGGAAATTCGAAAGAAAAATATGAACGCCGTTTAGCAGTTAGTAAAAAATCTCGTTGAAGCAAAATCTTTTATTTTAAAAGTGTTTGCAAGAGATTTGATTGCCTGATAAGATAACTAGTCTATAAAGATAGATATTTTTAGAATATACATGAACCTTAATGAAAGTAATGCTCATGATTTTATTGCGACTATCCATGGCAGCGAGGTTAAAACGGTCGGGAAATATGGCGAGGGGTCTGTCCTTCCGACGCAGCATGTCTTTAGTTTGCTCCCAGAAGTCTGAGCGGAAAGACGGCCCTCCGCGTGAGGTGTGTTTCTCTACTTTGTGGCACGATGCGATGGAGCGTTCGCTTGGACAGTGAAACGCCATCAAAATGTTGTATGCAGCTTCGAAAAAATGTAACCCAAATATTCCAGATGCATCATGAGGCCTTCAAGGATGACTGTATTTCAAGGTCAGAGTCTTGGAGGTGGCACCAGGCATTCTAGAAAGGCCGGAAGGAGGTCGCCGACGAACCCCGTTCTTGACCCCCAAGAACGACCAAAACCGACGAAAACAATTTATTGTGCGCGCGCAGTTTGCATTCCGGCCGTTGATTGAGAATGCAGCAAATTGTTGTTAACATTCTACACATGTTCGCATTTGCGGTACGTGGGATAGTGACTGAGGTTTTGGAAATGCGCAAGGTCTGCGCGAAGTTTGTGCCGAAAGTGTTGACTAAAGACTAGAAAGAACTTCAAGTTTCACGCTGTCATGAACTGTTGCATTTCATACATAATGAGCTCGACTTTCGTAACTCAGTCGTAACCGGAGACGAATCATGGATGTTCGAGTACGACCCAGAATCAAAAAGGTAGTGTAACGAATGACCCACAAAATCATCCCCCCGCCCATGAAATTGCGAATGAGCAAGTCTCGCATTAAAGCGATGTTCATTACCTTCCTTGGCGTCCGAGGAATACTGCATTTTGAGTTTGTTCCATAGGGAGAATCTGGCCACTTTGACTTTAGTCTTGATGTGTTCAAGGGATTGAAATGCCGAGTTGCGCTCGTGAGGGCTGACTTCAAAAACACGGTCAAGTTCACCATGACAATTCCCCCAGCCACTTCTTCTTAATCTTTAATGCTGAAAGGGCTGAAAGGAAAGTATTGGAAGACCGTGGAAAACATCTACAATTATGTTACAACGTTCCTGAGAGACATTCCCGTCGAGGGGTTTCAGGTTACCTTTCAGGCGTGGCAGATACGTCTCCGTAAGGGTATTGATGCATGGGGAGAGTAATTTGAAGAATTTTAAGCATTTGTACATGAATGATCATTAAATTTGTTTCCCAGACAATGAAAATTACGTTTATAGTAGACCCTGTGCATAGAGAGACTCTTGCACCCCACGATCAAGTTCCTTTTATTTAAATAATATTCCAAAAGGTGGGCGCTTGTTCATTCAGAGCAATCAGAAATGGCGTACGAGTTGAAACTTCTCTAGTGGTTCAGATGAGACAAAATTATGTGAGATTACGAGGAAGTGCTGTTATAGTGCGAAAGAAGAGAGGATTGTTGGGAAAAATCAAAAGGAGGCAGGATAGATGGATTTACAGCGTTTTTATTTGGAATTCGGATGTTGAAGACTGTGATAGATGTGAAAATGCCAGAAAAACGAGGAAGGGGAAATAATAGGATATAATTTCGGTGAATGAAGGGAGTAAAAGTGTATTCAAAATGGAAGAGGGTCTTTCTGTGTCGTCCGATGCATGGTTGAGTTTTAGGAGAGGCAAGTAAATACATCATTTTACAATTGTTTAGGCTGTATCTCTGTATCTATCCAAAACCTACCTTAACCTGTAGAATACCAAAATCTGTATGATGATATAAATATAGATGATTTCGTCGAAGTAACACGAAAGTGTTGTATAAAAAACTTGGACAGCAACAAACAATATAAGAACAATAAAAAACATTCACACATTATGTATTAATAATTTCGGTCGAATTTAATTCCGTCTTCCTCAGAAGTAACATATAACGTGTTCTTTTCATGTGATCTTATAATGTTTTTTCTGTCCAAGTTTATATCCTTCCCCACCTTTCCTGTGTTTGTCTTTTATGTGTGTTCCTATCCCCTTTCCTAATATTCTATTTCTATGTGTGAAAATAATATATATATATATATATATATATCGATGATTTCTTCGAAGTAACACGGAAGTGTCGAATAAAATCTTAGACAGCAACACGTAGCACGAGAACACATAAAAAGAACACTCACAATAATATCTTGATAATTTCGACGGACTCGAACTCCGTCTTCTTCGGAAGACAAGATATGACTCATGAGTCATATCTTATCTTCCGAAGAAGACGGAGTTCGAGTCCGTCGAAATTATCAAGATATTATTGTGAGTGTTCTTTTTATGTGTTCTCGTTCTGTGTATTGCAGTCTAAGTTAAATATATATATATATATATATATATATATATATATATATATATATATATATATGTCATGTGAATTCATTATTTGAATGAACACAATCAAGTTTTTGAATGAATGGAAATTGACTGAAGAAAATGTGTCTGTCTGACTTGTAACCTAATGGTATTTCCTTCGAAAAATGCTGTTCCTGTTTTCAACTAGCTAATTACAATGCTCGCTCATCTCCTCCTCATCTTCACTCGTCAGCCTTCAAGCTCGCTTGAGTTCATTTTACAAATGGCGTAACCTATTATTTCCTTTCAAGAAGTGAGGTACACATTTCGTCCCATTCCAATAGATCACGAATCATAGAGGAACATATAATACATCACCTCTTCCTACCTATAGCCGTCCGAGATATTCGGTCATTTCGTTTTATTCTCGCTGTGCGCTCGGTTTTATTATATTCAGTTCCAGAGTTAATACTCTATTTTTCCAAAAAAATATCGTGGATTTGCAAGGAGTTGCTCCCTTCTATCCTGAGAAAAGAAGCTGACTCGTAAAATACAATCCCCAACGTCATGTGTATAGTTCTTTTGATTGAGATAACTAATATTTTCATTAAAAGTTGCTATTGGATGGACTTAAATAGTTTTGTATACATTCCACGCACGCACAATACGGGAATTTGACAAAACGTTCCCAGACCTTATTCAATGCCGAAACTTATTTAACTTTACAATACTTCTAAAGTCAGCTGAATGTTCTTACGCAAAATAATTTCGTAAAATGATATAATATTGTAAAATATATCCTTCAGTGCGAATATAAATGCGATTTTGTACCTGAAACTAACAACATTTCTTCTTAAATAAGGTGTATTATTGTGTTACTTTAATTAGCAACTTTTGCATCTAAAAGAATTCATATTTAATAGTAATGATAAGTAAAATAATAGTTTTTACCTGATCAGCCAATCTCAAGGTGGAATTATGAAAAAGTAGCATGCAGAGTCAACTATAAAAGTAATGCGAATTCTCTGGGAAACATATATTTGCTGATCATACTTATATAAATACTTAAAATTCTTCAAATTACTCTCCCCATGCATCAATACTCTTACGGAGACGTGCCTGTCACGCCGGAAAGCCACCCTGGAACTCCATTCAGCTCTCTCTTAGTCAAGAAATATAGAATAGTCGCACGGAAAAAAGTTGGGACTGTATGGGGGCTGGGTGACCACCCTTGACAGGGTGCTTCGAGCCAGGAAGTTGGTAACGATGAAGAACGTGGACGGTTTGTCGACGACCTCTTCCTGGCTCTGTTTCAATACCTTGTATTACCTTCCTGACTCTGACCTTGAAATGCAATTGTCCTTGAAGGCCTCTTAAAGCATCTGGAATGTTTCGGTTGAATTCTTTCCAAGCTGTACGCAAAACTTAATGACGTATCGCTATCCCACAGAAAGCTCCATCGCGCCGTGTTACAAATTCGAAAAACACACTTCACGCGGAGGCACGTCTTTCAGCTCAGACTGGTCGGAGCAAACTGATTACCGACTGCATTGGAAGGACAGACCGCTCACCACATTGCCCAACCGTTTCTATTGCGCTGCCATAGATGTCTTCTTCCAATAAAATCATGCGCATAACGTTCATAATGGGCCATGTAGAAGTATCTGAGAAATAAAGAAACTTCTCTCCCTGACAATGCAACAATTTCAACAATGAAATAATGCACGCGTAGCGGATGGCTCCGTTAAAAGTTACTGTTGCTGCATCTCCCGGAGTTTCTTGATATGCTCTCCCTGACCTTAACACTAGGAGTAAGAACTGACATCTCCAAATCTACCGTATGGAAACTTGTTCTTAAGAAAGGATCCAGTAAGGACTAAAATTTGTTTTTTTTAGAGTAATAGCTTGGTAAGAATGGAATTTCTCTTATCTTATTTCTCGTATAAGATATACCAGATAAATTATTCACCCCTAAGTGATATATTAAATAAATATTCAAATTCTATTTATGACTTTTTTCGTGTATATTTGCCATTCAGTAATTTCTGTTGTTTATTTTGCTCTTTTTTCAGAATACACACCGTCGCTAAACAAATTTTACAAATAACCACGGGAGGGGGGGAATCTGCTCTTCATTTCACCTCATACGTTATTGATTTGACATAGTTTCATCACGATGGCACTCTATCCCCTGATCTATCATAGCCTTACTTGTCTCTCTAGCCTGTCGTCCGTCAATTAACCTTCATTACTGCTATACCCCACTCTACGCTGTCTACGTACATCATCAGATCATTGCTGGAGAACGATGGCTCACAATGAGCGCCTCATAGAATTTGGGATAGGATGGAGAGCTGTCTGACGTCCACGTGACTGTGAATGTGAATGTCTTTCATAAAATTTAGGCAAGGAAATGTGAATTGGTGTACATTCAGTGGCCCAGGCGACGACCTTGAGGGGTGTGGAATGGAAAGGACGGTCCAGAGTGCTGCAAGAAGGGTAATAAATTCAGGCGAAGAACAAGAGCGAATATTATGGGAGGTAGAGGGTACAACTGGGCGTAGAATTTTATGCGAGGCATTATTTCCGACAGTAATGGGTTCTATTTTCCTTTGAAACTGACGGTAATGTATCAACAAATCAAATACTAAATTAACATGCTGAAATATTTCAATTATTTGCTCCGAAGCCCTAGGATATCAACTTTAGTTAATCAAAATTTGGTCTTATAGTAATCGGATTTAAAAATTAGATGCATGTAAATGGTTATCCCAAAAGATAATCGCACCTAAAAATCTGTTGAACTATATTAACGCGCTCAGATCACCTTTACCTTTAAAAGTATAACTTCTTGGTTTTCACCCACCCTTTGAATTCTGACCGCGATACAAATTCGAGTACGTGTTAATGTATTGATTGGACGCGCACATAACATTTTAAGATCTGTTTTATTGTATGTTCCGTAGTGTACCGGGAAGAGCTTTTTCATCCGTAAGGGGAGAAAATACTTATTATTTTACGCATCACCGTTCGGAAAGGGATTTGATGAAACTTTGAAAAAGTCACATAAAAAGTTCTAAAGCTTTTCCCCATTTTATCTTCGTTCAGTTTTTTACCTTTACTGAAATAAGTAGAGAGTAAAAATGGGAAAGATGGCGAGCAGCCGCTCTTCATCCCAGCAGATATACGGCGGCAGGAGAAAGCTAACCAGCCAGCTATCATCCGACGCTCTCCTCCTTTTCCGTTCTCCCACTCTCCGAGATTCATGTAGATTATGGGCACGCCGGGACTTCTTATTACCGTCTCCCGGCCAGAAAACTAACCCATTCACGCTTAGACCCACTCTCCCCAGCGCCGTCTCTCCCTCCCATTCCACAGTCATTCCATCCTCCCCTCCAGGTCATCAGTTTCCCTCTCTGAGAAGAAGCAATTTTTTTCTCTTATTTCAGTCCTAGGGGGACTGGCTGGGGTTAAAGGGAGAGGGAAGGGTGGAGTCGGGTGAGTGAGGGGCTGTTATTTAATAGAATAAGGGTGGAATTGGAGATGGGTGAGAGAAAGAGGTAGGTGGCGAGTAGATACGGGAGTGTACATGCATATTAGGACGCCGTTTCCGATAGAGGCGACGTGCAGGACTGCTATCGATGTGAGAACAGAAGGAGGTGTGACGACTAAAAAATATCGTGTTTCAATGCCCAAACCATCGTTACGATCTTTATTTATTTTTTTCAAATTTTCGAACTCAGATGTCGATTTCAGTTTCATTTCAATGAAACAAGAGTACTGAGGAGGCAAAAATTCTTGCTAATATCATTTTTGGTGCCCGAGATATTATTTCATATGATTGGAAATTTATCTAGAGCATCAGGAAAATTTGATTGAAAGATTTGGCACAAACTTGCGAGCGCACACGTACGCACGACCTTAGCATGAAAAGAGAACTTGAGTATTTGAATGACTGCTAGGGCTTAGCTGGTGAAAGTAGTGATAATTGCTCCAGGTATGGTAATCCATCCCAGATAGGCTGAAAGGTTGATAGATAGTAGCCGGATGAGAGTAAGTCCAGTAAGTCTGTTCGTCATTGCGAATGCTCCTTTATGGGGCGGATTTAAGTAGAATCTCTTTAATGAAACTATTGAGGAGGGTAACGGGAAACCATTCCTACGCATTATTTAATCCATGAAACAGTGTTGTTAAAGATTTAATTGTGGATCCTGGAAACTAAAGTACTTGATCCATACAGGAAGTGGGGAACCTGGGAGGGGGAAGCAAGGCTTCACAGGTTGTCATCACGCGAAATCCTTGCACAATGAAAACGATAGGATCGATTGTAAAGAATGAAAAGATGGATGATACCTTAACTCTTAGAATAGGGATTTTGAATGTAGGGAAAATTGTGAAGACATAGAAATTAGAGAACATAAACCAGAAGATAGAGAGAGGAAATAGTGTTATGCTAGGGCTACGAAAGATATGACGAAAGGATATCGAATATTAATGGAGGGATAACTACTGAGTAATGTACAACCTATATTGACCAACCTATACCTAGACCTATCGAGAGGCGGAAGGAGTTTCAAAAAGATAACAAGAAACTTAGCAAACTCAGAGAAGGTGAGTAATCGAGTGTCATTAGCAGATATAAACGCCATCCTAATGCCACGATTCTAATTCAGGAGTAAATTCCGAGAAGTAATCATAGAGAGAAAGTAGTCAGTTTAAAAAAAGCAATTAGCGAAGGAAAACTGGGTGATCTCGCAAAGAAATACATTATCTTCATTTTGTATTAATTCAAAAAGAGTTTTATTGTAAATAAACCCATTCTTCAACTAAATTAGCTTTATAATTGCTATGCCCATCAGAAAAAACTTTCATCGTATTTTTTCATGTAAGCCTAGAATTCTTCTTTTCATCTTCAGCGTAACGTCAAAGAATCAGGTAATCATTATTGCTTTTTTGTGATTATAATTACCCTGTTATCTCTATTAGATTGTTAAAAAATCATGGTTCTTTAGAGAATGCACGATATTGTCTTTCAAAATTTCAATTTTTTTCTTGTCCTCAAGCTTTCTCTTCGTCCACTTTTCGAAAGACTTCGTTAGTAACGTGAAACGGTCATTTGTTTTTCAATATTTTTTGGAGAAACACATTTCAAGCCATATTTTTTTCGTGATAAATGGAAAATTTTGAACAATTAATGGACATGTGAACCATAATTTTTCCCAAATCTCAGACGTCGTAGTTGCTGTGTTACCAGATTGGGTAACAGGGAAAGCCTTGTTAGATTAAAATTAATTGAAGAAACCTCATCTCTCAGTATATGTGTTATACGTATACGTCAAGAGCTACCATTCGGCTGTCGTACAAAAAACAACAGTATCAAGACTAAAATTTTTAAAGTTATGTCACCAGTGTAATTAGGTTTAGTTTTCTTATGAAATTAAATTATTATTTATTTATTGGACCCGCAATAATTGTACTACCATTGAAAAGCGTCGCTCCCTCATATAGTCACTTTGATTTAATTTACCGTGATCATTTATGAATACTTTGGCGAGTTAAGCATATTAAGGGCATCAATTGATCAATAAAACTCATCTACAGGATTTTTTAGTCAGTATGTGGTAGGAGGCTATTTGCGAGAGAAAGAAAACATGTCTAACCTTGTATAAATAAAAAAATGCCGGGACCGTAAACTTGATGGTGGTGGTCATCAAGTTTACGGTCTCGCCATTTTTTTGTTTACATTGATTCACTACCGTAGCTACGTTCCTTGTATATATAAATTTCTAACCTTAACTAGAGAATAGAACAGGTGAAAGTAATGCTCCTCTGAAATAGACTTATTGTTTAAAATATACAATTAAAGTGTACTGATCACGACAGTATTTCTTTCTCTCTTCTAGTGTGTTGTTGGTGATGCTTGCTTTCTGTGAACTATATTAATGAAATATGTTCATCTAAATGACGTGTGTCATTACAAAAGTGGAACATTTCATGATTTGACATAGAGACAACTGAATAAGGGCATCTTGTTAAGATTATGAAACACCATTCAAGACAAATGACAAATATTCTCCGGAATTACTTTTCCTATTACTGTGCTCTTTTCGAATGTCAGCTATTAACAATCAAATATTAAATGAGCTCAGCAATTTTTTCACTATTTTTTAATTTTTGATAATGTTGCGTTCCCTCCCATGGACTACAACCTTGTCGTGGTGGAAGGGCTTGTGTGTTCCGATGACCCCTAGAGCTGTGCTGGCGGGAGTAATAATAATTACTCCTGGAAGGGTCACCCATGCCAGATAGGTCGAAGGTTAGGAGCCAGACGAAAGGTAGTCCATGCAGCGTCTGTTCCTCAGTGAGGCGGCTGCAATGGCGTCTGACCCCAGTGGGGCGGCCATTAAGTGATGGTGTCACGTTAAAAACACTATTGAGGAAGGCAACGGGAAACCACCTCAATTATAATTCCCAAGAGAATAATGATGGACGAAAAACAGAAATTGAGTCCTGGCAACTACGGGTGTGTCGTGCCCGGCAGCGGGGGAGGCAAGGCTTCCGCGGTCGTCATCCCACGAAACCCTTGCAGGGAAGAAATAACAGCAGCAGGACAGAAGACTCAGAAGAAGACGAAAGTAGTTAAATAGGTACCTGGAACGTCAGGACAATGTTGAGGAGAGGCAAATTAGAAAATATTAAGCGAGAGATGGCAAGAGGTAATATAGATGTTTTAGGTCTCTGCGAGGTGAGATGGAAGGATAGCGGGGATTACTGGAGTGACAATGATAGAGTGATATACAGTGGCGGGGACGAAAGCCAACGAGGGGTTGCCGTAATATTAAATAAAGGGGTACAAGGAAGCGTAGTCAACATTACGCCAGCAACAGATAGAATTTTACTCGTAGAGATTAAAGCAGAGCCGACGAACTTGGTCATTGTTCAGGTATATATGCCACCGAGCAACCACAAGGAGGAAGAAGTCGATAGGATGTATGATGAGTTAGAGGATATCATCGCGAGTGTTCCTGCAGGGAAACATTTGATAGTGATGGGGGATTGGAATGCGACGGTAGGCGAAGGAAGAGATGGTGGTGAGGTGGGGGACTATGGGTTAGGCACGAGGAATGAACGCGGGGAGAAAGCAATTGAATTCTGCAGAAGACAGGGGTTAGTCATCACTAACACATGGTTTAGACACCACAAAAGGCGTAGGTATACATGGAAAATGCCAGGTGACTCAGAAAGGTATCAGTTAGATTATATTATGGTTAGGCACAGGTTTAGGAACAGTGTGATAAATTCGCACAGTTTCCCAGGAGCGGATGCAGACTCTGACCACAATTTAGTTGTCATGAAATGTAATGTTCGTTTCAAGAAGATAAGGCAAGGGCGGCGGGTTAAGAAATGGAATTTAGAAGCAGTAAATGGATTAACGAGGAAGGAGTATCAGCAGACTGTAGAGAAAATGATGAATGACGGTAAAGAACTGAGTACTATCGAAGAAAAATGGGAATGTATCAAGAAAAGGATATTGGAAGCCGCTAAAGACACTATAGGAGCCGTTAACGGGAAAAGGATAAGGAAACCATGGGTAACGGATGAGATGATTGCAAAGATGGATGAGAGAAGAAGATGGAAAAATGTAAACACAGAGTTAGGCAAAATGAAGTACAAAGAGTTAAACAATAAATTGAAAAGGGCCACAAACAAAGCAAAAGATGAATGGTGGAAAACGCAATGCGAGGATATGGAAAGTTTACTAAAGAAGGGTGAAACTGGTGCTCTATACAGCAAGGTTAAGTTATTATGGGGAAGTAAGAAGGCAATATCTGTGCTAACAGTTAAAGATAAGTGGGGTAAGATAATAGTTGAACCAGGAAAAATCCAAGAGAGATGAAAGGAATATATAGAAACACTGTATGGTAAAGAACTTAGGCCGACAAGGTTAGACATAGGAAAGGAACATGACGTAGAAGAAGATAGCTTAGGTCCAGGCAAACTCGACGATGAAATAGGAAGGGTAATAAAGGAGATGAAAGCAAATAAGGCTGTGGGGGTGGACAATATTCCTGTAGAAATGTTGAAATGGTTAGGGAAAGGTGGGAAGAAGGCCATATATGGACTGATTCGTAGTATCTATGAGGAAGGAATCTGGCCGGAAGATTTTGTGAGATCGGTGTTAGTTCCTATTCCAAAAAAGGCAAAGTCTATATCATGTGAGGATTACAGAACAATAAGTTTGATATCCCACGCAGCTAAAGTTATTCTCAGGATCATCCACAAAAGGATAGAGAGCAAGGCAAATGATTACTTAGGGGATGATCAGTTTGGGTTCAGGAAAGGAAGAGGTACGCGTGATGCCATTGCAGTAATGAGATCACTAGTCGAGAGGAATATAGAATACAATCAGGACGTTTTTGCCTGTTTTGTAGAATTCGAAAAAGCGTTTGATAGAGTGAATTGGGAAAAATTAATGCGTGTATTGCAGAAAATAGGAATGGATTGGAGGGACAGGAGACTGATCCGAAACCTGTACATGTCTCAGACTGCTGAGGTGCGAGTGGGGAACGGAGAGTCCGGATGGGCAGTGTTAGGAAGAGGTGTAAGGCAGGGTTGCCCATTGTCACCGGTACTGTTCAACGTATATGTAGAGGAAATGATAAAAGAGGCATGGGAAGAACTGGAGGTAGGAATGAAAGTCGGAGGGGAATTCGTAAAATCGGTTAGGTTTGCTGATGACCAAGCATTAGTTGCTCAGTCAGCCAAGGGGTTGCAAGCATTGTTGAGTGAATTGGAGGTTCAATGCGATAAATATGGGATGAGAATCAATATTAATAAAACAAAGATTATGCGATTTTCCAAAAAGGAAAAGGCTAAGGTAAATATTGAAATAGGCGGGGAAAAAATAGAGCAGCTACAACAGCTTACATATCTCGGAAGTGTTTTGGACCAATACGGTCAAAGTGGTAGGGACGTAAGGAGAAGAATTGCGCTAGGCAAGGAGGCTTTCTCAAGGAGGAGGGAGTTGATGACGGGGAAGTTGAGTAGGGATGTTAAGACAAGACTCGTTAAAACTCTGATATAGAGCGTAGCTATGTACGGCGCGGAAACGTGGTCGCTGAAGCAGGAGGATAGACGTAGATTGGAGGCTTTTGAAATGTGGTTGTGGAGAAGAATGGAGAAGGTTAAATGGACCGAAAGGAAAACAAATGAGGAAGTACTAGAAATGGTGGGGGAGGAGAGGGGTTTGTTGAGAGAAATCCTATGGAGGCAGGAAAAATGGATGAAAGGCGTATTGAGCGGTAGTGGAATGTTGAAGAGGGTAATAGAGGGGAGAATGTTGGGCAAGCGAGGTAAGGGTAGGAATAGGATAGGGATGTTGGACGGGATGAAGGGAGGAAAGAAGTACACCGAGATGAAGAGGGACCTGATATAGATTAGTTTGCTTGGTGGGGAGTCACAAAATGATTATTTGATAGTTGTGTCCATCCGAAAACCTACCTTAACCGGTAGATTACCTAAAAAAAATGTTGCGTTACAGAATTAAGTATTGTAGATACCCAGCGACTGTTGTGCTTACCTAACATTAATAATTTCCCCAGGTTTCGCCAGAGGCCGTTATTTAAGACCAGGCATGACGAAAACATGATCCTTCATTATTAATAAGTTTGCATTTATATAATTCGGTGATAAGTTTTAGTAGGAAAAATTTATCCTGATATTCTAGATGCAAGCATATGAAGGTATAATGGTTTTTGAAGTGCAGGGACACGATTGAGGGATCGTGCATTCGAAGAAAAATACACAACTATTGAGTTTGGTGTACAACGGTAAATAGTAGCGGAGCGCACTTGATTTGAGGGCCTGAGATTAGGATCCACTTCAATACACAACTTGAAGGCTAATATTACTTAGTGTGGAAGGTGAGAAAACTGAGGCTGACTTTCGAGCAAGTAAATATTCCGCATTAGTATGTTTGCCATTGAATAATTTTCAGAATCATGACTTTAGTACTTTTTCCTCATTTATCGCTACTGATTGACCATCGAACACTATATTATAATATAATTCCAAGTAGAGAATGAAGTACGCCAAAAAAATTGCAATTCTCATTTGGTTTCCACGAAAGTTAATGTTGTAGAAGAGAAAAAAATCATGACATTATTAGATTTATATGTTATGACTAACAGTCAACCAATGAGAAGATGAGTTTTTTCAAATGGTAGAAATTTTAAAGAAGAAGCGTGGAAAAGCAATATCGCCAAAATTATACTCCCACCGTAAAGAAACATCCTTTTGAGGGTAGCATTTTGTATTAACATTTGAAATGTCAGTAATTAATTGCATGGTTCTCCATATCAGCTGGAATTACCATCCTTAATCTCAAAAATAATTGTGAAGTTCAATACCTTGACGAAAGTAAACAGAAACATCTTTTAGGTCGTTTATTCGTGATAACAGGTCGTCCATAACTGCTTTATGGGCATAGTGCGATTAGGCATCTGAATACTGTGGCCCTATCTCTATTTCCTGGCTCGAGGGTTCGGTGAGGAAATGAATGTTTTTTATGGATCAATATATCTCTTTTTTCTTTTGTGCTTTGATCAATAAATGGAATTGATATGATACAATGGAAAACAATTTGTAATGCTAACCTTAGTTATGGAAATAACCTTAGCCATGGAAATAATGTATTTAGTGGTTTTGTTGCAATTGGTTCGAACGAGGTTTTTGCCGATTTGAATCTTTGATTGGTAGTCCAAAAACATCAGTACCTATCTATAATCCACGAAAGTTTCAGTTCGTTATCTCCATTCATTTGGCAGATTAAAAAAAGGCTTTTAATATTAATCAAATGCCAAAAATTGACTTTTTGGAATTTTTTAGTGTTCACCTCGAGAGAATCGGAAATTAGGCAGTTATTTTTTCATTGTAAAGAATCCAATATTTTAAAAACGATTTTCGTATTATTTCATGGAATATAGTTCTATTTTCATTTAAATTACAATGGTTGTTGGATATTATAAGATTCATCGACTCACTCAAGCAAATAAATAAAAGTAAGTTATTGTGTTTATTCAAGTATTCTATTTCATGAATAATTGAAAGTACGATTTGTAACGCAGAGCTTTACGACACGCAATACATACAACATACACAAAAATGGAAATGAGTGAACTTTGAAGGAGGAAATTATACAATGGGTGGGAAAAAGTCTCAAGAATAACTCATTTTGCAAAATAAAATATTTTAACGTTTAAAGTAGGTTGTAGCAAGGCATGCTAAAATAGCATATTTTTTATCGTGCCCTTTAGCGAATATACTGAATTTAGAATGCACCTGATAAGAAATACTTAGGAATGTCTGTTCTTAGTCAGTCAGAACGGTTAAAACATTAATTTAATGATAACCTGAAGAATGAATGAATAAGTGACATGCATGAATTAAAACCTGAAGATGATGATATGTATTGAAAACAAGGTCTTAAGATTAAAACATTAATTTGAAATGAAAACACTGGAATTTTTTATTTTTGTCGAAAATAAGTTCCATAAAGTCAGGCCAGTAATTTTCAATTTTATATTTTTTAATTGTTTCAAAAGAACTGAGATTTACAATTCTCTTGTACTTTTTTACATGAATATATCAGCATTAATAACTACAGCATAAAGATCTTGGTCTATAAAATGTAGGCAACCGTTTTAAGTTTTAAATGGATCTAGTAGCCGAGCATTAATATGATTCTAATCCTTCAAACTGAAAATATTGTGATACTCGAAATTAAATTCAACAGTTCTTTAGCTTTAATCATCTCCCTTCATTTCACCCACCATATACATTCTTTTCCATCTCCTTCACTGCTAGCCAAAATTTTTCCCCTCTAGCAAACCTTCCATCATTGTAATGCTAATCAAAATTATCGGCATGAATTTTTCCTTCTTCAAAACTTATCGTAAAGCATTTCACTCTGACTCTGTCATTTCTAGAACTTAGTTTCTTTGCCTATCATTTCATCTTTTTCATCCTCCTTCAAAATACCTTTTCAAAAGTCTCTAACTTACGCTTATCGTCTTACCTTAACAACCAAGTTTGTCAGCTGTAAAATATTATGTTTCATATTAACATTTTCACTAAAATTTTCTTATCATATTAGTATTAGGGGCATCTCGAATATCCTTTCTTTTTTGAAGGTTGTTAACGCAAGGTGATTCTTCTTTTACTATTTACTTACTTTTTCTACCCTTTCAAAAAAATCTCTAGGTAAATGAACGTTTCTGTCTGCCCTAGATTATATCACTCAAGTTATTTTAGTCTTCCTATTTCCGAAATTTATTCCTATACTTTTTTAGCCTTATACCCCTGTCTAGAACTCCCCATTCACAACCTTTAATCCTTACCCGCAAATGTTCAGTCTGAGATACCCGAGATCATGATAAATCGTCTGTATTTCTAGTGCAATAGTGTCTTTTGCATTGTGACCATTGTTTGAGAACAAAGTAGCCTATTCAATACTTTCTCAAAATCAGATCACTTTCCTTATTATTAAAACATTGTTATAGTGTATTTTACTCATTGTTGTAGTGACCTGCATCACTGTAATAGCATCACAAATTTTTTTAACCTAAACTGTTTCTCTTATGCAATGCCGACCTGTTTTTATCTTTTTTCTGATAATTCTTATTAAAAAATACATACGACGAAACTTAAATTGTTGCAGTATCTTCATAAGGATGCTGTCCCCTTTATATGACAGCAATTAATGCTTATATAACAAGGATTTTTATACTGGCATGGCTGTACTATAAGTAGATCCGTAAATACTTTCCCATGCTCCAAGCTTGTCGAAATCTATGAGAAGTCCTGACATCTCCATTATTTATCAGTACGTTTACCACAAACTGAATCGCAATAGATGCAGGTTTTATTTTTAATGAATTTTTTATCATTTGGATCCTTTGGATTTTCAAAAAAGGTTAATTAATGTTAACCGTTCTGTTACTGTTTGAACTGTTTTATTTTCAATTGCAAGCTCAGTGCGTGACTTTGATTTTTTCCGTATGTATTCGCTTGCACGCCATATTATCATGAGGTTTCGAATCTAACCACCGGAAAAATTCCCATGAAAACAAGGAACAATGGAGATCGTTACCAGTCTGGTTTCAGAAGAGATATGTCGAAAAGATGCGTATGGGGAATCGTAAAACGGAAGGGCGCGGATGAAAGGTAGGGAGACATAAACCCATGGGCTTTTGGAATGGAATGGGAGAAGGCTGAAATACGGATAATGGGGAGAGTGGGATAAGAGTGGCGAGGAAGACTAGTAGGGAGAGATGGGAAATGTGAGGACCAAATGAAGCGGAAATGGGGAAGAGAAAAAAATATGAAAGGGAATACAATCAGGGATTGCTCCAAAGAATGCAGCGGTGGAAAAACGAATGAGGCGTTCGTCGAAGAAATATCGTTGAAATTTTCTTGCCAATTCCCTCTCCGTGGATCAACCCTTATCACTTCATGTGATTTAAACAAGAAAATAAAGGCTAGTTGTAAGGGGTCTTTGCGAAAAAGCACAGGTAAATGAAGAAATAGCAAGAAAATGTGGAGGGATTCTTCAATACTTCTAAGTTTGTATGCAATTATCAATCTTTGAGCCACTCATTGGGATTGTGACGAGGACTATCAATTAAATAATATCAGTAGCGGTTGGGAAAAAATATTATCCGTGAAGATGAGAAAATCTTATCGAAACAAGCTCGCGCTTTGTTTCGATAACATTTTCTTTGTTACCATAAAATTTTCTATTTGTATGTTTGGCCTAAATGATCATCCTCCAGTCCTCCTGAAATGCTCGTTTCCCTTCACTAACTTCATAGTTGTCCATCATTCAATAAAGTCTATTGTATCATTGATTGTTAGGGTGGTTACCTTTCCAGTTTTGACCTGTAGTTTACTGACCGTAGGGCCTGGGTTTTAATCAGGGGAATACCTAGAGACAGCATCAGTTTTACCAAAGCTGTGTGATATTTTTAGAACCAGAAGTACCTAGAATCAGTAGGTAACAGATAGGCAGGAGCTGGGCCTCCTTTACTGATATGTGCTACGCTTGTACATGGATTCCAAACGCTGTAAGATGTGAGGTGTAACGTTACCATATAAAGCACCGATTTGGGTGGATTACAATTGCTTTTCAGGCGTATATTCATGATTGTGAAGACACTATATGTATTCACCATATGAGAATAAAATATTTAAGTTTAAATTTTAATATAAATTGCTGAATTGAATTTTTAATGGAAATATTTCTGGCTATCCCCTCGAAGGAACATATGTTCATTTATTAACAGATTCATATGGAGATCGCGTCTCTATTCGTCTCTTCTCTTATCACCTTGTTTTTAGAATTAAACGGGTTAAGTTAGAAATATATATATATATATATATATATATATATATATATATTCTTGGAAATGACGCTCTCCCGCGACGCACAAACACACAAACACTAAGACAACAAACACCACACTGATGACGACGGCCGTGCCGTCGAAACGTAAATATCCAATGTAAGTGTCCTTCTTTTATGTTTCTATGTGTGTGGTGTTTGTTGTCTTAGTGTTTGTATATATATATATATATATATATATATATATATATATATATATATATATATATATATATATATATATATATATATATATATAATGCATATAACTTTTGGACGGCACAATAGAACACAGAAAAAAACAGATAACACGTAAAAGAATACTCACAGTGTAGATTATTTGAGCTTTCGGCCTACCCCGAGGCCTTCTACAGGTCAGACTCTGAGTCTGACATTATTGCTCTCGTGAGTACTTCAGCATCATCGATATATACCTGTACATAGCAATGTGTTTTCTTAAATTATCATAGTAATTTAGACATTTTTAAATTTAAAGATTGAATTATTTTTTAAGATTGCACTAAAGTAAATACTATACACTTTTAAGAAATGTATTGTATTTTTGTTATCTCCGATTGAGTAGCATTAGACTTTGGCAAGAGTACGATATTTACTGAGAGTGAACACCAACATGGTCTGTGCAATAAGTGCGCGAACTGGTGCAATCTGGCGGCCAAGACGCGGACTATAGCCCCGCCCACTAGAGGCGCTAGTTCCCTAAGACCGGAGTCTGTGCTTGGCGGATCGTCAAAATGTGCGTATGGTGCCAGTTATGATACTTTTGTGTCCTTGTTTTTACTCTTTGTCGAAAATGGAAATTGACGAAATCAAGGAGCAACAAATGAACGTCAAGTTTTTTGTTGTAATACAGTAAAGAAATCAAGAAATTGATGAAATGTTGACAGGTGTTAACGGGGATAATGGTCCGAAGAAAACGTCCGTTTTCAAGTGGGTTAAGCGTTTTAAATATGCCCGACAAAAAGCCACGGTTGATGCAAGGCCAGGGCGACCTTCAACCACCTATGTTGACGACAGCATTGATCGTGTGCGGTTCTTACCGATCGTCGAAAAACTGTCCGAATAATAGCTGATGAACTGAATTTAGGAAAATCAACAGAGCACACTATTTTAACCGAACATGATGCATAGATCCTCCACCTACACATTCATCGTTGATTATTCGCCAGTATTTGGCAAAAAATTCAATCACCATCCTTGATAATTTTCCTTATTCCCTAGATCTCACCCCATGTGACCTTTTCGTATTCCTAATATCCGACAAATGTGATGAGGGGCATCACTGGGAAGATGTGGACACAATAAATCAAGAAACGACGAGTAAACGAAAAAGCCTAACTACCGAGGACTTCCAAAGAAACAGAGGAAAAGAAGATGGAACAAGTGAATACCAACGAATTTGGTTACGAACAATTTTTGAAGGGGAAAAAATCGATGTAGACTAAATTTTGTAAATCGATGTAGAATAAAAATAACAATTTTATGGCCTCAGCTCGCGTATATATAGGACAGACCTCGTGTGACCTTATATTCACACCTATCATCTTCTCAACCTTGCATTATTTTAAAACGTTTTATTATAAACTTTAATTTTGCAAAATTATTTCAACTTGCCGAGCATTAAAAAATATTTCTTTGATTACATCCAAATCAACACTTTCAATTTACCAATATTCCCTAAGCTATAACAACTTTATTTTTATCCCGAAATAATTTTTGTGTAGGACTTTGAATTTAATGAGCAAATTATGTGTCTTACATGCTTATACTGAGCTTTCTTCCTTATTTCATACAGCTTCTTTTTAAGTAAGTTTCATTTATGGAATGATTAGAATTTGAAGTTGGATCTGTTAATTACATCCAGGTTAGGCATAGCCGTTCTGGCAAATCGTTTGCCTGTTGGGTATTCTTCCCTTGCACTACTTTAACATGAATTAACCGAGATTACGCTCTTAGCAACGAATGGAAAGTACTTTGAAGGGGACATATACATAGCGATGTTGACTAAATTTTGAAATGAAAATTTTTATGGCCTCAATATTTATTGGACAGGCCTCGTATAAAATGCGAGTAGGTATGTAATATTCAAGATGCTGGAATTATTATTGCGGAACGATGAGTTTAAGTAAAATTAGTACGGATTTGTTGTTAAAATCGCAAATATTTTTTTTAATTTGGCGGCTGTAATTAGGAAAATAATTGCGGTGTAAAATATATCCTTCTATTGCATATTTTTCTCTGGAACTAGTGTCTCATTTTTTTTAGAATTAAAAAAACGTCGAGGTAATACTTAACTGGCGGGGCTCATTACACATGTTTCAAATCTGCTGAATCTTGGTTCTTTTATAAATTAATGAATGTCCATAATGACATTAGGCCAATCAATTTTACACAGTTTTATAAGTAGGATTGGTTTTAATGCTGCACTTTGTGTTGATTTAATTTTAGTGCTGCTTTTCTAAAATGCCAGAATTTAATACAAAAACGTCATGACTCTGGTAACATTGTGGAAAATTATTGAAATTATTTTATCTAAAGGTAGCAAAATATTCCACAAAATCACCTGATTATTTGATTTAATGAGTAGCCTTAATAACTCTCCGCAAGAAGATTGATGATATTAGATATGCGTTATTACCTTGTGGGAAAGATGAATTTTCTAATTTCATAGCTGTATTATTTGAATTAGATTTCCCATTCATTACAAGTGCCAATACATGGACCTTTTGAGAACTGCAATTTTTATATTTAATAACTAAATAACTGTGCAATATTATGCTCTGAACTCATGTGAAACTATATCTTATGATTTAAAAGATTTCAGTCAGTGACAAAACCAAATCGTTTTCCCAACTATCAATTTTCTGGGAACAATGATTTCAGCGTTCTGGAATTATTTAGTATGCAATATATTTTCACCTTTACACAATTTAGTTGAAATGTTTACTTTCAAGCTTTATACGATTTTAATGTTAAACATTTCCTAAATGACTATTTTAAAATTATTTAAGGTAATTTACCAAGTAAATTAATTCGGCAAATTCAGTAATTTGAGGCGAAAGAAATCCAAAATAGTCATCCCATTAGACAGTAAGCAGTAAAATAAAAAAAATTACTTCGAAGTTTATCATATTTTCTAGACGTTTTTGGAATTCATGCAAAACTTGACATATACAAGAGAATTGCGCTGCTACTTGTAAATTGTCCTGCGATCAATAGTGGTTTCACTGCATTTTGTAATCCTCGATTACCTAATTTTTTCTCTTTGGAAAACAATCGTACATATATTTTCGCTTTAAACTCAGAGTACAGATATAACTTAACAACAAGAACATGCTAATTAAAAATAGGCGTTTCTAAAACCATTCTTCATTAAAGAACTCAAATTCAAAGCAATTTAAAAAAGAATACGGTTATACATGAAACGTTCAATTCCATTATTAAAAACATATTTCACTTATTGTTATCGTCTTCAAGTAATTTACTCTGATAATTTAATAAATTTAGATATATTTAAGCGATAAGACAAGCAGGAGTTTACTTTATGGGATTGTGAAATATTGTAAGATTCTCCTAGCAGATAAATGCCTTAGCCCTCTTAAACAAAGCGTTGCCGTTTAATTGAAATCGGTTAACGTATTAAAATAATACACCTTTATTACATCATTACAATTGCAATAAAACACCATCATAAATAGTCCAATTGCCGCCCATTGTTTTTCAGAAAATGTTGACTTTCTTTTCTTCAAACTTATTAATATATTTAACATTCCATAGCATAGATTAAAGTTAATCGGGTTCTAAGGCAAAGTAAATGTGTATGGTAATTTAAGTACATCGTAGTAAAATTCGAATTTTGTCGTGTTTTCGGTGAAGACGTTGAACGCTACGAACATGCCAATGACTTTCCTTCTCTATTATCTAATCAGATTACGAGCTACAAAGTTTGCTCTCGTTTTCGATCACATGCGAAACATTTTATTCCGATCCCACGTGGGACGGAGGGAAACAGCGACATTCGCTCGAAAGAGTAGTAGATCCATACAAGTGGCGATATTGCGAAGGGTGCACTTTCACCAGCAAAAGCAGTTACTTCCCCCATTGCGCTTCCACCTCGTATTCGTGAGAGCGGAATTAATTCCCGCGGTCCTCATTTCCACCTCGCGATACCAAGATTGATTCAAGATTTTGAATGGATTGTGTTCTCTGACTGAAGGTGGAGCAGAAGAGCCCTCGGCAGAGAGTGAGCGGAGAAAAAAAAAGGATTGATCCCCCTTCTTCGTTTCGTGGCATTTTCTTGGATACTGGAGTCAGAGATTTGAGGGGAAGGGAGACGACGGCGGATAGAGGACGGATAGGAGGTGGGTGGGTGGGTTTAAGTTTGAGAGGGGTGGGCGAGGGGGAGAACGGGAACGGGTGGAAGAAGGTTATTTGGCCCTCACGTCAAAATCAGGATATCCGATTGAGGAAAGGAATCGACGTGATGAAAAGAGGCCGTGGAAAAAAGAATGATCCGGACGGAATGAGATGGAGGAATAAATTAGAGACAGGGATTAAAGAAAATGCTAGGGGGAAAAGCTCAGCGGATAACGGAAAGAAAATGCCTCGATCATGCGGAAGTTGTGAGTGAAATTGAGATTTCTATTGAAAAAGGCACGTCTTTAACATCCCGGAATGCTAACGATGCAATACCGGGAGAGTCTTTTCTTTTATCACCGTGGTCGTTGTGTTAGCCGAGTCTGTGTAAATATTTCGTAATGAAGGGCAAATAGGGACCGCATTTACATTTTGATGAGAACGGAAAGAAGGACCAATTCCAAATACTGGGAACCATTGTCAATTTGGTGATTTTTACGAGGCTGATAATATATGTCTCGATTATTCAATTATTTTATTTTAGGGGCTTGTGTATTTAAATTCCGTTAACAATAATGAACTAAAGTGATTATTCCATAACTATTATATTCCCTAAAGTTCGAAGGAATCCTTTCCCGTGAATTTGCATTTTAAAAGTACATGTTAATTTTGTATTGTACCGTATTCAATTATCGATTTTCACTTCATGCTTTTATGTATGTCTCTAAGATAAAAAGAAATATACAATAGACATTTTAGTGATTTAATGTTTTTGAAAATATTTAATATTAATTTTAAATAACATTAAACTAATAATTAACATACATAAAAGCATGATTGATCAGTGGTAAATAATAGTTAAAAAATTAGTAATAGCCTCAAAAAATCTAGTTTTCTAACGCTTAAGGAATATTTTCAATGCAGTGTATTGCTTACAAACTGTGTTGGAGTTTTTAAGTAATAATTGATTTTGCTGAAACCTTAGCTTCCCGCTCTAGAGTATGCTGCGTTCAATAACTAAACAAGAGAACTCTACGAGGGTGATAAACGATATCCCAAAGCGTATGATGGTTATTGGTAGAAAGTTACGAAATGAGATTTGTATAATGTTGAAAAATGACGTTATAGAATTAGTTTTGCCCTCCTGAAATCCGAAAATGAAACTTTAAGGGTGGCAGAGGGTTAAATAAATAACAATATATCCTTTAAAATATTTTGATGGAGTGTTGTCCACTCACCATCTCATGTACGTACTCGATGCAAATCGCTGTCCGTTGATATACAGGCATGTATGTTCCTCTGTTAGGTGAGACAATACCATTAAGCCCTTCAGGCACGTGAAGCATTGACTTCCTGACATTGATGAAGTCTTGAATCTGTCGGTTTTGAAGCCGTTTGAGGCGACGAGTCAGCATGCGAAAACCTTGTTCCTGGTTCGCAGAAAACATTCAAAGTAATAATGCATATAATTATCGTCAACGTCTCCTCACAAACATGAGAGGTTTTCAGCCTCACGAAACTTAAAGTGCTATGGGCTTCTACTTGCGGTGACAAACCACAAAGCCATTTTCAACGTAAAACAACAAATTCGATGTGATCTTGATTTTTTTCCTTCAGTACGGTTAAACTATTATTATTTTTGGTATGCAAGTAAAATACCTCATATCATTTTGAATACTTCTGACATTCATTTTAATCGCACTCATTCGTAAAATAGGTTTCACTTTTGAGAATACTGTTTTCCCATAGGTTAAATTTGTTGTAACTTTAATAATGGAGATAAAGATACGATATAGATAGGTTCTTCACGTTATTTGACTTCCTGGAGCTCTTTTATTTTGCTCTCTCCAGTATATCCTTTTTAAAATTTTAGGAACGGTTATTATCGAAATAATTTTCGAGAAAACCCATAATAGAAGAAAATCATTTCCCCTTGATAAGAATTTTGACAAAGTTCTCCATATATAGCGGAGGAATGTTAATGAGCAGACGAAATTCACCATCCCCCAATGTATTAAACATCAGATGCAGGATCTTAAATTTCCATAGAATGTTTTCTATTCCTTTTTATTAAAGCGCGCAATTACACCTCACGGTGAGACCGAACTCTTTATTCTCACAGCTTGGATTACTTAATGTTGAGAAAACAACATAAACATTAAGTGGAACTACAGAGAGGATGTTCTCGTTCGTATATTAATTTATTGTGGAAAACTTTTAGATTAAGAGTAAAATGAAGACATTTTAAATATTTTTCTTCAAAATTAACGTGACAAATTTTCTTTTAAACGAAAACAGTTTTTGACTTTTTGTTGTACAATTACTAAGCGCCAATTTGAGTTGTGTTGTAACATAGCAGCTTGATATGTGTAGTTTTGACTTTTATATCTGAAACCCTTTTCGAAAATCCTAAATGCCGGAGATATTTTAGTCAACAACCCTCTGTTTTATAAATTAATGAAACCAAATTTCATTGAACGAAAAATAACTAGCTAAATACAGAGGCTTATAATTTTAATGATAGTGAAGGAGATGCTTCCCTTCTATGAAAACTGTAAGAATATAATTCCATCAAGTTTAATTAGGAATAGATATGCCTAGAATTCTGACGATAATTTTCAATTTTGAATATTGGTGTAGTTATGTTTTTATTTGTTCATATAAAATTGTTCACTGACGTTTATGTTATATAACTAACTATGAAAACTTTAAACGGAATTGCATAAATTGTAACGTGTTGGTAGGTAAAATGATTCTTATATTTAGCAAAGGTGAGCATGTCGGAGGTATTATATGGATAAAGAAAAATGTTTCTGGGAATCAATTATTTATGCTAACCTTTGCAGTTAAAATTCTTGAGGAAAGTAATGCCCACAAGCTGACCTAGAATGACCAACAATTCAATCTAGATCTCTAAATAGAAACCTCAAACGAGATTGAATTCAATTCCTTAAACAAATACGCCCATCTAAATGAAAATAAAATACTTTTCTTTTAACTGGAAACCGGTGACGTTGGGATTTTTCCACGATTAAGTCAAAGGGATAACGATTATATGCCGTGGGAGACATGAAAAAATCATAGCAATTTGTGCGGGAAGATTATGGGGTAAGGAATCTGCTCTGCGGTCTTGTGAGAAGCTTGGCAGGGAGAAAGAGGAGCGAAAGTTGGGTGAAGAACGTACCGAGGCATGTCAAAATCTGGTTCATATCCCATTTGTGACAGAGAAAGAGGGAGAGGAGAAGGCGGAAGAATCAGCTCCATGCCGTGAGAGTTTGGAAAGGTGGGAGAGAGGTCGATTTATAGAACGCGTAGGGTTAGGGAGAATGGAAAGGAGGAACAAAGGGGGTGGAATTTTAAAGTTGATTGGCGCGAGATAATCTCTTGCTAAGGAACACTGCGGGTAACATTATAGACGCTAAACATTTTAAAGACCAAGTTTGAAACTAATTCATGTTTAAAACGATATGAACAAATTGGACGTTAAGATAAGTCTCCGTGGTGGGAGGACGCCAGAGGGGAGAGGGCAAGATAGTCTGACAAGGGGGATTGGAACGGGAGCCTAAGATGGAGGCAGCGGTTCAGTACGAGGCTTTGTGGAGCGTACGGCAAAGGATGAAATGGAAAATTAAGGGAGAAGAGAGGGGATGGGGTAGAGGCAGAGGAAAGGAAAGCGAACGAGTGAGAGTGAGGGAGATGGGAGGAATCGTGCGGGAAGTGCAATGGGTTGTGTATGATGAAATCGAAGTCTCGAGATAAAGTTTGTAAGAGCATTTAAAAGATGGAATTAACATGAATTTGTCTGAGATGCTTTGTGAAGCTAAAGACTTATTTAATTTGGAGAATTCATAACATACTCATCCTTGTGCACTTAAAAATGTAAGATGTGCTGTCTTGGCCAACATTTTGGAAAAAAATAATACACCTTTTTAAGAGCCACTATTCCACTTTGGTGAAATAAGTGCCCTACATGCAAGGAATCCACATAAAAAGAAGTTCAATACCACTAAAAGAGATTTTTAAATCCACTGAGAATATTCATCTTAAAAAAAATTGATAACTTAATATTTCATTTAAAAATATTAAATATATCATCAAAGATTGGTGTAGGTACCACAGGAGATTGAATACACTTATAAAGGTTAGGAAAATTGCAAAATATACGTTTAAATTGCATACCTCAATCATATGTCGCCCTAGTTATACAGGAATTGACCCCCAATTTATAATAAACCATGTCAATAATTCAGCGATTTCCTTTTCTATGATATAGGGGCTGTGTTCCTCGTTTCTTATCCAATGCCCTGAATCTATCGTTTCATTCCCCCTTGTCTATTCATAAGGAATGAATCTATAGAATCAGAAATCAAAGCGAACGTAATAGGAAAATCCCCGAGCGGAATATGTCAAAAGTAGATGGATATATGACGCCTAAGTCTGTTACTCACTTTTGTCCGGGATTAAGTAGCGGTCAGAGCGAAAGAAACATTGTGCCCTTAATTTAACCACCCACTGAGTTGTGTTTTTTCTTGATTCTTTTATGCTGGGGCAGTGTCCCTTAATTGCTGAATTTCATCAATGTCAGGAAAGAGCTCACGTGGCGTCATTAGCATACCTAAAATTTACATTAAAAATTTGGACCGCTGGTACTGTTTATTGAAAACACATTTACATGCTGTGATACGTTACCCAATTTAAGTTTTGCGAGCTACGGTCTCTGGTCTAGTTTCGGAATTGTAAATAATACCCTTATCAAATATGCCTTGATTTTCCGTCTTTCGAATTTGAAGTTTATTATTTGTAATCAATTTATCATTCGGAAAATAAAAATGTAGCTGCTATACATAATCTTCTCCCATACTAATATCTATATGTCCTTAAAGGTCATCGTATTACTATTTTCATTATCTGATAATCATAGTCCATGTGTAAACTTATTCTATGATTTTTTTTATCTCCATTGTCAAACCGTTGTTGAAAAATAAAAGTGTGACTTTGCAAGATTCTTTTGGTTTTTATTATTCTGATAAAATTTATATATTTTTTATTTACATTAAGTTATTAATTACATTATTAATATTTTCACTTCCGTAGATTTTGGCATTATTTTTACATTCAGAACAATCTAAATGTACAAGGAACGTACCTACGGTCGTGAATCAATTTCCTTTTTTTGTTGACAGAACAATCTAGTTTCGCTTTTTCTTAATCTCTGCTAATTAAGAATCGTTCTTTACAGATCGCTATCTTATCTACGTATTAGACTTAAATGCTATGAAGAATTTGAAAACCGAATATTATGTGCACTATTAACGAATATTGGCACTCCAGTAGTGATCTTATAACATTTTTATTAACTTCTCTGTGCACAAAGAAAGATAATGAGTGAAACCAAGTACCCCTACAAAACATATTTTTTTAAATGCTGGCTTTGATTTATATGCTGTCAAATTTATTTAAGGTGTTGAGTTACTTGTACTTTCTCATGTATCCTTTTAAGAATCTTTGAGCTCAGGTCATATATTTTCCCTTATAAAATTATCAATGATATTGCGTCTAATGATAGACATGAAATCAGAGGAAGAAAATGTTTAACACAAAATAGCATTCGTTGCTGAATGAGAAATAGTCAATTGCCCCTACCAAAGGTTTCAGGTTGAGCCACTTTTTCGTTTACTGAATGTTACCCCGATTGAAATTATAATCTTTCAATATTGATTAATGGCCGAGGATGACGGACAAAAAATCTGAAAAATAAAAAGGTCTTAATTTAACTCCCCTTGGATTTATAAAATAATCCCATCCCTGGCGTGTCTGACACACACACATACCCTTTAATATTACAAAAAGCGACCACCCCTCGGATTACATTTTACGAATCATTTATGGTCACCTTGACGGTATATTAAATTAAATGTCTCTCCTGAACGATTCAATGAATCCCGTGCTTTTAAAGTAGTTTGATAATTTAATAATAAAACGAACCACGGTGCAGGGCTCAGGTTCAGTATCCAGTGAAACTGATGTAACAAATTTCTTTTGAGTATGAAATTCTATTTCGCATCACTCATGTGTAAAAAAACACAAGTAGAAGGATAGATTATGACCAGAATACTTCCAAGTAATGTCTCAAACAATATTAATCATTAAAATTTTTCCAACCTGCGAATGTTTAACGAATATATTTGGAATATCGATACTCTGTAAAAGTATTTCATGAACATCCTGTAAGAAATTCAATTTCCATTCAACGAGAATACCTTTTGCCCGTTCTCTCCCAAAATTAGATAATTTCGTTTTATCTTCATCTGACTATATTTTCGGAGCTAAATGGCTACATATTTGAATAGTTTCATGTTTACATGCGGAAGTTGATTCAGATACCCTAAGCCATACCTATTCATGCACTTTCATTCGCTAAGTAAGAAAATATTAGTCGATAAATTTCTTACCGAATGTGTATCCTTGTGAAATGGAGTTATTTTTTCAAATGAGCTTGATTTACATAATCCATGATATGTAAAAGATCGTCATTATTTTACGCTATTTCTAGTTTTAAGACGACATTTTTCCTGAATGTAGGATTTGAGGAGTGCCCTTTCGACTTATTTCGCTTGTAAGTAAGTTTTTTCTCGTCCATTTCGATTTCCGCACCTACTTTACTGAGGGTGAGCGGGACGGAAGTGGTAATAAAGGGGATAACATTGGGAGCGAGGAGAAATGGCGAAGCAGCCTGGGTGGGATAAAGTTGAGTTAGGAACGGGGCGATGTTCTGTTGGGGGTCGGGGCGTTGGAGCTGCCAAGCAGACAGTGGCTGAAAACAATGAAGAGCGTAAGGAGAGAGTGAGTGTAAGTAGGAGTGAAGTAGGATCAGAAATATGGGGAGAGGAGCTTTCAAAGACAACGCAGAGGGTGAAGGGAAGAGAGCAAGGAAGATATGAATGGTGTGGGAAGAGGTTTAAGGGATGAAGGTGTGAAAAAGAGAGCTGCTAGGGTGCGAGAGGAAAGAATATTCCTATACTGGGGATTGGAATGAGGGTTTTAGAGGGTAACGATCGAGAAGGGAAATTTTACCTTTATTTAAAAGAGAGAGCTGCTACCCTGGAAACACTTTCACAGAGTGTAGCCTAAAGAAATACTCATGAATATGAACAATTTTGTAACGGAAAAATCGTTCACCGATTGAGTGCTGAGAAATAGGTTCTTAAGTTACTGTTTAAAGAAATTTCTATCTGATTTTGAGTGCATGTAAAATAAGCTTCATGAGTCATAACTCTAATAAGAACTAATAATTATAGCTATCACCAATTTAGCTTAAAAATAATACAATTTTATAAACAACCCAAAATTATACGTGGATATTATGAAATGGTGGTTTAAGAAATTATATAAAGCTATTGAAAATTGAAAGTATATAGTACCACCCATAACAGGGTTTTCCTTTGCAAGTAACAAATGGTTCGTTTATACCCTTAGTTTGGTCTCATGATTAGCCACGGCTTACTAAAAAAATTAAATCCGCAAAACCGTTTCAAAAGCCTTAGATTTGAACCAAATTGTCCAGTGAGTTCCAAAAATGTTAAATTGTCTGTTGGTGATTGGGTCAACAAACAAGTATCTTTACAAAAAAGAAACTATCTTCCTATTTTGTACTACTGTATATTAATTGATCGATCACTTGTAATAGTATTTTAATCTTATTCATCATTATTGCTTTACTTTTAAAATTTGTAGACCACTAAATTTATAGCATCATTGTTTTTTCTAGAAATAAAAAAAAATATCTTACATTCTATATACACCGTTCTTGTTTTGTTCTAATATTAATAAGGTGGGCTGCCATACTTTTTGCAACCGCTTATAAATATAGATTCAATCAGAAATCTACCAGGGGGAGATCGGGTACATTTCTGATGACTTCAAAATTAGTTTCAGTAGAAAACCTATGAATGGGATTAATGCTTGAGACCTACGTAAGAACGAAACACTCCATCGTCTAGGCAAAAGTATACTAGTCAATCCAAGTACATATTACGCCTTAAAACCCCGTCTAAGACTGAAATTTTGAGTTTCCGCTAGAATTAGTTACTTGGTTTAGATTGCGTGATGTGACCTTTAGAACACCATATGAAGCGAAAATAAGTAACTGATCGAAAGGAAAGAAAATGTGAGATGTGGAATCGGGCAGCACGAAAGGAGAAAGCGAGAAGAAAGCACGTTGCCGAGAAGGTAATGAGTGTGTCTGAGGCAAGATGATGCTTGGATGGGGGAGAGGGTAGGTAGCTGAGGGAATGGAGAAAGGGGATAGACGGAGGGACTAAGAAAGGGGTGAGGGGCAGAGGAGAAAGGTGAGATGTCGAGAGATGCGGTTTTGGGACGGATAGAAGGAGCTGCGAAGGTTATTACTCCCAAGGCGTTATTGGAAGGTTGGGGGGCGAGAGTGGGTTTGGGCGTGTTTGGGACGGAGGGGCGGGTCGAAAAGGCATGTGGGTGGCGAGGAGATTGGAAGGAAGGTGGAGCGAGAGGGGTGGTCCTTGGGGTGGCGATAGGGCGGGCCAAGGATTGCCAGTTAAAGGCCTCCGTGCAATATGGGTGAGCCTTTAATGAGAGACGTCCCTTGGGTTTGATACGGGAACAGTGTCGGCTACTGACATTATGAAGCCTTATGATAGACTTTTAAGGGCTTGGCGATGGCAACAGCTACCTTATAACCGGTCCGCATTATTATCGTATCCGATATATGGCCAATAAGGCTAAATAGCTTTTTCGAAGCCGTTAAAGACGTGTTTTTTGCTGCAGCGTTCATTACAGCTACGGCGTTCTATTACATAGAATTATTTTTGCCTACCTTATCTCTGAAATCAACCCTTCTGTTTTTCTTCCCTGTCCGATAACGCAGAAGATGATGGTTTTGTCGGAGGAATTTACGCTCCATATTTCCATAAATTATGCCTATTCAATCTTTGGAAGTAAATTCAATTTAAAGATGTCATTTTATCTAGTGAGTTAGTGTGATCATTTAAATTATTTTTATATCTTAATTTTGTCCAAGGCTAAACCGTAATAGGGAATTTCACTCAGTTAAGCCAGCTTATTTATATAGTCTAATGAACGTTACTTTATTGAATAATTAACCACTACTTTCATATCTTTAATTAATAAATGTTGCTAACGTTTTCATAATATACTAGAGAGTTTTAAGAGCTTTAGCGTATAATACGTAGAATCACAGGTTTAAACGTCAATAACAAATAGTTCTAACAGAAATTATTCAAGTTATTACTCAAATATGACTCCTAAAACGACCGTGCCTATTGAAATACGTATAAATAGTAAGATTTTAAGTAAGTTGAAAACTCCCATTCAGCTAAATGTTTGCGTAAACCTTAGGTTATTTTTGTTCTCATGTTAGTAGTCAAATAGCATGAGACACCTTGTCCATTGACCTTGGCACGGTTACCGAATGATGCTTCGGGAATCACGGTTATCTATATCCTAAAAAGGTACGGCAGTGAGAGTCATTAAATCACAGCAAAGGTTAAAATAATGATATTAAGTAATAGGAGAATTGGGCATATTTAAGTTACTTGGCGGGCGTAAATATTGATTTGAGAAAGGAACTAAGAGAAAAAGAGAGTAGCAGAGTAGGGGAACGGAGTGTTATCCAGGGTAGTAGGGGACATGTTTTGCAAAAAAAACCAGCGGTCACATAGTTTCTATTGCGTCGCAAAAGTTAGGCTCTGTGGACTCAGTTGGAAATGGTGAATAATAATTTTAATTAATTCACAGTTTTCATGTCTACTAAAATTCGAAAGCGTCTTACGGTCTAAAGAGCGAACAATGCTTAATATTACAAAAATGAGAAAGCAACAGGACGAGGGTTTTCCTATATTATGATTAAATGTACACTTTTTCGAAAGCTCTTCTAAACTGAACTGAGGTAATAGGCATCTAAATTTTTGTTACATAACAAATTAGATTTTCTACATTGCGTGCATGTACAGAAATTGTGTACTCATGTTTATCAAAAATGCTCGTATCTTGTGATTTATTTCTACTCTTAGTTGCCGTTATGTGTACCATGATGATGGTAGCCACAATTACGAGTATACGTATACCGTCAAGTAAGAAAACATGTGAATATGCAAAGGAATTAAAATCTGAATGAGGGAATACTAAATGTAAAAGATCTCTATATTCCCAAATATATATACCTGCAAAAAGCCTGCGACTGACTAAGCATCTGAACTAATTCCGTTTTATTAGGTGTAAGTATCATAAAACGTAAAAATTACACTGAGTACTGAGGGCACCTGATAGGCTGGCTTAAAAATATTAAGGTACTCTGTTTGCTGCATCGCTAGTTTTGCATTAGCACGTTCCGAGATTAGCGTCTTGGCTACGTGAATACGATACCATCTTCAAAATTATGAAGTTCAAGCCTTGTGCCGGAAAGATGCATAAAATGAAGTGGAATGATTTGATAGGCCATAGTTCCGATTTTTAACTCTTACTATTGTGAATTCTAAACTGAGATCTTTCAAATGGGTCAAGGATCAGCTCTCATCCCTCCAATCTGCTACATTTCTAAGGGACTCCGTATTGCGCTCAGTCTTCACCTTAATATTGTACTCTACGGCTGTGGATAATAGTTGAGAAGACCTCTTTAGATTTATTAAATCAAGAATAAATTTACGAAGAAATTCCATCTCCATGCATCACACTCATAAAAACGTCACTGTTCCAGGACATGCTACAATATTTCAACGGGAGATGTTAACTGCACTCTAAGTATATAGTTAGTGAAAAAAAACTTTCTTTACCTTGCTCTTTGATATGATTTATCGAGTTAAAATTCACTAAGCTCAAAAAATTGAATCTTAATTTTAAAATTATGCCAGGTGAGAGCGTATAACAGCTTTTTCTTCAAGGTGAAACCCTACGGCACACGCGAAGTCCAAAACGGCTTTTAATCTCTGAATCTTAATCGTTACGTGCGCATGTTTAAAAGCTAAGCTTCAGATTTCTCACCAGAAATATTCATCACGGAATAAAAGTTAGGTGAAAAATTTCAATCATTTTTTGGCATGGAATGGATAAGGGCGCGTATCCTTACGGCGGTAGCTTTTCTTTTTATTTTCATTAATTCATAAATTTCCTTCCATATACCGTGTGAAATGCTATGCTCTTAAATTCATTCATTTTTATTATCTCCTTCCCGAGAGCCCAGGTCTTTCTTTCGTGGACAGCGGAAATCAAGATATTGAATACAATTTACAAAGTGTGAGAGAAGCAAGTACCCGTGACTAAACAAACCGTGCCTACTTAATTAAGAAGAAATAAAACCAAGTGTCACCACGATTCTACATGCCTCAGAATTCATCTCTCTCTCGGGGCTCAGCCGTAAAAGTCCCTCTTTTCCCTCGTTCCGGAGACAAAATTCAATGCCAAGGGGTAGAATTTTTCTTTCCTCTGGCGGAAATAGTCTTTTCAGTACATCACGTTGGAGAATTATCACCTACCAGATCTGAATTTATGTGTTGAGTTGTTTCCCCACGCGTTTTGAATTATTTCACTCCCAACTCGCCTGCGTTTCCCCCTGTCAATATCATTTGAATGTCTTACTATCTCCATAAACTTTTTAACTAGAAAAGTTAATGAAACATTTCTTTTTGTTACGTACTTTCTCAAAAACACACTATGTTGCATCAGGATATTACAAGCGTAATGACGTAAAATAAGGTAATTATTTGAATAAGTATAATGGTAGCAATACATAAGGACACCCAAAAGTATATATTATCATGTAAGAAATATTATGTTAAAATTATTTAAATTAACATGAAGTGTTATCATTATCATTTAAGAAAATAAATGCCATATGACCTAAGCGCTAATTTTCAAAGAGGGTTTGAAATTTACGAAATATTGTTTTGCTTTCCGGCGAGCACGTTATCATTATGATGGCAAATATGATAGCATCTGTGCGTTTGATGCCGTCGAAATTAATTCATTTATTCTTCTTATCTACATTATATATGAATGAAATACTTGTGAAGTATAATGATACTTGTACGTACAGGTATGTAAAAGACGCTCTCTTCTTGAAATAAGCAGTTACATCAAACTTAATTTTAGAAGGTCAATAATAGTAGCAAACCAAACAAAGTGTAGGATCAATAAAATCAGGGCTTTTTAAAACTTTTGTTTGGCTGACTTTGTTTACTAAAAAAATTAAAATGGAAGCTCCCCTTGTTATGTAGTTATGGCATGTTTAAACCTTGTTTTCACGGCGGCTACAGTGTACATGAAAGGACAGGCAGCTTGGTGTTTTGAGCGGGCAGTAATTAATTATGCATGTAGTTATCTTCAATTGCATTTAGTTCGTTAAACGATTCATACAAATTTATAACTTTTTCGGTTTTTCATTTATTTTCCATGCATTATAACTCACGTGTCGTGTTTATTTTAGATTGACTTCTTGGAAAATACGGTATTATGATGGAAATTGCAATGGTTATTTTGATGTGATGACTTAATAAATTTATAACCACAGCGATTTCCAATAAAATGTAACGTGTTTTCTAAACTACAAGATCATTAAAACCGAAGTAATCACTAAATCTGAAAAATGAGTCTCCCAATCAAAAATGTTACAAACTCTAAATTATTGTCGGTTTCATTTCCTGATTAGGCTAATTTCAAGATATTAAGCATGCTAATTTCATTGATGACATACATATATTGAACAATCCGCCAGTAATAGAACACCATGTTTCAGTTGCATTCATGGTTTAGATGCGACGCTCAGTATTAAGATTTCCGAACATTCATATGCGAGCTCCTGCCGTAGGGTTTCTGACATGATAAACTAGTTTAATCAAGAACTTAGACAATTAGCAATTACTATACGGTTGATGACGTGTAAAATTTCTTCCTTATTCGAAGAGAAAAATACCTCTTGGCATATTTCTTGATTACAAGTACATGCATTGTAAAGTTTGCAATGCTTTTCCTCTAGACAAACACTGTTTTTATTTTTTTACTTCATGATATATAACGAATGAATGCCATATTATTTGTTTATTTATTTAACGACTTTATTGGGGCGAGATTGAGGCTTCATAGCTCCTTCCTCCGCCTAACCAGTAAACATTACAATGAAGACAATCACAAACATCCATAACCTAGGTGGAGGAAATCCACGTAGGACTCGAAATCGTGACTTCTGGAATCGCAGGCGAGAGTGTTACACCGCCGCCACTGAGACCGTCAAATGAAGTACCATTGCGTAGAATGGAACGGACCTTAGGGACGGCGGTCCAGTACCTTGCACCTGGTCCATTTTAATATACAAATGTATTCAATGCATTAGAAAAAGTAGACTTTCTCCAATGCCTATAATATTTATAGATATCAAATCAATTCAAGTTATAATTTATATAGTTTCAGTTTCAATTTCCTATGAAACCTAGAGGTTTTAGGCCTTCAATTCTGTAAGACCCGCCTGTTTGCATAATTGATTTAATCCTCAGCAAATAAAAATTATAACCGAAAGGATAAAAATAATAATTCATTTTTTCATGAACGGAAATATATAAATGAACTGCATTTATTCAATATATCCCGAATTCATTTGATCTAGATACTTTCATATTATCTTTTAAGCGTAAAATTTCAAAGCTGCCATCAGCTTCCGAAGCCGCAATGTATGTTTACCCATTCAAAGGGCCCAAGGGAATATAATCATATATATGTATGATCAATATATATATAATTTCCTTCCCAACAGTCCCTAAACCTTCCGCCCCCCCTCCCCTCCCCAGGCACTCTTCCCTCAAAACCTCTCAGTCTGACCTGAAGGCCTCGGAGTATACCGAAAGCTTAAATCATCTACAGTGTGAGTGTCCTTTTACGTGTTATCTGTTTTATTCTGTGTTCTATTGTGCCGTCCAAAAGTTATATTGCTCTCGTGAGTACTGCCGCATCATCTATATCTATATATATATATATATATATATATATATATATATATATATATATATATATATATATATATATATATATATATATATATATATATATATATATATATAATTTATATATATTTATATATATGCATATAAATTTATCGGGAAGCATTAAAATCAATTTAATTTTAATTTTAATATCAGAAGACACTCCCCCTCCCAGGAGTCTCCCTAACACGTGTAATGGGATAATCCGACTATTACGCCGAAGATATGGGCAATAGCGAGGATAATCTCGCCAGCGACGGAGGCGGGGGGCGTGGTCGGGTGACGTGTCGGGTTGGAAGAGGGAGGTGGTGATATAGGGAGAGAGATAAAGGGGGAGAAGTGTGGGAGGGAAGCGGAGCGAATGTGGGAGGGACGGGGTTTGGGTATATGGCCGTGTCGGGGGAGAATTATAAACCGAAATAAATATGCCCTCTTCCCTTTCTCCTCCTCCTTCTTTATATTGCTTCCTCCCATTCTTCCTCTCGTTCCCCCTGGTTGAATATTTGAACGAAGAAAAGAAAATAATAATAATAATGAAACAAGGAGGAATGAAACGAAACTCGCATTTCGCTTCTTTTTTTTATTTAACTCCACTTCATCCGCAACAACTTTTGACATTGGAGTGTGTCTTTCGGGAGCGGGGTGAGGCGAGGAGCTGAGAGGGAGGAAAATGTAAAAGAGACCCGGGACCAAAAAGGTCTTGACGGTTGAGGGCCGGCAGCGGGAGTGAGCGAGTATTGTGGGGGAGGCGGGGACGATGTGTGGTGGGATGGCGGTTGGGGGAGAAGATTTTCGGCGGAAGAGAAGTGGAGGGGAGCGGTGCGGAGCCGTGGAGGAGTACTGAAGGGAGAAGGGAAAGTGCAAAGGGAGACAGAAGAGGGGAGGGGCAAAAAAAAGGAGGCTAAAGTAAATGGAATCGTCCGTTTATGTACGTTTGTGTCTGTGTGTGTGAGCACTGCCATAGGTATGGGTTTGCGAGTGGGTACAGAAGTAATGAATAGCGGGGAAAGTTTAGAGTTTCACAGAAAAAAAGAGTGGACGAGATCAAGGCTTCTGCGATACCACTTACATCATATTCACATAAATCTGGCGTAGTTAGTGAGCGGCAGAGGTTGTAAAGCCATCGTCGTGAATCCTATGAGAACTAGACGGAAAACTCGCGAGGTGCATGGCGTATATGCACGACTGAAACCTCCAGACTCCACGCATGCAAGCAATGAGAGCGGGGGTGGGTAATGTCAAAGTATGCAAATGTAAGGTGAAACTTTCAGTTCATCTGACTGCGAATTTTAACCTAATAATCATTCATTCCAAGTTATCATGGACTCTAAATAAGCAAATTTGAGGCCTAAAGGATAATTGGTGCTCGCCTACATGCTCCATGCATAACGTGTTCCAGCAAAATCTCTCTTTAATATCATTGTTTTTGATGAGCACATGAGGTTGATTTCCTTTGAAAATTTTGTCCCTGGACTAAATTGCAAAATATGTACATTAACTCAAACTTTCATAATTGAATGACATTTCTGGCTGCTTGTGTGGACGTGATTGGGATGAACGATAACGGTAGACTTCGGAAATGTGTTCGCCTTCCACCTAGTTCATGGTGAAATTTTTTTCGTTATTTTTTATTGTAGCTTATATTACCGTTTGGATGTTGAAGGCTCGTCACAACAATTAATTATTGCCATTAAGTTTTTTGCTCTTTTTTAGTTCAAAATTGCCATTGACCGCGAACGTTATCCAATTGTACTGAAGCATAAAAGACCTTTATTTCATAAAATTAATTAACAGATGATACCTTTTCCTCTATTAATTGACTCATCTGTATTTAAAAATCATGCTTTCATTGTATTCGCATGCCTAAATTTACATTTTTCTCATGGTACGAGTACGTACGTTCTTTTTTTCTTCTAAAACGTAGTTTCTTCCTAGAAGAACTAAATATACATGATTTGTAAAGAAATTAAATTCAATGTCAATTTATTATTAACAACATAATATTATTATTTTCATAAATTTAAATTAGAAATATCAGTTAAATCTAGTAAATTAATATTTTAGTGCTCACATTCTTGGCCATGAATCGCTTTTGAGATAAATCCTATTTTCTTCTTGTATTTTTACAGAGAAATAAAATAAATAATAACAATTATTTCAATAAATATATGAAAATATATATACACATACATATATAAAGGTCAAATTTTACCATAATATTAAGAGTAACACCAATTGGTATGATTATTTTATTGTGTTTTAATTTGATGTGTAATGAAATGTTACCTAATGATTTTAATGTGCTATCCTGTATATCAGAAACTTTCACAAGTAGATCGCGTAATAATATCGTATATCTCAAATTCTGCTTTCTTCTTCAACGGAAGATGAATAAAACATAGTGATATTATATAGTAACCAAATACCAAGAAACTGCAGGATATGCCGCCACAGCAACTTATAAGTTTAAAGTTAGCCTTGTATTAAGGATATCGAAAATGATAGGAAAATGTGTACCATAACGATTCGGAAACGAATTGCAGAGTAATTATTTTTTTATAATTATTATAGAGTATTCTCTATTTGATGAAGTTTTAGTCATGGGTTTATAGAAAACTAAGTGCAAACGTAGCCAGGAAAAAACAGGTATCTTTGCGAGAAATTTTGCGTATATTAAGTATTTAAGGAAATCATTCAGAATAAATAATTTGTAGATTACAGACGTTTAAAGGCATTGTTGTATAAAACAGCAATAGTAAAATTGTTTTTTCTAAATGGCTTTCAGAGTAGCGTTTTATTTCACCTTTTGGGAACCAAGTATAAGTTATTCATTTTGGCTGTGAAAACAATCCCAAATCTCATTTTGGTTCGGCTTGCCTTAAAGATTGTGTTAGGAAAAATGTCACCGAAGCGCTCGGCGTTTTTATCATTTTCCATTTTCTATCAGCCTTGTCTGCACTGAAATGTTTCTTCCAAAACTTTTGAGATTATGTAATGAGGTCCCGACTTCATTCATAAGTTCTAATATCTATATTTTTTCAGATTTTAAATTGAAACGAAATTTTTCCTTTGCATTATTAAAGAGGCTTCCAATTGTAATAAATGTTGAACTCATTGAACATCCATTGTGACGCGAAATTTGTTTTGCACTCCCTCTTACAGTAAGGTTTTTTGACATTCAGTCATTTATTGAATTAAATAGTTAAATGCTAAGGTTTAATATTTGTTTTTGTAAACCTAAATAGTTAGTTTTGTTAATCACAATTTAATTTGAAAGCTGTAAACATGTCAGGAACCACTTTTAATGTGCTAAAAAATAATGAAATGAAATTAAGCAGTACAGCTCTGCATATTAAATTAAAGTATATTAAGATTGATTAGGAAATAGATTAATAAATATGTTTTACAAATATGACAATATTAAAACTAATAGTCCCATTAATTTCTTTATTTTGATTTGCTTGGTTTTTGCTTCCTTCTTGAATCGTAAATGGAATAACATGCACGATGCATATCCTTAGTCCCCAAAGACCACAGTCTAGGCGTATTGCATAGGCTTTGCGGGGTCTAATCATCTGTAGAGCTTCACTGGGGAGAGGAATGATGACTGCTCCCGGTAGGGTCACTCAGGTCAGAATCATAGGTAGTCCATCCAGGGTTTGAACCAGAGTGAGTAAGCATTTTTTACGAATGATGGAATGAGTCACATCAATTCACAGTGAATTTAATCATTTGATTGCACATATTATATTTTATTTGCATGGATTCTGATAAAGCGGTTCTTTTGCGATTAACTGTGCAGATAAAAATGTGCAATGCTTATAGTAAATAGTCGAATATATAAAAATAATAACAATAATTAAAAGAAACAAAGCCTTTAAAGGACCATTAAATCAGTGCGAAGAAACTCGGAGGTAGAACAGAAAAATGGGCTAAAGGAAGAAAGAAACTTGTTTGTTAATAAAAAAAATGTTGTGAGGCATCGGCGGAGAATAGCTGGAAATCTGGTGCTGGGACTGAAAGAATGAAACCTTTAAGAATAGAAAATTTGAAAACCAATAAATCGCTTCAAAGGGATATGATGGGAACAGGAAAGGAAACCTTTGCTCAGAGGGAATAAAAGTAATTCGACAACAGAGATAAGAAGCTGGAATTTCTTCAAAAGCAGAAGAACCAGTTTGAAAATAACATCTTTTTTATTACAGCGTTATAGTATTCACAATATTTGACCATTTCTCTAGATCTCCACATGTTGAACTATTTACTGGGTAAAATTACAACAGCTTTACATAATTTTTTAGTCCCAGAATAAGGCTAATGGTGGAGTTTTATTATTCAGGTGTGTTGGAAAAGATGGTATGGTTGTTTGGTATTCCATTCATTGGAATGAGCTATGGCCTGAATATCAAAAAGGGGATGGAAAACGCGAAAGATATTTAGAAAACGGAAAATAAGAATTCAATACAGTGGGTATTGAAAGATTTAAGTGTTTTAGGCACGTTAAAAGATGTGAATTCTTTTGTGTAGGTTTTGGTTTAGCAGAGAATCTCGGAGCATAGATTAAAGCGATGGCGTTAATATTTACATTATTCTGCGCGAGAATGCCTAAAAGGAAACCTAAACAGCTATTAAGAAGGCAAATATTACCTTAGGAAGAGATATATTACGTCCCCCGGGTTTCTTTATCTATTTTGATAAATAAAATATGCTATTAATGCCCTTACAGCGAAGACTCATTGATTATGATTAAAGATAATGTTAATACAAACAAAGAGATCTCTGAAAACAATCTTGTGGAAATTTGACTCTTATGATTCAAGGATTAGAGGAATAACGATTGGAAAAGTAGGACGCGGGAAAACGGATACCTCAAAAACTGGTAATGAACAAGGATACTGAGCGATTTCTAGGAAATAACAATGCACTGTTCCACTCTTAATAAATATATATATCGACCTAGTTTCCAATTTTACTTCGCCATCGCCTGGATTGAAATAAACAGTTATTGGCAGTGGAGCAGTAGATTATTATTTGCTATGGGTCGATTACGTTCAAAACAACAAAAAGTATCATGCCTGATTTAACACAATTTAAGATACTAAAGATCAAATGGAGGGATAACATGAGAAGAGAGGATGTATACGGAAGAGAAGCCATATGGACCACTTTACGGAAAAAACCATTCCAGATAGACTGGACACACCTTGAGACGCAAGCGATTGTTTCGGAACAAATGGAAGGGAAAATAAAGGAGTGTTTCCAGCGATAAAACAAGAAGGGCAAATATGTAGACCAAATAAATGATTGATTTAAGACTGATGTTGTATTAGACTTAAAGTGAATGAGATATTATCGGATAGCGCAAAATGGAAGAATAGATTAATTGATCTTTGGATGGAGGGTTATTAAAACAATAAAATTTAATGATTGGAAAATTTTATTAAGTGAAACTGGAAATAGGGTGAGTTGATTTATTCTAAAATGGATAGAAAATTATGTCTTTAGTGCATATAATAAAAATAAAATCAAATATCAATTTGAATATATAACTATCCAGGATATAAGTATGCATAATGACTTGTTCACTCCGTAAAATATATTAATCGATTAATATTAATATTAATTGACTTATCTCAGAGTCCCAGCTATTTTTATAGTCAATTGGAGCTCTCTTCAATAGATGAGATCGCGTCACATCAAAGGTCACTCTCAAGAGCTTGAACTTACAGCATTCATTTCATTTTGAAATTTGTACCCAAGAGTCACCGTAAATGGTGACTAGAATGCCTAGTGTTTCTGGTGAAATACTAACGTCTTAGATATCATGATGTTTGCATGAAAATAGACTACTATTTCCCTTTTAATGGGAAAATTAACAGACGAAACATGAAGCTAATTGGTGCCCAAATTCGGTCGAAATAATACTACCTACTTGCTTACTACACATTACGCTTCTGAAAAACCAAATACATTCCACTCATCATATAGGGATGAAAAACGTATTTACGCCAAAAAAACTATAACTTACCTCCAACATATTAAGTTAACCTTCAAGATGAATGAATAAAAGACTGGATTAAATTCATGTTTCTCCATTTCATCATGCAGGACAGCACGCTACGACAAAGGTAAATGTTATATGTTTGAAATAGAAAAATATGTGAAAGTTAAGGCTTTCAATCGCAATTGTATGCGTACAGGGATCTTTTAGGGATAGGGAAGTAAGCAAGATAAGAAATTTTATTTAAATGCATTAGGCCTTAAATCATCTTATTTTATCGATATTGATCAATTTGACGATGCAGTCGATGCCTTACGCATCATATACATAAACTCGATTGTAATTCAAATATTAGAATATATATAATGCTTGAAATCGGTTTAAGTATTTCCCTCCCTTCGTATTTGGAGCGCCTTTCTTCATTCGTGTGGTCTTGTCACGGGCGTCAAAGTGAAAGAAAACATTCGGCAACCCGTTTTCAAGAACATAACGCCTACCGAACCCTTTCGAGAGAGTCCCACGTCACTTTCGCCTCTCAACGGTTCCCTTGAATCGAGAACCCGTTTCTCACTGACTGTTTGCACCCAGCGTACACCCGGTATGTGTTGGTTCCCCAGCGAATGTACCCGAACAGAGAACCTCAGGAAGATTTCTCGCGTGCGCTTGGGGGCCGACCTCGGGCGCCGCTGAGGGAGAGCGTCTTTTTCGAAGCAACGGGTTGAGCGCGTGTGCATACGTTGGGGATATAGGGAAAAAAAGCGGGAGGGAGGGAGAATACTTCTGTTGGGAGAGCGACAAGAGAACAGGGAGGTTGGAAAGACACGGACGATGGGTATAGTGCTCTTAGCAAAGGGATTCAGAAGTGGCAGGGCGGGAAAGGGAGACGAGAGAGATGGAGAGAAGAGACGAAGAGAAGGGCGACTAGGAAACACCCAAGGCAGCGCGAAAAAAGACGAGAGTCGTCGAGAGATGTGAGGGAAACAAGGGAGGGTGAAAGGGAAACCCGTAAGGGAATAGGGGGAAAGAAACACAATTGACGACTAGAGGAAGGGGGAGGCGCTACGCGGGAGGGGGAAGTTGTGAAGGGGGTGAAGGGTATGGGGAAGAAAAGGGGCACGTAAATTGCGCGCGTGTTTACTCGGGAGAACACATTTGCATGGAGTCACGCACGTGTACGCTCGTATCCGTACGCGCACCAACCGAAAGTCCCAGGAATACATGCTGTTTAAAAATTCAGGGTTCACGTACCAGAGACTTTCTGGTTGTGCTCGACAAGCTAGCGGTGAAATCGGTAGGTTCGAGCGGTTTAAAATCCCTGGGGTTTTTGGAGGAGCTCGCTGTCAAAAACCCCTGAATTTCCCTAAAGCTCTTAAATCCTATTCTGCATCCATAATTCTAGCGGTGCCCTCAGGGCTCTCTATAGATTAAGACCTAACGAAAGATATAATGATATTATTTAAATGTTTCTCGTTATATCAGTCGATTCATAATTGGAGTGCGATCGTGTTTTGAAAATTCACTTTCATTGTACGTTATAACAGTATAAAAGCTACGTTTTCATCATTTGACTATTCTGAGTTCAAGGGTCATCCGTCAAAACATGGAATTTTTTAATCAAAAGAAAGGTTATTGATTTTGGGAGACTATATAAAATTAACATTGTCGCTTTCTATCCATCAGGCAAGGATAACTGGTGCCTCCAGCATCATTATTGATTTTTTTATAATTAGGTTCCGTTTTCTTCAATTTGAAGTGTCGTTACTACCTTGTATCCTTCCAAGACGTCATGGTGTCCCCAATTCTGCTACGCGACGTCTAATTGCATGCACTCAGAATGTAAATTAATGAATCGATTAGAATAGATGAGGGTGAGTCGATATAGAACCTATAAACTCTGTAACAAAATAAAATTTGACTATGTGACATCCTTGCTCTTAAAAGAGGGGGGGGGGGGTTAATGGGTGCAACGACTGCTAGGGTTATTTTGCACTCTTAAAAGAGTTTTAAGGTATATCAGCAGATACTATCTTTTGTCCATATGATTGAAGTTATTATTTGAAGGTAAATCGATAATCTACGTAATTTTATTGATTACTAACGCATTGTTTTTAGTTCAGATATCGTTTATATTAATGGAAATTTTATTCCTCATCATTCCAATTTTTAAATCTCATTCAAGCGTCGTTCATTAGGATATTAAGTGAGCACTGTATATACTATGAAAAAATGTCATGCAGTGCTCTAGGTTAAGTCCAACCGCCATAGATATTTAAATTATCTCCTCTTTTGCACACTAACCGTCATCCATGATTGAATTTTGTGTTAGTTTTTCATTAATTCTTGCCACTTAACGAAAACATTTCCTCAGTACAATTTATAAATTACTAAAGAACAAACATTATGCTTAGATTAATACAAACAATGTGACACTGTATTATCCGTGGTCATTGCAGCCTAGTATTTCCTCTAAAACATTGGTAAATAATAGCTTATTTTTTTGCTGCGGAAATGCTACTATTTCAGAGGATGAACATTAATTTAAATGGATAGGGTTGCACATACCTTAAAAAGATATTTTACCCCATGGCGAGGGATGGACATTTGCTATTATGGTACCTATGTAAATGCAAGATGTTTTGAATTAAATTTATCAAAAATTCGGGAAGCAAAGGGTAAATGAAATCAGAATTACCCAAGATGATATAATTTCAAACTTTTCAAAATTATATTCGGTGTGACGGTACAATGTATTGGTAAAATATATACATATATTTCTATATCTCCGTTTTTATTTGAGTGTACGTGTATTGTAGTCTGTGTAAAATTTATATTAGCCTCCTTTAATGAGATGTACTTCCGCAATTCATCTACTTCCACTGCTTTATCGTCTGGATCATCTAAATACTAGAAAAAACTATTTCCATGTTAAATGTTAATAGCCAATCAATTCTATGAATTCCATAAACGTCTAGCAAACACTTTCAGTAAATTTAATTTTATTAATTTAAGAAACATTATTAGCGCAGATTTCTGAACCAGTTACAATAGAGTTATGACGTTAAGTACTGGGAAAATAATAAATCTAATGTAGTAGGTAGGGAGAGAAAATATGGATATTATATGTATGTACAAAGTGAAATAGAAAGACTTCGGAGGTTAAAAAAAAATTCGAGGGTCCTTCAAGAAGTAAAGAGACATAACTCAAAAATAGTCCACTTGATTTGTGCAGAATTAGGGTCATTTTAAAAATATAATTGCCCAAAACCGTTACGCATTTGTCCTATCTTTTTTGGAACTTCCTAATTCCTTTGACAAAGAATTTTTTCGGTTAGCCCGGTAGCCAAATTTGCACCGATTCCTTGATTCCAATTATTCTTCCACGTAAGGTGTCGTTAAGTGGTACAAATAGGTAAAAATAGACCAGGAAAGCTCTGTACTGTACGCGGAATGAGGTAAGACTTCCAAACCCAATTCTTGTACCTTATCACGGGTCAGTTGGAAATAGAGCTATATTGCAGGACTACAGGAAAAAAACTTTGATTCCGCACGAAGCTAACGTTGTTCTTAGGGTATTCAACAAGAGATGGGAGACCAGGGCATATGATTACTTAGGAGATGATTACTTTGGATTTAGAAAGGGGAGAGACACGCGTGATGCCATAGCAGTAATAAGGCTGCACTAGTAGAGAGACATCTGAAATGCATTCAGGGGTGTGCAGTTTTTTTTAAGTGTAAACGATAAATTATATGAAATTAAAGAATATATTGCCAAAAATCCCTCCCATGGACTACAACCTTGTCGAGGTGGAAGGACTTGTGTGTTCCGATGACCCCTAGAGCTGTGCTGGCGGGAGTAATAATAATTACTCCTGGAAGGGTCACCCATGCCAGATAGGTGGAAAGTGAGGAGCCAGACGAAAGGTAGTCCACGCAGCGTCTGTTCCTCAGTGAGGCGGCTGCAATGGCGTCTGACCCCAGTGGGGCGACCATCAAGTGATGGTGTCACGTTAAAAACACTATTGAGGAAGGCAACGGGAAACCACCTCAATTATGATTCCCAAGAATATAATGTTGGGCACTAAGGAGGCATAAGAAGACGAAAGTAGTTAGAATAGGAACCTGGAACGTCAGGACAATGTTGAGGAGAGGCAAATTAGAACATATTAAGCGAGAGATGGAAAGAGGTAATATAGATGCTTTAGGTCTCTGCGAGGTGAGATAGGAGGATAGCGAGGATTACTGGAGTGACAATTATAGAGTGATATACAGCGGCGGGGACGAGAGCCAACGAGGTGTTGCCGTAATTTTAAATAAAGGCGTGGGAAGAAGCGTAGTCAACATAGAGCAAGCGACAGATAGAATTTTACTCGTAGAGATTAAATCAGAGCCGACGAACTTGGTCATTGTTCAGGTATACATGCCACCGAGCAACCACAATGAGGAAGAAATCGCTAGGATGTACGATGAGTTAGAGGATATCATCGCGAGTGTTCCTGCAGGGAAACATTTGATTGTGATGGAGGATTGGAATGCGACGGTAGGTGAAGGAAGAGATGGTGGTGAGATGGGGGACTATGGGTTAGGCACGAAGAATGAACGCGGGGAAAAAGCAATTGAATTCTGCAGGAGACGGGGGTTAGTCATCACCAACACATGGTTTAGACACCACAAAAGACGTAGGTATACATGGAAAATGCCAGGTGACTCAGAAAGGTATCAGTTAGATTATATTATGGTTAGGCACAGGTTTAGAAACAGTGTGATAAATTCGCACAGTTTCCCAGGAGCGGATGCGGACTCTGACCACAATTTAGTTGTTATGAAATATAACGTTCGTTTCAAGAAGATAAGGCAAAGGCGGCGGGTTAGGAAATGGAATTTAGAAGCATTAAATGGATTAACGAGGAAGGAGTATCAGGAGGCTGTAGAGAAAATAATGGATGCCGGTAAAGAACTGAGTACTATTGAAGAAAAATGGGAATGTATCAAGAAAGGAATATTGGAAGCCGCTAAAGACACTATAGGAACCGTTAACGGGAAAAGGATAAGGAAACCATGGGTAACGGATGAGATGATTGCAAAGATGGATGAGAGAAGAAGATGGAAAAATGTAAACACAGAGTTAGGCAAAATGAAGTACAAAGAGTTAAACAATAAATTGAGAAGGGCCACAAATAGAGACAAAGAAGAATGGTGGAAAACGCAATGCGAGGATATGGAAAGTTTACAGAAGAATGGTGAAATCGGTGCTCTATACATCAAGGTTAAGTTTATATCGGGAAGTAAGAAGGCAAGACCTGTGCTAACAGTGAATGATAAGTGGGGTAAGATAATAGTTGAACCAGGAAAAATCCAAGAGAGATGGAAGGAATATATAGAAACACTGTATGGTAAAGAACTTAGGCCGACAAGGTTACACATAGAAAAGTAACATGGCGTAGAATAAGATAGCTTAGGTCCAGGCATACTCGACGATGAAATAGAAAGGTCATTAAAGGAGATGAAAGCAAATAACGCTGTGGGGGTGGACAACATTCCTGTAGAAATGTTGAAATGGTTAGGAAAAGGTTGGAAGAAGGCCATATATGGACTGATTCGTAGTATCTATGAGGAAGGAATCTGGCCGGAAGATTTTGTGAGATCGGTGTTAGTTCCTATTCCAAAAAAGGCAAAGGCTACGTCTTGTGAGGATTACAGAGCAATAAGTTTGATATCCCACGCAGCTAAAGTTATTCTCAGGATCATCAATAAAAGGATAGAGAGTAAGGCAAATGATTACTTAGGGGAGGATCAGTTTGGGTTTAGGAAAGGAAGAGGTACGCGTGATGCCATTGCAGTAATGAGATCACTAATCGAGAGGAATATAGAATACAATCAGGACGTTTTTGCCTGTTTTGTAGATTTCGAAAAAGCGTTTGATAGAGTGAATTGGGAAAAATTAATGCGTGTACTGCAGAAAATAGGGATGGATTGGAGGGACAGGAGACTGATCCGCAACCTGTACATGTCTCAGACTGCTCAGATGCGAGTGGGGAACGGAGAGTCCGGATGGGCAGTATTAGGTAGAGGTGTAAGGCAGGGTTGCCCATTGTCCCCGGCACTGTTCAACGTATATGTAGAGGAAATGATTAAAGAGGCATGGGAAGAACTGGAGGTAGGAATGAAAGTCGGAGGGGAATTTTTAAAATCGTTTAGGTTTGCTGATGACCAAGCATTAGTTGCTCAGTCAGCCAAGGGTTTGCAAGCATTGCTGAGTGAATTGGATGTTCAGTGCGATAAATATGGGATGAGAATCAATATTAATAAAACAAAGGTTATGCGATTTTCCAGAAAGAAAAAGGTTAAGCTAAATATTAAAATAGACGGGGAACGAATAGAGCAGGTAGAGCAGTTTACATATCTCGAAAGTGTTTTGGACCAATACGGTCAAAGTGGTAGGGACGTAAGGAGAATAGAATTGTCTGAGGCGTCACTTTGTGGAAGCGATTCATATCGGAAAGAAAGAAATACTTAGTTGTTCCTTATATATTTTATTAACACGACCTAGGTTTCGACTTACAAAGTCATCTTCAGGGGTAAGAACAGAAGACACAGAGCTTTATATAGTGGATAGAGAACTGGAGAGGGGAGGTGTTTCAGAAGAGGGAGGAGGGGAAAGAGAAATGGAAATGGTGTGTAAGTTTGGGGGGAGGGGGCGAAGACGGTTGTGTATGGCGTCGGGGTGGGAGATTACGGTTGGGTACTGCTTCTGGGGGGGAGAAGGGCTGTGGAACGGAGGGAGGTCCAGGAGGGGGGAACGGGAGGAATAAGTTAGGTCATTAACTAGAATACCTTTAAGGTGACTATTCTTCGAAATTTCCAACCGTTCCAAGGCATCTAATCTTAAGCCTTTTTTCTCTACGTGCAGAATTTTGGGGACAAAGTCACTGGAGTGGTTGTTTTCTATAAGGTGCTGGGCAAAATTGGAAGAAATATTTCCGTTTTTAAAACAAGCGTAATGTTACTTGATACGATCACTGAATTTCCTCCCGGTTTGCCCAATGTAGAAGGCAGAGCACTCTCAACACAATTGATAAACTCCACTCCTTTCCATTGCGGGAATTTTGTCCTTGCAGTTTGATAAAAGGTTCCCTAAGTTTTCTCTATTATAGAAGGCAGGTTTAATATTGTTTTCTGCAAGGGATCTGGTGACTATAGGGGAAATGTTCCCCAGAAAGAGAACTCTTCTCCACTTCGAAACGTCTTCCTTGGGGATGGATCCGAATATTGCTTTGACAGCTATTTTCTCTAGTTTTTTCCGATACAATTTATCGACAAATTGGGAGCAGAAACCGTTGTTTTCAGCTATTGTTTTAATGATTTTAAGTTCTTTTTGGGTATTTTGTGGCGATAGAGGGATGCTAGTCAGACGGTGGATCATAGAGTTGAACGCCGCTTATTTTTGTGGGAAATGATGTCTTGACGTAGAATGAATGATATGATCCGTGCAAGTGTCCTTCCGGAAAATAGAGAAGTCCAGTTGCCGATTATTTTTAGTGATTGTTATATCTAAAAAGTTAATGGAGTCGTTGAGTTCTTTCTCCATAGTGAACTTAATGTTTTTATCCAAGGAATTAAGGGTTACCAAGAAGCTATCCAGTTGTCTTTGTGAACCAGCCCATACACAAAAAATATCATCTACGTAACGGTGCCAAGAGATTACGTTTTTCACCAAGTTGTTGGAAGAGGAGAACAGGGTACTTTCCACCTGGTCCATATAGATGTCCGCTAGTAGAGGAGAAACAGGAGATCCCATGGCCAGACCATGGGTTTGTAGGAAATACTTTCCGTTGAACTTGAAATAGTTCTGTGATACACATGTTTTTAACACCAAGCACAACTCACTGATTAAGTTCACTATGGAGCTAACTAAGTATTTCTTTCTTTCCGACGTAAGGAGAAGAATTGCGCTAGGCAAGGAGGCTTTCTCAAGGAGGAGGGAGTTGATGACGGGGACGTTGAGTAGAAATGTTAAGACAAGACTCGTAAAAACTCTGATATAGAGCGTAGCTATGTATGGTGCGGAAACGTGGTCACTGAAGCAGGAGGATCGACGTAGATTGGACGCTTTTGAAATGTGGGTGTGGAGAAGAATGGAGAAGGTGAAATGGACCGAAAGGAAAACAAATGAGGAAGTACTGGAGATGGTAGTTGAGGAGAGGGGTTTGTTGAGAGAAATCCTATAGAGGCAGGAAAAATGAATGAAAGGCTTATTGAGTGGTAGAGGATTGTTGAAGAAGATAATAGAGGGGAGAATGTTGGGCAAGCGAGGAAAGGGTAGGAACAGGATAGGGATGTTGGATGGGATGAAGGGAGGAAAGAAGTACACAGAGATGAAGAGGGACCTGATGTAGTTTAGGTTGCTGGATTGGGTTTTGTTTGGAGTTACAAAATATATATTTGATAGTTGTGTCCATCCAAAAATCTACCTTAACCGGTAGATTACCTAATAATAATTGCCAAAAATGAGTGAATTGTAGGAATAGGCTACTCAGCCAGCAGTTTTTGATATACTCATCAGGTGCGAGTGGTGGATGGAGAAACAGGATAAGCGAGCGTTAGGAAGGGGCATTAGATATGGGTGTACATTTTTACTGGTACTTTCCAAGTTATATGAAGAGATTTTACTTACAGGACTTTAAAAGACCTTGGCAAAAGATAAAAAGACAGTGGAGAATTCAAAGAATAATTTTGGTTTGTTTTGGAAGATCAAGCTTAGGTCAAGAAAACAGTCAAGGTGTTGCTAGTTGTAACAAGTAGGAATTGCTAGTAGTATTAAGTATTGGAAGGATTTAAGGATTGGAGTTCAATTGGTATAGGATGAGTAGCAATGTAAACAAAACAAAGGTGTTTCAGTTTTCCAAAAAGGAAAAAAAGGTAAATACTACAATAGGATTTCATAAAAATGAAGCAAGTGAAGCAATTGGCCCATCTTGAAATAGTATTGGACAAAAATAGAAAATGAAGCACAAAATAAGGAGAATGATTGGGCAAAGAAGATTTCACAAGGTGGAGGGAATTCATGGCAGGGACGTTGAATAAGAAAGTTAAGAAAAGACTCTTTAAAAAAGGCTCTTTTCCTTAAGAAAATCTTGTTTAACCTTTAATGTGGAGCGTTGTTTTGTACGGTACGAAAAATGGTCGTTGAAGCAATACAGTATGCTTAGATTGAAGTTTTTAAAATGTATGTGTAGCAAATAATGGTAACCGTAAAATGAACAGAAAGATTGACGTGGCGATTGATTGGCGTGGTGGGGAAAGCGAGGGGATTCTTCTTGTTATTTTTGTGGCGATATGTTGTATGGAGACAGGAAAGATGGAAGTAGAACGTTTTGATTGGGAATGAGATATTGAAGACCATGATAGTGGGTAGAATGATGGACAAGCGGGAAGGATAAAAATAGCACAGGTATACTGGACGAAATGAAGAGATGAAAAAATAATACTGACCTAAGTAGGGGGTTATTTTGGCTTCGAAGTCAGGGTGTTTTTTTTAAGGTAGGAATGGAAATGTATCGTAGAGCCGTTTTAAGTCGCAACCGTGAAAACATGTCCTGACGGTTGTTTTTAAGCCCATTAAATTATTGGCTAATTTTTATTCGATGAATCTCACCAAAAATATGCTCCAACTTTTTCAAATAATTACTTTCTCCCAGAAGGAATGAGACAACGGAAAGAGTACTCAAAGAGCCCACTGCGAAAGTTATACGATTCCTGGATTTTTTTTTTCTGTTTAATAATGCGGATTTTCCTAAGGTTAAGATGAGTCTTAACATCAATCTTTTCCTAAATGGTGCAAATAATGAGATCCCAGGAATTAAAGAGCAATTTCTACTAGAAAATAGCTCTTAGAATCCTACATGGCACAATTGTAAGTAATTTTATGGTATTTCCCTTAAGAGCAATTAAAACTGTAATACTCAATCAAGGTGCCATCCACAAAGCTTCTCAAGTGGGGATCGGGACACCACTGAAAAATGTCTGTCGCCGCCGGGATTCGAACTCAGGCCCTCAGGGTGGGAAGCCAGTACATTAGCCTTCGTACCTCTCCAATCCTCCAGTCTTTGTACACTTCATATGAATTAGAAACCCGCTTTAAAAATAAATATTTAATAAATAGACGGGCATATTTAAAAAATTGCCCAGTAAGAATTTTGAATGATAGAAGTGTAAAATAATTAGGAGTCGCCACATAATCATTCTTGACTGAAATCCATTAATTAATTTAACGTTGAAAAAGCAATAATTCATTTTTGAATTAAGGTTAGCCTAGATAAGGCAAAAAAGATTTTTGATAATGTAAGTTTTTTAATAATTTATTAACAAGGACATAATTATAATCGCCACCTTCAGGACGCGGAGAATTGTCAAGAGCATTCGATTTCATATGTATTATTTTTCTCTGAGATCCCTTTTACTAAATCATCCTCTTACACATGAATATTTCAGTATTTCCCCGTAAATGAGGTTTCTTTGAAAAGGGCCTTTCAAGAGCTTGAAGGCTAACTCATCACGGTTTTAGACAAATTGATATTCTCAATTTAATTTCTACGATTTACGATTCAAAATTATTAAAATATTATTCAAAATGATATTTTAAATTGAACTGTCTCTCCCAGGAGTTGAGAGAATTTCGCAAGTGTAGGTTTCCTGTTAGATAAATTTATCTAAATTTTCATCATAAATAATAAAAAAATAATTAAAAACACTAAAAATGTATTCAGTTTTGAGATATAAATATTGTATTTACTTGATTTTACCACTATTGCTGCATTATTTTTGTATCTGTAATAGTAACATAAAATTTACCCCATGCAAATAGCGGAATAGGCTGACACAGCGGAATCTAGGTGGCACTTTAAAGCCCCCTTACTTCTTAATATTCTACTCGCTAACATCGACTGTTGAACTGCATATTGACCCTTTCGGTAAGCCACTATCCCGAATTTTTAAAAGATGTTTTGTAATTGCGATATCACCAATATAGTAATTGGTTCCATATGAAGAGGCCGCATGGACAGCAAGGTAATACTCTTTAAATTTTAAATGATATTGTAAGTGGCTGAATGAAATATGATTATTGTTAGTAGTGTACTTAATATTTCGTTTTTTAGCTATATTATACGTCAGATTCAGCAGGAAATTTCAGCATAAAAATGAAAGGTGAAAAAAGAACTGTATTTACCTTAGTTGACATTTCTGGTTAAATATTCGGAAGTATTCCGATTTTATCTAAACAAATCAACTGCATTCTTACAATAACCGAAAGGGCAAGTGGCGGGGGTCTTGTTTCTTGTATCTTGATTGACGAATTGTGCAGGGTACCAGCAAAAAATGTTGAAAAAATAGTTTACACATTCATTTATGTGTTATGTCATATAGAAACTCATCCATGCATATACATTTTAAAGACATCACGCAAAATTTGTTGGGTTTGAATAATTCAATAAATTCTTATGTCCATGTTTATTAAGATTTTTCGGGCTCTTTAGTTCGATTTGTTTATGTTTGTGCGTGCACAGTACGAGTACTTGAATTCATGACGGTGCCTCTTCCTCTTATTTTTTCCCCGATCGTCTTGTGTATCAATGTAATCTGGTCCCATAATAATTCTCCCACCACGGGATACAGTCTTGATGCGGTGGAAGGCCTTGTTGGTTCTGATGACCCCAAGAGCTGTGCTGGTGGGAGCAGCGATAATTGCTTCTTGTAGGATCACCCACGCCAGATAGGTCAAAGGGAAATAGCCAGACGAAAGGTAGTCCGCGTAGCATCTGTTCCTCATTGATGCGACTGCAATGTTATATGGCCCCAGTAAGGTGACCTTTGAGTGATGGCATCACGGTAAACACAATTGAGGAATACATCGGAAACTCATCTTAATTAATCATCCCACGAAACAATGATGGGCATGGGTCAGAGCATAAGTTCTGGAAACTATGGAACTTTGCCCACTAGGCCGTGTGCCGTGTCTAGTCTTGGCGGGAGGGTCAAGTCTTCTGGAAGGGAAGATAACAGCGAGGATTAGCAATAGTAGTAAAAGCTAGCCGATTGGAAGAAACGAAGTAAACACCTACCTGCATAGTAACAAACTGTTATTATTGGAAGTAAAGATGATCCAAAGAACTTGAAAATGTCTCGGGTCCAGATACCACCTTGCAATCATAAGGAGAATGATCAGCAAGGAGTAATTTCAATAATGATAAAATAATTCGAGTGTTTCTGTTGGGTAATATGTGATATTTGTGGGGAGTTTGAATGGAGCGGTAGGTGAAGGGAGATTTGGTGGTGAGGTGGGGCACTACGGGTCAGGAGCAATTAATGACCGCGAGGAGAAAACAATAAAGATCTGCAGGGGACAGGGCTAGATCATAACGAACACCTGGTGTAATGGGCATAAATAGACATAAATGGCACAGTAGGCATAAATTTACATTGAAAATACTCATGTATACAGAAAGATATCAGTAAGACTATATTTTGGTTAGCCAATTTGGGTTTGGCAAAAAATTATTCTGGTGAGTGTTCACCCCTTTCCACACACCCTAACGGTGGGTTACAGGACACATAAATAAATAAATAATGAAAGGATGTTTGGGAATAGGAAATGGTCTACTGGTGCCAAGTCGGGACTGTAAGGGAATTGGGGAATCGTCGCAATGCATTGAAGGTCTCCGTAAGCAGACATTCGACTCGGCTCTTGGTTCTCCGTCTACACCTTCGGGACAAGTTTAGCGCAGATCTTTCTAGTCTAGTGGACCTTTTTAGCTTTTCTCATCCATAGTTATTGCAACTGGCGATCTCCTGTTCAAATAATTTTCAGAGAATTTACTGGGTCGCCTAGAGATCACTATTTACAAACAGAATGGCTGATCTTAAAATTTCATAGCACATTTTTGGCCAAAATTGAATTTTTTTTCTCTTGGATCATGCTTTAGGCCAATTTACCAATTCAAATATGCATTAAAAATTTTCCGAGGGACTCAATCAATGCATGAATCCGTGGAGTTGTTGGCTTAACAAGGTGTTAGATTTAGTAAAGAGTAAATTCAAAATGTATTAGTAGTCAGTGAGTTATTTTAAACGGAATGAAATGATAATAAACCTCATGAACATACTATATAAATGAAATTAGTCTTTTACTGTAAACGCCAATTTCCATATTTTTCTGTGCAAACTTCAGGCCACGGTAATCAATCAAATAAAAAGATTGATTACGATAGGTGATTATAGACCACACGACGGCAAGTCGTTGGGTGTGTGATTTGCCCACAATCTGTATGCAGGAACCAGCTCCTTTCCTTGCTTCGGAATTCCACGAACTTATTCTTCTTTTTTCTCCTCAATCGGTAGGGTTGTTGAGTGGCACATGTCATCTTGTGAGGTGTTTTTTGTTCAATGTTTCTTCACATTCACGTTGGAACCTTGTTTTATGCTAACCGTAAATTCCACTTTAGATCTTTTGCCTTTCCTGTTCCTCATTCTCTCCGCCTCCTTCTTTTTACCTTTGCCTCTTTTTTTCTTCCCTCAATCAGATTTACACTCCAATCTAAACGTTTTCCCAGGTACCCTACTTTGTCAGTTCCTGCTTTTTTATATTACTTCTTGCAGCTGGATCTATTCTTTCACTATCTCAGGTAACTCTACATTGCTTCCGTTGCCCGCACTCCAAGGGTATTCTTAACATGATGCGCCACCTTTCTTAGATTCAACTCCTCTTTTTTGTTGAAGGGTCAAGGTTTCTGACCCGAGTGTACCGCTGCTCTCTGGTTGCCATAAAGTCACACCGTTTAGATTTCATCTCAGAATTTTTAAAGACTTGATCCGGGTTTTGAACCCTGAATCATCCTCATACCAATAATCGAAGCAAACATGCCATTTTGGAGGTCCACCTTGTCGCCCTAAAATTATATTTTTAATGAACATGATCTGGATCAAAATGATTAACCATAATGACAAATTTTTCTAGCTGTCATTCAGGGAGCATACCTAGTACTTCTTAATCATCAAGTTCTTTAGAGTAACAAAGTGATTTGGATGGTAACTCAAAACTGTATACGTATGATTTAATGAATTAATGGTTTAAAGGCTTGATACAATGGAAAAAAATTCAAACTTTCAAGATTCGAGTTGATGCTGATTGCCAAACGAGTCTTCTATCCCAATGTTTGTTTCTCTTCATTGTCACCTAATTTTCAGGTTATATTCAAGTTTTTTACCGTTTATATTGGCCTGTTTGTGTACATAAACACATGAAGGGGGATGGGAAGACACCATGCGACATTTTTAAGCTTCGTTTCTCCCAAATTCCGTCGTCCTCAACCTCTCTATCGCTTCTTACCGAATGGCATCACTCTCCAGGGTCCGACAACGGAATCGAGATGTTAACACTAAACTACACGACTGGAGAGAGAGGGGTCGCGTTTTTCGAAGATTGAATTAATCCTACTTCGCTCACGCCTTTGCCCTCTCACCCAACCCACGGCAATCCGATCCGTTTCTCACAACCCTCGTCTCAGTTCAGCCACTTTTCATCCTCCCTTGTTCGCACTCCCTGACCTCGTCCCACACCGCCCCCTCCTCGAGAACTGTCCGTTAACTCTTATCACTTGCCCGTTTTGTCACCATCACCGCAGCTTTTCCGCGGATCAAATTCCCCCTCCCTGCCAGTCCCATTTCCTACTCCACCAAAGGCACCCTTCCGATATCTTTCCTCCTTAACCAGAAAGAAAACGAAAATTACGCTCGTCCGAGTCATTATTTTTTCTGTTAAAAATACGTTTTTTTCCCACTCCCTTACGGAAGGATCTCTTACCCGCACGCACGCATTCCCCCCCGCGGCAAGTCACGTGGCTGGCCCCCGTTCCATAAATTTCGAACTGCGCGACCCATTATGGAAACGTGAGCGCAAGGAGGTATGTCGCGTGGGATGAATAAATAAGGAGATACGCCTTGAAACAAACCACTCTGCCGACACGCCAACGGTTTCGGCTCAAACCCTCTAACAGCCAACCGCCGCCGCTCCGCGTTCGCACACCCTTCCACCTGCACCCCTTGACTTTCTTCTCTTCCTGTCGTCGTCCCTACAAACTCACCCAACCAGATGTCAGCGACCGGGGGATCCGGGTTCAATCCTGGATTACGTCACTGGGAACCCTCAGCTTCACCCAAGCTGTCTCATTTTTCAAGTACTAGAACTTGGGAAAAGGATAACCTCTCTAGCTACTCTTTTTGTGAGTTTCTCCTGCCGTTGAGCTTAGAAGGGATCTACATAAAATTTTCAATCTTGTTTTTTTCGGTCTGAAGCTCATCCTTTTTTGTTAATTGTACTTAAATACTTTTGGTGTGGATATATCCACCTGAAAAATGATATTGAAACTATGGTTGCATTTTTTCCCTCGGAATTATGTACCTGCCCAATTAATTTCCTTATTTCCATCAAAAATTGAATTTCTACTTCTTCTAATGCTTTAAAAATCAAAGCTAATCACATTTCATTTAGGATGACCAAATCTCAAATATACACGTATATGAAGATCAAAATCGCTTATAATATGTCTGTTACCGTAATTAGCTGTTTCTATGTAGATTTTTTGTGGGATATTTATCTATAATAAATAATAAAACTTGGCAGTAATGGAATAACTAACTGGACCTCATTCATGCAATATATAGGAATATACGTATGATAGACCAGTGCAGTTAAGCTAAATTCAGCCGTTTCATCGAATCGAACCAAACTTTGTGGTGTTATAACTTACGTTAGAATGTAAATGGTTGCGGAATATACACATAAACCAATTCATTGAATGTCATACCCTTGACGCATGAGGCAGTTCTCTAAATTGAGTGAAACCGTCATAGTAGAAATTGATGAACGAGATACTTTTTCTCGCGTCTCGTCGCGAGAAACGAAACTACCATAAGCATAGCATAAGCACCCGAATATTAGAATTTATTTGAGGCTGCAATTCAGCTGAGTGACCTTATTGGAATTGGTGTCGGAGCAAATGTTAACGGTTGTGAACTCATGCGAGGAGTGGGCTGGGTCGGGAAGGTTTTTCCTGGATGGTGAGAGCAGGGAGTTGGGAAGAAGGGTTGCGTGGTTTTAAGAGCGAGAGAGAGAGAGAGATATAACCTCTCTCCAGGCTCTGTCGGCTGCCAATACCTCCGGGGGTCTTGTCCTCCATTTCTTTTCCACCTCCACAGAGAGCAGCGTGTAGCCAAAAAATATTTCCTTTCCAAAATTTCTCTCTCCCTCTCTCTCTATTTTGAATCCCCAACCCGTCCGCTCCGTCTTGATCGCGTCTGATATTCTGAATAACTTATGACTATTTTCCTCGAGTTTTCCTTGTTGTCCCTTGGCGGGACATGCTTTGAATGCACTTGGCAGGCGACTCCGGAATTCATGAGAGAAGAAAGGAACGCCCTCGCGCGGGAGTAGTGCCTTCGATTTCGCACTCGGGTAGGCAGAAAACAACTATTAATTGTTTCGCGACACTCTTGAAGTACAAGTTTTAATCTCGGGGGTGGAGAAAAAGTTGCTATTTGCCTACAGCACATTACTCAAAAGTGATCCTTATGCTCGAAAGTTTGATATGTGGAATGTGGCAAGGGAAATAGACCGTTTATCCGTTTTACTTAGCTGAAACTCAATGTTTATTCACACACTAATAAACTAGGTCGACATAAAATGCACTTTTTCAGATTCGCTTCACTTTAATGGGAATTGCGGAATTTTAAGAAACGGAAAGGATTGTATGCCAAAAAATAGTTCGGAAAAAATTAAAAATATTAATTTATATTTTTTCCCAAGCTGTGATCTCCTGAATGGTGAAAGAGCATTCGATCTGGAAAATCTCTAATAACCAAATTAACTCTATAAACTTATTTCGCCCAAAGTAGTTGAAAAAATATTAAATTTGACACTAACCGAACTATTTTATTGACTGCAACGCACTCAAAAGTGAATGATTTTATACCATTCAAAAAATTCAAAAATAGAGTCGGGCATATGCGAAAAATAAATTTTTATTTACATTAAGACTATGGAAATTTCTCGACAGGGCATGGGCACCAAACTTTGGTTCCGAATCCCCATGAAATTAGTAATATTTAAGAATAAAATTATATACACTGAGTAATGATGAATTAGATGAGAATATTTATCTTTTGCTTAGCATTAATCATCTCTATTTACATAAATCTATATTTACATTGATCATGTCAATGTGAAACTAATTAGCAGTAATATTCCTCATGTTTAATCCTCACAACTAGAGATTATTAAAAAGGAATGATTTGTTAATATATCCAATATTATGGTAATAACAATTACGTTTAACCATCCAAATGTAGTGTTACTTCAAGTGGGAAACAATTGTTTTCTTACAGTACCTTATAGAGAAGATTGATTAGAAATTTCAACTGAACAGCATTATTGCAGATATATACGTGTCAGCCATTGTCACCGGTATTGTTCAACGTATATGTAGAGGAAATGATTAAAGAGGCATGGGAAGAACTGGAGGTAGGAATGAAAGTCGGAGGGGAATTCGTAAAATCGGTCAGGTTTGCTGATGACCAAGCATTAGTTGCTCAGTCAGCCAAGGGGTTGCAAGCATTGTTGAGTGAATTGGAGGTTCAGTGCGATAAATATGGGATGAGAATCAATATTAATAAAACAAAGGTTATGCGATTTTCCAGAAAGAAAAAGGCTAAGCTAAATATTAAAATAGGCGGGGAAAGGATAGAGCAGGTAGAACAGTTTACATATCTCGGAAGTGTTTTGACCAATACGGTCAAAGTGGTAGGGACGTAAGGAGAAGAATTGCGCTAGGCAAGGAGGCTTTCTCAAGGAGGAGGGAGTTGATGACGGGGACGTTGAGTAGGGATGTTAAGACAAGACTCGTAAAAACTCTGATATGGAGCGTAGCTATAGTATGTACGGCGCGGAAACGTGGTCGCTGAAGCAGGAGGATAGACGTGTATTGGAGGCTTTTGAAATGTGGGTGTGGAGAAGAATGGAGAAGGTGAAATGGACCGAAAGGAAAACAAATGAGGAAGTACTAGAAATGGTGGGTGAGGAGAGGGGTTTGTTGAGAGAAATCCTATGGAGGCAGGAAAAATGGATGAAAGGCGTATTGAGCGGTAGTGGAATGTTGAAGAGGGTAATAGAGGGGAGAATGTTGGGCAAGCGAGGTAAGGGTAGGAACAGGATAGGGATGTTGGACGGGATGAAGGGAGGAAAGAAGTACACCGAGATGAAGAGGGACCTGATATAGATTAGTTTGCTAGGCGGGGAGTCACAAAATGTTTATTTTATAGTTGTGTCCATCCAAAAACCTACCTTAAACAGTAGATTACCTAATAATAATAATAATACGTGTCAGCAAATTTAGTAGGGATGAATGAATAAAGAAAAAAGCTATAAAAAATTGGATATAAATAGTAATTAAATAGTACAATTGCCACGACATAAATATCTTCTCATTCTATTTGTGAAAGAAAATATTCTACTATTGTCATTGGTTGAATTATTTAAGATTATGAAATAGAAATTTCTGTAAATAGTTTTTGATCCTTACCATTAAAACACAATTAGGGAGCTTTTGAGATTCATTGAAATGTACTTTCGAAAATTCATACCTAGGGAAATAAGAAGTAAGGTTTAAAATTTTGTCTTCCTAAATTTAGCATCACGTTTAGTAGGTATGCCATTATCGTACAAGTTTCTTTTCAAAATGTCAAAGCATTTAACCCATTATTAACTTTTGATCATATTAAAAAAATCAGTTTGACAATTGAAAAGAGATTTTTAAAAATCAAAGGTCACAAAAAGCTTAAACATTTGGAATTCTAAGTTTAACTAAATAGCACAAGAATAGTACATGTATTAATATCAGGAAGAACACTGTTTTGGACGAATAGAAATAAAATTAAGTGCATTGGGAAATGAATCATATTAGGGAGTAAAACTTTTACAAAGAGATATGAGCGAACTGGACTCAGAATATATGCCTCAGTGTAAAAGTAGTGGGTATTTTCATATGGGATGTATGGTGTTAAGGTAACGAAACCTAGTGAGTGGGAAAATGGGATGGGCACTGAATTGACAATTTTTGTATATTTAGAACAGGGAATGATGAAAAAATGAATTCCTTCAGAAAATGTGACAAAAATAGAATGCTAGATGTCATAGATTAGAAGTAAGAATAGGGGTTGGTAAAGGAGATTCGGAGTGAATAGAAAAGCGTAGTGAATAAGTAATTGGACATTGCAAGTTTTCATGGAAGGGAGAGTGTCAGGTAAGCGATGCAGAGGAAAGGGAATAAGCTTTAGATTGAAATAGTTTTGATAATATATTCCTTTATCTATGGTTGTTTTAGGAGTAATATATTTTTAAATTTCATACGTTCGTGCAACAGATTTCTTGTTGAATTAAAAACTTTTCTCAGCTCGAATAACTTCTCTAAAAACAACATTTTTTTCATCTATATCTCTTTGATTCATATTAATGTGACATAAAAACTGCACTTCTCGCGCTATCTTTGCTACATAAACAATCTACATTTGCACAATAAAAAATTGTCAAATATGCTTTGAAAATCAAAGGCTGCAGTCTCCAAGTATTAAGAACAGTCTTATTATGCTATCAAAGGAAATACCGCAGATAGGTGTAGAGAACGCATTAAAGTATACTAAATGATAGCTGAAAATAGAAATTGTTCATAGCGATGAAACAAGTTTTACTGGCCACAGAAAAAACTCGCTTCATAAAAAGGTCTAAAATACCTGGAAAAATGAAAAAAATACACAGAATATCCGAATAGACAGGAAGCTATCAAACGGTGATAAAGGGTTCTTGGTAGTTAATGCGCTAAATGAGTGGTTGTGTAGAGTGAAATGCCAAGATTTCATGTGGCGCTTGCTCTGTCTTAGTATGATTGCGCTCTCAATTAGCAGCGGGTGTAGGAAGTGAGAATACTCTCGCAGCAGTCAGCGATGAAGCCAAATATGAAGCGTAGGATCTCTGCCGTTTCGCAAGTGAAGGACGCATGACCCCAACATTTCCTCTATGCTCCGTCTGGCTTGCTTTGGCTCCACGTAGCTACACTCCAGACATTTTCCCTCGAATGCGACCGGTAACTGATGCACACTCAAACGTACTCATGGTAATCTGATAAAAAGCAAAACGACGTTCAAGATTAGTAAATTTCCATATTTTCTGTCTAACTCATTTTTTAGGATAAAATCAGAAAGTATTCTAAGTTGATAATTCAATAATTGTAACAATTTTTTTCACCATCAAATAACGCCTCATAACAATCTGTGGGCAAGAAATATATTATAAATATTTTTGGTCAGGTTCTGCCTTCAGGGGTCAGGTCCTTGCCTTCCCTCTAAGTGGGCAAAGGATAGTGTTTGGGTTGTTCAGACTAATAATTTTGTTTAAACTTCAACATATTGTTGTATATATTTCAGCACAGTGAACGTTTTGCGAATAATGACTCAAAGAATTTTTCTCATTTTGATTTTCGGTACTGTAAATGTTAATTTTTTTTGCCTAGGTGACCAGTTTATTCTAATTCGTAGTCATGTAACAGGGGGTCATCCATTAATGATATTGGAACTTAGCAACAGAAAATTACAGCATCGGATATTCTAATAGAGAATACCTCGCTAATAGAGTCTGATGTGCTCTCCAACGTCCAGAGAATACAAATCTATCCATGCGTGCTGCATTCACTACGCATCCGCGTGAACTAGTCATGAGTGATAATTGCGAAGGGATTGGATCCACGCTTAGCTGACTGGAAACGTAGAAATCTAGTCAATACGGGTCCGTATCTTGAGCAGCTGGGCAATTAAACTTTAGACTGAAATATTTTATATGAAATAGCCCCGGGAATATTCGCAAAAGAAAACAAATTCTTTTCAAAAGGAGAAAAAACATCTTGCATATAATATTGAGGTGTGATTACTCGCATAAACACCTAATGAAAATTATATTGAAAGGGATAACATTATTAATTTTTGCGGTAAATTCATGCAAACTGATGGTTGAAAAGTTTTTTGAAATGAAGTATATTGAGGCATTCATATTTTTGAGTTTTAATTCATTGAATGGAAGACATTGCTGCTACAGATATCTAAAAATGTTTGAATATACTACTTCATGGTGTCGGTGTTAGAGCCTATACGAACAAATGCAACGATTTCAAATGAAGTGTAAATCCCAAAGAAGTATAAAATATTAACTACAGTTACCTAATGCTATCAATGTATATTTCTTCTCAGATTAAAGGAGCTTATTATATATTTCTTCCTCTTCTGCTTTCTCCGAGATATGTTTTCACTTGGTTACACGAAATATGATTCCTTTATCAAAAGAAAAAATTCAAGTTTTTGAATGTTGTAAATATAAAATTAATAACTATCAAATTAAAAACAATAAATATATTAGGTTCTAGGACCTAAGAGAGAACATTGTGAACCTTCTCCAAAGTACAAGTAATATATATATGTATATATATATATGTATATATATATATATATATATATATATATATGTATGTATGTATGTATGTATGTATGTATATATACATATATATATATCTATATGTGCTTGTATTATGCAAACAATCGTGGTATAAGAAATACATTGCACTATATCTCAAGCAAAATATTGTAAACATTGATTTACCTAAACTTGTTTGATAAAATGACATATTTTCAAGAGTTTCAATATATGCGTACATATATGCAGGGTGTAAGCATTCTAAGAGAAGAAAAACGATTGAATAACACTAACGTATTGCGTATAAGATAATCCTGAATCCTTCTTAATGAAAGAGAGGATATTTTTGACATACAAGGTTCGTCCGGAAAATAAGTGTACTGAGCTCAGGAAAAAAAAATTATTACACTTTTACATATCTTAAGCTAATATTCCTCAAAATAGGATCCTTGTGAGTCGATACACTTGTTCCAGCGGCGTTCCCATTCCTGGAACGCTCCCGCGAAGGCATCATCGGGAACCTCTCGAAGACACGTCGTCACGGCCTTTTTGACGGCGTCCAAAGTCCCGTATCGCGTTCCTTTCAAACTCCTCTTTATCTTCGGGAACAGAAAGAAGTCCGGTGGTGCCATGTCCGAGCTGTAGGGCGGGTGCGGCAGCGTTGCCACGCCGTGCTTGGCCAATAAATCCGACACGACAAGCGCGGTGTGAGACGGCGCATTGTCGTGAAGCAGCCGCCAGATGTTTTTGATCGCTGGCCGGACGCGGGCGACTCGTTTTCGAAGCCAGTCGAGCACTTGGACATAAAATGCAGCATTTACAGTTTGTCGTTCAGGCACAAATTCGTAGTGGACGACTCCCCTTTTGTCAAAAAAGACTTATTTGTCAAGACACTTATTTTCCGGACGAACCCTCTAGTTTAACCAAAAAGACTTTGTTTTCACCGACATATACGTTTTTACATCATTATCAATGGAATTGTTTTAAAAGAAAGTCAAGTTTTCACTCACACTGTCATAAATATGTATGTTAGCATGTTCCAGAACTATTATCGTCTCATAATGTAGTGAAAAAATCAATACTGATTAAAATGAATCAGATAAATGTCCAATTGGAAGGCCATAGCAATGTTTTCTTAATTAAATCTTTTTTCTTGGATTCCTAGTATTGGTGGTTTTTAAAAAGATAAATTTGGAATGATGTTCACTATCACCATAATGTGAAATTTCTCCATTTTATTAAACCCGAGGTGGTAACGAATGATAAAAAAGTATGAAAATACAGAGAAAAAATTTAAATTATGACTGGTAATTTGCTAATCTTACAAGAGTAGGAATCACATTGTATCCATTAAATTTTCATGGAAAAAATGGATTTCATTGTAGAATTTTGTTCACAATTTTTAATTCACATTATCTACAAGTATCGTAATTTGGTGCTCTCCATTGCATTCAAAGTCACTCATATATTAAGGTGTATATAATTTAAAGACTCTACTAATGTAAGAGCTAAATGACACTCAGTGAGAATGCACATGGAAGCAATAGCTTTCTCCTTTTCCTTGGTCGGCAAATTTTCTCCTCCTCTTCTGACATTCTACCATCCTTCTCTTTTTCTCTCATCAGGTTATTTTCTGGCACTCTCTAGAAGTCTCCGTTATCCTAATCCTTCTCCTTCCCTTTCAATCTCATTTCTTTTTATCCCAATCTCATTGGTCTTTGTCCTCATGGTTTCTTGGTCTTCGTCCTTTTTCTCTAAAATTGGATTTTAGATCAGGTTCGGGTTGCTGCAGGGGTCATTGCCCTGGCTCTTCCCGTATGTAGTCCGGGTACGATATCACATGTTTGGCACTTTTAGTCGTATTTTGATCCTATTAAAGATGAATTTTTAAGGATAACTACGTAGTCAGAACAAGATTTTTGAATAGCACTTTCAGAAGCCTTCATAACGGAAAATTAAAATGACATCGACTTTATCCTTATCTTTAAAAACATCCAGTGATGAATGAGTGAATTAAAGACAATAGAAAAATTAATTGTAAACTATGAATCATAAAATTTAACTTAATTAATTTAAATTGCGTTAACTTAATTAATTCAACTTAAAATTCGTTAACTACCCCTGTTGTCAGTGGCGATAAAATTAGACGGATTAGAAACTAATAGAATTAAGACGAATGGATAACAAATTGATCAGTTCCTTTTCGTGGTGCAAATAATCTCACCTGCTGGTCGGTTTCCCCAGTGACTACTACCACTCTGTGGGATGATAGACGCAAAGGATGCAACGGAAGGCTTTCAGAAAGTATTAATTGCAATGGATAGAATATTTTAGGGCAGTATGAAAAAAGGGAGAAAAAGACTGAATTATGATATCATCAGTAAGAATATAAAGAAATATTGATCTGAAAGAAAGGTCATTTAACCGACCTATTTCCTTATAATATTAAAAAAGAAGTAGCTTCGATTATAGGCGAGAGATGGCCATACAGGTTGAAATTTAGACATATTTGGACCTCAACGTGAAAGGTGTTCATATTGAAGCTGTACTGCCACTATCGCAGAAATTTAGGCTATAAATAAAAACATACCATGTGCGAAGCTTAGGATAAAGTAAGGCACTTCATAAATTAGATTGGAAAATTGGAAAAGTAGACCCCGAAAGATATGAAGTTTTAGAAATAAAGCGACGGAGATGACCCCTGGACCTTGAATGGCTCGCGAAGTGAGGAACGAGGAGGTGAAAAGGAGAGTATTGTGGGTCACAATATGACAAAGAAGGAATAGTTCGGGCAAATTGTTGACCCCAAGATATGATGAATTGTTAAATGAGGTATTGAACGAAATCCTTGAGACAAACTCTGCCTGAAGAAGTTCATTTTTAGAAGCTTCTTCTTGCAGGGTCTTCTTTGAAGAAGCTTTTTCCTTTTTTAAAACTAAAAAAGTTGTGAGGATTGAGCACTGTGGAAAAGAAACACATGAAAAAATAATATTTAAAAATTTAGGGTTTTTGCATGCTACGTTTGCGTCACGTGTTACTTATGACAATGCTCACTATTTACTTGAGTTCTAAAATTTTATCAAATTATCATTATCCCATGTCAATTTTAATTTATTCAATGTTATCTAAATGAGAAAGAAATAATTTATTTAAGAGCACAGTCACCATTACCTATGAAATTACACTATGGGTAAATTATCTATAAACAATTTTATATGTGAAATGGTTGACATGGAATTAAAGTAAGTAAATTGGTCATTTGTTATTTGTAAACATTGTCATTGAAAATTGACAGCCTATGAGGTCTTTCACTGAGTTTAATATAGTATATTTTTTCTTCTCAAATGTGAATATTTTTAATCGAGTCATCCGTCTGTATTGTCTCCGTCATATGTCTCCGTCATATTTGTTTTTTCAATGTTCCCTCACTTAAACTTTTCTCTTTGCCGGAGAGCGATAATTGAGGTTGTGTATTTTGGGAAGTGCAATTTGCGAAGATGGACTGATTCGTAGTATCTATGAGGAAGGAATCTGGCCGGAAGATTTTGTGAGATCGGTGTTAGTTCCTATTCCAAAAAAGGCAAAGGCTTCGTCATGTGAGGATTACAGAACAATAAGTTTGATATCCCACGCAGCTAAAGTTATTCTCAGGATCATCAACAAAAGGATAGAGAGTAAGGCAAATGATTACTTAGGGGATGATCAGTTTGGGTTCAGAAAAGGAAGAGGTACGCGTGATGCCATTGCAGTAATGAGATCACTAGTCGAGAGGAATATAGAATACAATCAGGACGTTTTTGCCTGTTTTGTAGATTTCGAAAAAGCGTTTGATAGAGTGAATTGGGAAAAATTAATGCGTGTATTGCAGAAAATAGGAATGGATTGGAGGGACAGGAGACTGATCCGCAACCTGTACATGTCTCAGACTGCTCAGGTGCGAGTGGGGAACGGAGAGTCTGGATGGGCAGTGTTAGGAAGAGGTGTAAGGCAGGGTTGCCCATTGTCACCGGTACTGTTCAACGTATATGTAGAGGAAATGATTAAAGAGGCATGGGAAGAACTGGAGGTAGGAATGAAAGTCGGAGGGGAACTCGTAAAATCGGTTAGGTTTGCTGATGACCAAGCATTAGTTGCTCAGTCAGCCAAGGGGTTGCAAGCATTGTTGAGTGAATTGGAGGTTCAGTGCGATAAATATGGGATGAGAATCAATATTAATAAAACAAAGGTTATGCGATTTTCCAGAAAGAAAAAGGCTAAGCTAAATATTAAAATAGGCGGGGAAAGAATAGAGCAGGTAGAGCAGTTTACATATCTCGGAAGTGTTTTGGACCAATACGGTCAAAGTGGTAGGGACGTAAGGAGAAGAATTGCGCTAGGCAAGGAGGCTTTCTCAAGGAGGAGGGAGTTGATGACGGGGACGTTGAGTAGGGATGTTAAGAAAAGACTCGTAAAAACTCTGATATGGAGCGTAGCTATGTACGGCGCGGAAACGTGGTCGCTGAAGCAGGAGGATAGACGTAGATTGGAGGCTTTTGAAATGTGGGTGTGGAGAAGAATGGAGAAGGTGAAATGGACCGAAAGGAAAACAAATGAGGAAGTACTGGAAATGGTGGGTGAGGAGAGGGGTTTGTTGAGAGAAATTCTATGGAGGCAGGAAAAATGGATGAAAGGCGTATTGAGCGGTAGTGGAATGTTGAAGAGGGTAATAGAGGGGAGAATGTTGGGCAAGCGAGGTAAGGGTAGGAACAGGATAGGGATGTTGGACGGGATGAAGGGAGGAAAGAAGTACACCGAGATGAAGAGGGACCTGATATAGATTAGTTTGCTAGGTGGGGAGTCACAAAATGTTTATTTGATAGTTGTGTCCATCCAAAAACCTACCTTAAACGGTAGATTACCTAATAATTTGCGAAGAAGAAGGGGTCCGCAAACAGCGTCAAAACACAAATTTCTCCGTTTTTAAATGCCCAAAGCAACCCTCTTTCATTTTATATCTCCATCTTTCCACATGCCCATTTATTCTTGGCTGCCTTTTTCAACGAATTCCGCCATCTGTACTCATTATTCTATGGATACTAATTTCAGTTGAAATCACCTTTGTCAATAGATAATGACCATTTATTACGTTGACATAATATCTCCGTAAATTTTCGAATTTCAATATCCATGAGGTTGATCATAATATGGGTGGAACATAATGAATAATAATTCATCCGAAATATTGCAAAGGAATAGATTGCATTGAAATGAGATTGCAGCTAATATTATTCGTATCTAATTAATCATTCTCCGAAAAATTACATTTTATGCATGAACAAGCTCAAAAGATTATGGTTTTAGCAACCAATTTTTACCTTCGTTACCAAAGTGGTTCCTTCAATTAAATAATTTTTCATTTTATTTACAGTAAAATATTATGGTCTCTTACAGGGAGAACGTGCTTAGGAGCGTATTTGTTTGACGATTCCATGTCTGAGTATTTAGAGATGATGCGCGATTCCAATATTATGTTCCCACGTTTTTTACGCCGAATAAATGGAACGCTACCCAATATTGCCTGAGGAAACCTCTACTTTCCTCCTTTAGGGAATGTGATTCGCATTTATGTCCGGGGCATCACCCTTTACTCGCAGCAAGTACCGGAAAGTAGTGGGGGTGGCACCCTCTGGCCGATCTCATTCTGCTTGGAATGAATGCCTCAGCACGCTGCGTGTGATGCCGTTGGATTCATTTAAAGGAAATCAATAAGGTATTACACTCAAGTGGTTTTTGTGCCCACTGTAACGTATTTTGAAACATCAGCAGATTTTGTTTTAATGCCATTAATCTTTCCTAACCTTAGGCATAATTTAAAGAAGAGTTTCGTAGGCGATTTTTTATTTTTACGCCTCCCAAGTGGTGAGATTTCTTATGCTTTCAACTGACAAATTGTTTCCTACAATATATCAAATATCCTACAACATCATAAAACGCAAAAAACATGCCCGTAACTGAAATATATCTTTATTTCGCGATTTTAGACATAACATTCGATCATTAGCCGTAAATGTTTTAATTCCCTTCTCTCCACCCTAAAAACTACAACATTATATTTTTTTGGGGTTTCGCTCGGAAAAATATTTTTCCCTTTTTCACCAAAACTAAATGCAAGTTTAAGATACCTCTTAATCTTCTCAACATTTAAAAGAATAATGCAAATATGAAGTACAATGCATTTCAAACTCAAGTACAGTTTTCTTTTCTGCTTTCGCGGTTATAGACTCTCATTCCACTATATCCTACTGAACCGAGTCTCCTCCATCACAATCGGATTTTTCCAAGGCCTTCGATTTCGAAATTCTTTTCTGTCTCCGAAACCTCGCGATTACTTGATGTATTGTCTCCCATATTCAAGTGATATTGGCTTTTAATGTTTTTCTACAGAGTAGCCGTTGATGAGAATTAGATTTAACGAAGAAAAACGAGATTTGCGATATTTTTTTAAGGTCAACCACCGCCAATCAAAATATCGATTCGTCAGTTATGCATATTGAATCCGGGCCAAGGAACCTTTTTGTTTCCCTAGAGTTTCCTTCTTTCCGCCACCCACACCATGAAATTGTTGATATTTATCTGTCTTTATTTAAGAAATTTCTATCGTTTCTCTAAAAATGGTAGTATATTTTCATACCAGACATTTATTGATTTTCCGACTGATTGATTTTCACACCAGACAGGTGTTGTTACTGACTACTTAATTCTTGGACACAACTTTCCCGTTGCAGGATATCTTGTTCTGTCATTAATTTCCCTTCTTTGTTCCCACCTTTCTCTGGCTGTTGGAGAGGCACCAACTGAACTCTATTTACGGCAAATGAATCGGGTTATTTAAAACTTCGCAGATTCTAATAAGGTTAATTCAGTTGCCTGTAGAGCATTCTGAAAAACTATGAGGCATCCAAACGAGATGCTTTCATTTCCACAAAAATCCACGAAGACAAATTTTCGGTGAGCTTTTTGGTGGCTCTTTTACTGCATGAATATATTACATTTTGCACTAAAATGAACGTATATCGCGTTGAAGAGAATTAATAGGGGGTGCAAAGTGGAATACTTATCTCAAAGATCGTCACATCGCGAATGTATAATGCGAATTCGATGGTCCTACGTGTACTCTGAGGTGTGGTGTGGAATATATTTCGTCCATTTGTATTTTAAAGTCAATACATTGAAGCTTTTACGATATCTACTCTCGCAGCCCCACCACCAATCCCCTCGCAATTACCCCGTTTGTAGTGCCCCCAACCGTCCCTCCAACCGCTCTCAACCGTGTACCGTTTCTCCCCTGCCCACTCAGCTCCCCTCATCTTTGGATCTCTTTCCCACACTCAACTGCTTTCCCATCCACGACCCCACGCGCCTTAACCACTAGCCTTACCTCCTCCTCTCTTCCCTAACTCTCCTCTTTCTCCTATCGATCAACCCCCCCACCGTCTCCTCTTCATCCCGCGAATCGTTTGAAATTCCAAACATTTCGTCGGAGAGGTTGTGAGAGTCTACCTTGTCATAAACACATCCACGGAGGGGGAGCACATCGCCAATGATTAGGAATTCGATTTTGCCCGCGCCGCGTTCCGTAACTGCAGAATGATGTCACCAATTAAGCAATTTTGTCACCGGGGTGTAGCGACATTTACTTCAATTTGCCGGAGGTATCCACCTCTACCCTGGGAACGACGTTGGGCTTGTTTTGTGAAAATAAAATTCCTGTTCATCCATTTACCCATTTAAATCACATATGTGGGTAGGTGTACATACGCCTAAAGAGGAACACTGGGACGAAACCTTTAGCTTGAAATCCACTAATTCAAGAGTATTCATTTTTTTATTTTGAAATCTAACAATAAATTAACCTTTTAAAAATGTAATTTTGATCATTTAATGCCAAATGTTGATTTATCGTGTTCACTTAAAGAGGATGCATGTTAATGTTACATCTTCTTGAGGTTATGAAACTTGCAGCAAACATGAAAACTTTTTTTCACCCGATTGGCAAAAATAGCACCTATGAATTCATTAGTTTCTAATTTTGCAACCTAACTAATTTGAATGGGTTATTGTAGTTAACATGTATATGTTGAAACAATTTATTATCCAATTATTTACGTGTTTTGGCATTGCATCTCTAATACTAATACATTCTGTGACTATTTCTTTGCAGTATGCATTATCAGAAATATGGAGGGAAATAATTAATTAATTATTACTTGAATGATCGTGTGTGACGAGAGTAGTTATTTAATTCGAAAAAGTAAACCGTTATACTTATCTCAATTACTTATCTTAAATAGCCAGTAGGTATAATAGGATATAATGATTTTGATACAATTGAACAAATGAATGTAAACTGGTTCAAATGCTCATTACTTTTAATTACACAGGCCAACAGTGGTTTTGGTGCCGGAGCTTTTAATGCTGATTTAAAGAACAATTGGGGTGCTGAATCCAATTATGACTCTAGTTTTTTCCTATCAGCTATAGTTTTCAAGATATAGATATGTTGTTACTTACGTAAAAAAATCTTCTACATGATGATATTGGAATGTTATATTAATAATTATCTCTATGGCCTACAATATAGAAATATACATAAAACTTATTGACAGTTTATTGAAAATAAAAGGAACACCGCAGAGTGGTTATAAATTAGTATACTTATAGATTTAATTAACTTTGAAAATTATTTTCCGGAATATATCAAATATTAAAACAACTAATCGTAAGATGTGCCATATCTAAAAAAGTAGAGCTGTTAAATAAAAACGGATTTCATATTTGGATTCAGCTCTACAAATGTAGTTAAAATCATCACAAAGATTCCCGGCACCAAAAAGAAATTTTTTTTGTAGGCCTGTGTTATCTTCTTTCTTGCAACAAATTGAAAATCCTCTCATTTTAGTAGCAATGGGAAGAGAAAAGCTTTTTTCCATCATCACGCTCATGAGGTTGCGGAATCATGAAGCATCACAAATTTTACGTAATGATTGCAATTATCTAGTTTCCTCAGTTTAATTATGGCGACGGTATAGGAGTATATGTTATCTTGGCAAATGAGTCTCGTACGTTCTGTGCGCCTTTACGTAACCGGTAAGGTCGGACAAGGAAACAAAATATGGATCTTAAGGCACAGTAAGTAATCCATAACCTTTAGGGAAAAAGAATAAGAAACTAATACTGCTCAGAATAACTTACATGTATGTTAAAATATGTGTATGTAAACAGCTAGTAAACTTTTAAATTAACATTAAATATAACTGAAATTTTCCTTATCAAAAGTGAAAATTTGGAAACTTAAGACACTACTGGGCTAGCATTATTAAAATAGTTTAAATACAGTTTCACCATTGCACTTTAAGTCAAAATTAATATAAAATGTTAAAGTTCGTTGAGAGACATCAAAATAACTATATTTTTACAAATTATATTTAAATGTTTAAATAATTAAAGGCTCCTTGGCATTTTTACTAGTGTAATATTATATTATACAAAGAAAAATTTAAAAAAAATTCATAATTAGATAATGTATTGTGGATTAATTTTGATCCATTTATTTAAAGTAATAGCTTTGGATTGTTTGTGCCTTTACTAATTAAATTTTCTATTTTACTATGCATAATACTAAAGGCTCTCTTAAGTACTAAGTATGTAGGAAATTGCAAAACGCGTAAATTAAACGGAATGCTACAAGTATTTAAAGACGTAGAGAGTAGAAAAATATGTCTTCAAAAAGAATATGTTAAAATATGCTATATTAAAAGAAGAAAACTTGCCTGTTTCATAGAATCCCTCTCTTATTCGTGACTGGTTTCAGAACAGAGTATCATTTGGAGCGAATCCCAAATCTGACGTCATATAAACGCATCTTCAACAAGATTGGGTAGAATGTGATATCGAGTTGGGGGAAACGTTTGGTGAAAGGATACGAACTCGATAGAGACTTGATGAGGATGGGCTTTATTAAATTTGATGTGGCATATAATACGTATGTGATTTCTCAATATTACGTTACAGGAGTCGATGACAGATATTTGCCTAGCTTTGCAATATCCATTTAAACCCCAAAGAATGATTAGCATAGGTGTGATTGGCTGGTTTTTCTTTAAAAAAATCATTTATCGTGAATTATTTTAGTAATTAAATTTAGAATTTTAGTGCACCGGTGTTCAAAGTGACAGGTAAATTGTTTCTGAATGTATTAGTCGCGTCTCGAAAAGTCTCAAACACATCATTATACCATTTTCCGAATTCCGAATTCAACTAATCTCTTCGCGGTCTACACGGAAGAGCATATTTTTATCGTTTTTTTAGAAGAGGAAAACATGACAGGAGTTTCGGGCACTCAAACCTCTTTGTTCAATATGTAGATTCAAGTTTTTCCTGTCATTCATATTCAAAGCACAAGAGCACCTTCCATGAATATGCGGGTATATGGGTTTTCACTAACTGGACTCATCATAAAGGACAGTTAAAAGGCATGCTCAACCCCATTGATGTATATACATATCAAACTAATCCAAGAATCTTTTAATAACTAAATGAAATAGTTTATTTCTTCATTAAAGCAATATTGCACACCTCAACATAATCTTTCTGGCGTATCGGCTTAGTGGTTAAATGCAAAGAGGAAATTACATCTCCATCAACTGAAGCAGATTACTCTTTGGTTTTTGAGTGTGCGAAACATCTTTAGTTCAAACAACCAATCAAGTCATTCTCTCAAAATAAGAGCGCCGTCATGTGTTTAAATATGAGTGAATCATGATTCAGGGACTAATTAATGTACACATGAAAGAGGTTTCTACGGTATCAGCATCTGCGGTACTGATATAATGCGTGGAATAAACATCATTGGATGAAATAATATGATGATTTATAATCGCACGCGGATTATGTGCAGTCTTCTGCTTTATTTGCTTCCCGAAACACCTCCAATTAAATTCAAGTTTTTCCGAATGTTTTATCGTCTCTGTGAGCGCCCTATTTATACTATTTATGCGTGCTCCGGGGCCTCCCGCTCCAAAATGACGATAGAATTACGACCAAAGATAAACGTCTGCTGTGATGACGTGTTTAGTGTGTCCTCATGTTTATCCAACCTTATTTATGGATTCAAAACGTACGACGCAAGACACATTTTAATTCCTCAGTAATACTGAGGTATTGTTGGGAACTTAGTCAGGAATTTTTTGTAATGCCTAGGCGAATGACCTCGTTATTTTTTATATTAATTGCACTTTTTAAGTTTTGCACAAATATCTACAGATCCTTTACATGCTCGCAAATTACTCCTGCAATTGTCATTGCAGCATTGAAATTAAGGTGAATACTAAGTTGATTCAGTCAACATCATTTTAAACAACTCGATTTCAGGATATGAAACTCTAACTTTTGCTGAAGATTGGATGAGATACTGCATTGTCTAAAACATTAAATTGCTACAATAAATATATCAAAATAATATAGCTTTAAAAACTTAATGAATAGTTGTTCTTTTTAGTGATATAAATAACAATTCACTATTCCTTCACACCGCATTATTATGCAATAAATTACGGGAAATGTAAGGCCATAAATTTATTTTCGAAGTTATCAAATGTTATTAGTTAGACTTCTATTATGATCATATTTGAATGCCTTCCTAGTCATATCCATAACCGTATCCCTAGGATATTTTACTTGGCAATGAAATCGACCCTGGGAATTTCATTTTGAATTATTGACAAACGTTAAAAGGCGAAACATTGAGACGCTAAAATGTTTCTTAATGGGCACATAGATTTTCGTATTTTCATTTTCTAGATTTAAAACCGCAATATCCCAATTTTGACTTAAAATTTGAGTGAAATATTTCTATAAATATACCACAAAACTATTAATTAGTGATGAACAATGGTTTACATAGATGATCGTTTTTTATCAAGGAGCAATGTCTATCTGCTCTCATTTTGATAAATGTCCACACATAAAGGATAAGTCAACGGGAAGTTGAGGAGACTATATGGGGACAAGCAGGTGTACAGGAATTAAGTTGCGGAAGAAATCTCCGAAAGTGAGAACTCGTGTCAAAGTTAGCTCTTTTTAGGTCAGTAACTCCATTTACAACTGGAAACATGAAAGAGCATGAAGTAGGGTCTTGTGTGATTCTTGTTTGGACTCTAATTGCACCATTTACATTCTGAACAAAATATACCTGCCTCAAAACCTCTCGATTGTTTAGAACCCGAAAAATTCTCAGCAATAATGGGCAACACGCCACATTTATAAATATTTTTATTTCCATTCAACATAATCTTGATGTTTAAGTTAGACCAATATGCATCACGCACATCACAAATTAAATGAAAAAACATTCTTTTAGCATAGTGTCCAAATATGGCTTTCGAATTAAACAAAATATTTTAAATGGACAAATAATAGTCACCTCTAATGACACAGGCCTACAAAAAAAAAATTTTTTTTGGTGCCGGGAATCTTTGTGCTGATTTTAACTATATTTGTAGAGCTGAATCCAAATATGAAACCCGTTTTATTTAACAGCTCTACATTTTTAGATATGGCACATCTTACGATTAGTTGTTTTAATATTTGATATATTCCGGAAAATAATTTTCAAAGTTAAATAAATCTATAAGTATACTAATTTATAACCACTCTGCGGTGTTCCTTTTATTTTCAATAAACTGTCAATAAGTTTTTTGTATATTTCTATATTGTAGGCCAATGAGATTAAAAAAACAAAAATACGGTACCGGTACAAAAATACGGTAAGGTACCGGTACCGGTACAAAAATAAGTTTTTATCGCACAAGGGAAAAGGATATGCTACCTTTCTTTACTCAAGAATGCAATCTTACATTTTGTTTAGACGTTAAGGGTCTTTTGGAAAAAATGGCACTACTATCAAAATATGATGCTAGTGATTGGCGTTTGTTTATTGATAGCTCCAAGCGTAGTTTAAAATGTGTACTTCTTCACAATGGTAACAGGTTTGGCGCAGTACCAATCGCTGATTCAACTAAAATGAAAGAAGAATACGATACAATAGCATTGGTCTTACAGAAGATAAAATACCAGGAACATCACTGGGTGATTTGTCTAGATTTAAAAATGGTGAACTTTCTTCTTGGGCAGCAAAGTGGCTACACAAAATATCCTTGTTTCTTGTGCCTCTGGGATAGCAGGGACAGACAAAACCACTGGATTAAGAAGGAGTGGCCTAAGAGAGAAAACTTGGTTGTTGGGAAAGAAAACATCATTGCTGAATCTTTAGTTGAAAGAGAGAAAATCATCTTACCGCCTCTACATATTAAACTAGGCCTAATGAAGCAATTTGTAAAGGCTCTTGACAAGGATGGACCATGCTTCGGATACTTAAGACTAAAGATGCCCCATACAAGTATTGAAAAACTTAAAGCTGGTATTTTTGAGGGGCCACAAATCAGACAACTTACAAAGGATCCTGCTTTTGTCGAGTCAATGAATGAGATTGAAAAAATTAGTTGGATGTCATTTGTTGAGGTCATAAAATATTTTCTAGGAAATCACAAAAGTGAAAATTATATTGAGCTGGTAAACATTATGCTCAGTAACTTCAAATCACTTGGATGTAATATGAGCACAAAAGTTCACTACCTACACAGCCACTTAGACAATTTTCTTGGAAATTTAGGAGACACAAGTGAAGAACAAGGTGAAAGATTTCACCAGGATATAAAAACAATGGAAGCTCGCTACCAAGGAAGATGGGATAACCATATGATGGCAGATTACTGCTGGTGCTTAAAACGAGTCTGTTTGAACAAAGTGCACTCAAGAAAATCGCGCAAAAGAAGCTTCCGATGTGTTGAGTGATGTTTTCATGTATTTTTTCTTTTAAATTTGTTTTATTAGAGTAAAAAATTTTAGTATTTGTGTTCAATTGTATTGTGAAATTCTGTTGTGTTTGTGGGTGAATTAACAGTCCTAGAAACAAATCAAGTCTTTATATTTAGTGGGTTTTATTATTAATATAATATTCCCATATCATCATGTAGAAGATTTTTTTACGTAAGTAACAACATATCTATATCTTGAAAACTATAGCTGATAGATAAAACTAGTGTCATAATTAGATTCAGCACCCCAATTGTTCTTTAAATCAGCATTAAAAGCTCCGTCACCAAAACCACTGTTGGCCTGTGTAATCTTTTGTGGAGTTAATAATTCAGTTACTGGCATAATAAGTCAAAGGCTCCATTGACTGGAATATTACAAAGTGAACTGGTCTAGTTTTTATTTTCAAAGCAATTATCCATACTCAAAATATAACTCTTGATTTAATCTACAATGAAAATTGGTTTTTCATACATTATTGCTTTTTGTCACCAGAAACATAAAAGTTTACTGTTGGGGGATATATATCTGAAGCAAAATGTTAACCCTTTGCACTCGAGGCCGTTTCCGTGCGGACCAACCAGCAACTCGAGACGTTTCGTAGCGTTTATAAATTCAATACGAATTTATTGAGCAAATTTCAAGCCCTCAAGAAAACAGTTTACGCCACCATTTCAAGGATTTTCGTAAGAAACAGTACGTTGCGGCTAATTGATCTGCATGATTGACACCACCCATATGATTTATATAATTTATTACAACATTAGGCTTCTTGATGGTAACTTCAACACCATCTCGTAGCATTCTTCTCACAGATGTCATTCCTGCATTGTTCCAATTCGTCAAGCAAGTGAGAACCCTCTTGTCTTTCCATGGTAAAACTAATGTATTTCCCTTGCGGAATGCTACTGTTGATTTCCTGCCGAATTTTGGCTTTTAGATTTGGTTTGGCAAATGCTTCCTATTTGTTAGTATTGTGCCTGACAAGTGGCATTTCAATTTCAATAACTCTTCAGCTAGGATAAAGCTGGTTTAGTACCGATCGGTAAACATATGGTGTCCTTGACCCGTACTGATTCCGTGATCAGTACTCTTACAAATTCGCAAGTGGCAATGTCCCCATATTTATTATAACGCCAATAAATGCCCTCTTCGATGGTCACACTGTGCCAAGTTTGCCATATTAACGGTGATAGCGTCTTGTTCTCTAACTTTCTTCTAGCGTGATTATTTGTTTCTGTAACTACATCATTTAGAGTTCATCAGTAAAAAATAGTTTTAAAAACTCTAATGGTTCTTTCGTGTCTGCGAATATGTGCGGTCCTGCAGGATTGTTGCCAGCTATAAACAGTACTCTCATGGGTATTTCTTTGGATTCTAGACAGCTAATCCATTTCGGAGCTGTCGGATTTCCTGGTCATATATGAACTGAAAACATTATAATTTTTGATAGATAGTTCACTTGTGACCATTAACTACCATATTCCCAATTCTAAAAGATGAAGTTCTCTTTAATGTCTTAAATCCACTACTGTCAAGTCAACTATGGAATAATTCCGAATGATTATGACTGCAGGGATCTTTATTAGTCAGTTTTTTCAGAGGACATGAACCCCTGTGGTGTGGGTCGTTTACCAAGATCCTTTATCCGTACCTACTATCGAATTTTTTACCATGGAAAAAAGTAATAACGTGGCTTTCCGTTTATTTCAATGATAGTGTTTTAAGGTGAAATTATCATTAAAATAGCGCTGGTTTTGGTGAGAGGAAGATGTCTTTGTGGCCGCCTAACCAAGGAACAGAATCTTCATGGATTTTATCTTTCTTACCTCCTCCTCGATATACCTGTACTCAAAGTAAGTGACTCTAACAGGAGCAACACGTAACTTAGCTTGAGAACTAGGCCTAGAAAAATGGATGAGGGGCGTTTATGAGCGATCATAATATCCCTAAATATATTTCATGAGAAAAATATAGTTATGGAAAATTACAATGACAAATCAGCTAAATTAAATTATTCATTATGTAATGTATTCAGTTGTTTGAAAATACGCGAAACTCATTGCTTAAACCAAACACATAAACTTGACAAAATATTACCATATGATGGCATGCATTGAATGAAAACAATTGAATATTAATGAGGAGTTTTCAAGAAACTGTAACAGTAACTTTAAAGGAGTCACACGCTATGTGTGCATTGTAATGCAACCATTTCAGAGAGTAAAAATCATTCGCCTTGACCGGGATTCGAACCCGGATCCCTCGATATCCGGCCGAGTGGTTAATTGGTATTTTATTAATTGGTTAATTGGTAATTAATTGGTTAAAGCACTCGGCCGGATATCGAGGGATCCAGGTTCGAATCCCGGTCAAGGCGAATGATTTTTACTCTCTGAAATAGTTGCATCAATGAGGAGCATTGAATCTATGTTAACCAAGGAATGAGCGCCAAATAACAAAGTCAGGATGTGGGAACAGTGTCATTTCCTTTTCACACAGTGGATAGAGAACCAAAGTGCATTGAACGGAATATACGAAGATTCCTACAATTGTGAGGGGTGAAAAAACCGCATATCATGCACAATTGAAAGAAGATTGGCTGAAATTTTGAGGCACAAGTAAAATGGACGATATACTTTCTATGTTTAAGCGGCATTATGGTTGGAATTTCTTCATTGTACGAAATTAAATAGATCTGCATTTTCGTGATTGCGAATGCAAGCGTGATTAAGGAACTCCACAATTCGTGTGTAACATATTCCATAAAGCCATTAAGGCAATGGATAACGATTATTTAGTCACAATTCTTCGAATTTAACGCCACGAAACCAAATAGCACGCGATTTGAGGCGATATTTAGAATTATTGGAATTTGTTCGTAAGATCCGTGATCCCAATCTGGCCTGCAGAGGAAAACCACGTAAAGAGTAGTGATTGATAACGAATAAAATAAATTCCTGATCACGCCAGTAGTTCCACAGGGTAATTCTTACATTTTTCCATGCTCTTTTATTAAAAATGAGAAATATTTTTAGATTCGAACCCAGACCAAGTCTTTTGGAGTTTTAGATTTTTCTCGCCGGTTATAACACTTGACTGACTTATGTGACAAAGTTTTGCACTCTGGAGCATATGGAATATCGTCGTACTTCTATGAATTTTGAAATGATTTTTCCGCGTAGTTTTTGTTACGCAACCAGCCATTTTAAAGATGGGAATTGTTTCTTCATTTTTCAAAACATTGGTATATTAATAGGTTTGATGACATTTTCACTGGGAACGTCGATAATTCTACGCTCTAACTGCGACTAACTAAATATTTAAAGCTTTATGTTAACACGAATTTAGCCTCAGGTGTTAATAGAATATTCCATTGGAAATGTGAAAAATGGGACCCCTTGTGCACTATTAAAAGCCTAAAGTTTCTTTTGGTATCTTTATTATTATGATCGACGATAAGTGGGCATAAATAAATGTTTACGAGGCAAGTTTTATGGCTCCGATAATGATTTTGTAATATATTTGTGCCGCGCCAACGCTCTCCACGGCGAGGCCATCGTAAAAACCGCTGCCAATTCGAGTAAGCATGTGCGGTTTACGGGATAAAAAACGCGTATTTCCGATGATACGCTGTATTTTCATACTAATTCATTTCGTAAATAAATATATCCATTTAATGAGGTCTTTAATATTTTTTTATACATTTGTATGATTAAAGTTAATTAAACGCATTGTACATTTTTTTAAGAAACAGAGCTTAATGGTTCCCTGTACAAGGTACAGAGATTGGGCGATTTTTGCTGGTCATGAAGACTTTTCGAAAGATGTGTTTCCTTAAGGCAATTACTTTGACGTCGGGTTGGAAGTCCATGGTACCTGATTTATCGCTTCCTATTTCTGCGACGTTAGATAGTTTACTAACGGCCTCATAATTCATATTTTCGTACCACCAATGGATTCATTATGTTTCCATACACTTAAATCATTAAGACTTTATATACGCTATTCTTTACTTACAGAATGTCACACTCTTTTAAGTGGCTGAATATCTGATTATTTTGCAGAGAATAGTAATTTACTCCTCGCTTTGGATATTTTTTATGACAGCGGGGTATTCCATGTTTTAGACATATTACATAAGAGATTATCAGTAGCTACAAACTCAGCAGCATTGCAGCAACAATATATCTAGACAAACAATCACAGCGTTGCTTTGTGAATCAGGAGAGTTATCTTAGAATTATCTTAGGGTGAATTGTATATCCAGTGAAACCAATTTTAATCCAGCGTCTCATGTAATGGAATCTAAAAAGGTGATCATTATATTTAGAAATGGTATTTTTAAATATTGCCAAGTAAAAAACATTTTCCAAGCTAATCCAACCGCTCCCATTTAACAAATTTCAACGCTAAAATTTATCGTCGTTATAACTGCAAATGATGGACAAGGTGTCAAAAAGTTCCACTGATGAGCAGGTTATATTAGCTAATAGTTAAGGAGAATATCAAATACTATATAATCTACAATCATGACCGTCTCATTTGATGGAAATCCCATCAATTAATATGTATAAATAAATAAATAAATGTATATATATATATATATATATGTGTGTGTATATATGTGTCTTTTTTGGAAAACCCACAAACGTGTAATGTAAATTCACTGATAGTCATAACAAACACATAAACCAAAACACAAAAGAGGAAAAACTCACTGGTTCTCCAATTTTCGGTGGTCCAACCACCTTTCTCAAGAGGAATTAGGAACAGAACAGAACTGAGTTTTTCCTCTTTTGTGTTTTGGTTTATGTCTTTGTTATGACTATCAGTGAATTTATATATATATATATATATATATATATATATATATATATATATATATATATATATATATATATAATTATATATATATATATATATGTAAAACGTTTTACAGTTTATTTTACACTGTCGAAATCAAAAATATACCGTGAACTATAGTTTCAATATTATCAATTTCTTTCGTATTCGTAGAATGATAGGGAGTCAACAGAATTTAGAAAATTAAAATAACATGCATGCTGAACTTTTTATCATATTTCGCTTGAGCTAACCATCCTTTTAAAATTAACGCTTTCTTCTCGTAAAATCGAGAATACCGTCACTGAGAATCGCCACACACAGATGCGCAATCGAGCAGATACTTCTAAAGCCACCAGACTATCCCAGGGATCCGTGCCAGCTCACTTCATTGGCGCACAGTGAGAACACTCAAACGGGATTCTTTTTTTTAATCAGGCAGAAAAAAGGGAGACTTGAAGCTGATCATTCAGCCCAAGTGACGAGGGCACAGAGGTCAATTGTACAGTCAAAAGGAGAAGGTGCCTCGACTATGGAGGCCTCGACTATGTTACTCAGATAGCGGGTAAGTTACGCCTTTGCCGGGAAAGAATGAGGAAGTGCAGAGCATTTTTGAACGAGCAGGTAGTATTTGAAAAATTCTTTTGAGAATTAAAACGAAAATATTCAAGTCTTTAACAGTTATATCACATGAAAAACATGATACAACAAAACAAACATTCACAAATGCTTCAACTATAGCTTAGGGGAAAACCCAGCAGGAATCGAATCCTTGGCCTCTGGGTCGCCCAATGATGACATAAGCTCGCTACCACCGATAATGGTGAATCCCATTTTGGATTAGTTTTTCTTTTCGTGAGGTCCAAAACGGACCAAATTTACTACCGGAAGAATGAAGACCTAGCGGAACGCGATCTAAATATAAAAAATAATTGGAGAAACTAGGGAGAAGTAGGGATGAATTTTTTGCTAATAGAGAGCTTTTTAAATTTACACAGAATATTCATATTCTGTAATTCCGAGAAAAGGCTATCCGAAGATGATTATTCAAACAATGGGATTAATTCGGGTGAACATAAGTGAAAGACTAATGAAAATTCCAAAATTATCCACATTTATGGAGTTAATTCAGTATCAATTTTTATAATTTGCTAATTCACTTATATAAGCCAAATGTTACTCATATATTATGTGGTAATAACGGAGAGTGTTTGTATAATGTGTTTACGAAATGAACTTTGTGATAAGACTAAATATGTCAGTAAGAAAATTAAAATATTTTTCATCGATATATCATAGGTGTAATTGCATATTGTTTTTCAATAAACATCTAACTGTTACTTTAAACCATCCTCACGGCTACCAGTGCCACGGTCCATAAGTATTTTTCTTAAATAAAAAAACTTAGGATTAGGATTTAACTTAAAATTAGGATTTTACTAAAAATTAAGATTTATTAGGAGAGTAATGGGTCAATGTGATGATAAGGTAAAAGGGAAATGTTATCTGTCGCTGGTTTGGCCTCATATGGAATATGCTGCAAGTATATGGGATCCTCACGAAGTTGGATTAACTGCCGAATTTGATCGCGTTCAGCGTAGAGGAGCTAGATTTGTAAAACGTTGTTATAAACCTAGTAGCGTATCCAAAATATTAGAGCAGCTAGGCTGGGAATCACTCTCGGAGCGAATGTTAAATTACAGATTGAAGCTTTTGCATAAATTGGATGAACTTCACTTTAGCAGTGATTTTGAAAATGTATTTTTACTCCCATCGTACTACGGTGGGAGGGATTATATCGTTAAAATCAAAGAGATAAAATGTAGAGCAGAGAGATTTAAGACGTCATTTTTTCCACGAACGATACGGGATCATAATAATATTGTCCGCCCGCAAGAAGTAGGGTGATGTTCGGATGACAATTGGTCTGGTGTGTGTTTACCCCCTCCCACGCACCCTGGCTTGCAGGACAAATAAATAAATAATGAAATGAATTTTATTGATTTCGGTAAGCCTAAAAGGCCAAACAGGTTTTTTCGTTGGTATCATTGATAATAGGGCGGCTTTTTTGAAATATCTGCAGAAGACGCCCAAATCACAGAATCGAATGATTTCCATGCTTGGCAGGAAACGCATCAAGTCAACCTTGAGTTAAGAGAGCAGGCATATACGCTTTTGCGCTCCACATTTTATCAATAATAGAGCCAACTGAAATTGAGCTGAATAGAGTTAGGTATTTTAGTCAAGATTAATTTAACGCTCACTGCGTATGAGTATGGGGAATTTTGATGAAATAAGTACAAACGTTTTAAAAATACATTGTTAAAAATGGATAAACTATTAAAGAATCAAAACACTCCGGAAACAAACTTAAATGTTCTTGATGACTTTTCTTTATTTAATCGAATCTCACAAGCATGTACTGTCTTGACAGGAGAATGGATCCAATGGATTTGGTGCTACAATCATTTAAATAGCTATTGTTAGACTAAATTGACCTTTGGTAATTTTTTCAAAGTTCTCAAGGTTTATTAGTAATTCCTTAAAAAATTTAATTTTTAATGTCTCTTAGTATCTAATAATTTGGTCAGAAAATACTTTAATGCTGAATATGGCAAAATGTAAGGGAATGTAATGCCAATGAAATATTCTCCACCCCAGAATTGGAACTGGGGATCTCAATGCGAAAACCAAGCAACAGTGTTAATTTCTGGCAAGATGATGATGATATTATATGCTGCATGCCCGAAAATAATGAAAAAATTCAAATGATGGAAAAAGATCTTTGGTGGACTTTGGTTTAAACGTCCGCAGATAATTTCAGTGAATACATTTGTTATTTTGCTTACACAGAGCACACGCAATTATTTCTTGCTTTATTAATTTTCGGTGCTTTAATCACTCCTAGCATCATTTTAATAAAAATGTGGTCTTCGGCAACTCTCACAGCACCATTAATATGCGTTTTAATTTCCCCTTTCACCCACCATCATACATGCATTAATGCACGATGCCAGCACTGGAAATGATCGTTTTGAAACCTGTCCTCTAAAACGCATGTAAATATTTTGATTGAACTGATTTGAAACTTCTGGTGTGGTTTGAAAGTACTCCTGTCTAATAATAACTATAATCGTGGAGGATATAATCCTAATTATTGTATTTTGCGGATAATCGCTTATTTTGCTATGGTTAAGCCATCAAAGTATTGTAAAACACTGAAAACTCAAGTACGCACCCAGTAGGCTGTTGTCTTTTAGAAAGAAGTATTTATGCGTAATGTAGGCCTATATACCAGTTCTTTGAATTAAATAATTTCATAACTAGGATCATCTGGGGTATTTTCCTTTCGTCTGTCACTAATTATGTCGACAAATAAATTGCTTAATTAAGCAATTGTCACTCTGTATTTTGAAGATAGAATTACCATAAATGTGGCGTTTACTTAGGTCACGCTTATAATAATTATGGCTATTCTACTTGCGGCCGTTATTTTTCCTACTTAAACCAGCAACTGAAGACATACTGCCTGAAAAATATAAACCATAAAAATACTTTTCATCTGAAAATGAGTACACCGTGAAAAACCGCAATAAGTAGATTTTAATTTAAATGATTCAATTGAAATGATAAAAAATATTTATCAATTATTTCAGGAAAAATAGCTGTACTTTTGCTTGATTAAGGCTTCTGTGAGCGGCATTATCTTACCCTTGATCTTGATAAAACCATCCGGAGTCAAAACATAATTTTGATAATATTACAATAATTTAGAGAATAATCATGTAGTATATTGTGCATACAATACATATATCACGTAATAGAGTAATATGAGTATATGTACTGTTTATATTCTTATACAGGATGCAGCAACACGATTTCATTCTTTGATAGCGTTCCGCGTTTGAAAAAAGTAAGTTATGTCGTCGCATCCTGTATGTATGTATGTATTTATATATACAAACACTTAGCATTTTGACGTTTAATTACTATTTATACGTGCGTGTGTACATACTATATCAAAATACGACTTACGCTATCTTCGAATGGTATAGCGTGGCGTAATAAAAAAGACAGAACAAATACACGTAGATGGATAAAAGAATCGAAATCTCAAAAGGCACTTGACTTAGGTTTCTTATATTTGATCACTTAATTACATAACTACAATTAGATAAACATATGTTCCGGATCCGGGTTCCAAGGGCGAGGATCTTTGGCAATGGTCTATTCACCTGGAGTAACAAGGGGGGGTGGAAATTAGAGTTTTGGGAGTGGGTGAGCAAATACTTGGGATGAAAGCTTGGAGGAAAGGGGAGAAGTCCACCCAGGAAAAGTGCTTTGTGGGCAGTGGGCTTCTTTGTCCTTCGGTGAGAATGAGGGTGGATGCTCTGAGGAGGGGAGGTTGAGGCAGGGAATCCGGTCAGCCGGAACGACAGAACAAGCGAGAGGGAGAAGAATGAATCGACTTTGGAAATCACTACTTCGTCCATTAAGGAAGGAGAGGAAAGGAAGTTTTGAGGGTTGAGAGGTGCAGACGCCTAAATTGTCTCTCCCGGGGTTGCTTGCAAAAGCCACCGCGGGAGGGAGCGTTCTACGAAAGAAGAACTTGGACCTCGTTTTGGACAAAAAGACTCAAGTGAAAAGAGCTGAGTAAGCAAGCATTTGAGATGGCAGGAGAAGCCGCCGGATGGAGGGAAAAAGGAGCCGCAGGCGGGGAACCATCGAGAGAGCTACAGGTATTTAATCTCTCAGGTGATCAACGGATAATGCACGAAACAATCGAGTTGAGTTTTTACCTCACCTTTTCTGAACTTTAAATGGGGTCAATAATGCTAGAGGAGACAACGTACTTTTTCACACCGTTTTCATTTTCGCACAAGTTGTTACTCCCTGTTACGTTAACATCAGGTACGAAGAATTAAAAGGTTGGGAGTATCATACCATCATTTAATTCGTGCACTTTTCAGTTCATATAATCATCATTAATTTCCCCCGACATCAGATTTCGAAAGCTTCAATTTATTGCTTCAGATAGGTTAATATTTTTAAAATTGCACTTCTATGTACTATAAAGTACTCTACACAAAAGTCATCCTCGAGTTCTTTCTTAACCTCAGCTGTACTGGTTTGAAATAAATAGGTTTTTATTTTTGTCAAAATTTACTTTCACTTAATTTATTCCGCTCATTACATAACAGATAATGCGATTTTCCAGAAAGAAAAAGGCTAAGCTAAATATTAAAATAGGCGGGGAAAAAATAGAGCAGGTAGAACAGTTTACATATCTCGGAAGTGTTTTGGACCAATACGGTCAATGTGGTAGGGACGTAAGGAGAAGAATTGCGCTAGGCAAGGAGGCTTTCTCAAGGAGGAGGGAATTGATGACGGGGACGTTGAGTAGGGATGTTAAGACAAGACTCGTAAAAACTCTGATATGGAGCGTAGCTATGTACGGCGCGGAAACGTGGTCACTGAAGCAGGAGGATAGACGTAGGTTGGAGGCTTTTGAAATTTGGGTGTGGAGAAGAATGGAGAAGGTGAAATGGACCGAAAGGAAAACAAATGAGGAAGTAATAGAGATGGTGGGGGAGGAGAGGGGTTTGTTGAGAGAAATCCTATGGAGGCAGGAAAAATGGATGAAAGGCGTATTGAGCGGTAGTGGAATGTTGAAGAGGGTAATAGAGGGGAGAATGTTGGGCAAACGAGGTAAGGGTAGGAACAGGATAGGGATGTTGGACGGGATGAAGGGAGGAAAGAAGTACACCGAGATGAAGAGGGACCTGATATAGATTAGTTTGCTAGGTGGGGAGTCACAAAATGTATATTTGATAGTTGTGTCCATCCAAAAACCTACCTTAACCGGTAGATTACCTAATATATTACATAACTACTACTTAGGCCTTTTGATGTTAAACTATTGGTAATAAAAGTTCTGTTTGCTCTCTACATGTTTCTCAGAGAATGCCATTCTCGCGGCGTGAGCTATTGGTCGTGTCATATTTCTTGTTCATGAGTATCTTGGCCAGACTCAGACCCATACTTGACTAAGATAGTCTTGGTCATGAGTATCTTAGCCAACTGTAGGGTTATTCTTGTAGATAGCACAAATTCCACTTGTCACCCTCAGCGTCTAGGAAATAATTAGTTCTACTCAATTTCATGCACTTTCACTAACCTCTTTTTTTTGACGTTTTTATAAAACACCACTTTACATTTCCACATAAACTTTTTAATTTTCACGACCCAGGTTTCGTTATAGCATAACATTATCAGGTAAAAATACAAGTCAAGTACAGTATATTTACGAATCTCTGGGCGGAGGGGAAGAGGAGGTAGGAAAGAAAGGATTGGTTGAGCTAGGAAGAGGGGGCTAAAATTCTATGGTTTGAGGCGGAGAACAAGGATTGGTAAATAAAACAGTTTCTGGCGTAACTTGTAAGTGGTTTGATTTATAAAAACGTCAGTATGAAGATTTTCCACCAAGTTACGCCAGAAATTGTTTTATTTACTCTTGTTTTTTGTTGTCAAAACCCTGCATGACCGCATTAGAATGCCATTAAGTAATTTAGTGCTCTTTGCAGTATTGTTTGCTCTGTTTTTGTTTCCCGAAATTTCCTCTTCCATCGCTTGTTCCTCTCCGTGGTGGAACCCTCCTTCTAACTGCAGCGTTGGGTCAAACTGTTTACCAGCCCCCTTGGGGAGGAGAGCGTTTTATGTTGCATGTTCTTGTGGTAGTGGCATTTTGCTTTGCTACTTCCCAAATTCTAGCTTTCACGATATTGGATAAGTTTCTTACTGCATCCTAAGGTGGAATTATTTATTAGATGATAGAATATGTAATTGCATGCGTGTTGAATGAAATAAGGTAGATATGGATTTGCATGCGTGTAAAATGATAGGATTTTTGCATGAATGTATGCATCTCTGTGGGTATGAGTTTGCTTGTATCTGTTGGTTTTGAATGCGGTTTTTTTCCATTTTACGGATGGTGACCTAACACCCCCGACCAAACGCCCTTGCGGCGGCTTGCGGAGTATTATGTGGATGATATAGATGACTCATATTAATATTCAACTTGTACTTAATACTTTTGAAGTCTTCCATACTTCTGGTTGTAGCCATGAGGTCTTTCTCTCATCTCATGTCATTTTCTCTCGGCTAATAATGCGATATCATCAGCAAATATAAGCTACTATACTTTGGCAACCGTAAATTTACTAAGGGTAAGGAAGAATAACCCTGATATGGAGCGTAGCTATGTACGGCGCGGAAACGTGGTCACTAAAGCAGGAGGATAGACGTAGATTGAAGGCTTTTGAAATGTGGGTGTGGAGAAGAATGGAGAAGGTGAAATGGATCGAAAGGAAAACAAATGAGGAAGTACTAGAGATGGTGTGTGAGGAGAGATGTTTGTTGAGAGAAATCCTATGGAGGCAGGAAAAATGGATGAAAGGCGTATTGAGCGGTAGTGGAATATTGAAGAAGGTAATGGAAGGGAGAATGTTGGGCAAGCGAGGAGAGGGCAGGAACAGGATAGGGATGTTGGACGGGATGAAGGGAAGAAAGAAGTACACAGAGATGAAGAGGGACCTGATGTAGATTAGGTTGCTGGATTGGGTTTTGTTTGGAGTGACAAATGTTTATTTGATAGTTGTGTCCATCCAAAAACCTACCTTAACCGGTAGATTACCTAAAAAAAGGAAGAATAGAAAACATGACTTTGATAAGAAACAGGTGCAAGGCAGTCCAGTATGACCAGTGAGTACTGGGTTTTACTCACCAGAGTCCTGATTTGGCTACTGACCATAGGGCTCGGATTCATTTCCATTGGAAGTCTCCAGGTGCACTAAAATTCATCAAAACTGTATGATTGTTAAGGCCCTAGAATTTTGTGGAAAACTACATAGTATCACTGGCCCCCCTTGCCTGAATGAATTCTACCATGACATATTGAGCCATGTATTACTCCAACCTACCCATCAAAACCACTTCGGTATCACTATAGTTTTTAGAACAAAATGGAACGAAGACTTTTTATGTTTAAAAAATATTGTTATTAGCTAGTATTATCAATTAGATAGACAAACATGATCAGTGTTTTGGCTTTACGTTTTTCGCAAACCAGGGAATGATGCACTTATTCCTTATAATAATGAATTTTGTATCTTTGAATGCTTCAGTGCCGACATTGATGGGTATATCTCTCAATTCTACTAATTAATTTATAATTATCTTCTAGATAGATAGATATTCCACACTGAATAATTTCACACTGGACCGGTCAATTTGTTGGCAAGTCTTTCCCACTGCCTCATCTTTCGTTCCTTGTATTTTCAGTGATATTGCAATCTTATAAAGGCTATGTGGATTACAGTAAAACAAAATATGAAGATTTAATTCACACTCATACCTGTAATGTACATTGGCATTATGTTATAAAAATGCATCACGAGTTGAAGAGCATACATTTATCAAGCGGATAAAATAATACTTTGTAATTCCACAGATTTATTTCACAAACACACGACCCGGGTTTCGACGTACAACGTCATCTTCAGGTTGTTGTACGTCGAAACCCGGGTCGTGTGTTTGTGAAATAAATCTGTGGAATTACAAAGTATTATTTTAGCCGCTTAAGAATGAACCGATTCCATAAAATAACGCCTGAAACCATCGATTATAGCATACATTTAGATTGGGATATCGGGATGATGCGGTGGGTAACGTACTGGTTTCCCACCCAGAGGGTCCGGGTTCGAACAAATCCCGGAGACGACAGATATTTTTCAGTGGTATCCCGATTCCAACTTGAGGTGCTTTGTGGAGATCAATTTGAGTGAATACGCCGTCCATGGGATGGGGCGTTAAGCTGCGGACCCTTCGGCGCCTTTTCATAAGAGTAAACTGATTTCGACACCGGGTTTCTCCCCACCCTTGAACATTTCCTGTCCATCCCTGATGGCGCAAGTGACCATAGCTGTCGATCGCCTCCCCTAAAAATTACTACTACGACGTTTAGAATGATATCCAAGAAAGTCGAAATATATAAAAGTAGATAGGGTAAATCAGAAATGAGGAGTATTTCACCTGCGATGGTAAAAAAAAAAACTTAGGTAATTGACTTGAATCGTGAAATCTTTTACTGAAAAATCAATTAGCCTGATTTATTAACGATAATCTACCGTTGGTATGTTTTGGCTACGCAGACAAACTAACCTTGTCTTCGCTTGTAAACCTCAACTATGTGAACATTTCTCTAGAATATGAAAGATAATCATCTATAAAAGAGTATGCATTTTCCCTATGGCTTTTTGTAAGGTAATCTACAGGTTAAGGTAGGTTTTTGGATGGACACAACTGCCAAATAAATATTTTTTGGCTCCTAACAAAACAAAATCCAGCAACCTAATCTACATCAGATCCCTCTTCATCTCTGTGTACTTCTTTCCTTCCTTCATCTCGTCCAACATCTCTATCCTGCTCCTGCCCTTTCCTCATTTGCCTAACATTCTCCTCTCTATTACAGTTTTTAAACATCCCACTGCAGATAAATACGCCATTCATCCATTTTCCCTTCCTCCATAGGATTTCCTCCAACTAACCCCTCTCCTCACCCACCATCTCCAGTACTTCCTCATTTGTTTTCCTTTCGGTACATTTCACCTTCTCCATTCTTCTCCACACCCACATTTCAAAAGCCTCCAATCTATGTCTATCCTCCTTCTTCAGCTACCATATTTCCGCACCGTACATAGCTACGCTTCATATCAGAGTTTTTACGATTCTGTTCTTAACCTGCCTAGTCAACGTTCCCGTCACCAACTCCCTCCTCCTTGAGAAAGCCTCCTTGCCTAGCGCAATTCATCTCCTTACGTCCCTACCACTTTGACCGGATTGGTCCAAAACACTTCCGAGATACGTCAACTTTTCTACCTGCTCTATTCTTTCCCCTCCTATTTTAATGTTTAGTTAAGCTTTTTTCTTTCTAGAAAATCGCATAATCTATCCTGTCTTATAGCATATCCTATCATAACCTATCGCCTAACCCTATGGTTTATCCAGACAAAATTATCTATCCGTTAATAGCAGCTGAGACTTTTTAGGTATGCAATTGATTTCATAGTATCAATATATATATTACCGAAGCTGCTATAAATTATAAAATAAGATCATTTAATATAACATGGTATCAATTAACTTTATTGTGATACCTTTAGAATCATTAAATTTGTGAACATTAAACTTGCAAACGTTAACCGGTATCCCTCACATAGAGAAATTGGGTTAAGAAGTTGAAGTTTATTGGTAAATTATACTGTTATACTGTCACAAATTTATAAAACATCCCCTTAACTTTTGCATTAACTTTCTATTAAAACTCTCCCTAACCTAGATTAAACCTATTCGATCAACACAACATATAATATATCTAAAAATGTCCATAAATATTTTACCGCTTTAGAAAATATTGTTTTATATTCAACAAATGAATAATATTTTGAACTTTGGCTCAATATTCAGATAATTGGTCCACTGGCCAAATTCAACCAACATTAAAGATAGCGAAAATGAACGTAAGGACTTTCTTCAATTGAAAAAGAGCAGTTTCAATCATGATGTTTCACGCAACCTATCATGAATCAAGGTTGAAATCGCACTTATTGAAACAGTTTAAAAATTGAACAATTTTATTTGATTTTTAGATGAACCTCATTCCTTTGTTTTGTAATAATCGCCTGCCTACCCCAAACATTTTTCACCGTGGAAATTGATCTTTTCCTTTCGATATAAATATCTTTCCCTCTCTTTTAGCTTGTGAAATTGATGTGTCATTTGCGTAATATCTCAGGATTAATTGATTGCTCAAATAGCTTTTTCTCTTCGTGAATACCACCACCAATCCCGGAAAACATTCCAAGACCTCTTTTCCATTTATTTTCCCTTTTATTATGAGTCAGAAAAACCGTTTGACCATATAGAAAATTGCACCTTAATCTCCAAAAATTTTCGGTTACCGTTAAACAACATTGAGAAAAATACTATTTTTTAATTTTCTATAATACTTAAAAATCAGTGGTTTCTCGTCTTCCAGCATCCTTAGTTTCTTATTTATTGAATGATAAATGATATATTTTTATTTGCTCTAGAATATAAGTTATCTTCTTTCCTCTCTGCCCGCATTTCAAAACCTATTTTGTTCGTGCCTTGTGATATTTACTCAAATTCTTGCATTCTCAACCATATTTACACAATAGTCTGATAGAAGAGATAATTTGTTCCAAATATTATAATATATCCCTCTATAATTTGGCTCAATCCAATGGTACTATTCACAGATATGAACTTTGTTCAATTACAGAAATTTATTTCCTTTGACGAAACTAGATGTGATCGATTTCCTTTGAACTGAAAGGGAAAAAATTAATCCCCACTCTACTTTTGTTCCTAATGACTAATGGTTTTGACGGGAAACGATCGTTAACTCACGATGATGCTTTCTGCCAAAACCAGGCAATGAGAACTAAAAAGGATGAGCAATAACAAAGTGCTTGTATTTCTATTCATGTCATTGAAGGTTATATGACAGTGGTGGTTTGGATAAATGAAGAGTTGGTTCGCTGAATTACATTATGCGGAGGTGTTTAAAAAACGCTCAGAAAAATGACTGAGCTAAATATTAATTTTTAAAATGACCCATATTTTATGAATAAACAAAAAATGTCGTTTTTTCTAATGTGTATAAAAGGTAGAGAAGCAGAATTGAAGCAGAAGGCTGTTGAGGAATGTCATAACCAGCAGCCTTATCTCACGGCGTTGTAAAGTTTGTTACTTGTCACTTTTTGTCTTTAATGACGAAGTACGCCAATGCATCAAAATGGGTGGATATCGTGTAGAGGATACGTACGCTCCACTTGGATAAAAAAATTCACCAGTTCTCATATAATTAATCATTTTCCTCTCTTTCTTTTTACATTCAGGAGGAACTAAGACGTGGACCTGTAAAAAATAGCCCACTTCCACATGTTAATCTAAGATTTGTGCCGTAAGGGTAAATGACACTAGAGTGGATACGAAACTTATGAGAGAAGGTTCTCGCGACGAGGTAGTGCGGAAGAGTCTAATAAACATAAAGACTAGTACAAGCGTCAATCGCGAACGAGATTTTGCTTAAACAAACCCTCCAAATTAATTTGATGATTTAATTCTACTATAGAACAATAAAGAAAAAATCAATATTCAAATATACAATAAAAAATATTTTAGAGTTGCATTTGACCTGCAGTTAAGCAAACACAGGCAACCAAAATTGCAAATAGTGCGAAGCGATCGATGAGATGCAAGAACACAGACGTATTTTAACCACTAATACAGAAGTATTAATTAATATAAAGTAGGACTCGCTAATGCTTCTTGGATATTCAACTTCGGACCGAAGAATTTTTTATGAGTCGTCTTTTATATTGTTTCTTCCTTACAATTGTTTATTAGGCTAGATCGTGCGCTATTCTAACCTTTGCAGTAAATACCACCGCAGCGGGAGGGTTCCTAAGGATGGCGAAACTTATAAGTTTTTACATTAATTTCAAATTATGAGTGAACCGTCCCCCATCATTTTATTCCTTTGTTCGTTGTTTAATGAACTGAATGAGGCCCAGTTGTATTAAGTCAGATGACATCTAATAGTTGATTACTTTGGAGTTTTTCATAAGTTGGCGATTACTAAGACATCTGATTTTATAAATACTAAATAAGACTGTGAAGTGGGAGAGGGGTTTGTTGAGAGAAATCCTATGGAGGCAGGAAAAATGGATGAAAGGCTTACTGAGCGGTAGTGGAATGTTGAAGAGGGCAATAGAGGGGAGAATGTTGGGCAAGCGAGGAAAGGGCAGGCACAGGATAGGGATGTTGGACGGGATGAAGGGAGGAAAGAAGTACACAGAGATGAAGAGGGACCTGATATAGATTAGTTTGCTAGGTGGGGAGTCACAAAATGTTTATTTGATAGTTGTGTCCATCCAAAAACCTACCTTAAACGGTAGATTACCTAATAATAATAAATAAGACTGTTCGATTGGTGTTAGTTCCTATTCCAAAAAAGGCAAAGGCTATCTCATGTGAGGATTACAGAACAATAAGTTTGATATCCCACGCAGCTAAAGTTATTCCCAGGATCATCAACAAAAGGATAGACACTAAGGCAAATAACTACTTAGGGGATGATCAGTTTGGGATTAGGAAGGGAAGAGGTACGCGTGATGCCATTGCAGTAATGAGATGACTAATTGAGAGGAATATAGAATACAACCAGGACGTTTTTGCCTGTTTTGTAGATTTTGAAAAAGCGTTTGATAGAGTGAATTGGGAAAAATTAATGCATGTATTGGAGAAAATAGGAATGGATTGAAGGGAAAGGGTACTGATCCGCAACCTGTACATGTCTCAGGCTGCTCAGGTGGGAGTGGGGAACGGAGAGTCCGAATGGGCAGTGTTAGGAAGAGGTGTAAGGCAGGGTTGCCCATTGTCACCGGCACTGTTCAACGTATATAGTATGTAGAGGAAATGATTAAAGAGGCATGGGAAGAACTGGAGGTAGGAATGAAAGTTGGAGGGGAATTCGTAAAATCGGTTGTTTGCTGATGACCAAGCATTAGTTGCTCAGTCAGCCAAGGGATTGCAAGCATTGCTGAGTGAATTGGAGGTTCAGTTCGATAAATATGGGATGAGAATCAATATTAATTAAACAAAGGTTATGCGATTTTCCAGAAAGAAAAAGGCTTAACTAAACATTAAAATAGGAGGGGAAAGAATAGAGCAGGTAGAACAGTTCACGTATCTCGGAAGTGTTTTGGACCAACACGGTCAAAGTAGAAGGGACGTAAGGAGAAGAATTGCGCTAGGCAAGGAGGCTTTCTCAAGGAGGAGGGAGTTGATGACGGGGACGTTGAGTAGAGATGTTAAGACAAGACTCGTAAAAACTCTAATATGGAGCGTAGCTATGTACGGTGCGGAAATGTGGTAGCTGAAGAAGGAGGATAGACATAGATTGGAGGCTTTTGAAATGTGGGTGTGGAGAAGAATGGAGAAGGTGAAATGTACCGAAAGGAAAACAAATGAGGAAGTACTAGAGATGGTGGGTGGGGAGAGGGGTTTGTTGAGAGAAATCCTATGGAGGCAGGAAAAATGGATGAAAGGCGTATTGAGCGGTAGTGGAATGTTGAAGAGGGTAATAGAGGGGAGAATGTTGGGCAAGCGAGGAAAGGGCAGGAACAGGATAGGGATGTTGGACGGGATGAAGGGAGGAAATAAGTATACCGAGATGAAGAGGGACCTGATATAGATTAGTTTGCTAGGTGGGTAGACACAAAATGTTTATTTGATAGTTGTGTTCATCCAAAATCCTACCTTAAACGGTAGATTACCTAAAAAAAATAAGACTGCATTCAATACTTTAGCCCGTAAAGAAAACGAGTGTTATGGAAAATCCAACTCTTTTTAGTTTAATCTACAGTCGAATGTGAAGAAAGAATAATTTGAATTTGCTGGAGACGTGTAAACAACAATTATATACGTTTGAGAAAAATAATGTCGTTTTCCATCTGAAAATAGGACTTTTCAAATGGAAGAATAATAAATATAATTATGCATCGTTAATTCTAAACTGATACGTTCAATTTTAGCTCACAATACATAGAAGATATTAATTTTCATAGCAAGTCATAAAGACGAGAACTCCATAGTTTGAACCCGCATGTGTTGAGTATACTATAGTATGTAAGGAAACGAGGTATTCGGTCATTTTCTAATGAACGGAATCAAATGGATTTTTTTAGTGCCCACAGGTTTCTTTTGCAACAGAAATGAATGCCCTCTGTTCTGAAGGCATTATAAGCAAACTGACGAGTTTTGCGTGCAGCGATGTTTATTTTACCTTTGTCCGCTGAATGCATTTTCGTAATGTTTGAAAGTGGATCGAATGAATATGATGCATTCATTTGAGAAAACAAGGTAAAAATGGCTCAATGAACGTCGATATGGTTCTCGTTGAACACCGCGAATCCTCTTAACCAGGTGGTATTTCGTTAAAAAGATTTCCGTTATCTTCGTTTGAATAGGTATCTACACCTGTACAATAAATGTGGCTTAGACTCAAAGCAATTGACAATGCTATAAATATTGTAGATATCGCTACCAAAGTATAATATTGCCCATTATTTTTCGGGAACTACGCTAATAGTCTCTTACACATTCCACAGAAGAAATGAAATATGCACTGAGTATTTTAGGATAAAAATTTTTTAGAAAATTTTTAGAAAGAAAAAAAAAAGAAAATGGACACTATCATTCGAGGATATGAATTAGTCCAAATGTATGCTTGTAAGGTGCTCCTAATGATAATAATAATTATTAAACACCATCTTTGCAGCATTTTTAATCTTTACGGTGAGAAAAGTTTTGTAAAAGGTTGTAAGTTTTCTATTAAATACATTTTCTTTGAACAATTACGTTTCTATTAATATTCTTGAGGGATCGGGATGGTGCGGTGGCTAACGTACGGGCTTCCCACCGAGAGGGCCCGGGTTCGAATCCCGGCGGCGACAGATTTTTAGATTTTTCAGTGGTATCCCGATCCCTACTTGAGGTGATTTGTGGAGGGTGGACTCACTTTGAGTGAGTACGCCGTCCGTCGGATGGGACGTTAAGCTGCGGACCCCTTGGCGCCTTTCGTTAAGAGGAGGCTAATGCCGACGCCGGGTTTCTCTCCACCCTTCATCCTTTCCCATCCATCCCTAATGGCGCAAATGACCTGAGCTGTCGGTCGCCTCCCCAACAATACTACTACTACTAATATTCATCCTATGTTGATGCATTTGAGTAATTGTCCGCTGTGGGAAATGGGCGCTCCTTGCCTCCGTTTCCTTTCAGTACCGCTCCATGCTCTGAGTGCACCGGTGGGCAGTTAGTTCTGATACCGACGTTCATATTTATACTTGTTATAAAAAGCCACTCCCTGTCGGTTTTGCCTTCTTGGTAGGTTGAAATTTCATATTTTAATCCTGGTTTTAAGTTTCTTCTTCTGGCAAACCACACTTTCACTTCAGCCATGTTTCTTCTTCAATTCAATGCGTCTCTTATGTACAATGACCGGTAAAGGTGAGACTTCAATCACCTTTACCGGTTTATACTTGCCCGTTTGGGCAGTCAATGAACATTTCGAAGAGTGTGTTCGAGTTCTCGTAGGGTGTGAAAAGCACCCGATGAAAAAAACGAAATACATAATGTAGTTGCCATACATAAAGTAAGCCTCCAAATTTCTTAATAACTTTGGCAATGAATTTTTTCTTATGTGCTAAAATTATTTATATAAGCAGGAGTGATTGTTAAATCTTTATCCATTCACATTACTTATCACACTCTTATCATAAATTCACACATTTTAAAATATCCTTATCTTGAGTTAAATAAAGTCATCCCATGAGTTGACTGGTGCAAGCGCGTTCTATGAGGGCAAAATTTGCACGCGGTAAATTGTATCTTCTCAATACACGGGTATCTAAAAAGTGTTCAATATCATTAACATATTTGGACATGTGTCAAAATTTTACAAATCCAATATTCTTTTTGTATTTTAAAAGGAGCTCAAATTATTGACATAATTTTCCGTATTTTAAAACGTTTATTTCAATTGCATGTATGGTTCCCAGGTTTCGACAAAAAACTTCGTTATGCCTGTAAAATACAGCTAATAAAAATATGTTTGTATCCAGAAACTTTAAAACATCAAAAGAAAATCGGGAACCAGGTCTTATGTTAAAAAACTGACATTTTATGCGTGACTTCCGGGAAACGTCATCCTAAAAATCTTAATTAAATGAAACGACAGTAATTTTATTAAGTACTCAACACGGATTCAATAGGTCCCTCGTAGTCTTAGATTTTCTCTTTCAATAACTGTTTTACGCTAATCGAGAACGGCTGAAATGTCATAACAAGATACCGCAACATTGCTGTACTACAATAACATACATTGTCATAGCGAAAGCGATTCCTAAGTATAAACGGAGAAAACGATATTTTTTGTGCTAGTTTGAAAATGATACTTTTACTGCATATTTTGTGATTGGTTTCGACTAGAGTGATGAGCTAAAAATATGTCAATCCAAGACAGCTCATACAAGGCGACTTAGGACCCTACTTCACTTGAAAAATCAAGCCGCTTTCATATCACGAACCATTTGTTCATATTCAATTTTGTTAAAGATAGTACATTATATACTTATTTAAGATACTTCCATATGCGGGATGTATGTCTCGTATATGGAAAGCTAGTTGAGCTATCATTATTGTATTTATTTTAAAGGTGAATTCGGAAGAGTTCTAGTCACTCTTTTTTTGCATTCTTACTTTTCATATTCTAGCTTGTACGTTATTGAATACATTTCATATTGCATCGTGAGGTGCAATTATTTGGTAGATAATAGTAGTGTTCGCAATGTGTATGAGATGAAAGGATTTTTGCATGCATGCATACCCCACTGTGGGTGTAGTTTTGCATGTATGTGATCATTTTTCATGTGGTTTTGTTCCTTTTTACTGGTGGTGACCTAACATCCCCCTACGCACGGCCTTGCAGTCGTTAGTGGGGTTTTATGTAGATGTCTTTGGTAAACTAGAAAACATAGCTTTGCAATTAAGGCCATGCCATATACGTAGAAGTTAGTCTACATTTAATCCGTTACTCCATAAATTTAAAATAGTTATTTTTTGGATATGTATCGGTAATCTTCTATGAGTGCCATTTGCAATTTGCCGACTCTCGATCATGTATTCATTAAGAAAATAGAAAAGTTTTTAAGGGATTAATTTAACAACTAAATATGTTTCTATATGTGTAATGACTATTAAATGATTTTTCAAATATTTATGGGCCATGTGAAGCTTGTATACGAAGGTCTTTGCAAAAAGCATAGAAAGTATTAATGAAATACTCCCGAGATATCTATATTGCATTGATATTTTGTTATATTATTTTATGCAAAAAATGCAGGTGTTTGCGATGTTATGATATAATTATTTCATACTTGAGCTCCAAGAATCTATTCACCTTAGATTTTTCGCGCTCGTTATCTGGTAAATATAGAAATATGAACTCCAAAACATGAGTGCTAACGCAAAATTGAGATATAAATATCATATTCACTTTATTTTCAATAAATGAAAAATCTGTATTAATTTTTCATTTCCTGATCCCTAGCTGAGTTTCAGCTTCACTATTTACTACAATCAGAAATAAGTAGATTGGCCATTCATATGGGTTTGGTAACATTACGAGGAAAGTCGGGTTAGAATGATAATGAAAGAAGTCAGATATCAATACATGCATTATGGATAAAAAGACGCACATAAATTATCCTATAACCTAGGACCCACGGGATGACTCGAGTGAGTGCATCTCGAGAATGAGCAATAGAAGAAGCTCTCGACCTGACTCAGTACTATAAGTCAGCTGGGGCCGATGTCTCAGGGCAACACGACTCATACCTGGCCCTGAGACGAGCCGCCCTGCGTCGACCAGTCAGGCTTTATTGCTTGGGCTATGGTCGGGTCGGGACCCAGTTGCATTGCCCACCCTTGGGAGGGACTTAATCTTGTTTGCCTTGACCGGCTGATGATCTCATCCCGTATCTTGTAGTCAGTAGGGTAATGCACGTACGTATTTCTATTAATAATACATGTCTTGATATCCCACATCCGCTTCCTTTATTAACTTAAACCTACTCCCTCGCATGTTACCACATGATTATTAACGTATCGCTCGTGGAAAAATTTTAACGTAACCGGTCGTCTAACCTAAAGGGATACATAGTTTTTGGACGTCTGGGTATGTTAATTCGCCTACATTGGACATTTGAAAGTATTATTTCATCTAAGTTATTCCCACTTATCCACATAATTGTTTCTCCTATTAATAGTGGGAGACATTTCCTACTGGTCTTGGTTAGTATTTTCAAATCAAATAAAATATAGGCTATAATCCTCTAAGGTTATTTGAAATAAGGCCACTATAGCGAAGGAAAAAGGCAAATTTTGCAACCAATATTTTATTTTTTTGTTAATTTATTAATTATAACACCAATAACCACAACAATGTCTTTTAAATCGACTGAAATGATGCAAAAATAATAGCATGAAGTAAAAAAAATATTGAAAATCTTTCCTAAAACACTCATTTCTTTGATAAATATTAATTGAAAAATTACCGGGTACATGATCTTTCTCGGAAATACTAGAAGTTAAAAGCAACCTGCTGTACACATAGTTATTAATACCTCGTTAATGTCTGAATTTTATGCATCGCGACGATTCTTTTGCATTACAGTAACGTATTTTTGGCCGTAATCTTCAAACTGAGTATTGACTAATAAATATAAGGAGAGCTTGCACTTTTCCACAGATTTATTATAGCGTACGACGCGTTTCAACTCACAGAGTCATCATCAGGTTCAAGACTTGTCTACTACCTGAAGATGACTCTGCGAGTTGAAACGCGTCTTACGCTATAATACATCTGTGGAAAAGTGCAAACTCTCCTTATATTCATTATGAAGAACTTCGACGACCTTAAGCCTGAATCTGTTGATCTTATGAGTATTGACTCTCTTGCTCATCGGATTTTCTTTATAAGATACTTAATACGAGTAGGTATTTTTGATGCGTGAGAAATCGGGCACAATATTCTGTCATCTTCGTATTTATTTGTACATTTTTTCTTCGGTACATGCTATCGTCACACTCTTCTCGAAGTCCTCGGGTACCCTTTTGTTGTTATTTGCTATCTTTTATACTTCCAAAGAGAGTATCTCAGGCTTTGAATGGGAGTTCCGGGATTATTTCTCCGTTGATTTTGTCAATTTCTGATGCCTTGTTGCTCTCCAGGTCTTTTGCCGTTCTGTCAAATCACTCCTCAGTATTTCCGGACCTCGGTTGTTTTCTTATATCAGGATTTATTCATTAATTAAGTCCCTTATGAGTGATTTGGGCCCTTGTTAGAGTACTACAATGTATTAATTCTATATACGATATGTCCAATGTCTTCAACCGCATCTCGGACGCGTTGAGATTTTATTTTTCTTTCCCCGAATTGTCTCTTCACCAGTTCATAACCAGTATCGGTGTTTCTCTTTTTAGTAGTACTGTTCTCTACTATTTAGATTACAGTTTTTCTTTTCTTCCCAGCAGATTTCAGAGCACTTACATGCATGGATCTCCATGCCTCACATAGTCCTGAGAAGGAAAATATTCCTTCTGAGTGACATGAAAAGAGCATACATTGTCGACTCTGAATAAACATATATTTTCCTACACTACAAGCCCCAAATAGAGTTTTCGGAACGAATGTAATGACACCATTCGAACCTCGGTGTCAAGTTACATTGAGCGAGCGAGAAAAGTGTGGGGCAAACACTTCCGTAGGCCTAACGAAAATCATGGAGTCCTCCATCAAATTGGCTGGGTGAGGTGATATGGAGGGGAAGTTTATCACCCGGAATGGTATACCCTGCGTAAGGGAGCCACGTATTTATCTGGATGTTTGCTATGTTCGTGGTTTGGTATCCCTGATAATTTTCCTTCGCAACTTCCATCTTACAATAATTCTCATCCTTCAATAAGGCAAAATCGAATGCGATGACTCTCCTCATGAAATACGAGTCAAGAACCATTCACTCCTCGTGGCTGTGTAGTGCGTCTTCGTGTGGGATTTTTTTCTCCACGGGAGTTAAACACATACTATAGGTGATTGTAGAGAAGAGAATATGTTGGGATATAGAGAGGATAAATTTCGGAACATGCACAGGATTAAACTTATGGGTGAAACGAATGAAAGACGGATGAATAAGAATGGTATAAGTTTATTTCGAAAATCATGATTAAAAATTCTATGTAATGACTTCATGGGAGCTGTACGGCGATGATGGTGTAGGTCACGAATTCCGTGGGGGAAAGAACTTGTTCTCGGGATTATTTTCTGAAGTACGGATTATGGTGATGGAAAAACAGCCAGCATGTACAGTCTGACATGACGGTTGAGGCGTTTCGTTATTGTGCGTCAAGTGGTATACCAAACGGACGATGCAATCTTCTAGGATGGAGAGGATATAGCCGATGAGGACAGCTTCTAAAGGTAAGAGCTTATGCCCTTAAGCCGGTAAAGTAGGCCGACCACGGCTATTGCCTGGTGGGAAATTTGCATTATATGACTGTAAAACGTGAGCCTACCTTCGAAAATAACTCTTAGATCGGAATGAGTTTTCGTAGAGGAATTGGGCATGGGCTGGTGATGTAAACTGCTAACCTGTTCCGTTTAATGAAAAACACATAATGGTTGATTTGGAAGGAATGATATTGCACGATGATTTTTATCCATGGTATTGCATGTAAAATATAATTATCGGAAATAAACTAAACTTAAGTTTCGTTATCGCTGTGCAACAATGAATATCAAGTACGTGACTCGGGATACATCCTATTTGAACCGCCGTGGCCAAATACAGCAGAAACGGGAGTCATCGAAATGGGAAAAGGATAAAAAGCGATGGAGGAAAGTAGAGGAGACGGAGTGGATGGCAGGAATAGACCCCGCGTTGCATTTGCCGTCCAAGATCGAGGGAAAGAACGGAGGGGGTGGGGGGAGTGAGAATAAAGGCTTCCCGAAGAGGCAAAGGCGTCTTCTTCTGGACCCAGGCGCCCCCTAGAATCTCTCTCACGTATCAACCACCCGAAGCCGTGCGACGCGGGGGGGATGGGCGGGCCATGAGGGCGGAGAGGGTGTGGGAGGGGTGAGGGAGTCCCGGAACGGTAGGGGTGGCCTCCGGAGGGAAGAGAAGGGGTAACTTCCCCTACGATGGCAAGAGAGATGAAGCTTAGCCGCCACCGTGGCGCTAGCGTCGATCCGTCGATCCGCAGCCGAGAGTTGGCGCCCGGGAAGCGTCGGGAAAGGAGGTCGTCCGTATAGACACCAGTGCGAGGAAAGTGAGCAAGAGAGAGAGAGAAAGAAAGAGTGAACAGGAGGAGGGAGAGAGGGACAAGTGGAGGGAGGGAGTGAAAGTTCAAAGGAGAGAGGTTGGACGGAGGAAGGTGACATGCAATAGACGATGTGAGGAGGAAAGAGTTTTCCCCAACCGACATTTGACCTTCCCCTTCTATTCCGCCGAATCGAGTCTGCCGCTTTAAAGCCCATCACCAACATTCTGCTTTAAGCAAAAGCATCCCTTTTCCTGGAGTTTGTTACCCGGTTCCCTGCCCGAACTTTAGTGTTGCGAACTGCGGGAGTGAGAAAGTGATAGTTTGCATTCAATTTGTCGCGTGCAAAGTTTTCCTTACCCATTTGTCCGAGTTGGAAAAGGGAGAAGAATCGAGAGAGGCATTCGCTTCTGTCAGACCTCATCCCTGAGACACCACTTTTTCTTGTCTCGCTCGGAGGAGCTGTTCGTGTGAGAGCACGGCGGCTTCCTTCCTTTTAACCGGCCCGGATTCGGAGAGGAGGAACGACGGGGGAGTCGCGCCCTCTGCGTCTTGCATTCAACCCGGTCGTCGGTCGGCGAGGCCGCGTGGTTCACACTCGGACACAAGAGTACTCCTTTGCCATCGCCCTAGTCGCGCTCACCGAAAAACCCCCGATAGCCCACCTTTCTGCCCGCTCGTGTGTTATTCGGTTCTCTCCCGGAGGGAGCGCGAGTGTGTGGAAGAGCCTCTCGCTGCGCGGGGCGAGGGAATTCGCCCCCGCGACTCGTGCCCTCACCTCCCGGAGACCCGGTCTACCCGAGCCGACTCGGTGGTCAACTGCGACCGGCGACGGACCGGCTGTTTCATCAGTCGACTCCAGCAAAACCTCGCTGCCGTTTCAGTTTGTTTTTCACATTTTATTGATGTTCCAAGTTGAGGCGACGCCGGTTTGTCTTTGTTCACTCGAACTTCCGGTGATCCCTGCTTCGTGCCCGTGGACTGACGGCGGCGTGAGCAATGAGTCATGTAAATACATGAATATCCGAGGCAACGGTAGTCACCAAACCCTTCCCACTTTCCACAACTGCCGCTGTTTTGTGTTTTACACACTTGCCCATCGCCCGCAGAGCGACGAGGTCTAGTGCCGGTGGGGAAAAAGATTGGTAGTGCTCTGGAGAGGTAGAATGTTGAAAAGGAAGGAGTAAGGAGAATTCCGTTGTATTTCATCATTGCTTGGGCTATTTTCTTGCGAGAAAATCCCGTAGTGAGAGAAAGAGGTTCCACCATCATCGCAGTCGTCGTCGGCTGGATCACTCTTGAGGAGAAAAGTGCTCTTTTCGGAAGTTTTTTCTCTTTGAGAGATTTTTCTTTGTGATTCGTGTGCTTTTTGAGTGACGTCTCAGGGAGATAGGATCCCTCTTGTATTCCGCGGCCTCAGGGGGGGAGAGAGAGAGGTGAGGAGCTGAGCCGGAAATCGAATCCAGTTCCCCGGAAATAAGGGAAAACAAGGTTGGTACATTTTCTTTGTTCGTGCTCGCTTCAAAATTTTTTTAAAGTTTTAAAGGCGTCGGTAATCTTAGCTATTTTTGTTCTTGTGTTTACGCTTAATACTTCGCGCTCCGATGAAAATAAACAGCAGGTTTTTATCTCAATTGAAAAAGTTGTATTTTAACTGTTGAATGCTACTTTGATGCTAATGTAAGGTCTAATATTTGAAGTTGTGTAATGAATTGAGACGCGGAAATGCCTGCCAGTTAAACGTCCAGTAAACTGTACTGTTATTCCAACGTTATGTCGCACGTTTAAGTCAATTTAAATTTAATATCATTCTATTTATGACCATTTTGTAAGTGAAAAGTGTGGTGTATTAAAAGTAGAAAGTAGAAAAATATAAATATTAGAAACGCGAATATTCAAATCTCTTAATGCACAAGTTTAATCTAGTTCATATTTTGTATCAAAGATTATTAAAAGTATTAAATTAAAAGTAAAATGCAATTCATTGGTCCATAAACTATGTAAATTATAGCCGCAAGAAATGTAAATACTATCCATTATTCTGTGAGTGTTATGACCTCTGATATTTTTATGTTTCTGAATAATATTTTAAGAGCTAATGAGAAACTGTTGTCAGCCACTAATGCAAACGATGTGATGGTATATTGCAATATTGAATATTCATTATGTGAATCTGTACTCTTCGATATAATATCCTTTAAAAGAAATATATGTGGATCATAGTGATCATAAGTGAAGAGAGGTAATTACGAAAAAATATTGAACTGAACATCAAAATGCTAGCTCAAGCATACACGTGCAGAAAAATAATGTATTTGTAAATAAAATTGAAAAATTTGTAAACAAAATCATTCTGTAAGTCTTGTAATCAAAATACCTCCTCGATTCCTATCTATCTACTAATTGATTTTTATATAAAGTGTAGATGATTTAATTACTTTGCTTCCATCTTCATTGTAATAAATAGTAATTCTACGTGCAAAAGAAGGGCTCCTTTTTTTTGTATGCTTTGAATTTGGTATCCTTAGGACGGATTATAGAAAATGTTTCTGTTTTCCTTGAAAAAGTAATTAATATTTCAATTGGAAATTCGAGCCTCCTAGTCTATACAGATTTGGTGATTTCGAGTTATTTAGAACTTTGCGCCTCAAGGATACTGCGCCCCTGCTTTCTCCCTTACCAACCCCTCGCTGATTTACCAACCCCTCGTTAGAGAGCTTGATAGGAGAGAGGGCATAAGAAAGAAAATTTATGAGGCTTTATTTTAACGTCAAGCGATACAATTTGTAACATAAAATCTTTCTTCGAAGTTTTAGAGGCATCCTGTTGCCATTCGCAGTAGCATTTCCGTGCGTTAGCTCCATTAAATATTTGGTCATTAATATTTTTCCATGAAGAACGACGTTCGTCTTCAGCTCTAATAAAAATTACTAACGAGCTTGAATTATACGGCATTTGTCCAGTTTTCTGTGACATGCTCCGATATTCTTAAGTGGAGCCCAAGAGAGGCAGCTGCGCGACTGACCACGTCCCTTCCCTTTTCCTTTCTTCGCTTTATCTTCTTTCCTCCCGCATGTTTGAGCCTATCTCCTCCATCGGCTTTCCTCATGATTGCCGTGGTCGTTTGGGAAGAAGGAATCCCACGGATCCCCGGCTCGCCCTTTCTTCTTTAAGGAGCAAAAAATCACTTCTTCCATTTATGTAATGCGTATCACAGGCTCACTTTTTTCCCTCCCCTTCTTCACGAGGTGGGATTTAAAACTTCAATCCTTTCCCAAAAAATAGAGAGATCTTTCTTCGGTTTTCTCAGCGGGAGGAGAATATTGCACGGGTTGACTGATCGTCGCCGTAAATATTGAACATATCGCATGGAGAAAATCTTAGCGGAGTTGAGTGGGGAGAAAAGCTTTTTGTCTGCTAATTCGACATAAAGCGTACGCCTCAGTTCGTTTTTCACTGAGTTTTTCTGCCAGAGTGTTTTTTCATCCCTTATGGTTCTCCCAGTTCTCGCTCAGCGATTTTGAAAGCACATCTGTCACGATCTGAGTAGGCCTATGAGTTTGTTGGCTATCGGGTTTTCACTCGGGGGCCAGAGACTAGCTAGAGATTCGGAAGCGTTGCGTTGCTGGTGTTTTTATGACGGTTTCCGTGGTGTTTTTACCATCGTTGTTTCATTTAGCATTGTAAAAAAGTGTCTCGAATCGATAGATGAAGGCAGTTTATATGGATTAATAGTAATTTTAACTTTAAGTGTTTATTTTTGAGTTAAAATTAAACCATAGTTGATAATTAACGTAAATTGATAACCGTATAGTGCTACGACATTTTTCTATATACGGAAAGATTTTGCGAGTTTAATTGCGGAAAATGATGCTTGTAGAAATCATTTGCGTGCGAGTAAAGAAGGATAGTTTTCAAAGGGACTGCGGAATGCCGCCACAGTAACTTTTAACTGAGTCATCCGATTATTCGTATTACAGGGAAACAATTTTATTGTGCACAAACCATTCGCGAATAATTTTTATCCTTTGAAATTGTTGCAAAATAATAGTGTGCATCCTACCTTTCTTCACGCAGTGAGACTTCCGTTCCGTGTCTATTGTTTTTTTTGCGCGAATTCATATCTACATGCGGTAATATATTTGCATTTTCATTAATCACCTTTATGTGGCGTAAGCTTCAGAAATGAGTTTTATTTTAGATGCATCTTAACTATAAGCATTTAGAAATGCTAGTTATTGGATGACTCTTGTTATTTAAAATTATCTAAATAAACAATTGCACTGAAAAGGTGCGCGGATGATCGAAAATTCGGTTAATATGTGAAATAGGAATAATCTATACCTGCATAAAAATATAGATATGAAATAATATTTACATAAATATATTTTCCCACAGTAGACGTGGAATAACTCAATCCAACTCAGAAGTGCATTATTCTCGTTAGGTAGGCATACCTAGATTTTTGATTGCATTGCAAATTTAGCATGCTTTAAAAGAAAGTACGACCCACTGACGGAGTTCATCTTTTGATATTTTTCGGATTTGATTACTAACTTAGAGATGAGAACTGGTAGTTTATAATTAACACTACAGAGCCAGAATCTTTGAATTCTAGAAAATCTTCAGGAAATGAGCACCTATTAGTAAATAATTTAATGCTTCGTGTGGACTATATATGACTGGTGAAAAATTAGTTTTCTAAGGCTAACGTACAGGCTTTCCACCCCGAAGGTCCGGGTTCAAATCCTGGAAACAACAAATATTTTTCATTGGTATCCCGACCCTACTTGAGGTGCTTTGTGGAGAGCAGTTTATGTGACTACGACGTCCGTCGGATCGGGCGTTAAACAGCGGATCCTTTTGTGCCTTTCGGCAAGAGTAGTCTAATGCCGACGCCGGGTTTCTCTCCACCCTTCCTTTCCCATCCATCCCTAATGACGTAAATGACCATAGCTGTCGGTCGCCTCCCGTAGAAGCTACTACTGCTGACATCAAAAGTTAGAATGAAAATTCTTCTCTAATTTCTTTTGTACAATTTAAATTTGTTGTGTACAATTGAAATGAAACATTAAGTTTGTGGGCAACCAACCATTCATTTTTTAGATAATGTTAAATGATTCTATAATGTAAAGGGTGTCATAGTTAGTGTAAACCTAAAGACCTATCCTAATGTGTGGACATAGTCTTAATTTTGTCAGTCTCGGTTAAATGAATTTAGCGGTACTTTAGCCTTAATTTTTTAGTATATATATATATATATATATATATGTATAATAATAGTATGTGTCTTAGGACACTAGGTGGCACTTAATTTTATTAAAGGTACATAAATGTTATAATTTTAAAACGCTTTCTTGACAAGGGTGCAGTTCTGAAGCTTAAGCTTATATATATAATGAAATACTAAACACTTATTATGAATTAAATGATCCACACATATTTGCCTTAAGGCTTTGCTAGGACAATGATGTTTTCTGGCCGAGTGCAGGTTAAAAGCTGGTGCGTTATGAGTAATAATTATGCTAAGACGTTCTTTATCTCAAAGAACCACGCAGTGGGGAGGACCACGTACATAAACCCTCGAAATGTTAACGTTCTTTGAAGGTGTTACCATGAAGGTGAAACCATACGTGCTGATGTGAGAAATCATTTCAATTTGATACAGGACTCGCTATTCTTGATTCAACAACCATCTGTCAGCTTAGACCGACCATTGTTACATGTTGTTAGTAGACACTATTACATCTTCAACATTGCGCGGAGCAGCCATCTTAATACAAAGTGATTATTTCCCAGGCATCATTAATTGTTTACACGGGGCTTTTTTAATGAGCGGACCTTTGTATATATGACTTAAAAACCAACCGTTAATCGAACATTTACATTTAGTGTTTGAATTTCACCATCCCTTGGAATTAGAAGATTTTTTCACTATCCAAGCAAAGTTTATTTATATGGTGAAAAGTGGAGGTTACTCATTTCTTTCTCTTGAATTAATAAAAACTCACTTCATATAGGTTTCTGATGCATTTAACGTTAGTCTCAGTAATGTATTCATATACGTGTATATGCGTACTAAGTCATAATGAAAATTATTCAATTTAAATTAATAATTAGATGAAACATAAGATATTTTGAGTGATATTTGTGTTAAATACATTTAACAAAGAATGTAAAGGCGTACCAAAAGTATTTCTCTATGCTAAGCGTTGCTATATCGTGAACATAAATGGGCTGATTTACCACAATCCATGGCCATCGAAAATTATTATTATTAGTAGTCTTCCATTTATGGTAGGCTTTAGAAAGACTGACTGAACATCGATGCATTGCTTTGTTTCGTCTAACAAGACATAACCGGACACCCCAAACAAGTTCCTAATTTATGTATACCTTGTCTTCACTATGCCCAGCATGCCTATTATTTTCCTCAAGAGGAAGACGGGTAGACATAACTGTATATCGCGATACATTTTTCCCGTTTTGAAAATATTCTGTTTGTCACCGTGACAACCTCCATGAACATATCGATTAATTATTGGTAATATTCTTCGATCTTGAGTTTGTTAAATCTATTTCAAAGGTCTTCCCAGTAAACGGAAGCTGAAATAAACCAATTATTGAATTTTGACGACGAGACTTATTACTTAGTAAGGAAAAGATCAACACTTGAGGGAGTAAGAGAACGCTGGGCCGAACACTCCCATTTTGAAGGACCATTGGTAGTACAGTAATAAAAAGGGGAAATAAATATGAATTTCCCTTAGATTAAAGTTTTTTCATTTTCATATCACTTGGTTTTAGAGGAGTAAGTTCATACGTCTACTACTACCAAATCTTCATTAACACAACCATCCATTTTTAGAATGCCTTAGTCACCACGCATTTGTACACGCACATGATTGCTATTGGTCTGAAGAGGCAGTCTAGTATCAGTAGCACATTTAATGACCATTTTTACTTGTGCCTCGGATATGGTAAGTAATATTAATTCCTGTAGTAGTTATCATTGCAGAGAAAAATAAAATTACTGATTCAAAGAGCGTAAAGTTAATCATTAGGCTTTCTCAAAGGGTAGTTGGCGAAAAACTAATTACTAATCATATGGGCTAAATTATCATGGGTGAAGAAAGAAATCTTGCGTATATTAATCCCATTTCTATAGTTATGAATTTATAGTCCATGTCAAAAATAATGTTTAAATTGACCGTTTTCTAATGTGCTCATTGTATATTAAATAAATCAAATTATTTTGATGATTTAATTACCTAATATTGAGCTCATTTTATAGGGTCATATTAAAAAAAACATTTCAATGAATAGGGGGTGGTGGTGATCTTGAATGAGACCGAAGCGGTCGGGCTGAGTTGCCGATATCGCAAATATGTAATGATTCAGACGTTGGGGGTTATTAAAAAGTCAATGCATGTTTTTTCATTGTTGATTCAGCAAATGTCAGGTGGAATCCGGTTTGATCATTGAAGTGTTTCTTTGAGGATTTAATAATCTCAAATATGAAGCTCCATCTTCACCAGAAGGAAAATCTCAATGGTGTACAGGAAAAAAATATAAATGAATATCTTTGACGGAATCGCATTTTTCAAGATGGAACTTCCTGTGACCTTTTAAATATAAAGTGAACTAGAAGCTGGATTCAACTTATAAAAATGAATTTGTTTTTCATTAGCTTCACTTCCCTGTCGAGGATTTCTTTTAGTATACCTGCATTATTAGGTTGTGTTTACCGTTAGTTTAATTGTGATAACACCACATGAGAATCAATGCCGTTTATCATTATAATAAATTTGTTGAAATCGTCTTCCTGGACTTCAACTGCGATATCACAAAGAGAGGTTTTTTCTGCCTAACCGATGATTATCCTGTAAGGCAACAATATTGAATAAAAAATGTGTCAAAAATGAAGTATTCTCTGTACAGTAGGAAATCGATGTCGGTTTCGTTTTATTTACTGACGATATGTTTGCAGAAAACTTAAGAATTTGGTATCCTAACATAGATGTTTTTGATTACCTTCGTTGGCTTATAAATGAGATGTGCCATCACCAGGCAAAGTGCATAAGTCAAGGATGATGACCGGACACCATTGGAAGTAGGAATGGTTAAGTTGTTCTTAAAGAAATGCTTTTTAAAGTTTTTAGCCTAAAGTAATCTATATTTCAGCGTCAATATTAAATAAAAATTAATACCTACTTTTTTGTGCTTGGTTACTTCTTGTTCAAGTGTTACCTTTATTATGAATTATTGTGTTGATAAGTAAGAAAGAACCACTTGCATGTACCTACTTGTCTTCTTACCTTCGATTTGACTTTTTTTCACATCATAAACCTTCAGTCTCGATTTTATGGGAAGAAAATACCTCCTAAAAACAAGCTAGGTTACATTATTATTGCATTTGGAAAATCGTTTTAGTAAAGTTTTCCTCAATTTCCTCTTATTTTTGTCTGCTAACGAGGGTAGGAATGATAACATGGAAAACTTCTGATGGTACTATTTAAACCTTGCCTTTGAACAAGAGGTAACGGAGAAAATACATAAATCTTGTGCTACGAATTTTCCCTAGACTCGTTAAAATTGAAATGCTCAATTCAAGGAGCATTCATTTTCCGACCCCACACCTGCGCATGTAATGCCATCCGAATATTAGCTTTCTTGCAGCGCACAACTATGTATTTGTTTTCTTCCATATAGCCGCGATTTAAAGCACGAGTGGTGTAAATGGAGAATAGCGAATACTCTTGGGAAATTCTTTTTGTAACGGTTAGTGCGGTGGCCCAGTTTTATCAAACTTACATAAAATATTTGGTGAAGTACTCGACGGGTTTATTCTTTCGAAATTTATCTTACATGAAAGCCATCCTACGGTGTAGACTGGTGAGATTAGGATTGCACTTTCTCCTAAAACCCAGTTTGATGATTGGTTATAAAATGACCCCATGAACCCGCTACCACTAGAATGTCTCATTTCATTAGTGTATTGATTGATATATTCGGTTCTTGATTATTATTATTATATAAATCTCGTTGCAATTAGACATTTGTCCTGGTGGCAACGGTCAAGTCTGGTTAATGGTCACCCTTACAATGCAAATACATGCGTACACACACAAGAAGAACAGATATGAGACAAAATGCTCTAATATACAATGAAACTTTTAGATTACCAACCGCTCCTTTACCATTACACAATTTATGTTAGAAGTTTTACATCACAAATTTATGTTGCAAATTAAGTAAAATCTTTAAGATTTTGAAGTCAGTCCGGGATCAAGTTCCAATTGGGTAAAAGGACTGACTTTGAAATAAATAATGCGTGGAAGTCTTTTCATATTAAAACTGAAGATATGAAGAAGGAAACATTTTGAAATGTTTCGTATACCGTACTTAAAATTAATTATTAAATAAAGTGTGCACTGGACCTAAAACTTTCTATGGAAACTCCGTATTCTTCGGTAAGGCATGACTTAGTGCACTAGTAAAATATTTTTCCACCATTTCAAAATTTCACGTGTCTCTGTCCATTTACTCTTAATTCGTTGAATTGGAATATTTCAGAGCGGTCTTCCAAATGATAAAAAAAAATTGGTCGTAATCGCCCAAATATCCTAACGCACTTCGACGCTAAATGCAAATACAATTTTCGTGAAAAGCATGACTCAAATCAATTCGATATACAATTTTTAAAAGTTGATTAATTATCCTGAATGGAAGTACAAGCTTCATCTGAGTTTTTATAGGGTCGGTTATTAAAGTCGGTAGTACCAAGCTTTACCATTTAGTGAGCTTTACTTCAGTATATTTTTTAACTTTATTCATGACTGAGGTTGCTTGTCGATATGCCAATATGAACCAGGGTTATGAGTATTCCGATTCATATGACCCGAGCCTTCAACTTTTGAGTGGTAAACTATATTATAAAAAATTACGCGGCAGTTAATTTTAATTAGGTTTTGCATATTTTACCATCCTTGATAGCGCCACCGAATAGGGCCAGGGGATTTTGTCTGACGGACCCCTTACTTCCGCCCTGAAAACTAAAGCTGGATTTGTTTTTTGCCTCATCTCGCTCTCCGCTCTCGAAGGGAAAACCCGTAGAGAAGCGAATTTGCCTATAAATTAGGGGATTTCGCGTTTTTCTTTCTCTTGCCCCGGCAAAATAATAAATTATCGCTCGTCGCCGACTAGGTATTCTCATTATTCCCTAACGTATCGAAAATCGGATATTCTTCCCTCCCTCCTTCACGCCCTCTCTCCTTCCCCGGCCTCAAGACCATAAAGTCCCTTCGCGTCGCCTTAATTTTTTTTTCTCTTCGTGGGAGAGGGATTTCGTCGAGACGCCGGCGGAGGAAGTGCATTGCTGCAAAGGATATTGCAGCAGGCGCCGTGCCACCATAGCGGCAGTTTGGAGGGGGGGGGGTGAAGGAGGAGAGTTTTGGGATTCGCGCTCCGGGTCTTCTGGCCATCCTCTAAAATGGCGCTCAGGACACGCGCTCCCCTTATCTCTTCAGCTCACGAGCGGGTATGTGCGCTCTAGTCTCGCCACCGATCGCACTCGGCCTTAATCTTCTTCGTCCGTTCATCCGCTTCTTTCACCCGAGGGAGTTCTGCTCACCTGGTGCTACTGCTCTTAGTTGGAGTCGGCCTTAGTCTGAGGGAAGCCGAGCGGAAATTAATTAAAACCCGTTTGGTTGATTCTCTTGACCGGCGTAATCGTCCTAAAATACAACCTTCCTGGTCACAGCTGCTTTTATTTCACGTAATAATGAGAAGTTTACTTGTTCAAATCGAGTCTGGGTCACCAATAATGCGATGATGGGCTGTTTTGACTTGAAGTAATAGGCTTGAAAAACTTAAGGGGAGTATTTATTTATTCATCCAATTCAAAGCGCCTTCACAGTTGATACTGGTAAATGGTGATTCCAGCGCCTTGACTTAGGAATACTCTGCCGGTCTCCATTTCTTCGAAATGTATCGTAGCTGAGGGTGTCGGCTCCGTGTTCATGAAATACGATCGTATGTCAAGTGGGCTCATGGCCCATCGCAAAGCGCTCTATAGGAGTTTTCCATCCATTGCGTAGAATGCTTTTGATTTTTCTGACATCCCTTTCCTACAATGACCACCACACCGGCGATGAGATAATTTTTGACCATGGAAAAGAGAGATTTTTTTTGTTTTAATAAACCTGTATAACGCAATTTGTAGGTACTGCCATAAACGTGTTTCAATTGTTAACTTTCATTTTTAGGGGTTGATTAAATATCGTTTATCTGTTGCCTGGTCAAATTTTCAAGCCTTGGTAACACTAAAAGTGTAATTATATTTGAACGAGAATATTTGGTGAAATTTTGGGCTTTCGGAAATACTGATTGATGGGCGGACGATTGCTTTTTGATTCGTGATTGATTATTTGATTGGGGAATGATTTTGTAATCTCACAAATGTACACACGAAAATGTACCCAGACTTCATGCATGGCTTTAAAATGTAAATTTATTTGAATCTAAAAGGGTTTCTATTCATTTTTACTAGAATATATATTTTGAGTGTTTGAAAATGAGTTATGTTCCTCAGTAAATGTTAGTGTTAACTAGTTTTTAGAATGTGTTAACTACTTTTTATGTGTTAACTAGTTTTTATGTGCTATATGTAAACGAAAAATGCTGTTGTGTGTTTTAGATTCTAGTAAAGAATAAACTTGCATGTCTTCTTTTCAACTCATGGGGAAATCTATAACATAACAGTCATATAGTGAACTTGCCAAGTGGATCAGAATAGAGACATTCCTCAAAAGTATTAGTTTTAAATTAATTCAATTTCATTTTTATAGAAATGGAAAGCGAATTCTGTCAAATAGGTTAACGTTTAAGGTGTACTTTTTCCCTCTGAGACGTAAAAAGTCAACTTTTGAGTAGAAAGTACACCTGTTGCAACGATGAAAATGAGACCTGATGTACTGAACCCCATAAATAGATTGAGATGTCACATTCTGATATATGATCCCAGTATGTTTTTGAAACGTTATTTGTGGTAAGTTTTGGTTTTGATGAAAAATTACACCTAAATGGTTGTTATACAAATTTTAATCATTAAGTACATTTATTAGTTCTGGTTGAGCTTCCTTTGTGATTTATGGTACAACATCTGCGCACCGATTACTCTTTTTCTAAAGAGACTTATTTAAAAACCATTGAAATATTTTTCTTGGCCAAATTCTTGTATCGGCTAATGGTAGAGAATTCAAATTGTACAGTTGAGTGTCTCAGTAACTTCTTCCTTTTATCATGATCATCGTCGTAGATGCAATGTTGTCGGCAGCCATGGAAATATTTAAAGTGATGATTAATCATTAATTCCTTCTCCACTTAGTTTTTTCTAAAATTGTTAAAATTTGGATTACAAACAAACGGTTTACTGCGTTCCAATCGCCTCGACTAAAACCAGAACCAAATATAACTCAATTACTCTTTGGCAGCAACAGAAACAAACCACATCGTTTCGCTCGAAGATGAGTTTAATAAATGAGCGCTTTCATTTGTTTGATATTTTGTCAAACGGCGTTTAAAATTCACTCTTTCTTGGCATCTGCGGTTTCTAAGAACTATCTGGACTAAGATCAGTTTGTGTTTCCCCGAGAGTTGTGGCAACAAGATTTAGAATCATACCTTCTGCTGAACGATTAATATTCTTGGTGTGAATATGCCATTCACCAAAGAGAAATGCAACGATTACTATTCATAATCTCAATTATTTAGTAATCGTGCACATCACGATATTGATTAAATTTTCTTTCTGGACATGCCATTAACTGGATAGGTACTTGCTGATGCCACTGTCGTGTACTTTTGACGGCGTAGTGCTAAAAAAAAGTGATTAAAACCCCTCACTCTATCTGAAGTAAATGCCAGAAATGTTTAAGTGTTATATGTAAGCAAATTCAGCCCGTTTATGCTTTCTACATTTGTAGTCTACCGTTTCAGTTAGTTATTGGATGGATTCACAGAATAGCCTTGACCGGTATTCAAAGCCTCTTCTCATAAGAGGACAAAATCTAATATCCTATGAACCCTTAATTGCGTAATATTTCTGCCTCCATTCATTCCGTCCAAACTGCCTATCATTTTCCTCGTCCAGCTGTGCTTGCATAACATTCTTATATCTTCCATAGCCTTCATAAGTCATTCGTCATTCATATAGCTTTGTATCAAATTATCCCGAATCCTTTCGATTTCTCTGGGAAACCCTCTCTCTCCTACGTAACCATGTCTGCAATTTCCTCTCTTGTTTTCCTTTCCATCAGTTTGATTTTCTCCACATAAATTTCTTAAAACTTTCGATATACACCTTACATCTTGCGTCAGCGAAGAATTTTACCGGTTATAAGACGACATAACTGTACATTGCCAACACATGATATTTTAACTTTGTTGCAAGGGATGGTGTTAAAATGTTTTTAACAAATGAATTTCAGCCTATTCAACGGATCAGCCAGAATATAATGCCTACTATTTTGTTATTTTCCGTTTTCTTCCGACCACGCAGGCCTAAAAATTCGAAACTTTTTTATTTTTGCTCAAAATAATGCATAAATAATTTTTGCGATAGACAAATTTTATTACTAAAACCAATTAAACAGGTTACCGGAAGGCACATGATTGATATGGATCTCTAAAAGCTTGTCATACCAGGGAGCGCATTTTTTCGTGAGAATCACTGTGCTCGATCGACTTAATCAGTCAGATATTACTAAAAACTTCACGGCGCAAAATTTATATCGTAATAAGCGAGCCATTGCCGAGTGTTTCTTCCATGTTTGCGTGTTTATTTTCGTGAACAATATCGCTGCCACACGTTCATGCCAGTGAACCCCTCGTATGAAATATGTGTGCATTCGTGGCCCCCCTTTAGGCCGCGCGCATGCACTGGCCGCATTAAAATCAATTTCCAGGTAACAGACGTGCATGATTTCCTTCTCGCGGCGGCTTATAGGCAGATTTGACCTCGTGACTTTGGGAGTTAGTATTCCCGCGGTCCGTTTTATCACCCTAAACACGATATCATCTGGGTATATTTATTGCTCGATAAGATTTTTTTTTAAACTAAGTGCAGCGACTGCTTCAGGACATGCTGCAGAAAACAGTTGTGGTGTTCGGTTCGAATGATTTAGTACGAATGTGTAAAATCATGTTTTTTAAGTTTCCCACTAAAGTCATTCCATTGCACTTGTGCATGTGTAACGATATTACGTTGTGAGTGGGTACTGATTTATAGCCAACTGCCTCAAAAATTTAGTTAGCTGTTAATTTCTTTTTTTTTTCTCATTGAAAATAAAATATCAAGTCCGCCTTTCATTCGAAAATGCATACGAACAAGTTGGGATCTTCGAATTCATGGATTCAGCTAGCATATATCATTCTACTACCTTCTAGTATAACCATGGGTGAAAGTATTCATTTCATGAACATAAAGTATTCATTGGAAAATGTTAATTTTTTTATCTAATCATTGTTCATATTTTCGTTAATCCTGTGCTCCCACAGATATTCGTCACCATTCACGCGACCTAGCTTCATGCCCTCGTGGCTAATTAAGAAAAACTGCGGTGAAAACTATGTACTTAGGGAAGTTTGGTGGTGTGTTTTTCTCTGAAAAAATATTCCCCGCACAAATGAAATTTCACTAGTCAAGCCTTTCAAATTTTCATATTTTTTCAGAACAATTAGACTCAGCGCAGGTATATATCTAAGAGAATTAATATATGCGAAAGATATCCTGCCTTAAGATTTTGGAAGCTGTGCCAAAATACACCTAGAGGATATATTGACAGTTGTAAGGTAAATTATTATTCTTTGGGTGGGAACTTGAATCATTCTATTGATAATGAAGGAATCTAAGGCAGAGAAATTATTGAATATGTATTGATCAACCTATACTTTTCTACAGCCTATTCAAAAACATTCATTAAATCGGTAATGTCATCCGTAAATATCTGGTGCATATATCTGACAAATATAAACCAAATGCATTGTATGAATACGAGAGAAATGTTAACGTGGGAGAAAAGTTTTGGAATTATTTTTCTTTGCCCAGTACTGAATTGGAGGACAGCAGAGAAAAAGCCCCATGTCTCTGAAATATATAGGTAATTGGTAGAGTTCCGAAGTAGATAGGATCAGGATATCCGGTTTGGATTTCAAAGTTGCCAACTACGAGTGATGCATCGTATTAAAATCAATACAGCTGTTCGTACACGTTTCCCATGGCATTTGTGCATTTTTCATCCCCTTCTTCATGAGTGGGTCCATAAATTAGCTTCCAATTACAAAATGCTTAAAGGGCAAAACTTTCGCGGTGACGTTAATGCGTTTATGAATTACCTAGAGGCTAATTTTTAATCAAAATATTGGAGGGTGGAAAAGTTTAATTCATTTGGACTTTGAATGCCTCGTACTTAGCGTACATCATCCACATATTGCCAGTAGGGTGACCACTATAAAACGAAATGAAAGGACTCTCGGTACAGTGGAAAGGGACTAAGGGCTAGTTTGGAAGCTTTGGTATGTTGGCGTGAATTGTGGTAATTATAAATAACAGCTTTCGGGAATAAATAAATAATAGATAAATATATATATATATATATATATATATATATATATATATATATATATATCGATGATGCGGAAGTACTCACGAGAGCAATATAACTTTTGGACGGCACAATAGAACACAGAATAAAACATATATATATATATATATATATATATATATATATATATATATGGACGGGATGAAGGGAGGAAAAAAGCACACAAAGATGAAGAGGGACCTGATTTAGATTAGGTTGCTGGATTGGGTTTTGTTTGGAGTTACAAAATGTTTATTTGGAAGTTGTGTCCATCCAAAAACCTGCCTTAACCGGTAGATTACCTAAAAAAATTTATAAAAAATATAAAAATATATATATATACCTGTATATATATGTGTATATATATATATATTTATAGTTTGCTTATCATAATTCTAAAATATGACACGAGTGCTTAGAAAGGATAAGAAAAACACATTAGAGAAAACTTTGATATGAGGTGAGGTTTTGTACGGCGCGAAAACGGTTGTTGAAAAAGGATGATAATTGGTGGGAGAATTATTGGGAGTAATCTAAAGGGGGCAGTAAATATGGATGTAGAGTATCTTGATTGCAATTTTGAAAACAGGGATGGATAGGAGAATGGAAGGCAGACCAGGGAGGAGTAGGAAAAGCACAGGAATGTTAGACGAAATGAAAGAAACAAGCAATATTGAAGAAGAGTTTATTGTAATTTTGGGTGTTAGGTTGGTCTTCGTAAATAGAGACAAAGAAATATATCGTTTTTCTGCCAATGTTTAACCGAAACCTATCTTAGACTGTGGACTACCTACTAAAAGTGGTTTTGAGGTGAATAAATTGGCGAAAACTGATTGTTACAATGATCTAGTAAGAGCCTATGCAAAAGATTTCTCACCATAAATAATTTTTTATTCTTAATTAGTCTGTATTTAACTGAAACGACTCCAGTTTCTTTAACAGATCACAATCTAACAACTGAAAGGAATTACTTTGATCACTATTCCTCAATGTAGTGAACTGTTAAACCCTTATTCTGTAATTCAGGTGGATCTAAATATATGTTTAATACTTTACATCATACCGCTAAAATTATATACGTAATGATCTTAAAGAAGTAAAGGCGAATCAAATAATAATTACTATAAAAAATCACACAATCCAATATATTCAGCAGTTTATTTGACTGCTGATATTTAGTATTTCTTTTGTTAATGAAGTTCATGAAAATAAATATTTACATTTAAATGGGCGTGTAATTTTTATCGTAATAATAGGGTAGTGATAATGTTTCATATTTTCCCAAAATATGGAGGTGCATGGAATTAAATACATGTACTCGTACACTTTAATTAGTAACTTATTATTCATGTAATTAAATTATGAAAAAACACAGTTTGCAAAGATAAAGCAAAATGATCGCTTTCGAGGAAATTAATGTTTAACATGCAGTTGAGAAACAATATTTATTCCATTTAAGTTTTTATCTTAATGAAGCATTTTATATATACCTAATGAGAATATTAACCACTGTCATTTGCTGCTGGCATCTTGCCACTACAAATCGTCATCTATTACATCGTTATGATGAACGTGTTTCGTTTACTCTTTCCGTTATCAAGGCGAAATTATATTCTTAGATGAAAATACTCGGCATATCTTTATCGATAATACAGATCTTTACCGTATTCATTTCAATTCAGTTTTCCGCTCATTGGAGTTATAAATTGATTCCTGCTGTGCTTCAATAATTTTACTTTCCTTTGACATGAATGAGAACCTGATATTTCACAATTGGTAAACCTTTTTTTACAAGGTAGTCATTGTCTCATTCCAAAGAACTATGTTCATTGTTATTTGAAAGTGCGTCACCTACTTCTTCGATGGAAAGTAAAACCCATGATTACATTGACAAGCTACATTGAAAATGAAACATTTGTAGAATGGCGGTAGCAAGCTTTATCGTTATATCTGGGGCATGCGCTACCCGGTAGAGAAATGTGCACTTAAGATATTTCCCCTGGGAAATTGTTCCTTTGAGAGTCGTAAGCAAAAGAAATGGCGGTAGTGACGCATAAGATCGTAATTTGAGTGTCATTGGAGACCTTTGGAATTTTTCGATTCAAATTTCTTTATTGAGACTTTTCACTTTTTGGACTTTATTCCTTTTCCGATATCTTTCGCAAACGTTTTTTTTTCTACCACAGACCTTGGCTCCGGAAATCCATCTACTTGTTCCTTCCTTCAAATGAATTTGAATAACAACTTATGCTAATCCATGGCTGCCCCAAGAAGTTGCTTGAATAATTCATTAAGGAAAGTACACATCCGTTCTCATAACTTTTCCCAGAGATTTCAGTCATCGTATCTTGACCATCCCGAGGTAAATTGTGGGTACTCTCTCTTCCAATCGATGGTACTATACTTCTTATCCTGAGATAATTCGCTTATTCTGCACCCTCAAATGGGCTGACGATAAATGGACAAGTAATGCGTAAGTTTCCGGTGAAAATATAATTGCTCAGTCACCAAAACTCTCTAAAACATATAATCATCATTAATACATGTATAGCGAGAAGGGTACAGGATAGTAGGGTTGAAAAAAGACAAACATACCGAGTTTTGAAACCCAGAGAGGAATATAATGAATGGAATTCAATGGCATTGACTTGCTGATTAACGTCAATTACCTGTGGTGCCACATATTGCTCGCTACCTTTTAAGTTGGCCGCAGCTCAAAGGTATAGACGCATTTTTAAATGTCTCGATACTACTTTGCTCAGAAATCAAGATTTCCGATTGCCAACACCTTACGTTGCCTCATTAAAAAAAATGAATTTTGTTGTATACAGTATTTAAAAGTTAGCCTGACTACCTGTAATGTAATAATATCTCTAATGTGATTATTTATATTTTACATTAATTTACTTCTAAATAAAGATTTAATTTAATTATTCTACCTGCTTACAGAATATTTATCTTCGTGGAAAAATGATTACAATAATTTTTTGTTTGAGCGATCATTTTTTAATTCAACTTTTTGATTAATGCAGTGACAGTGTACGGGGTCTTGCCAAAGAATATCTAATCTATCCTTGAGTACCATATTCATCTTCTGCCATTAGTTTCACTGTAATTAAACTTCCGTTATCATATTACTCAGCTTCAAACTTCAGATGAAGGTTTATTGTGAGGATAAAAACTTTACGAGTGATCCGACGCATAATTATATAATGTTAAGGTGTCAGTATTAAGCGTGAATTATTCTTACATTCAAGGGGGAAAATATTCTTTTAAAATGTGACTCAAAATATGTTCTTTTATTTCAAAATCTCTTATTAATTAAAATAATATTTAATCGGCATTAATGATTTGGCAAAAATTAAAATGCAAGTGAAACGGTGTTGAAAGATTGAATTTGAAATAAATAACTCACCCAAAATACGTACGTATTGATTGGACCGATCAGCTCCTATCACCAAGGTCAAACTATTCGAAAATCGACCTCGAGACCGTGACTGAAGGTTGGAACCTCTCTCTCTACATATCTTTTCGGCCGAATTCTGATTTAAAGGCCATGTCTCAAACCCAAATTTTTGCCAAGGTGCTGTTGAAATAAAGTTAGCGTAAAGCAAGCTACGGCGAAGGTAAGTGAGACAAGTAGATCTATTTAATATACAGGTTTGAAGGAAAGATAAGAGTTGATTTGAAGGTGAAGATTTATTTGAATCAATTTTTCGTATCCTCAGCGTTTATGCATATACGCATCTAGACTTGTATATAAATCTCCATATTTTGTGGAAGAGGTTAAGCAGTGGATGATGATAAGATATGGTTCCCGTACCAGGAATCTATTTACATCCCGCGAGATGAATCAATATTCGTTAATGGGGCTCGTAAATCGCCTACCCGACGGCTGGTTCTAAATCTTCGGCTGCATCATCGTCTGACGTGCAGTTCTGATGGCCATTTGCCGGCGGGATCCAATTTTTTTTGAAAGTGCTTGCGCATTTCCTAAAATGCTTTATAACGGGTATCGTTCCTGCTGCCCTAGCGATTTCAGAAAGACCAACAGTCCGCGCTGTAAATCGCCCCCCGAATGCATTCACAGAAGGTATGATCTTCTGGCGTGGTGCAGAAGATTAAGTGTTCCGGCGTTCGCAAAACTTAATGCTTCGTGCCAGTGTTTATGGGCCCCTCCGCTCGGGTAGCTTTGCAAAGTGCTAGTATAGAAAGTGTTATGACCATTAAGAAAGCTATGAAATATGGGCTCAGTAAGAATCGATTTAAACTCGTTGCATTTGTGTCAGTAACCTCATAATCTCATACTTATGTAATAATTATTAATTCTAGGTTATAGTTAAAAAGTGGATTTAATATTCTCGGATTTCTAATTTTGGTTATTTGATTATTCCTTGTTCGTTGAGTACACTTGTATTGTGCTACCAACCTATCTTTTATGGTGTCCAATGGTTACAAATATGCCATGATTTCGAGAACTGAAGTTTCATTGCGTTATTAGTTATGACATTGTTTTTCCTGACACATTTGACCACTATTCATGTGAAGTTAATTATATGTAACGATATACATTTAAGGATAATGAAGCATGAGTTGACACGAAGAAATGAACGCCAACTCAGCGAATGATTTGCTATTCAGCTCTCCATCACAATGCTTATCCAGAGTACACACCAATTTCATGTCCGCCTTCAAAGTGTTTGAACGTAACATGCAGTATTTGCGTGCTCACAGATATATGGTGGAATGTTTATTGTAGTTGAAAATGAAAGTTGTATTTTTGTAATAATAATTTTAATGAGTAAGTTTGAATCGTATTTTTCTGGTTAACATCGAGTGTACAATAAAAATATAAAAACCTCTCTTAAAATTTACCTATCGTTTTTTGGACGCTTTTTTTCTCCAATGGCTGGTGTTGGCTGGTCAAAGTTTGAACTTTGGTATGGTTTAGACTGTTTGTCTACGGATTCAATAAGTCACCGTATTGGGATTCACACTTAGAAATCCATGTGATGTAAGGTCATTATGTATCATCGTACTAGGTGACATATGCGTCCACCGTAACACTTCTTATTCATCACAAATGCCTTCGGTGCTTTGTCGTTAAATCTTGACATTAAGGCGTAACATTAAGTCAAAAAGTAAATCCTCTGCCAGAATGAACAAAAATTCAAATATATGTCAATTATACTCCTTTTATTGAATATAAGCTGAAAAGTGAGCAAAATTTGCAGTAAACTACTAAGTGCTGTTATCATATACTACGAGGAGCATTCTTAAAGTAAGTACCGTTTGCTTATATTTAAATATTGGCGCTTTAGAACACAGTTTTGCTCCTGCAGCGCCATCTACTGATTCATTGAGAAGCTATAGCAGCATTAGTTTTATTTCAGAAGTCGTTTGCTTGTCCGTGTATGCAAACAACAATATACGCGACAATCGTTGATCCCGCCAGCTGTGAAATGCGTTCTGTCATACGATTCCTGTATGCAAAAGGATTGTCGGCTGCTGAAATTCATCGGGAATTATGTCTAGTTTATAAACCTACAGTTATGAGTGAAGGAAAGGTTAGACAATGGTGCTGTTATTTTAAAAATGTGCGAACAAATGTCCATGACGAAGAGCGAAGTGGTAGGCCCTTTATTCTGACCGATGAAATTGTTTCGCAAGTGGAAAAAAAACTGCGATGTTATCGTCGATTGACCATTAATGGCCTGGCTGAACAATTTCCTCAACATGGACGCACTACTGTCTACAATATTGTTACGGAAAACCTCGGATACCACACATTGCGTGCAAGGTGGGTACCAAAAATGCTCACCGACCACCACAAAGAGCAAAGAATGTCCAGTGGACGAGAGTTTTTGGGTCGTTGGGAACTCTTTAAACCACCTACCGTACAGTCCTGACCTTACACCCAGCGACTACTTCCTCTTCTTGCACTTGAAACAGTGGTTCGGTGGACAACGTTTCAAAACCGAAGAGTAACTCAAGAATGGCGTTGTCGATTGGTTCAACCCTCAGGCGGCGAGTTTCTATGCAGAGGGGTTAAAGAAGCTGGTGCAGCGGTACGAAAAATGCTTAGAAGTGAACGGCGATTATGTAGATAAGTGAAGGAGGTTTGTAGCTAACTAAAAGTGCCAATGAAATGTGTTTCATATGAGTATATTTTTTCCTGTGACCAAACGGGCCTTACTTTATGAACACGCCTCGTATTAAGACCGGGCCGGTATAGCTGAGTTAATTAAATTAAAGATTCAACTTCTAACTTATAATTTATTTCAATTGTAATGCGTCACTTTACAGTCTAGTTTCGAAGTATTAAAAAGAGGCTGATTACTACTAGCCCTAAGTTTTTATTTAATGCATTAATTTTAGCAAAGTGACAGATACTGAAACATTTTTATTAAATGTTTCTCAAGAGCTCCAGACATAGGTATGTATTTTCTTTTTTAAATTCATTGTAGTCATATGCTTAAAAAAATGAGATAAATATTCGATGTGAATTTAATTATATAATTTTATATATTTGTGTTAATAAATTCGAAATTAAAACTTTTATATATTTGAACTTTTTAGCGTAAGGAGCCAAGCATAAAATGAGGAATGATGAAATGCAAGGTAGAATATTATATGAATATGATAAAACCAAATGACTACAAGAAAAATGACTACAAAGAGCGCGATAATGTCGGAATAAGGTACCTGTCGTATACAAAAAATGTAAATGTAGCCTATGATCCAGGTCTTTAAATTACTTTTGAAGTAATTACAGAGTAATCAGAATTATCTCATCCGAAAAAGTTTAGCTTTGATATTTATCCTTTGGATAGAACAAACGTTTGGACTGAATAAAAAGATGACTTGTTTAAGGTAGTGGTAAGTTTCAAACTTCTCTTTGAGAGTAAACCAATACTATAAGCTTCGTATGATTTTTTATGCATTGCCAGCTCTGCATATATTCAAATTCGTCCATATTTAAAAAAAATCCAAAACATTTGAAATTAAATGCTTGCATTTAAAGAAAGTAGTAAATAATGGTCGAAAACGAGAAAATAAATGTGAAATCACATTTGCGTTGAACATTTATGACCAAATTTTAATTGCACTCTTCATAAACCCAAGACTACGACATGTTAACTTGCCATCATATCCGACGTGCGATTCGTGGACAATCTGGCTGAGAATAAATGCCCTAGTGTTGGATTTCGACAGCTTCAGCAACCGCAGTGGTATCACCCGGTATCAAAAGCACTTTGCCTCCCTTTAATCCTCTTGCGAACGTATGCACACGTAGCATGACCGGAAATTCAACGCGCACCAATTTGGGCGGGCAGCGCAGCAAAACCATACGCGGGAGGGCGGGGGAGTTGTAGGCATTGATATGTGAATACTCGGGATGCTATAAAACGTACTGCGGTGCTGAGGGCGGTTATGATTGATGAAACAGTCGTAATTAATACAACAACCCAGCATGACCCTTAACACATTCCTCGGATAGCGGGGGGCTCGGAGGAATTCTATTTCCCCCCTCCCCCAGAGGACCTGTCCGGTTGAACGTGGAATTTTGGGGGGCGAAATTATTTTTTTTTATCTCTACTGCGGACATCCCGTGCAGCGGAAAGAGGGTATGATAGCAAGATATGTTTCCGCATAGTTCTCTGCCGACCTGGTCTCCCAAGGGGTTAGATATTAATATGCGGAATTAGGGATTAGTCTGGGTACCCCCATGCCCGCCCCGTTGGTCCCACTCCTCCCCACGCTCCAGCAGTCGTAGTCGTGGTAGTGGTGGTAGGGTGGGAAGGTCGGGGATAAGAAGCGTTTCCCGTGGGGGAGGAGCAGAGGCGGGTGTAGCGAGCAGGCCTGCCGGTGAGTGGCGGGCGAGAGGTGAAGAGTGATGAGCTGGGAGGCGGCGATGGGAGGGGCTGGGTCTCTTCGAGTGACGAGAAGGGGAAGGGATGGGATTTGAGAGGGCGGATCGGGAGAACACTCACCGTCGCTTATGCTTAGGATTCAGTTATCTCTCCCGCCACCGTTTCTATCCTTTGTGATTCCCTTCAGGTCATGAAATCTTCCTCGGAATTGGATACCTATCCAGTGTCGCGGGTTTTCTCGACAGATAACTTCGGGGTTTAGATGGTTGAACACCGCCTCAGTTCTGCTGTAACCTTCAGTTTTTCTATGATGTTTTTCCACCCACATTGCTGATGTTACAGCAGAGCTAAATAACAGCGTGTGTACTCTCTGAGAATCTACTGCTTATCCTTTTGGCTTCATTTACCGCCTCTCATCGTAATTAGATTAATACATCGTATATTTCCCACCCTAAGGCTTTTCATTCATCATACATCACACTCGGTATGTGTGGTGATAATATTTGTTTGCCATCGTTTTTTCTGATGATAAAAAAATCCCTCATTTTTCCCGTTGAAATTTACCCAAGTTGAGATATAACGGTATTTTTATGCAAAGGATTAGTTTAATGATTTATCAGAGTCGCCATTACTCATTTAAAAGGAAATAATTCATACTGAATATGATTTTATTTTGTGAGAGTTGGAACTGCTACTTCATGTGGATATCACTAGTTCGGGATATGGAAGAATATTTCTTCTCCGGAGCCGTCCGAGATTTTCCGTAAAATTCTTGTATCCTTAAAAAATAATTTTTGCTACTCGGGGTTATTCACGAAAACTGAAATCGGAGTCCCTCATGCTTGCAGTCAAATTCCGGACACACTACTATAGGTTACAACTGCCTTGTAGAATAAAAATGTATTTTTATAGATAGTTACAATTTCTCTAATAATGGAGATGATGCCCAATTGAAATTTTAAAACAAATTACCGCAGTCAGTATAGTTCTCATGATGTGGACTGATGATTTTAGATCTATGGCGATATATAATAGGATTCGTATCTGGAAATTTGACGTGCTGAATGTTTTACAACTTAATGGGAGGGAAAGAAGTGAACTTTAAGAATTGAAGTTTAAGAATACCATATATCTAGCAGTCGGAAATCGAGGAATTGAGTGTTGAAGAGTGAGGTAGAAAGTAGGAGGAGATTCTGTATGAATGTGAGATTATGGAGCCTAAGGTCATCAGGGCCACTGTTCTGAAGCACATCTTCGAGAGGGCTTGGATTTTGGAGAAGAGTCGTTTCGAGTGGGCTTGAGGGCCAAGGAGAATGCCCAGAGGAATACCGCGTGCAGAACCATTTCGAGAGAAAGTTTACTTTTGGGAGGGAATGTCGAGGAGGAAGGCAGAAAGGAGGAGGTGGTCCCGAGAGGTGGGCGGGGTCAAACTGGGTGGGGAGAGAAGGGTTGATGGGGGAGAATAATGGGCCGGTGATCGCAAAACTCATTGATCTAACTTCTCCCCTCGGCTCGAGATTCCTGTGCTCGAAGGCCAACCGTGACTCTTTGGTCGAGTCACCCTCGTCAGAATATGCTGGCCATGCCCCAAACCCCCGCTCCCAGATGACATGTGAAAGCTGTGGGGAACTCCCTCACGTGCCTCTCCAAGGCCGTCCGATGCTCGAAACCTGCGGTACCCCATTCAAACCTTGAGCACGCTCACGTCGTAGGACACCTCTCGGCTCAATTTGACGACAAACTCTCACACTCCCTTGCCTGCTCAGTATTCCCTTACCACTTCGTGCCTAGTCTTCGTTTTTTTCTAATGCCTTCTTCATCATGATTTTTTTTGCAATTTTTAGGTTAGGGATTAAGCGAGTGCTGTCTAAATGGGCTAGAGAACAAAATGAGAACAGTTAGTAGTATTACACCTTGAATCTGATAAAAAATTGTTATATTGGAATTTCGTCAAGATGTCTCTTCAAAAATGTCTATAAGGAAATTTTTGAATGAAATGAACTTGGTTTTGCATACCTAAGGAGTGATTTGAAGGAAATACCTTTATTTATGATCATGAAGTTTTGCGATTATATTGCGAATATTGATAAGTTAAGTTAATATTTAATAGGATTGTTTGAATTATACTTCATAATTTAAAAAGTGGTAAATTTTAGACATATGCTATCTGTTATAATCTTCTATAAAAATCATTTTAAGTTCATAATTCATTTTGAATAATTTGTATATTTTTCAATGATTTGATCTCTCATTAGGTTCATAATATTTCGCTTAGTTTAAAATTATATTAAAGTGGACATATAAAAAAATTACCTTTGAGTCTGTAAAATAGACATCACTAGGTGCAAACTAATTAAATAAATATAGTTAGATCTTCCTTAAGTTATATGAACATAAATACTTTATGTATTTTGTTAAATACTAAAAAAAAATATTATGTACTTATTAAGATATTCAGGGGCAGCACATACATTGCTAATATGCATTGTAATATAAATGTACAAGTGCGCTCGTCAAGTTGGGTAGAGATGGTTGAAATCTTTTTACTTCTTCACATATGATACTACTTTTACCAAATTGCTTTTTATGTCCAAATTTAAAAAACTGCCGACTGACGCAAATTACGGTAATGAAGAGAAATTACGTCAGCAGCTAATTTCAATAAATTTACGTTTTCATATAAGTTGTCACTATATTAAGGATATTCACTTCAGAACTTATTATCATTCGGAACAATTATTACGATTTTCATTTACAGAAACTGATCGATTTCAAAACTATTAAGCCATTCGTAGTATTGTTAACTACATTAATGTTACTCAAGAGTATTTTAAGGTTCTGCAGTTGAAAATTTGATGGTATTCTCATTGATTTAAGCTATTTTTCAGTCTTTTCTCTTTGAGCTGGAGTTGACATTTGTTGTTCAAACTTTCTTAAAGAACTTTCCATAAGTGTGGATTTTGAAGTGTTTTTCTTTAGTCTATAAATAAATTGGCAATAATGCGGAGTAGAGTAGTTGGTTTTCGACATCAACTGAAATATTGTTCAACAATGTTATAATTTTTATATCAATACTGTTGAGAAAAAAATCTTAAATCATTTTCGGTACTAGTAGGACTTTTTTGCAAGGACATTTAAGTCGCTTTTTCAACAGCTTCACGAACAGTGCCAAACCGGATTATGTTATTTTCAGTTAAGAGATTGGAAATCCAAAGACTATTATCACCGTCAGTAACATCGATGGATGCTATTAATCCTTACCATTGATCTTAAGAAAATTTACTATCATTCACGTTAAAGGTCCATGCTTTTGCTAAAGTTCCTCTGAATTTATATATAATTAGTCTCGGACGATTTTCATTTTTATTGTTTTGCGTACGTGTGATATACAGGGTTCGTCCGGAAAATAAGTGTACTGAGCTCAGGAAAAAAAGTTTATTACACTTTTACATATCTTAAGCTAATATTCCTCAAAATAGGACCCTTGTGAGTCGATACACTTGTTCCAGTGGCGTTCCCATTCCTGGAACGCTCCCGCGAAGGCATCATCGGGAACCTCTCGAAGACACGTCGTCACGGCCTCTTTGACCGCGTCCAAAGTCCCGTATCGCGTTCCTTTCAAACTCCTCTTTATCTTCGGGAACAGAAAGACGTCCGGTGGTGCCAAGTCCGGGCTGTAGGGCAGGTGCGGCAGCGTTGCCACGCCGTGCTTGGCCAAGAAGTCCGACACGACAAGCGCGGTGTGAGACGGCGCATTGGCGTGATGCAGCCGCCAGATGTTTTTGATCGCTGGCCGGACGCGGGTGAATCGTTTTCGAAGCCTGTCGAGCACTTGGACGTAAAATGCAGCATTTACAGTTTGTCGTTCAGGTATAAATTCACAGTGAACGACTCCCCTTTTGTCAAAAAAGACAATGAGCTTATTACACATATTTGATTTGTATGTGAGTATATTTTCAATAGAGGGATTTTATGCTTATTTTCACAATGTGAAGGATGAGAAAAATCTTCATTCCGTCGATTTCATTTACGTTACAGTCGTTTTAAGTGGTTGAAAATGTTATGAAAACCGGTTGAGAGCGGCGTGGAGGAACTCCATGGTAGCTTATTTCGCGTAATTATTCCTGTCCATTTTGGCTACACCATAATCCAGGTTTCACTTGGTAGTTGAGGAAGTGGACTTGTTTACCTGATATGAATTAGAAAATATGCTGAATTTAAAAATGGTTTATTATAATGCGGACTGTTTAAATATTCAGAGCAATGCTACGCTTGGCTAAGAGAACGGCTTGGTTCCTTAGAGAATCACGGCATTGCGTATAGCGGATACCGGGTCCTTCAATATCCTATCTCTCCTTTGTGGACTATATTAATAGTTATCAGTTCGAATCCAAAAACTTCCGTCTACCTGAAGGTGAGGAAGGTCTTGTTCGTTCGGTGTTCTTTTCTCTTCGAGAGCAGGTTGTTTTCGAACTGTGGCCTTTGGATTCAATAAAATATGAATAAAAAAATGTAAAATGGTTTGATTTATAAATACGTCAAAATATGAATCATTTATTTCATCAATTGAAAATCCTTTTGAAGGCAATTATGGTAGTTATTCACAGGAGACCTATTAGAAACCTTGTTGGAATTAAAGAACAGTTAAACTATACTCATGAAGGAATTAGTCATCTATTACAAAGTCATAGGAAAATCAACATATATCATCCTCAGAATTCCTGAGGCAACATAAATATTATGCGTTTTCGTTTGAATTGTAATTGAATGTGTGAAATGATTTTCATTAATGAAATGAAGATGTTGTTTTTGAATCATTAAACTAACATTATCTATAACCACGAAACCAATGTACAATTTAACATTCGCCATGTTGTAATTATGATTGCAGAATAAATGTTAAAGGTAAAGAGGAAAGAACTTGAACTACGATTCTTTCTTCATTAAAATGACTGGAATAATAGTATTAAAACGTACGGTAAGAATCCTTATTGACCCCCCGTCTTCCATAAAGAAGCGAAATGCAAGGGCACACACTCCCGCTCTGCCTCAAAACCCTTTGATTTAATGACAACCCCGTAGCTGCACTTCCAGCAGCATGTTTTTTCCTCACCCTACGAGTCCATTGGGCCCAAAGTCCTCCCTTAAATTAGAATCAACAAACTTACATGAAAAAAATTAAGCATCAGGAAATTTTCAGCATTTAGAACGGGAACATAAGACGTGATTTCTTTCCGTATCAAATAGCATAGGAAACGGTCCTTTCAAGCGTTGCAAACCTTGATTTTGACGCCGTTTGGTCCTCTCTTTTAAGATGATTGGTTGAAACCGTAGATGCTCTTTTTTTGCGTCAAAAGTACCAATTACTTCTAGTATAAGAATTCGTGAAAATATTTTTGAAGCAATTGTGTAGGTAGTTTTTCGTTTTAAGTAAGTATATATATTTTCGTCTAAAATAAATATCGAAAAACCGCTCTGCATATTTACAACGAGTAGATAAATAAACACAGAAGTAGCCTTATCTTCGTAGATGGGGTATAATAGACCAATGTTTTCGTTAAAAAATTCGTTTATACAGTGAAATGAATCTCTCCAACGTACCTCTGAGTCATGAATAATGGTAAATGTCATTTCAATCTTTATCGTTATTTTTAATATCTAGGTTGGCTGGTTAACTAATGCGATAGTGCTAAGGTTTTCCGTTATCAATTTGTATTCTTGGCCCTTGTTATATCTATTATCAGTGTTATTTAACTATGCTTACGATTTTTAAAACAGGATTAAATTATGTGCACTATAAATGTTGCATAGCTGTTTTCCTCTTGTCATGAAACATTTTCTTTTACGAGGAGTATTGTTTATTTTCTGAACTGTCGTGCTCGGAAGTTGTAATTATTTTTTCCACCTGTCTGATAAATATTTCGATTATTTTTCCTTCCTCTCCCAAATTGTATTTTCTTTTGTTCCAGTGTACGTTGCCCAGGGGACAATAAAGGGTATTCCTTTGGGACATATTTTTTACCAGACCCATCTAGCCAACCGCCTAAAAAATCCCCAACATAAACATATCATCCCTAATCAGTCTCTTTCTCTCTTTTAGTCTTAAATATCGTTCAGCAATTTTGAAAGCTTAATTCTGTATTGTTTAAATGGTGGTTGTTTTCCATGGTTCATGATGTTTGTTATGCTACATCCCGGTGCGAGGAAGTGGGTGAGCTTTCTTATGTAATCACTTCTTCGGGGCATAGGTAGCTTAGTAAGTAGACGGCCGGGCTGCTGCCTGAAAGACCTCGTTTTCAAGACTGGGTGATGTCTCTTTAGACACCACCTGTGTGATTTTCTGGGAACCAGAACTTTCTAGTAAGGTTCACGGGGAACTGGGAAAGTAACTGCCCCACTTTTCACCATGAATATGTGAATTTCGCACGTCGTAGGGCTTACTGCAAGGTGAGTTATGTCCTCGCTTATGAAACCAACCTTCTGTTTGATAACCGTTTATTCAATTTTGTATCTCATAACAAAGTAATTTCCCCCGCGGTTCCTGAGGGCTTCACGTCGCTCAGTTCTCAGTGCCCTCAACGAAAGAGTAAATTACCTGAACGTAGTTAAATTAGTCTATTCAGATTAGATGTTCGAACTTCACCAGTGTGGGTGCTTGGTAGTAGTAGATGTAGAAGATACATCTTTCGTTATGCGTACAAATTTAAAAAATAAAAGGGCATTAAATAAGTAGAAATAATAAGGCACCGCGTAGGCTATCCACCACTAGTAGAGGCGACCTACAGCTAAAGTCACTTGCGCCATTAGGAATGGATGGGAAAGGAAGGGTGGAGAGAAACCCGTCTTCAGTATTACCCTACTCTTAACAAAAAGGGCCAAAGGGTCCGCACCTTAACGTCCCATCCGACGGACGGTGTCCTCACTCAAAGTGCTCTCCTAAAAGCACCTCATGTTGGGATCGGGATACCACTGAAAAGTATTTGTCACCGTCGGGATACGAACCCGGGCCCTCTACGTTAGCCACCGCACCATCCCGATCCCATCCACCACTAGTGTTTCTGCATTACTACCGTAAGTTAAAGTTTGTTAGTTGATCATATATGGAGGCGGAACAAATTTTAATGACATCAGGCTAGAAGACATTTTTAAATTAAGTTATTACACGTAATATTTACTGTTTAAGTGAAAATCCACCTGTATCAAAATGATTTCTGATATAAACTTCTACACACCATAACTGAAACCGGGCTTTTGCATCAATGTTTAGAAATCCTATTTATGATTTTTGGTTTCCATACAAGTTTATTGGATTCAATTGGTGCATGTAAAAGGAATAACTTTGCAAATTCGACAAATTCCTTATTAATTTCGAACTTCTAGTTTCGCTTGTTATTTTATCTTCAGCTACTCTCGATTTAAAAGGTGTACCTCAAGGTAGGGCGAAGATAAATGCCGTCGTATCGGCGTTTGCATTATTTCCAATGAGCGGGAAAACTGATTGCCACCTAGCTTCACCGGGAGGGGCCATCCTCAGAATTGATATAGACGATTTTGGATTTTTTCACAAGTAATCACCTTAATAAATCTATAAAATTGTTGCGTCCTCCTTACGAAATTTTAAGCAATGGGAGACGCGATCTTCTATGTAGTTATCAGTTACCATTTCTAATAAATGGAAACGATCAAATTATGCTTTGACAGTAGTGTTTACTGGGTTCGTCCGGAAGATAAGTGTACTGAGCTCAGGAAAAAAAATGCATTACACTTTTACATATCTTAAGCTAATATTCCTCAAAATAGGACCCTTGTGAGTCGATACACTTGTTCCAGCGGCGTTCCCATTCATGGAACGCTCCCGCGAAGGCATCATCGGGAACCTCTCAAAGACACGTCGTCACGGCCTCTTTGACGGCGTCCAAAGTCCCGTATCGCGTTCCTTTCAAACTCCTCTTTATCTTCGGGAACAGAAAGAAGTCCGGTGGTGCCAAGTCCGGGCTGTAGGGCGGGTGCGGCAGCGTTGCCACGCCGTGCTTGGCCAAGAAGTCCGACACGACAAGCGCGGTGTGAGACGGCGCATTGCCGTGATGCAGCCGCCAGATGTTTTTGATCGTTGGCCGGACGCGGGCGACTCATTTTCGAAGCCTGTCGAGCACTTGGACGTAAAATGCAGCATTTACAGTTTGTCTTTCAGGTACAAATTCGTAGTGGACGACTCCCCTTTTGTCAAAAAAGACAATGAGCATCGCCTTTATCCGAGATTTGCTCATGCGAGCTTCCTTTTGAAGGGGTGATGATGGGGTGTGCCACTCCGCACTTTGTCTCTTCGACTCCGGGTCGTACTCAAAGACCCACATCTTGTCACCCGAAACAACGTTCTCTAATAAATGTGGACCATTTTTGCAGTGATCCGCAAGTTGTGTCGCGATTTCCAAACGATTGAGTCTTTGATCATCACTGAGCACTTTCGGCACCAACTTTGCACAAATTTTTCGCATCTGTAATTGGTCCCTAATAATCTCGTGCACTATTTTTTGCACATTACACTGCTCTGCTATCATCCGAACACTAAGACGACGATCAGAGTTCATTACATCGCGAACTCTTCGTCTTTTTCGCACATTTTCGTCGGTGATAGTCGTTGATGGGCGTCCAGGCCGTGGTTCGTCGTCGACCTCTTCTCTGCCCTCCACGAACATCTTGTGCCACCGAAAGATCATGTTTCTGGACATGGCTGACTCCTCGTAAGCCTGGTTAATCATACCGACAGTTTCGGTAGACGATTTCTCAAGCTTTACCGCAAATTTGATGGAATAACGCTGCTCCAAAAACTTCGGCATCGCGTTCCATGACGTGGGTCGAGCGTGGAGGTTCGCGTTAACAGAGCTCCTCACTACACCACAGCTCAGAGCCGACTGCCTTTTTCAGCGTCGCTTGCCAACATACCTTCCTCCAATCGTAGCCCGTCAGAGCGGTGCTGGGCGCGCCTGGAGCGGCGGGAAAAAATCAGTACACTTATTTTCCGGACAAACCCTGTATGTCAAGAATATCTACTGATCATTTAAATTGCATTTCATATTGAAAAGAGTTCAGCACCATGAATAACTTGAAACACTTTTCGCATTTTCATATGTTTAAACTTAAATAAATCTAACGACTAAATGCTAAATAAAGTTATAGTTTTTGCGAGATCATGTTCATGTTCATCATGTTCCTAATGTGTTATTTGGTAATCGGAAATGAATTTTACAAATTTTCTTAATAAAGAGGGATTGAAATAATAGAAAAAATATACTAGAGATTCCTCATGAAAGCCTCACCATCAATCATATTGATATTGAGCATAAATGTTAGTAATATTTTGACGAAATTGGAGAATGGCTTTTATTTACTCCAGCGAGTATTAGAAAATGGTACAAACCATTAATATTTGATAATCTACCGGTTAAGGTAGGGTTTGGATGGACAGGACTACCGAATGAACATTTTTTTACTCCTAGCAAAACACAATCAAGCAACATACTCTGCATCAAGTTCCTCTTCATCTCTGTGTACGTCCTTCATCCCTTCATTCCGACAAACTTTCCGATCCTATTCCTTCCCCTTCCTCCATTGCGCCACATTCTCCCCTCTATTACCATCTTCAACATCCCACTACCATTCAATACGCCCTTCATCCATTTTTCCTGCCTCCATAGAATATCTCCTAACAAACTCCTCTCCTCGCCCACCACACCTAGTACTTCCTCATTTCTTTTCTTTTCGGTCCATTTCACCTTCTCCATTCTTCTACATACCGACATTTCAAAAGCCTCCAATCTTTGTCTATCCTCCTGCTTCAGCGACCACGTTTCCGCGCCGTACGTAGCTACGCTCCATATCAAAGTTTTTGAGTCCTTTCTTAACCTCCCTACTAAACGTCCCCGTCATCAACTCCCTCCTCCTTTAGAAAGCCTCCTAACCTGGCGCAATTCTTCTCCTTACGTCCTTACTACTTTGAACGTATTGGTCCAAAACACTTCCGAGATACGTAAACTGTTCTAATTTCTCTTATTCTTTCCCCTCCTATTTTAATGTTTCAATCAATCGATCCGTTTATGTTTCGATCAATATGTCCTATATCCTTTATCCTTTCTTTTTATGATTTTTCCAAACCTACCTACCCAGCACTTCCTCATTTGCTTCTTCTTCCTTCTCCATTCTTCTCCACGCCAACATTTCATGAGCACCCAATCTACAGCTATCATTTTGTTTCAGCGACATAGCTACGCTCCATATCAAAGTTTTGACGAGCCTTTTCTTAACATCCTTACCCTACGTCCCTATCATCAATTTCTTCCTCCTTCTGAAAGCCTCTTTTTTGTGTAGTGCAATTCTTTTCCTTGTGTCCCTACTATTTTGACCATTTTGGTCAAAAACTCTTCCGAGATACGTAAACTGTTCCACCTGCTCTAGTTTTTTCCCTTTCATGAAAGCCAAATTTGAAAATATTCGATTTATTTTTCTGCAACTTTATAGAAAATTGTATATGTAGTGATTAATGAACGATGAATAATTGACCTTATTGAATATTTAGCTTTTTAGTTTGAAGTGAGCCGATATGGAAATAAACTTCTTCTTATGGGTGTCAATATGCGCCAGGATATTTGTGTTCTTCAGTAATTTTCTTTTTTTAGCTTGTGATTAAAGTCAATCGTGTCTTTTTTTCTAATCATTGGCTTGGTATTTGGACGAAGTGTTCGAAGCCTGTCAAATGGATATTGTTGCGTTGTTCGTTGAGATAATCTGTGTGGAACTAATCAGTTCTTTGAATGTTAGCACATTTTGTAGACGAGGATGGTGTGCGTATTCTTTAATGTAACATTCGATTATGTTTCAAATGTCTATTCTAGCACAATATGTTTTCAAATACTCTTTTGTTTCATTGGATAACTCTGTCCTTATATTTATGGATTATTCAACATTTTGCATTATTAATTCGTTTGTCACCGTCGAAAGTGGTAAATACAGGTACACGGTACACTTTTATACTGTCGTTTCTAAGCCAGCTTATTGCACCTGATACATTACTTATCCGAGCCATGATGTTGAGCGAAGACATGTGTTACCTGTATTTTTGCATTGCTTCTTATTTTCAGACTGGAGCATGAGTTAAAATTCCAAGTTTTACTTCTTAAGTGAGTATGAAGTATATTCGAATTCGTCGACCTAAAGTTTATCCATTGCATTTCATTGCTTTCATTTGCACATGTTATTTTAAATCCAAAAATTTATCGCTAGTGTTTTGGAGAGGGAATGCCTAGACTTAAATTCGATTTTATATTTAACAAAACGCATAAAATTTATAAATTCCAATTAAAAATCCTATGTATATTAATTTTAAGGATGCAATGATATTGATCAGCAGTTACGCATGTATAAAGTGTCAGATAAATTGAATTTGGGCATCTTCATAGGTTTTGTTGAATTTAATTTCTTCAATATTTCAATAAATTCACACTTATTAAATTATCATTCATACTACTATAACATTATGTTCGGTCAAACCTTCATGATTTTGGCATTACATTTAATTTTCTTCTTATCTGATATCATATTTTTGAAATATTTTATGTTCATCCCATGGCGTTTGTTTTGATGCTATACTCTGTTTCTGTATCAACTTGTATCATATTCAGCTCATTATTTACCAATAGTTGTTTTCGGCGATAAACGGTAAATTTCAACATTTAAGTATTTATTTCAACGTCATGAATGACCGCATAGGCTTATATTTTTCAATTTTTTATTAGGTCGGTAGGAAATTATATCGAAAGGAATACTCACCGTCGAGTATCTCCAAAAAGTATCCGTTGTCATAAAATCTCCGTCAAGCTAATTTAATTTTAAAATGCCTCGCTTTGAAATATTTTACTCGTTTAGGAGGTAGAAGTTTGAATGTACCATGAGTTTTATCTTTTCTTTAATTTTCCTGAAGTTTGTAATTTTCAGCAACGATTTCGCTGCACGGTGCTATTTATATATTAAATGGATGGCAGGGGAAAGCATAAAAGATCGTCTAAATCAAATCTCGGGGCACTCATTTGGGTCTTTGTCCTATTTATTTCAAAGTAATACCATCCAAAACCTCATAAGTGGTATTTATGGCTTCAGACGGCAGTGTAAAATGTATTCTCCGGCATCGACGCTCCCTGGCTGGAGCTCAATACTTTTGGAATAATGAAGAGCAGTGCTACACTCTATTTAACCATTTTGCGAGTAATCCGCTAATTTATGGGACACACATGTTTTCTTAGTTTATGATCTCACTATTTAGCTGCAAAACCCGAGTATTAATTCTTTCGTGTCACTTTCAAAACTTTCGTAAAAGGGTGCGCTGCTAGCACGGATGCCACCCTCTCGCGACTAAAAGCGTTTCGAAGTAGCATCGCATATAAAAAGCTTTGTAGAGTGAAACGAGAGGATTTTACCGGTTCATTTAAACGAGATATGATTAAAATAATTCATTCATAATTTCATTAGAGGTAGGATCTTGTAAAATTTTGAGATATCCGATCATTTTCGCGTGGCCGCTTTGCTCTAACACCGATTTCCTCGTTTATATTAACGCACGGTGTAAGTACAACCAGGTTTTTCTCTAACATTTTGGTTATTTTTGATAATTCCATACCTTTCACGAGATATTGCACTACATTAAATTAGATGCTATCGAATATTATGTGATTATTACATTAGCATGGCGAACATTATAGTTAATCACAATAGGTGATGAGGTCAAAGTTGTCTTCGTGTAGCCTTTGATGTAATTGATGAAAGCATTAACTTTTGTTCCTGATTTTCCAAATGATACTGATTAATGCTCAAGGAGACATGAAAGGCGCCACGCCATTAAAATGAAAGTATTAAGTGGTTCTAGTTTAAACTGACACTTACATAAGTAATCAGTAGGAAATAATGTAGAATTAAATCTTTGCGTCAGTTACAAATGATAACCCGATAAATTACAATGTGACGGTTAAGATTATATTTAAATGATTAAGGTTATAGAGAATGTTAAATATTTTAAGTATTCGAGTAGTGTTTTGGAGAATATGGATCAATTTATGTAATATAAGGGAATTTTGTCCAAAAAAGAATTATCTACGAAGATAAGTAATTTTTATGGCAGGTGTAATAAACGAAGAAGAAAAAAGGCGACAAGTACATAGATGATTGGAAATGAAAGGTCGCATCGTCAGGTTCCAAAAGCTTTCTTTGAAGAAAGAAATTGAAAGTAGTTGAAAGTCCTTTTGGGTATGAGGATGAAATAAAATGACAAAAAATAATTTGAGTAGTGGGGAACAACGAAGCAGTAGGAAAAAGGGTTGGGGAAAAGATGGAATTGTTTCGTGATGTTCGTAGAAAGAAGGAAAAGTAGACAAAGGGTTATTTAATGTGATGTTGAAGATTTTAATAGATGGTTGTGATATACATTTTGTACGGCATAAAATGGGGTAGGGAACTAAAAATACCGAACATGGAAATATGCCGGCCAAACGAGTATTTAGGCAGGGGGATTCTTAGAAATTCAGTATGATTCTTCTCGTACTTCATAATTTTTCAGCGTCCGTAATACGACTTATTTTATTCTGAATCCCACTTATGATAATTATGATAAATCTTTGATGCTTTGTTCCGATAAATATTATTTAGCGACAGCGTTTATCAGTCTCTGATGGGACTAATTCATGCTATTCCAGGAGGCCAAAGGAATAGAGATATTTTGCATCCGAATTTATCTTGCGATGACGGTATAAAATTGAGTTATTTGTGTTAAAAGCAGTAATTTTTATTTCTCCTAATTAAATGTTCTTTTTTGTGCCAGGAAGAAAATCCATCGAAGTAAATTATAGTCTTGAGCGCAGCTTTTGTTCGAACATGTGGACAGTGTCCTTTGTTTGACGGGACTTGTTAAGCAGGAGACAAAAGCTTTGTTACACGGGCCAAATGAATTTTGTTAAAGCTGCTTGGATGGGAATTTTCATGAAAGAGATTAGACCAGGAATGTCACTGAACGATCTCACTCCTCGAACAAAGAAGACATGTATGCGAAATGAAATTAGATTTGGGGTGGGTTCGGCGGTAAGATTATCAAAACTTGTTCCTTTAACGAAAACGTTTGAATGGACGTCGAGGGCGGGGGCTCGAATATTTTTACAATTAATTTCAATATATAGCACGATTAAGCGCTTTATCAAATCGCGGGATATTCCCATGAATTATCACCTGTTATCACATTCATTATCTCTCCTCACCGTTTTCTGAATCCGTGCGCGCACTAAATCAAGGGCGTGAGAAGGTGATTAATTTTTTTTTCTCGGTGAGCGGACCTTTTTAATTTATCTCTGCGGCGGCGTCGTCGACGGCGGGTCCCCAGATTCCCTTTACTTCACCCAAAAATGTCAGCGGCAGCGGAAAAAATCTCAATAAGCGCGTTAGCGTGGTCGTAAAAGTTTAATTCTGCTTATTATTATTCATAAGCTGTTGCATTTTATGCGTAGCGTGAGGTGTGATTTAAGGGGAAGTGCGTAAATCATACTTGGTGAATAGTTTATAAATTAATAAATAATGTAAAAAATCTAGCGATTTAGGCATGTGGAGACGAGGAATTCCGACTTTTACTTGCACTGGTGAAATCTGCAGAACAAAATGGCTCAAGAGTTCATGAACTAAATGCATTTTTGATTTTCTCTAATTTTTTTGGTCACTCGTAACTGTAGCTACTCTGCCATGCACCACTTTGCGAACTGCAATGTGACCGTTGTTAATCGTTATTACATTTTCAAGCCCTCATTTATATCCGTAAACCTCAATTGTCTACTGTTAGCCGTAACAGGTTTGTATTAAAATTTGAGTACCTTTTTGGTCAGGTAATGTGTGTTATGAGCAACGCTCTGCAGGTTTTTGGCCTTCTATACTCAGACGAAGGTTTTCCTTTAAGCGACGGAAATCATAGATGGAGAGACGTTTAGAAATTACTTGATAAAAGACGTCGTATTACTCATATATGACTTTAAACATTTTCCTTTATCGTATCGTCTTTAATTGCCCAATTACACCAACAGAAATTGAATGATTAGAATTATTATTATTAAATATTTAATAATCTTAGTACATTATTCATTTGGTAAATTAACAGAAAGCCTTAAATTTTGGTCACCTTAATTAAGTAAGAAGAAGTACGCAGTCACTTGGCACGGGGTTAATTAATTTTACGTTGAAAGAATAATTAAAAAATAAGTTTCCATCAACTTTTCATCAAGTTCTTCCATTAGCTCCTGGACATATATTTTGCATTCAAAACCACTGAGTATTTCTCGTACATTTCTCCAAGGTTATTTTTCACACTTGTGCATGTTGTGTCAACGCGCATTTCCATTCCTGAGATTTTGTGAAAAGGATTTAGGTATATTTGGCAGATTTTTTTCCCCCTAAATTTTGGAAAAATTAAATGAATTTAGGCGTTGATGATGAACGTTGGACATACTTCCGGTTAAAATCTGGATATATTTTCATTTAGTTGAACTTTCAGAATTTTCCAAACCATCACTTGAAATTGTTTAGTGTAGTAAAACTTTTCTTCGATGGTATGTTGAATTACGTTCGCTCAAATTATAGCAACGCATTTACTTAATCGGCACTCTCGCGCAGTTAACGGTCTCAGAATAAAACAGCCATGAGAAAACTGTAGAATGTATGGAATCCAATATCGGAAGTAGGCATTAAAAAATAAAAAGGAAATAGCTAGGTACTTTAGAATCATTGGGGTTCTTTGAAGTTAGAATCTCTCTAGAAAATGGTAATCTGGAGGAAAAGTTTACCTATTAAAAAGCGTCCTGCATCGGAAAATGTTTTGGCTTTGATGGCATTGGTATCATTTAGCAATGCTAACTTGGCAGTAACTCGGAAGAAGTTCTGTGATCACCAAGACAATGCTGACTTAACGAGCTCTGGTCATTTGGATGAGTTTTCTTAAAAGTTACTCTTTTTCGAGGCCGTTGCACCGTTGATTGCGGTGCGGGGTAACTCTCTCGATAGGAAATGCTCTAATAAACCGCTGATGCATTTCGATGCTGATCGTGTTTATTTAAGCATGTCGTTTTATTGATTCAGAAATGGCCACGCCATTTGGTCCAACTTAAGTTGCGATTTTACCAACCCACTCATATGGTTATATTGTGAGACATGCTAGCGTATCTCAATCATTCGTATCCCGTATGTTTTATCTTCTCTTGGACTTAGCTTCAATAGAAATCGAAAGGCATCGTATTCTATTGTCGAATACCTACCTCTCTGTGGGTCGTGGTATATAACCTAGGAAAGTGTTTTATCTTTTATGCACTAGAAAGAGTTGTAATGATGAAATCTCGAGTAGCTTTCAGTTGAGGATGAAGGTGAAGCGAAATGAAATATTAGGGGTACTTTTACCTTATGGTCAGAACAGAATGCTACACGTACTACTTTTAATCAAATTTGGTATCAATATGTTTCCCTCCTACCCAATATTATGAATATAGTTAGTCTTTAAAAGCTAATAATGATTCCTCCACCATCTCATAGTCGTTCAAACGTGACATTTCAAAGGACAATCATCGATTTCATATTTCATTTCAAATCGATTTCATTTTTACACATTCAAACTGCAAGCATTCAATTTCTCGTCCAACTATATATGTAAAATTTGACCGCAGTTCACTCAAATACTCACAGTTCCGTGCCGACTCATGACGAGCAGCCACATGAGTTGGCCTTGGTGGATTTTTATCCCCCATTTGTGAGAAAAATTAGTGGTTTTTTATTGTCTCCCGTTTTCTTTTTATGCATAACCTTGAGGTAATTATTCTTCAAAGAATTAATAAATTAATTAATCTTCATTGAAATAACTTGGCTATTTCGTATATACAAACACGTATACCAAAAACGAAAAGGTAAGAATTTTGTTGTATTTATCAAGACAGTGAATGAAAAATACATATTATCTTCTACTTTTTCAGTTAGTACTTCCACTAATATCTTGAATACTCTATACACAATAGTGACAGGAGTAATTATAAATAAATTCCTTAAGCCTTCGATTCTTAAGTATCTGGTTTACTTGATCAAGGTTTTGTAATATACCTAAAAGATTCAATGACAGAGGTCCTAAACACGGCAGTTCACGTAGCGTGCGTTAAGACGAAGCATAAACCACAGTAATTAACCCGACGGTTAGTTTTAATGAGTGTGTGTAGAACTTACCTCTACTTAAGCCCTAAAGGGTGTGAAATTCATACATCCAGGCTAGTGGGAGGCCGTTCCATTCTCCCTACCACCTGAACTTTCCCACGGAGTTCTCGGATCCATAAAATCTCACAGTTAGGATTTTAGGCAGCTTCAACCGGTTTTTGAAACCTGGTCTACCTCGTATACAATCAGTAGCCGTAAATTCTACTTGCTAATCTACCCTGCCTCACTGGATGAATGACGAAGCATACGTTAGTTAAAAAGGAGCAAATCTGGAAGCGGCGAATCTCTCGTATTTTGATGAAGGAGTTACGAGCTACGCGATCTGGAAATTTGTTTAAAAACTATATATATATTTCTTTTATACAATTCGTACACTTCGAGTATTATCTCCGAATCAGTTGTTCTCGGATCACGTATTGCCATTGTAATAAGTGCCTAATACGAAAGGACTACTTATGAAATGACCCGTTTTGACTACTAAGTAACTTAGAACATCTTCAATTCATCTAAGAAATTTAATGATTCATGAACTAGTTCTTCTTTTGGAAACAGCAGATGGGACGACAAAATTTGGTCTTTTTACTCTGTTAAGTAAAATTCTATCACTGGAGGGTTAAGTAAAACGTGAGCCCCGCTTTCAAATAATAAACCAACCTTTGGGTTGATACTGTACTTTTCTCGAACATAAATTATATTCTTAACCATTGTTATTTTTCTGTAGCTTAAAAATATATGATCGTTAATCAAATTTCTATGAAAGCCCATGGAGACATTCAAAATAAAAAGTCCAATTGAATTGTTATGTACCCGAATAAATAATTTATTTTATTCGTGGATTCAATTATATCTAAGGATACCTAGATAAAAAAAAGCTTTAAGGAGAAAAGAAAATGAATTACGGTCATAAACGTGGAGGCGGCATTAATTAAACAAAGGTGTAAGGGAGAAAACCCGGGAACATTCATTTTACAATGATTAAATACTCCAGGGTGACTTAGTTGGACAGATTTGGAGATGAAATTTAGGATATCAGTTTGATTGAAAATTGAATTTATTACACTGACGTAAGGAGAGTCCTGAGAATATGAACAATTACCAAGATCAAGTTACGAGCCCGTAAATATAAAACCAACTTAATTTTCAACGATTTTGACAGTTCTAATATTAGACCTAAGTCGGTTTTCAATAAATTAGTAAAATGATTTCTTGAAAGATAATGATGCATACAAAATGAATGATATTTAAGATCGAGTTTATAAATTAATGGGTAGTGAAACTATTGCCGTAGATTTTAACACGGAGCATAGCGTGAAATCGTTCCAAAATATAATACTTGTGAATGGAAGAGGAGTGCAGGAGAGCTTTGAGATGTCACCTGAAGGGAAATGAGGAAAATGCTGTTCGAAAAATTTACAAACGGCCACATCATAAATGAAATAGGGAAATATTAGGGAGAAATAAGAAGGTCATAAAGGTGGGTAGACAGGAATTAGAAGTCTACCAATAACTCAAAACGGTAATTTTTTCGGAACATTGAACACTTCGTTTTCGATTAACTAGGGGAGGAGCGAGGTGAAACTTATTGGAATTTTATTTGGGATAAGTTGGAAGTGAGGTGGTGTTGTTATGGGAGAGGCTAGTATATGCGTCATTGTACATTTTTATGGACTTTGTCCATCCAAACCCTTAGTTTACTGGTAGAACACTACTAATAATAAGTATTAACTTGGAATGAAGGGTGCTGCAATGTGACTATACGTATAGTTTTGTTCAAACCGTTATAATATTTTCAAAAATATTTCAAAAGTCTATCGCAATGTGTATTTGGTAAGGACGGCTCAATTTCCATTTCCATTAAGTTGACTACCTATATTCCGAAGTATTTGTTATTATCGTTATGTTCTGCATTCATATCGTCCCACCAACGGAAGTGAAAAATTTTAGTTTTGTTCAAGATGTCTATTTAAAAGAAATTCATGGACCGTATACTTATTATCGACCGTATGTCATTTGTACTGTAGTAATGCTCCATTAGACTACGTTATTGACCACCCCCAGCCATGGACGTCACTCAATTGTGTGCTCACTTTAGCTCTAACCGTTAAGTGTGCATACTGTGTCGCCATTGGAATAGTAAGCGGGAAACATCACAACAGCTAGCAGAGAGGGAAGCCTATGTCCCTAATGGCATAAAAAATGAACCTGATCAGAACAGTGGCGTGCATGGCATGGAAATGCGAGTAGAAATACGATTACAGGGATCGGGTATTCAAGTTTAAGTGTTTGCTGGAATGCATACTGGAATTATGATGTAATGTCAAGCATTGAACAAAATTGGCAGTCATATTGAATTAAAATTCACCTGGTTATGTATTGAAATATATATTTTAGCCCGTACAGTATTGTCCCTTACTGAATGAAGCAGATGATTTCACATCGACTAATTAAATATATTCAAAATACACCATGGACATCTATTTAGATTTTGGCTTATAATACTTTGCGAAAAGATAAAGTATTCGATGAATGATTGCAGCAATTCAGTCCAGCAAAAAGGAGCATTCTAATAGTACTTTTACAGTTTAATCACTTCACGTTTTACTTCATATTTTTTTCTTACAATTATTTTTTATGGAAACTGTTACACTTTTCGTTCCTTGAACCAAGAAGAGAGTCTCAATGTTGAGACATTAGAGGTGGAATTTCTCAAGAAAAAAAATCTTTAAAAATGGGAGGGTAATGATGACATGACTGTTAACTAAGCATGTTAAAAAAACATTTCCGGAAACGTTGATGTGGAATGTCCTTTTGTAGAATGCGGAAGCAAGAGAAAGGTTGATAAGCGTAGAGTGGAGGTCTTTGAAATATGGGTGTGGGGAAAGACGGAAAAGGTGAAATGGACAAAAAATAATAGATACAAGAAAGTGCTAGGCTGGGTGGAGGACGAGAGGGGATTTTTTGAATAAATACGAAAGAGGCAAGAAAGATGGATAATGAACATCTTGCTTGGTGATGAAATGTTGAAGCCGTGATAGAGGGAAGAAAGTGAGGCAAGCTTGGAAGGGATAGGTAAAGGATAAGGATGTTGGATGGAATAAAGGGAGTATGCAGAGTTGGAAAACTATTTGCTGCAGTTTCGAGTATTAGGTTTTCATTTGTTAACCGAGGCTAGAAATGTCGGAATATACAGTCTCTGTCCACCCAAAACCTACCTTAAACGGTAGGCTAGCAAATATCTTTATAATCTAATGGTAAGATATAACTTGTGAAATTTAATCATTTGAATAAATGTTACCGTAACATGTGAGATTCCCAACATTCTATGTTTTATCGTTTCCTGTTCCTTGTTATTGTTTCTTTGCTAGGTCTTCTGTGTAAAAACGGGTAATTTGGTACAGTAGTAGCTTTAGGGGAGGCCACAGACAGCTGAGGCCATTTGCGCTGCTAGGGATAGGCAGAAAAGGATCAAGGGTGGAGAGAAACCCGGCGTCAGCATTAGCCTACTCTTGACGAAAAGCACAAAGGGGTCCGCAGCTTAACTTCCCATCCGACGGATGGCGTATTCACTCAAAGTTCCCTCCACAAAGCACCTCAAGTAAGAATAACCTTGAAAAAATATCTATACCCGGGCCCAGGTGGGAAGCCATTACATTAGTCATCGCACCATCCCGTTCCCCTTAATTTGGTACAGTTTACTGCAATAAGGTCTCTCAAGTTCTCATTTAGGATCTTGTAAATGGTTTGTAAATATTTATTTCTCTGTAAAATATCCCACTATGCGGAAATATCATTCTCGTTTATCTGATAGGAAAGTTAATATTATTAAAAAATATGTTTTTATGATTTTCTCAATATTTTGGTGAAGTACTGAGCAGGTATTGATTTCATTTGTTTAATTAATTAAATTAAATATTTTTATGTACTTCCATAGCTTGGTCTAATTAGCGACAGTGACACTTCATTAGATCATAAGAAATTATTTAAGACATTAATTGTTCGTCAATATAATCACATCTCGTGATAATAAGAGTTACCCTGTGCACCTTCTGTTGTTTTTGATTCTTTTATTTTAAAACTCATATTTTAAAAATCACGGAATTGATTTTTTCATAAACGTAAAAGTTAGGTTTATATTTTTTTTATTTTTCATACCTTGGAAATCAATTTGAAAAACTAGTAACTCCAATTAATGAAAAAATAAAGCTTATTGTTTAGAAGCATTTACATTTGTACCTCCCCTAATGTTTGACTTGCGTTAATGCATTATGTGATATTTCTGTTTATATTCGCTATCGCGCTTTGGCTATTTCACCATAAAGTGAACCTGTCAAAAATTCGAGTTCTGATATTTATTTACTGAGATGTTGTTGACACTTTATTATCAATCATCAATAACGTCGAACGATTTACCATCAGCGTCCTACGATAGATTATTTTAAAATTTTAAACTTGTTCCAAAGTATAGTCTTCTTTTGAGGGCAGTACCTTTCTTTTCCAAATATGCGTTTTGCAGCGACCAAGATTGTTATCCATGCGTAGCAACAATTACATCTACCGGCCCTGAATGCCACTCCATTGCCCTGGCATATCCTTCGGCCCCTCGGGCCCTTACGGCAAATTTTATTGTCCACCATCCCCATACCAAAACGAGCGCCGAGAGAAATCCTACTTTATTAAGGTAGCAAGTGCTTCTCTCGGCCACGGTCGTTTTTCGGGGGGAATAAAAAGAAGGTCGGTGCGAGCTTTCCCAACCCGTATCCTCCGTCTTTCCCTCGCCAACTACCCTTTCCTCCAAACTTCTCATCTCTCCCCCCTTCCCGAACCTTCCCATCTCGTCCCCAAACTTCCTGGTCCCCAACCCATCTACCCAGCTCCTCGCCCGCGACCTCTTCCTACGCCCCTCCTGTCCCAGGCAGTCTTAACAAACTCCTCACTCCCGATGCCAGTGCCTCCCTTCCAAATGCCCCTCCGCTTTTATCTTCCATTTATTTTGAAAGGCGTTGCTCGCGGGAAAAAATGTGGGGAGGGGGCAATCCTTGCGCGATGGTCTCATTCGTACAGTTTTCGCTCTTTTTCCACGAAGATGAGTTCGAAAACCTTGAGCAAACCGACTGATCTTTTTATAGAATTTTGTATAAAACCGAAAATAAAATTATGGGGGTTAGGCCGAGTGCCGTTGTAAATTTAATGAGGGGAAAAGTTGCCAAGGGAACATATTTTGAAAATTTCGTTTTTTAACTCGATTCAAAGGGACTAAGAGTGGTATACTAGAGTAAAATAGTATACCGTCAATACAATTTCACATTAAAACATTCCGATATTTAGCCTAATGCCGTCCCTTTTGAGTTCGTAATATACATCTTTCTTTATTGTATTATTTTGTAGGCCATTGACGCCGAGACAAAAAGGTAAATGAAGAAAATATAAGAGATAGTCCAACGTTGCAGTGTGCTCTTTCCGAAAGATTTCGCGGGACGTGCCGATGGTAAGAGTATTGGATTTGATTTTGACATTTCCCCAGGCTTTTTACTGAGAGACCTCTCAAAGTGCCACCCATGATTTATATTACATTCGGGGTTCACTTGGTTAAATCTCGTATGATCTAACGCCTTAAACTCTACTGCATTCTGGAAGACTGGGAAGTGTTATTAGAAAATCGTAGTACCGTATTCCTTTTTAATCATAAATTATTTTTCATTTTTCGTAGCAAATGTGGAGGCGTACCTATGCAAATGAGCATGTGAATGGGGTTAGGAACACAGCAATCAATTTTCACGTTAAAGATACATCTGTATTTTAATTATTCTCTCTCTTTTAGTCTGATCATATCCACAAACCTTGCAGGGCAGTATATGAATTATCGTAAAAGCCATGAAGAATGAAGTCATATTAAATAAACATTGAAGTAGGCCAAATTTGTTTTTGATCTTGGAGATGATCACTGGATAGAATTGGATTGAATATATTACTGAATTACTTGACAAAATAATAATTAGTTATGATGGGAGAATAAATTGTCTTCTTAATAAAATTTCCAAATAAATGGAAATATTCTTAAATGGCTATTTACGATCAATTACTCTTTCAAACTCTAATGAGCAAACACGCAGTTTTAGAATATAAATGTAAATTTAAAATCAGTTATGGTGATAAATAATTGAAGGATGGGTTCAGTTTTGACGAAATTGGATCGATTGGATGGAGAGTTTGACTCCAGGATTAATTTTATCTGACGAAGACGCTTCTAAAGAAATATTTTTATTTTAAAAATCTCCTTTTGGGGCAGATACGTATACTTCTCTACTACCAACCTCAGTGTAATGTTTAGGGTGATGTGTGTTACGAACCCTCAATAGTCCCCCCGTCACAACCCCTTGCGGCGCTTTGAGAGTGATTATATAGATGTAGATATTGATGAAGTTTTTATTGGACAAAAAAATTGATTTTTACATGCATTATTACCACAGTTACCATTGAGGTAATTATGAATTTTTTCAACCTAATAAGTTATCTTTAATTGTGTGCAAATTTGTGTAATACCTATGGTATATTACATACTCTTATTGTGATTATCATTACTTCACTATCACTACGAGGGCCTCTTTGAGAAAACTTTTTTGGAGATCGTTCTCATTTAAACTTATTGAATTTCTAATATATAATCTTATTATAGCCACGGGATTCGTTGTCGGAACCCAAATTTTCTCCAAAGAGATAGATTGCTTCTGAGAAACCATCTCTCGATATACGATCTTGTGCATCGGTCTCTCCAAAAATGTATTCGCTTCACAGAAGGAATACCATTGTTATCATGACTGGTAGTTTCTAATGTTTTTGTGTTGGGAAAGCTAATTTTACTTCAATAAAAATTTTGATGCAAGGCTGAAATAAATTCACATCGTATTAAGGGGTTTTTCAATTCAGCTGCCACATGCAAATTTTCTGCTGTGTACGTAGCAAACTCCGTTGACCCAATATTAAATCAGGCTTCCACCCATTCTATCGACCAGCCAAATGTGTGCTGCTTAGTATATGGAAACAATTTCATTTCGCACGAAAGAGTATATGACCCGTAATTAATTCCCAAAGGTCAAATATTTCAGCGTCAATGGATGCTTGTTATATTGAGGAAATGTCGGACAAAATAATATTTAACTACTGCTAACTTTCATCCCAGTTGGTGGTATTCATACGTATTGAAGGATCGGTATTGGTAACTATATATTCGTATCCTTATATATGCAACGCCAAATTCTAATAGTCTAGCATTCCTTTGGTTAGCAGAAACAACTTATTTCATACTACGCCATGCAATTAAAAAAAAGAAAATTTTCTAGGGACTCGTCTCATTTTGAATTCTCTAATAGATTAAGATAGTCCATGCCACTCCCTTAAAAATAGCGTTTGAAACAGCTTTATTTTTTAATTGTTACCATTCCGCATTTATAACTTATATTTTCAAACAGTTAATTAAAAGTTAACAGTCAATGGGTAACTAATATTTTCATTATTAACTATTCTAATGAATTTTTAACAAAAAGGTTTTTATATGTAAAAAATTATCAGTTTACCTATTTCATGGCTTCAGTTTCATATAGTTACCAACCCTTCTTACTCTATAACGCTGTACTATCTTCCAATTTACTATCTCTCAGGAATCTATACTATCATTCAGGAGTTCCTGAAAATTCACCTATTTCTCTCCATCTATAATTGCTCTTCCTCTTTTCAGTCGCAACAGATTGCGTTACCAACTTCGCCCTCTAAATTTGCATACGTGTTGCGTCACTTTTGCCTCAAAGTTTTGTGCATGTGATATTTCTAGTTCCCTCTTATTCGAGTAACATTAATTCGTCAAATGGCCGGATGTTCGTTCGCGTTACCGTGTGGCTAAACCTAGATTCAAATTGAACGCATCCTCCGAATGTTTTAATCAACAAGAAATGTCAATTATAATATATTTTATGACATCACCGTGGAACGTACGAGGTGCGTTTAAGTTTAGTATCAAATACTTTCTCGGGAATGGGAGCGGATAGATAAGCATTGCTGAGTGTAACAATCGCGGGGACTTTTCCATACGCAAGACATTTTTGACTGCCCCATGAAGTGAAGAGGGTTCGTTTAGTAGCCGCTGGAGAGCGAAGAGTTAAGAGCGTTATTTTACGGTTACTCCAATTGCGTGGATTTTTATGCATGGAAAAAATCGTTAAACACGTATTCAGGGCGTTACACTTGTGAAAAATGTCCATTCGTGGGTGTGAGAGTTTAAAAAAGGCCAAACGTTGTATGGTAACGTACTCGAGAAGCCTCTGAGTTGGACCACCCTTTTTTCCAGGTGACAAAAGAAGACAAAACCGTACTCGGTGGCCATGGTGTCATATGTAAGGTTGTGAAAAGTGTGTTCCTTTACAAGATAACTATTTATTGTCAGAAATAAATTCGTAGGAATCAATTAGTTCAATTTTGAAAATGGAAAACATTATTTTTCAATTGATTTGGAGGAAAATGTTGAAGATTAAAAAACATAAAAGTGAAGATTGAGGAGTCATGCAGAAGAGCAGGAGAAGAATGTACTATATGGAGAACCCTATGACAACTAGAAGTAGATGCATTGGACGCACCTTGAAACACAATGGAATAGTTAGAAACATAATAGAAAGTAAAATTCATTGGATGATCCCGCGAGGAAGGCTAAAGGACATCTCAAAACAGAGAAACTATCAGGGGTTTAGGGATTTAAAAATGAATATAGGAGAAATGCTATGGTAAACCAATCTTAGAATTGAAGTAATGATGTTCATGGTGAATTAATGGTAGCAATGATGGATCTTTCACTGATTGCTGTTAAGTTCACACCATGAACATTTATATATATACTTTATCAACGGACGAACCTGTCCAGAGGACGTATTTTTCGACTGCACTGTAAATATTCACGTGACGAACTAGCCTACCAAAAAACGAAATTTACATGTACAAGATATGTCTCACAACTAGTAGGACTTTATTTTTTCATGCATAGATGAACGAACGGTCGGTGGTTTCTCTGGCTGGGTTTGAGGGAGAGGAGTCTCGGGAAAGGCTGGAAGCCAGTGGCACTTGGCTTCCAGTCTTTGCGAAGTGGGAATTGTTCGTTTACGAAACCTCCATAAAGTGACCACGTTACACTCCATCTTGAATGGGTTATTGGAACACTGCTTCACCAACAAATTTGGTGTGAAACTGGACAAAACCGGGAAAGAGACTCATTGCATGTTAAGGCAGCTTATGGTGATAGCGCCATGGGCAGATCGGGTGTTTTTGAGAGGCCCCAAGTTGTTTCGGGAGGGCAGAGAAGGTGTTGAAGACGCCGAACGTTCAGGACGCCCTTCGACCGCGACTTCTAAAAGTTAGTCGCATTACAATAAAATACTATAATTGAATTTTTAAGATTGAAGCACAGTAATTATTGAAGTAAATTATTTTAATAGAATAAAATACTAATAATGGTGTTTTAAATACGCTGGCAGAAACAGAATGTTGCTAGGTGAAATTTGAAGAAGGCTAAGGAATTGGATGAAAAAGTTATTCACTGGTACTGATATGCCGAAGGCCGCAATGAAAGAGAGAAAATTTGGTAAGCGAGGAAGAGGAAGGAAGAAAATAGGCTTTTAGATTATATGAATTCTCGTACATGGAAGAATTGAAGATAATGAATATAAAGAAATGGAAATAAAATTGAAAAGAAATAGGGAGTTTTAGCAAAATGAAATTGTTTGTTATAGAATGCTATCAGACTACTTTTAATTGGAAGATTACCCACGATAATTATCGCACCAACATTTAACCATTGCTTTGTAGACATTACGGACACTTCAGTTAGAAGTCAGAAGATAACACTTTCCTTATGTCTATGATGTTACCCTTGCAAATATAACCCCAATGCCTATTTCTTTAAGCCTATCCAGCCTCCACCCTTCATCCCTAAACCCTGTCCTTCCGGGTTCTCACTCACCGTTTACTGCACCCTTACCTTTCCTTCCGCCCTCGACCCCCGCCGCAACTCATTCTTCCTCCCTTCCTGCTTAAAATTCCCCTCCCGGCCGGTAGCCGCTCACACTCCTACGTCTCCCCCGAACAGGCGATATCTTCGAATGCGATATTTCAACCTTTTACTGAGGCTGCTTTATGCACCGAGATATCTCCGCATTTTCAACATGGGAGGAAAAATTTATTGTGGTGCGGAATGGGGGAAAACTTTTGCCCACCACTCATGCACTCGTTTCTGTCTCTCTCTATCTCCATCTCTGCGTCTCTTTCCCGTTCCACGTCTCTTTCCTCACCCTTCCTCCGACCCCGCCTTTTTCCAGGACGCCGAAAAATATGAGGTGTTCGAGGACGGGTTGTCGCGTGGAGAGGGCGTTTTTGGGTTGGCGGTCTTTTTTGGGAAACTGGGAGTGGTGAGGAAGATTGTTCTGGGAGCAGTGATTTTCGTGGGGGAAAGGCTAGGTCGGGATTTGGAGGGGAGGCAGATTTCCTTTTTTATATTTTTGAAATCGGGAAGAGGAGTAGGAAATGAGCGGGAGGAGAGGAGGGATCGTGGGGAAATAAGGTCGTCGACAGTGTTGGGGATGGGGGTTACCGCAGGAGAAGAGGGTGAGGCTTGGAAGGGGTAAGGCTGGCGGGACGAGAAACTTTTCCCTGGCTCGAGTACGGCTGCGTAATTTTTGGAGCACTTGCATTTTTTTGGTACCTCACCCAAAGCGTTTGTGACTCCGTTTGTGGAGCCATTATAAAAATAATAATTCACCCTGCCAGTAGATTTACAGCAATTTCCACACGTCCTCAGCCATCGTTGCCTCTTTTTCAACCCCACATTTCTCTCTGTCTTTGCTCTTGTGGATTGCGTTAGTGTGACTAAATGGATTATTAGGGCACTTAGCAGAATGTAGACGTGTCCCGTAGGTAATGTGTCGGGATAATAGATTTACGTGGTGTTTCAGTTCCTCTTGCGTCTTTTATCTTTCCTTGGAATAGCCTCAGCTGCGTTATCAGGTCATTTACTAATTTTAGTAAATTTGGCTCTTCTTAAATGTTGGTCTTGGTAAACAGGCTTTTGTGCTGAAATTGGCTTATTTAAATGGTTCAAATTGATTGCAGGGGATGGAATTATATTATATATCTATTGACACACACGTATAATCTCTTAAATAGTCTTTTAAAATTAAATTTCATGACTTTTGATACACCAAGTTTATGTAAATTTACCCGTTTTTATTTTGTGAATTGTTTGGTATAATGCACAATACTTGAACTCGTATCATGGTATATGTATATACAATATATATATATATATATATATATATATATATATATATTACTTCACACATATAAATATATATAAGGAAAGGGGATAGGAAAACACATAATAGACAAACACAGGAAAGGTGAGGAAGGCGAATTAGAGCAGATCACAAATATAAAAATATTTTCCTTATCCGGGATTAAAATATTTTTTAATTTGTGATCTGCTCAAATTCGCCTTCCCAACCTTTCCTGTGTTTGTATTTTATGTGTTTTCCTATCCCCTTTCCTTATATCGATTTCCAGTGTGAAGTAATATTTGTTCGCCGTATTGCGGGTTTTTCGTGTTTGAATATGAATATAAATTGAAAATGTATTATATGTTTGAATATATATATATATATATATATATATATATATATATATATATATATATATATATATATATATACACATTCAAACACGAAATACCGCCATACGGCGAATTAATATTCATTCACATTGAAATAGAGATAAGGAAATGGGGAAGGAACACACATGAAGGACGAACACAAGAGAGGTGGAGATGGCGGATGTGAGCAGATCACAAATGTAAGAATATTTTCCTCGACCGGGACTTGAAACCGGATCTCTCCACTTGCCGGGCGGATGCTCTAACCACATGATCTATCGAGAAAATATACTTTACACTGAAATCTGCGATCTTATAAAGCGCCAAAGTGCTCCGAATCATTGCCCAGAAGATGGCGTTAGGGAGCTTTTACAAAGGAAAAATAGACAAACACAAGAGGAGAATGGACAGTAGGTTAGCAAGCATACAACATCATAAAGGATAGGAACGGTGCGTTTCATGGCACGCATAGCCAGAAGAAGAGGCGAGCCACATTGGCCAATATATATATATATATATATATATATATATATATATATATATATATATATATATATATATATATTCATTCAAACAGAAATAGGTATAAGGAAAGGGGATAGGAAAACACATAAAAGGCGAACACAGGACATGTGGGGAAGGCGGTTTTTGAGCAGATCACGAAAGTAAAAATATTTCCTTATCCCGGATAAGGAAATATTTTTACTTTCGTGATCTGCTCAAAAACCGCCTTCCCCACATGTCCTGTGTTCGCCTTTTATGTGTTTTCCTATCCCCTTTCCTTATACCTATTTCTGTTTGAATGAATATTTGTTCGCCGTATGGCGGGATTTTCGAGTTTGAATATACTATATATATATATATATATATATATATATATATATATATATACACACATTCAAATACGAAGTCCCGCCATACGGGGCACAATACATACACAAATAATCATTCAAACATAGAAATAAGTATAAGCCTTTCCTTATACCTATGTCTATGTTTGAAGGAGTATATAATTGTATATATATATATATATATATATATATATATATATATATATATATATATATATATATATAATATTTCGCCGAAGTGAATTGTTCCAACTTCAGATCTACGTTAAATAAGTTACCTGTAAGCAGATTAGATTTCATATGTTTGAAGCGAAGTTTTTCGATACTAAAGTTTAACCTAGAATGTTCAGCAGACAAAATCTACTGTTTGTGGCTATTCAAAACCGCAATAGAAAATTCAATGAAAAAATGGTGGAAAACACGAACACACGTTATAAGATGCGATCGTGGTGGCGCATAATTAAATTGACATAAAAGGGAACATGGTGATATTTGAAAATTTAGTATAAGGTACGTGAAAATTATTCCGAGTCGTGGTGATTAATGATCATGTGAGATAAGTTTATCATATGCATGAATGAATATTACATAGGTTAGGCTTCATACATAACACTGCTTTAATTGTAGAAGGAAAGTTTCCAGGTCACTTGAGAAATCCTACGATTTTCTTTCTTGCTTCATGTTCTTAGCAAGAAAATATTTCTTGTTTGCTGCAGGCTTTAACCGATATCGTACTCCGAGATGAGTGCGACGTTCGCCGTCCTACAGTTTTGAATGGTTTCATCCGAGATATAAACGCCACTTTACTTTTCTCAAAGCATTTGTTTATAGAGTAATGTTAAATTAAAGATCTTTCCGTTTATTTCGTGTCGTTGGCGTAGTTTTCCATTACGTATGTGCCGTTAGCAGGAATAAAGCTTCTTCATTTCGCCTCCTCTCCTTTCCTCTAGGGAAACACTGAGTTGGTGGAATAGATGATGAGATTCCTTTGTGTACTAAGACAAGGAATTCTTTGCCTGAAATAGAATTCTAATAACGCCTTGTTTCAATTTTCTTTCGAGCAACTAGCTCATCCAAGGAAACATTTACTATGGTCTACTTTTTTACCATTCTTTCTTAAGTCTTCATTAAAGCTACTTCTAAGAAACCACCTACAAGCCGGTTTATTCTACTATTATATTATCCTGACAATTAAGTCATTAAATATTTCCGTTAAACAAGGGCAGATCCATTTCCGTATGCTTATTCGATTTTTCATGGCAACAATATTTATCTTTTTTGCGTAGAATATTATTTTATATTGACCATTTTCGAGAATCCCAGCCATCTAACTCAACAAATGATACTCGCGTTCATGGCTAGTGTGATGCTTCTTAATTAAATTAGTAATTGAAGTACCTCCGAACACTCTGATGAAACTAGATATTTCCTCACCATCCGTGCCCCTCTTTATTGAAATGAACAACCATTGAAATATCGCCCCATTGAACCCGCGGTTAGCGTTTCGGTGCCGAAAATTCATTTGCATTTTACGCCAGCAAAATTAGCTGCATTCAAAACAATCTGATGTGAGGACAGTCGAGATCATGAATTTCCGAAATAAAGAAGACAGCCGCGGTGACAGGAAGTGGTTGTAGCCCGAGTTTCGTAGCCGACATCGTGCAGTACGTAATGCCAGCGGGCCCGACTTTAATTTTCATCTATTCATGACTCTTGGCATGGATGTCGCCTAGGCGAATCCCTCTTCATTATTTTTTCTCATTAATTTTCGCAAATCCTCCCTAAAATCCCCTTACATTTGAATTTCCATCCAGCTCCGCCGTTCCCATACTGCCTCTGCCTTCAAGTGTGTTTTCTTTCCCACATCTGTACTTGTATCAGTCGCGAATTTGAAATGCGTCCCGGTGGCTCGGAAAAAGAACTTCATCGTCATGGTTATCCCATGTAAATTGGCTCAATTGTGAGTTTTGTTAATTATAAGATGGGGTAAAGGAGATTGAGTGCGTATGGTTGATTTGTAGAGGTTAGACTATATTCTATAAATGCGTTTTACCTTAACCTACGTTAGTATTTATTGAAAGACCGTATTGAAGTTAATCATTACTCAACTATCGTTCACGTTCACATCATGACGTACCAAAATATTTTTAACCGAGTGGGATTTCATTTGGGAACCTAAAATTTTGACCCGTGCAGCATTGACCAAACGTGAGACCTAAATTTTGAGACGAATCGATTAAAATTTTATAACTACCGTGGGGGAGATAAAAAATCGAATTTTGATCGTTTTCAGTTTTAATTTTCCCAACCCGTCGTGAATAGACGGGGGGAGGGATGGAAGAAGGGAGCGGGAGAGAGAGAGGATGGCTCCGATGCCCCTGATTGATTGATCCCAGTTCTTCACCTCGCCCTCCGCTCCCCCCGTTCGTCAACCTATTTTTTATTGGTCGGTTTGTGTCGTTTCGCTGGTGGGAGAGAGTGGGGTTTTATTTTTGGCTATTAATTACTGCGACCAGTGGAGCGGACGCCTGCAATACTTCGCTGCGAATATGTCCATGTGCGCCTCGGTATTCTGATCTGCCATTCGAACAGGCTGACCCCTTTGGAGCCTCCCTCCTTCTCCCTTGCTGTCGATCGGCACGGCACTAGGATGGCTACGTTGGAGCACGCCAGTGCATGGGAGCGGAGGTTGAATGTTGGGAGGGATCGGAGGATGGGAGTTGTATGGGGATCCGAATGCATTCATTATCCCACTAACACACGCTCTTTTTGTTTGTGCCGCCATTATGGAAACCCACGAATAAATATTAGGTTTCGAATGAGACTCCGTCGCGTGCAATCCTACGTGTGTTCACGGAAGGACGCACGCACACGTCTACGGCACAATCACGTGCCCGCACACGCGCGCACCGACACACTGGGGTACATATTTTTCATCGCTTATTCAGAAAGGGCAGTGAGCGTCAAGCGTCGCTTTTGTTTGTTGCTTTTCATGCCATCCCCTCTCTTCCCCTGTCCCTTCTCCTTTCCATTCTTGCCTCTCTCTCTCCTCCCCCATTTCTCTTTCAACGTTACCCCTTCACACCTCTCCTCCTGCGTCCTCTTCTCTCGCCTTCCCTCCTCCCGCTCCCTTTCGACAGCTCCCCATCACACTCTTAGCTCTAACTCCTCGGACTATCTCAGCCAAACCCTTCCTTATGGACCCAAAAACAACTCGATGCCACTCATCCAATTGTTCTGTACGATGCTCGAGTTTTATGGTCATATTAAATAGGAAATGAATAGCGTGAATACTCTAATGATGACTCTTTATCACGTTTTGTCGTAAATGGAATAGGGCAATTGTTTCGATGCATTCAATGAACTCGGTTAATAATTGTCATCACGTCCACTATCGGTTTTTGGTTTTTATCCAATTGGCCATCTCCAGATGATCCATATAAACGGTATCTATGTAATTGTACCGGCTATTAGTATTATTATTATTATCGCAATTACTTGAAATATCCATTGAATGTTTTCTCAATTGCTTGTTATCTCCGTTCAATATTATCTCAGCGAATCCATGTACACATGCAATGCTATTGCAATTACTCGACATATCCCTTCATGCATTGCAATTACTGGCATACCGGTTATGCATCCTCATTACCTCCTAAAATCTTTGACAGGGATCGAAAGTACAACATTCTTCCTCTAAATCGAATCACATTTATAGGTGTAATGAAGAATGATAACCCCTAAACCTTAGTGTCCAAGTCGAGTTACCGTAATTTCGGGCAGCAATATCACGATTGCGCCTTCCAGCTGCCTCCCGATCCTCGCCATCCTCGCCTGTCGCTGAAAATACAACTCCTGCTGTCCTTTTACCCAAGAGGAATTCTCTCTCTTCGCATTTTTTTGTACACACCGCGGGGGCACCCTTCCGTCGCAGCCCTCCCATTGGTCGGGGGCCACTTGGGGAGCCATGGGAACGAGAAGACAGCTCGTCGGGGAGGGAGAGGCTTCGGCGGAGAGAGAGGCGTGTGGGACGTGGATGGTGCCGGGATGGAGGCGGCTTTCGATGGGGCGCTTCAACGGGGGGTTTGGAGTTTAGGGGTGCACGGTGTAGGGAATGAGGTGAGGTAGGGTCGTTGAGCGGGTCAAGTTGGTAGGGCTTTACTGTTACGTGTGAGGGTTTGGAAAGGGTGGGTTGGTGTGTGAGAGAGAGGTCTAGGGTAGTTTTTTGAGAGCGGGAGAGAGGTGTGTAGCGTGTGATGGTCTAGTGCTATGGGTGGGTTGGAATTTTGGATGGGTGGGGAGGCTGGTAGGGTACGAGGGTAGACCGCGGCTGGCGACATATGGCGCCACTCACGGTTTGGCCCCCGACACCATTGCTGCCTCTCTCACTCCACTATCCCTCTCTGCCCCTTCCCTGAACCTCCCTCACACACAATCTCTTTCTCCTCTTGTTCTCTCAACCGCTCCTTCCTCTCCTTGTCCTCCTTTTTCTCGAATTCACTCCTGCTTTCTCTTGCCTTACTTTCTTTTTGTTTCTTCCTTTTCATCTCTCATTTTCCTGTTTTTATATTTTTCTATTTGTAATTATTAATTGCAATAATTATATGAAAAAGGGAACAATTGGTCTGAATTTTGCCCTAATAAAGACATGTATCTATCTTTCTTTCTATCTGACTGTTAATTTGTCAAACTGTAAGTTTCGTAACTCTATCTTTCCTTTCTCTTCCTCTGATTTGTCCTCCCTCTTGCTCCCTCACCATTTCCTGTGTTCTCCCCTTTTTCATATTGTCCCTCGGTCTGTTTCTTACTTCCTTTTACATTCAATTCTTTCCTCACTCCTTTCTTCTCTTCACTCCTTATCTCGACTACCATCCTGTCTGCTCTATCATGTCGTCCCTGCCACTTTCCGAGTACCTTTCTCCATGCCACGGAGTGAAGTGCCTCGAATCCCTAGCACACTTTATATTTCTGCGGAAGTTCCGTTCGAAGTTCGGATTCGTGCATGTTTACTCGCGGGCTGGCATTATAAAAATGGAATAAGAAGGAAATTGGTAGTGAAATAGTAATGAGAAATGAGTGCGTATGGGCCCAATGGTATCATCTGGGTGAACAAAATGGTCCCTTTTTGTAAAAAAAACTGATTTAAAAAAATGTGGAAAAATAATTTGAAGCTCTTCGGGTAACATCGGATCGGTTTCGTTCAAATCTATATTGAAAATGATTAGTTTGTGAAAATAGGAGTTTCCATGCATGAAAAATGGTTACGTGAAATGAAATACTTTTATCCACATATTTAGCATTTTTCTCAGGGAGAAACTCTTTTAAAAAGCTCGTGTAATTTTAGAATGCCAAAAATTCCATGGAACTCCCAAAATGAACATTTCACGCAATATAAAACCGTGAGCACTATACTATGCACGTAGGTAAATACGTGAGTAAAGTAACAATACTTGAGCTACAGATGCGAAATACTAACTTAAGTCTCCTGAAATTAAATTTGTCATAAAGCGACAAAGATTTTTTTCAAATAATGATTGACATTTCTGAATGAATAGAAAACACATGTATAATTTATTTCCCTAATTTGATTTTTGTGGAATCAATGTATTTATATTAAAACTTGAAGCATTTTTGAAATGTACCTTAAGATAAATCTCTAAGTTACAGCGTAGTAGTAATTATTTTCTTTTTTGGGACAAACTTACTGAAATTAATTATATGATAAAACAGGCTATTTTAATACAATACCATACATTTTAAAATGTCATTTTTAATGGTTATATATATATATACATTTACACACATGTGTATACATGTTTTTATGTAAATGTGTATATATGTGTGCCACTTATCGTAAAATCAAGTCGCAGTCTTTTGCCTGAATTGCCTTTCATGGGCGAGGCTAGAGGTCACCTGTCGTTAAGCCCTAAAGTTCGCGAAATTCACGGAATGGGATTAAGTTTCTTTCCCCGTAAGCCCTTGCCTACCCAAAGTCCCCCAGAATTGGTTTAGCTTCAGGGGAGTACAGGGGAATCTCTCGGATTTGAATTTGGGACCCTCTGCCAGGAGCCAAATGCTTTACACATTAGCTATATACTCTGCTCTCATGCCGTTCTTCCCCGTAGATTCAAACCAAAAAATACAGTCGTCAGTTCTAGCGGTAGTAGGTCGGTCAATACAAGATAAAACCGTCTTCAAGCAATCCTCTTGGCGCGTGAAAAATGTACAATCATGTACACAATAATGCTGTGATATGCCACATTTTTTACCAAGGCTATCACTTAAAGCCGAGGATATGCAGAGGCCCGGATATACACACGAGAGCCTCTGGTTATTAGTTGAACGCTTAGACGCTAATTTGCCGCGCTTATCTAGCAAATGTTTAGTTGAAAATTGGACAAATACTTGTATTATTTTTAAACAGATATAAACTTAGATAATAATAAAAATGTGTGCCTACCAATAAACACTGTCTAACACAAAATTATTAGAGGTTTCTGCGCACTTAGGGAACTTGATCATTTGTTTTGCTTTCCAAACCTTAATTTCGCTTCCAAATGATGATAATAGTAATTGTAGTTTTTATATCACTCAATCGCCACACTTAATATATCCATAATTATTTTTTATTTATTGCACGTTATAGGGTAAAGGTGATTTTGATATTTTGACAGAAAATGTAAATTTAGCATGTAACATTGTAATTTTTGTGGAAATTGCTTACGAATCGATTCGAAAGATCAGTCACACTTCTATGTTTACGTATGGATGTAATAAAACTTTTCATATGTCATTTTTATCTATTTCTTCGTTCAATTGGCCTTTATTACGATTTATTTCGTGTAATATAAATTAGGGATGAATAGTTGAAATTAAAACTACCAATTGTTTTTAAGTTTGATAAGTAAATCTTCTAGTGAGTATACGTATATGGAAGAGCATTGAAAGAAAAATAAGTTTTATACGATTAAATCCTGTTATCCAACATTTGACTTAAACTATACATAGAATTACATTAAAAAATTAATACATGCATATATTTATATGCACACATCCTTCTTCAGGTCAGACTTGATTCTGACCTGAAGAAGGCCTCGGAGTAGGCCGAAAGCTTAAATCATCTACAGTGTGAGTGTCCTTTTACGTGTTATCTGTTTTATTCTGTGTTCTATTGTGCCGTCCTAAAGTTATATATATATATATATATATATATATATATATATATATATATATATATATATATATATATATATATATATATATATATATATATATATATATATATTGGTTTAGACACCACAAAAGGCGTAGGTATACATGGAAAATGCCAGGTGACTCAGAAAGGTATCAGTTAGATTATATTATGGTTAGGCACAGGTTTAGGAACAGTGTGATAAATTCGCACAGTTTCCCAGGAGCGGATGCGGACTCTGACCACAATTTAGTTGTTATGAAATGTAATGTTCGTTTCAAGAAGATAAGGCAAGGGCGGCGGGTTAAAAAATGGAATTTAGAAGCAGTAAATGAATTAACGAGGAAGGAGTATCAGGAGGCTGTAGAGAAAATGATGGATGACGGTAAAGAACTGAGTATTATCGAAAAAAAATGGGAATGTATCAAGAAAGGGATATTGGAAGCCGCTAAAGACACTATAGGAACCGTTAACGGGAAAAGGATAAGGAAACCATGGGTAACGGATGAGATGAATGCGAAGATGGATGAGAGAAGAAGATGGAAAAATGTAAACACAGAGTTAGGCAAAATGAAGTACAAAGAGTTAAACAATAAATTGAGAAGGGCCACAAATAAAGCAAAAGAAGAATGGTGGAAAACGCAATGCGAGGATATGGAAAGTTTACAGAAGAAGGGTGAAATTGGTGCTCTATACAGCAAGGTTAAGTTATTATCGGGAAGTAAGAAGGCAAGAGCTGTGCTAACAGTTAAAGATAAATGGGGTAAGATAATAGTTGAACCAGGAAAAATCCAAGAGAGATGGAAGGAATATATAGAAACACTGTATGGTAAAGAACTTAGGCCGACAAGGTTAGACATAGAAAAGGAACATGACGTAGAAGAAGATAGCTTAGGTCCAGGCATACTCGACGATGAAATAGAAAGGGCATTAAAGGAGATGAAAGCAAATAAGGCTGTGGGGGTAGACAATATTCCTGTAGAAATGTTGAAATGGTTAGGGAAAGGTGGGAAAAAGGCCATATATGGACTGATTCGTAGTATCTATGAGGAAGGAATCTGGCCGGAAGATTTTGTGAGATCGGTGTTAGTTCCTATTCCAAAAAAGGCAAAGGCTTCGTCATGTGAGGATTACAGAACAATAAGTTTGATATCCCACGCAGCTAAAGTTATTCTCAGGATCATCAACAAAAGGATAGAGAGTAAGGCAAATGATTACTTAGGGGATGATCAGTTTGGGTTCAGAAAAGGAAGAGGTACGCGTGATGCCATTGCAGTAATGAGATCACTAGTCGAGAGGAATATAGAATACAATCAGGACGTTTTTGCCTGTTTTGTAGATTTCGAAAAAGCGTTTGATAGAGTGAATTGGGAAAAATTAATGCGTGTATTGCAGAAAATAGGAATGGATTGGAGGGACAGGAGACTGATCCGCAACCTGTACATGTCTCAGACTGCTCAGGTGCGAGTGGGGAACGGAGAGTCTGGATGGGCAGTGTTAGGAAGAGGTGTAAGGCAGGGTTGCCCATTGTCACCGGTACTGTTCAACGTATATGTAGAGGAAATGATTAAAGAGGCATGGGAAGAACTGGAGGTAGGAATGAAAGTCGGAGGGGAACTCGTAAAATCGGTTAGGTTTGCTGATGACCAAGCATTAGTTGCTCAGTCAGCCAAGGGGTTGCAAGCATTGTTGAGTGAATTGGAGGTTCAGTGCGATAAATATGGGATGAGAATCAATATTAATAAAACAAAGGTTATGCGATTTTCCAGAAAGAAAAAGGCTAAGCTAAATATTAAAATAGGCAGGGAAAGAATAGAGCAGGTAGAGCAGTTTACATATCTCGGAAGTGTTTTGGACCAATACGGTCAAAGTGGTAGGGACGTAAGGAGAAGAATTGCGCTAGGCAAGGAGGCTTTCTCAAGGAGGAGGGAGTTGATGACGGGGACGTTGAGTAGGGATGTTAAGAAAAGACTCGTAAAAACTCTGATATGGAGCGTAGCTATGTACGGCGCGGAAACGTGGTCGCTGAAGCAGGAGGATAGACGTAGATTGGAGGCTTTTGAAATGTGGGTGTGGAGAAGAATGGAGAAGGTGAAATGGACCGAAAGGAAAACAAATGAGGAAGTACTGGAAATGGTGGGTGAGGAGAGGGGTTTGTTGAGAGAAATTCTATGGAGGCAGGAAAAATGGATGAAAGGCGTATTGAGCGGTAGTGGAATATTGAAGAGGGTAATAGAGGGGAGAATGTTGGGCAAGCGAGGTAAGGGTAGGAACAGGATAGGGATGTTGGACGGGATGAAGGGAGGAAAGAAGTACACCGAGATGAAGAGGGACCTGATATAGATTAGTTTGCTAGGTGGGGAGTCACAAAATGTTTATTTGATAGTTGTGTCCATCCAAAAACCTACCTTAACCGGTAGATTACCTAATAATAAATAATATATATATATATATATATATATATATATATATATATATATATATATATATATATATATATAGATATACGTTTCCGAAATGTGAGTGTCCTTTTACGTGGTTTCCAGTTACAAAATGTGCCTTCCATATGTTATATATTTATATATATATACATATGGCAAGACATAACTCAAAGTGATATGAGCAAAATCTAGTTATCAAAATACACGTAGGCTTTGTGTTTTTTATGTTCTTGTTTCAATTTATATGTACGTGTTTGTGCATTTAAGTGTTTGTATTTGCGAAAAACTGCTGGTCTTTATATATTTTGAATTTGAATTTTTAATATGTTATATAAATATTCAATTTTTGACAATTTAATTGGTAGAAGTTTTGCGACCCATTTTAAAACGTTATTTTAAATGGCTTTCTTTTCTAATAGAACTGGCCGTCTTTTTAAATAAAAAGGAACACATGGCCGAGCGAGACCACAAAACAACTCCATGTTTTTACTGGAGCGGAAGATTAAATATATATTGATAAAAGACGTATGAATTAAATAAACTTATGCTCTCTCGGTGCATGGAAAATTATGCGTTTTAGTTCCTAGGATCATATGCTCATGTGCAGCTCGTTATGGAAAGCAACCCTTTCAAAGGCATTTCGCTTAATTTTGTTTCCTTTGACCCTTTATCAACTTTATGTCCGATGCTAGACGACATCATTTTTATCGCCCTAACTGTCATCATAGTATTTATACTGACGGCAATAACTGTGTTGATATCCATAATTTTAATTAGTGTTCATCCTAGACATAATTCACTTAAAAAGTAACCTTATACTAAAATTTTACTAATTTACATTTCATTAGCTGTACATGCTAATGGAATGCAAAAATGTGCCTATTTTTCAACCATTGAAAAATACCAAAGATATGTACACGAAAGTTGGTTCGATAATTGAGGGTAGATATTATTAAATAACAAGCTCAATAGCTAGTAAATTTTACACATTATAATGTGAATTTTAGCTCGTTGTAGGGAGACAACTTCCATTCGCCCATAGTTCCCCAAGAATACGTTTTCCAAGACGCTGAAGGAATTTCACAGCCTGGATGAATTTCTACATCTACATCTACATCTACATAAGTACCCTGCGAGCCACCAAAAAGGTGTGTGGCAGGGGGTGTAGCACCATGAGGGAAGGGTAAGGGTTGAGCGTTTACAGCAATTCTTCGCAATTTAAGGTTCTTCAGGTCTTCAGTTTAAAGGGACTTCGCAATTTAAAGTTTTTCAGAGACGGAGAGATGAACCTTGACACTCTGATCAGTATTCCATCATTCTGCCTCTTTGAAAGCCAAGTCCTAGATCAGACAATCTTAGTCTCGATTTTCCGTTGGTAGCCTTTTCCCGAAATTTTGAGGTGTTATCATCCTATAATACTTAAGTGTTACTTTAAATGTTAAGCATCTACAGAGCTATAATTGAAATCCTTTATTGATATCCTTGTTAAATAATCATGTTCCATTGGTTCATATAAATATTTTTTCCAGATTTTATGGATATTTCGGTAGTGTCCCCGCACACTGTAATGGTTTTATCCTCGGAGTCCAATTTGAGAAAGTCTTTCATAGTATCGCGTTATTTGACAGGCGTATGCGGGGTTACCTTGTGTGTATTCCGTACTTCATTAATTAGGATTTCCTCATCAGGTCGTATTGTGGGATCCAGTTGGAAAAGTTTTAGATTCCGATATTTCTCCTTTTTTTCTTTTCAGTCTTGAGCTTATTCCTTCCATTGAAATAAAGACATTCAAATAAGACTAAGTCTGCTTCGTGTAAATATTGTTGTTAAATGCGTTTACTCTAGAATAGCCGTCCCCTGCGAATTCCCTAAACCTATCTCTACAAAGGAATTTACAGATAAAGTCAACACACTTGTACTCTGGATGAATGTTTTGCATAATGTAAACGTAATCAATATTAGCATCACCGTAGATAGACACGTAAGATTTTCGGATTTTAATTTATCTCATTTCAAGTTCTCTTTGATGTTACTAACTTTGAATTTTAAACGGTTAAGAATTGAATTTTAGAAAAGATTGCACTTAAAGATATGTATCATAGAGAGCCGATGTATTATTGTTATGCTTTGAGAAATTCGTAGATAGTATTAAACATGAAAGTCCCTCCAAGCGGCCACCTCTCAGTCTAAACCCTTGTTTTGGCTACATGATTTAGTTTATCACTTTTTTCAGAACTTATTCTAGTATTCACACCACAAGAAAGTAATTATCTTGGAGAAGTTTTGTGGGGTAATTAATCGTGGTTTAATTAGTGATTAATGATTAAATTTTAACTTTTTTTGCGTAAATATATTCTATAGTAGAAAAAATGCAAAAATGAAAATGATGTATCTCATCATCAAAATGTGGGATATTCCTGGTAAGGCATTCGCGCGCCAGTACGCTTGCAATCGTACACAAGTGTATTAACATGCGCACCATATCCGCGTAAAATACTCGTATACCGTAAAATTACATTTATATTTTACTGCCAAACCTATCTCCTCTTCTACATGGACTGTTCTCCACCATCCTCTGTTCATGGTTTGCTAAATGATTTCCTCCCATCAACGATAACCGAAAATCATCCAAGATCGATTATTGTTGAAGCGATTGAAGTGTGTGTGCCATCGATCAAGAAATGATTTCCAGTCAGATGCCTGCGGTCATCGAAAGCCTGTTGGAATCGGGCCTAAGACACGTGACTCTATTAGCAGCGGTGGATTGAGGAGCTACTGCTCTGAGTATCCGATCGCAGATAATCCAAGTTGTGGGTAATCCGTTCCCACACATGACCAAGTGGATTAGAGTTATTATAGAGATCTCCACAGCTAAGACCAGCGTTCACAATGGATCGGTGAAAGTCGAATAACGTAATCACACCCACCATTCCCCTGATGTGATCTGACCCCACTGACTTGAAAGATTCATAAACATCTCTCAAGTCTCAAAGTGCCTGGGATTCTTCCTCGCCCTTGACAAAGAGCTTATCTATGCCATTTAACTACTCTTATCTGCCAATAAATGAATTTATTTTATTGAGCGTTAGTTAGATGTAATGAAATAACATTCGAATATCCGTTTGTGTATCAGATATATTTATCGAGCAGCATATCACGAATATTCGACAATTAGATATGAAGTGTATTAATTGGATTAGATGAACATTAATTTCCAAGGAGAACAGAAGATCTGTAAGTGTATGTATGTATGCCAGGAGAGGAGTTGTTCCATGGGTGATACCAGAATTTTTATACATGTTTGAGTTTGACACCCGGGTTATATTTAGTCCCCGGTTAACAAATTAATTTAAAGGATGATCTATATAAAACATGCACCTCAACATCCACTTTTGCTCCCAAAATCGAGAAACGCACCATTAAGCTTGAAATCATAAAACAATTTTATATGCCGATCATGTCTGCATGAACTTCACTCTTTGAAACAATATAATATAGTTTGCAACTTCACATCATTTTATGGTTGACGGATCAAAACTTCATGGATGCATCATAGTGTCAGTTGGCCAGTGAACTATTCGACGGATCTACCCAGTCGGTGAGGTGCTATCATCCCGAAATGCCTGAGGAATCATTCCAAACCCTTCATCAATCCCTCCACCACCCTCTCCACTGCCCGCGCCTCGTCTCTCTCATTTGACCAACCCAATCCGCCCCCGGCTCAGACGGGTGGGCGAAAGGGGCACAGCGATTCATCCCCCCTACTACCCCTCATCCATATCCGAACTCCGGATTACGACCCCTGGGACATACCCTTCCACTCCCTTCGGCACCGAACCTTCCTCCTCCTACCCAGAACACTAACACACACCTCCAAACTCCCGCAGGTTTTTTTTTTAGGAAACCCCTTCGCAAATCAGGCCGTTCCGTCCACCAATGTGGGTTTAGCCACGTGAAGCCATGAGATAGTGGGACATGCGATATGCACGTTCGATATCGCATTTCGATCTTCATGGAAACCTTCGAATCGTATAGGGATGTGAAAGTCGGTTTAATGAGGCTTGTGCAATGCTATCCGCACATCTAGAAATCCGAGACAGAATGAAGAGGTTATGTCGATCGATGTTGCCCAACGAGAATGGGGTAGCCCACGTATCGTAAAAGTCCGTCATATCGTGTGGATCTAAAGAAGTTCGAGATTCGTATTGCGATGAGATGAGCGAAATCAACGATCTGAATTGGTTTTATCAAGGCTTCTCTCGTTATACTAAATTCGTTAAAATTTTCATTGTTCTTAATGGAATAACTATGTAAACTCATTTTGTGCGGGAAGAAGAAGCCAAGAATTCAATTTCCTTTATCAGCCATCCTTGTTTCTAAAAGAGCGTATGTAGAACATTGTCAGGTATGAAATCCTTGTTACTTGTTATTAATGTAACGAGAGTGAAAAATAAATACTTAAAGCAAGGTACGCGGAGAATATACAACTTGAAATAATAAATTTCACTTATTGACGAAAAGTTAGAAGCCGGTAGGGGGACTGATGATTGAACCTGGTGGTATATTTACATGGTGTAATTGTCTCAATTTTGTACAACGGAGTGACTTATGGGACCATTGTAGTTCATGATATTTGGGAAATATCGAAAAACAAACATTATTCCTTTAAGTGAGGTCTAGTAGATGTTCATGAAAGCTTGCTAGTTTGCACTACTTAATTCTCATATCAGTTTTGAGTATAACTTATATTTGCGTGATTTTCCATCATCATATTTATTCGTACAAAAATATAACAAAATCATTTCCATGTCAGTTTAAGGTTGTAAAAATATTTTCTTAATCGAAAAAAATAATTTTTGTTTTTATTTTAAGTGATAAATATTCACTTCATTTCCTTGAATATTTCATTCAATAGTTCAAGAAGTAGACTGGCGAATAAAAATATAACCCACTCTTAAATGCACTTCTTAAGTCTTCATTTAAGATTTAATATTTCTGAATTGTCGTAAATAAGCCAGAGCGAAGTTCTATGAAAAAAATACCTATATTTTCGGATTATTCTATTGTTAATATACGTAAATTAATAATTGGACAGGAAATATCATTGGTTTAGTATGTTGATTACATTCTGTGTACACCTTGGGGGATTTTATTAAGACTTGTGTGGGGAATGTGCGCTAAACCTCAGAGAAACTTTTAAATGCAGTTTGAACGGTTGCTATGCGGTGGATGGAGTAGATGAAGCAGTTAACTGATCGGTCTATGCTGCGCAGAGGGTAAGTGGTGAGTGACTAGAATTGGCGGATGTGATTATGAGGAAGCAGGGAGAATGTGAGAGGACAATTACCATTGCCAAGCAAAAGCATAATGGAGGTCATCCTCGAGACCATAACTCAATTCCATGTCCCTTCAGCCACTGACGTGACCGTTAAAGGGAGCAAATTATCTCACAGCTCTTTTCTCCGTTTGGTTTACGTAGCGTCGTTGCGGCATTTCATCCGGTCTTTCACCCAAACTTGTGTGCCATGAAAGCTACGAGTATATTATAGCGTATTGATCAGTTGGACGGAGTTTTCCCATCAACCCATTAAAATAATGGGGATACCGTATGGTGTGGATTTATCCCTCCATTACAATGGGTTGTGATATTATCCTATTACAATTTTCGTGTCGTTAAAGTGTAGTACGTTGTATTTTTTGTACTTGTGCAAATACTGATCTATTTGTTCATTTACTCATTGTCAGTTTGAATGCAGTTAAAATAATTGCAGGTAAATCAAAAATGCGGTACCAATTGCGGAAATTTCCGTTGAAATTAATTAAATTTGATAGAGACGGATTTGAATTAAATCATTATCAAATGAAATTTGAATATGGACAGTAGAGTCCTTAAATAGGGAAAAATACAGAAAACTGATCGCCGTTGAAACTCATCGATACATATTTCTTGAGAAAAATACTACCAGCAATAAATGAATGCAACTGATACTATAAGTTTGGGGAAACGGATATATTTTTCCTTAAATTGTAAAGTTTAAAAAGGAGTGATACATTTTTAAGAAGAACAATGGTATTGTTACGAGATTGGCGCGGAAGTACTACATGGATGATTCAAGAGAATTGAAAATGAAAAAAATAAATTGGAAAAGTAATGCGAGATAATAATGCTTGCTGTTTGAACAGGGTGCAACGGAAGTTTTGATTCTGGACAAATGTGTAACAAGAGTTCGCCTTGCTCTCATTACGGTCGTATAATCATGAGGTGAATCCACCGAATAATTATACTGGTTTCGAGAAATTAATTTTTTTATGGCGCTAATAAGGATTTTTCCTTTTATCATGCATGCATATTACGTAAAATAGCAAATAGGTAACTGGTTAGCGGTAATGATGATTAGAAACTGTAATTTTGCATGCTATTAATTGTTTTAAGCATCACAATATTTTATAGCCACAGAATAAACAAACGATGTTGCTACGAGTACCTCTAAGTATATGTTACCTGAACTTTTGCTGTAATTATTTTCTCTAATGTATATTTGTCTCGTAATTAATGATCATACGTTATTTGTTTTCCTTGAGCCAAAGTAAAGCCAGCAGTACCTCTACTACTATTATAAAGTACAATGAGAAATAAAGTAATACTCACATAATCGTGCATTAATTGTAAAACTTTAAATCCGGGATAAAACTGTGCATAGTTACACAATCACGTCATGAGAGTATGCGAGTTTCAAAATATGAGTAGTCACGGAAAAAATTTACGAATTTTGACTAAAGATTCATAAAATACAATGAAAATGAGAATAAAGCATTTATTTTTTTAAGTGAATTTTTTCACTGTAAAATTTCATTTTTTACATGTTTCAGCTGTTTTTTGACCAGAATATGCATTGCAAATTTAACTTTCGTGTTAGTGCTATACCAATTTGATTGAGGCCTGTCATTAAGTACAACATAAAAGTATTCCATTGGCACAGATGCGATCTTTTCATAGAGAGCGTTGGGTGGTAGATAAGACAATGAGCATGGACAGATTCCTTAAAAATGCAAGTGTTTCATTTCTCATGTTACACCACAGTCAAATTTACGGAGTCACGTCGTTACATCTATAAGCGTGCATTTGCATTGTGTTGCTTGAAGGGACAGGGATCATTTTGGAATATCCTTTTCTACACTCTCCCACTCCTCCAGTGAGTACATAAAAGGGGCCGTCCTCGAGATAGTAAAATAGGAATCAGCCGAAGGAATGGAAGGGCCTTGGGGGGGGGGGGGTGGGTAATTTTCATCCGAGTTCCGAGCAAAGGCTCTCTCTTTGCATTTCGCCATTATTCCGCTTGATAGGTTTACGCTGTCTGCGTACAAGGACTATGGTGCTGAGCATTGTGCACCCTTTTCGAGCCAAGCGTGGGCGGTATTCAGTTTCCCGCGGCGGACGCCCACAGCGCTCCGCGTTTCAAAAGCGCATGGGGGAAGAGGAGTTGCGAGGGCTCGGGGTGTGGCGGATCGGGGGGGAGGGAGTATGGGAGCGTGTTCCACGTGGGGCGGAAGAGGAGGAGGGACGGACGGTGGTCGGGGGTGCTTCGTGTAATCTTGACGCAGCGTAAGACTTTTTCTGGGGCCCCTAATTTTGAAAAATGCAGGCATTAATTCTCAGCGGGCAACAAGCAGTATTTCCACCTCAGCGGACTAAACTGCTGCCGACTGGTATAAGTAGGTAGGAAGAGGAGATTCCCTTTCCGTTGTGCGTGACGTAAGGGAGATGAAAATACGGCGCTTCCATTTTAAAAATTTGATTACTCCGAGAGGCCGAGCGTGGGGAAGGGAGACGGATGAATGGAGCGGGAGGGGCGGTGGACAGGGCGCGGCGGCGGATGATTGGGAGGGGTTTGAATAAGGTTATGGTGAGAAAAGAAGCCGTAAGGGTGGAAGCGAGGTAGGTAGGAAAAGGAGCGAAGTATGGTAAAGAGTAATTTTTAGAGCAGTGGAGACGGTAAAGTGAGGAAAGGTATGATTGGGTAGTGAGGGAGGGAGCTAGAAGATTTGAGAGAGGGGAAGAAAAAATACTGAAAATAAAGAGGGTTCAGGGTGAATTAGAAGAGGGAAGGGGTGGATTAACGGCGCCGGGAGGCATGAAGTTTGGGAGGGGGGGGGGAACATTTAACGCGAATTATTGCGAACGAGAAAGGTGGCGTGGTAGAGGAAATGAGGGAATAATTGCTGGTAGGAGTTAGTAAGAGCGCGAAGTTGTGATGGATGGAAAATAGGGTTTGGACGCTCTCGTCTAAAGTGAACTTCAACCCCGTCCTTCATCCGAATTCTCCTCGCACACCCATCTCTCTCTCTCTCTCCTTTTTCCCTTCGTTTGTCTTGTGAAAATTTTCAAATTTCCTCTTGTGTTTTAGATACAAACATTTTGTAACCATCTGCTGAGGTGATAATATATAGTACTTGTAGGTCCGGATCCCGCCGTAGAGATGGATTATTGATGTTCTGACGTAGGTTTTACATAGCATCATTAGCATAGGCTTACATAAGCCATTAGCATAACGCTAGACAATTTTGTTTCAAATTTTAATTTGTTACTAATTAGTGGATATCTCTTCGAGGAAAAAAGAAACAACATGATTACTAATTAATAGAGAAATTTATATAGTCAGTTCGATGTTTATCGTAAGCGTAAATAATAATATTTTTGGTAATACTTATGATTGGTTTTCCATACTAACATCTTTCTGTTGCAATGTCACATTAAAATTGACAGATCCTTCAATATCTTTGAAATGTGAGAAAAATAAATTTTCTACAGTTTATATTATTCGGATCTATCGTAGAATTATATCTTAGTTCGTATAAAGTGACGGTATTTTGATAAAATATTAATCTATAGAAGGATAATTTTTGTTATTTTTCACCCCTAGCCATGTTGTTAAATTGAGAACATTTGATAAATGGAAGCGGTAGTCTCGTCTCGTTGGTCGAGTCATGTATTACTCGTAGTTATCGGCTCGATATCTTCAATTCACGGATCCCTGATGTGAACGGTGAGGGGAGAAATATCGCTTCTTTGAAGGAGGCCTCAGCAAATTTTATAAATTCTTCGGAGTCACAAGCAAACTTTGTTACCTTTAGCCGCTCTAAACGTCCTAAACGTCTCTTGTTCCTTTCGTATTTGATGGGAATCAGTTTTTTATACAATAATCAAATAAAATATACTCTCTTCTTTCCATATTTTTTCAAGAATCTAAAGTTCTTGTTATATCAATCAGGAGATCCGGATGTAGTGTTAGCTAATATTCTGGCTTCCCACCCAAAATACCCGGGTTCGATGCCTGGAGACTTAATTTTTAAAAGTGGTATCCCGATTCCTATTTGAGGTGCTTTATGGAAAGCACTTGGTGTACGCCGTCTGTCGCATGGGACGTTCAACTGCAGACCCCCTGGCGCCTTTCGTTTCGTTTCCACTAGCCTTACTCCTTTCCCATCCATCTTTAATGGCGCAAATAACCTCAGCTGTCGGTCACCTCCCCTAAATCTACTACTACTCCTGTCTGTTAGACTCGACCAGATATAGGTATTTTAATGAATCTTTAAATGATTCACCGTCATGTGGCGTAGTAGACGACCTTGTAGCATTTGAACTTAAGGTAATGTGTTGGTTTTGCAGCAGATTTTAAGAATATACTTTTACGGATATGATTAATCTCTTACTTTGAGAGGCATTTCACTCCATTGTTATAAAATTTCATTATATTTTCAAGATAGTTTTAAAGTAATACACTCATTCTCACGCGTTTTTCAAATTGGCCAGATGAAAAAAGTTTTGAACAATTCGTAGACCGTAGGACTTTTAATTAAACAAAATATTACAAAACACAGTTGTTTTTTAGCTTGATCGGGTAGGCATTCTGTGATGATACCCGACGTTTTGTGGCGGCGATTGGTTTATTTTCTAAGGAAAAAGATTACCACTGCAAGTTAACCTGAGAAGAAAAAGTGCGTTTAATATAATCTGCGAAGCTCAATTAGTCCTAGAGGAGTTTACAGATTGAACGAAAATTGAATTATAAAGAGTGAAAAACCAGAATTATGTAGCGATTTTAGGATTCAATTGGCTTTATGTATCATTGTGTCCGGTTACTACGCTGTAAATTTGAGTACTAATAAATGATTTTTTGAACAAGGTCTACCCATTTTCTAATGCTGTAGACTTTTATATGCACTACAATGAATGTTTTATTGGGTCAATGTAAGGCGAGGTGCCTGAAAGAAATATTTTCATCCCGATATATTGATTTGGTTTGAAAACCTTCCCTCGTAAATCACGTCATAATGAATTTCAGTCCGCTGACTTCCTTGTCCGCAAAATCTGAATGAAGGATGACGTACCTATCGCATAAAATAGATATTGCTAGCCACGGTGAATTTTACACTAATTAATTCGGACTTCTTTATATTTAATTGGGCATTGAAAATGAGTTCTGATATATTGTTAGCATTTTTCTACTTAAGCGCTTGAGCGTCAGATAGAATTTATTTAGTTTATCAGTAAATTCATTGCACCTGACCTTCGAGTGTCACGTCTCAGCAAGCACGCTGCCAGCGTGCAGGTTATTACAGTATGATTAAAACAGTGTAAGGAGTACTCATTCTATCGTGGGCAATGTTTTTATGTGCCTATTGCCTATTATGATCATTAAAATAAGAGATATGATGCATGAATATCATAATTAAATGGCTATTAATAATTTTTGTGCTTTGACTTTTAACTAGTCATACACCAAAAATAAAATGATTTTAAGAAGATAATTTTGTGACAAATATATAAAAATGTTAGCGGGTACCGTCCTGTTACAAGACTATATTTTCATGGGCCGTTTTTCCACGATAATAGAAAATGATTCATAGAAAAATGTCGTCCAGATCACGAAAAAAAGCGAAAAGTTGTCATTCTCCAGAATATTTTTCTATATGGGGTAAGAAGACGAATCCTTGAAGAAAAGTTTACTTGTTTTAAGATCACTCTATTGGCCCATAATAAAAAAGAGTCAATTTACATGTGTTAAACTCCTTAACTTCAAATCACCGAAATATTAAGGATACATTGAATCACTTCCTCGTGATCACGCGATCCAGAGTGAACAAAAACGGAACACGGAACCTAGATGGTACAATGCGGATTATAGTAAATCATTGAGTCGTTAAAAGCCATTTCAGGTCAATATGAAAATATTATATTATAATAACAGCTTGTCACATTTTCCCCGAATGTGTTTCACCCAGGAGAGGTCGTGGATGAGGGTAACGCCTAGGTATTTCATCGTGTCTACACATTTTATTTCAGTGTTCCCGATGCAGTAGACAATCGGGAGGTAATTGCCCTTTTTTAAAAAATAACACAACGCACTTTATTAAGTTTAATTCTAATATGCCAAGTTAACTGAATTCAAAAGGAAAAGATAAGAAGAAAATTTTAAAGATAATCCGAAAATAATTTGGTTTTACGAGAGAGAGGTACAGGGAAATAAGTCAGCAGTGACTTCACTCAAAACAAATAAAGGCAAATAGTTGCCGGTAGTTTGTGAAAGGATAATTTAAATTGTAATTATTTATTTGTGTACCCTGCAAGCCTCTGGTAGGGTGTGTGGCAGGGGGTAAATACCACCAGAATAATTTTACTCTAGGATGACCTTACCACCGTCGAACAATGTTATTATAATCCCCTATCGTTCGTGGAAAAAATAACATCTTAAATATAACTGTTCTACACTTATTATCTCTAATTTTATTAACGTATCCCCCCAACCGAAGTACTATGGGAGTAATAGTGTATTTTCAACATTATTGCTAAAGAGACCTTCTTCCAATTTATGCAAGTGCTTCAATCTGTGATTCAACCTTCGCTTCATTAGTGATTCCCAGCCTAGCTGCTCTAATATTTTGGATACGCTACTAAGTTTATCGTAACAACGTTTTACAAATTCAGCTCCTCTATGCTGCACGCGATCAAATTCGGCAATCAGCCAGCTTCGTAAAATCAGCACGATTTCCGAAAGGGTGGATCCTGCGAGACACAGCTTGTGCTATTAGTTATTTATATTCTCATTTTGGAAGAGAGAAATGTTCCAGTGGACGCGGTTATCTATACTTCGTATTTTAAGAAGGCCTTCGACCGAGTACCTAATAGTAAATTACTATCAAGGTTAGAAGAACAGGGCATTCATAAACATATCTTTGGTCAATTATTTTTTAATGGTCTGATACAAAGACCAGTCATAGTAGTCATTGATAGAGTTTGCTCAAATAACGTAGAAGTCACTTCAGGGGTTCCCCAGGAAAGTGCTATCGGACCTCTTTTATTTCTGTTTAACGTTATCGACATTGACTCCGTAGTCACTAGTAAGATACGTTTATTTGCCAACGATGCAGTGGTTAACCGTGATATTCATACTTCTGAGGACACACCTGCTTTATAAGATACTATAAAATGCCGGTGCGACAATTCGCAATTAGAAATAAACTTAAAAAAGTGCGCACTGCTAATTTTTTTTCAAAAAAGGGCAATTCCTTCCCAAAATCCTACTGCATCGGTAAAACCGAAAAGGAATTGGTAGGCTCAATTAAATACCTAGGCTTTACCCTCACTCACGATCTCTCCTAGGTGAAAGACATACGGGGAATATGTGAAAAGCTAACTGAAAATTAGGTTTAATTGGAAGATTGATGGGCAAAGAGATGAAAAGATAAAAGAGAAATGCTATCCTTTGTTGGTAACGCCTCAGTTAGAATATGCTGTAAGTATATGGGATCCTCACGAAGTTGAATTAATTACCGCATTGGATCGCGTGCAGCGTACAGGAGTTGGATTTGTAAAACGTTGTTACGATAAACTTAGTAGCGTATCCAGAATATTAGAGCAACTAGGCTGGGAATCACTCACGGAGGGAAGGTTAAATTATAGATTAAATCTCTTGCATAAATTGGAAGGATTTATCTCTAGCAGTGATATTGAAAATGGGTTATTACCCCCATCTATCTTTGTAAATATATATCTTTTTATAAAATATTCAAAAAAATATGTACATAGGTGCCCATTCTTCTCAATAAAAAGATATATTATCAGCAAAAATTTAGAATGTAACCATTATAAGCAATTAAGGTATTCACAAGTGATACATATCTTATTCTTGTATAAGTAAACTAAACTGCAAACTATTGCCGTACGCCACCAGTAGGGACTGAAAACGCAGCTTTACCGGAAGAAAACATTTAATAGAATATTTTACCTGTAATTTACTCGTCAGAAACTCCTTAAAACGTTATACTCCTACATTGTAGTAAAATCAGCGTTTCTGCTGTATATTACTGGAGAAATTGCTCGGATGCCTAGGGTTGGACATGATATATTCGGTAATTAAGTGCAACACTACACGTATTCCCAGCAGGATTCATTGGATTTCGTTCATTGAAATATTTAGGTTTTATTAAAATTAATATTGATTAATGGGGAGTTAATAACAGGCTACCACTTTGCCATTGGTGATTCCAAAATTAGTAGAAAAATATGTTATGATCGTTGTTAGTGTAGAGCTCATTTCAAAAATATATTTGAGGTGCTTATAGTTGTCTATTGGCAGAGGTAAATTACTTGTAGAAGTAGTAAACCAAAAATATGCATTGGAAAAGAGTAATTTGAAGACTCTTATCAGTAACAGGGGGTAATAAGTAATATAATATGATGGAAGTTCTACGGAAAATGTTTGTATTTGTTATTTTATATTCTTTTTGATGATAAATTAATGAATGGCGTGACATTGTAACATTAAGAAAGGGAATGATACTTGGAAATTAAGAAATAAATACAGCGCTATATAGTGAAAAATTTTAAAATGTTTTTCCTAAACGGAGATTTTCCCCGACTAGAAATTTGAATTAGTAGTGGTTAAGACAGGACTAATAATATTTATCGATAATTTGTAAATTTTACTTAATCGTAAAGCAAAAATGCTTCTTTATGGCCTATGTTGCTTATGGGCTGTGCTAATGCTACTTTCTCCCGGAAGCATCCCGATTGCTTGATTGGTCTTTCCAATTGCAACTGAACCCAGTTTATCTTTTTAGTAGCAAAAAAAGCACCAGCGGCTAAATGTCGTTGGTAACGGAAAGAATATACTTCGAAGGATATCGATTTATTGAGGTTGCTTGTTAGTGAATCAGTCAATGTAAAGTAACATATTACATGGAACGTTAATAATTATTATGCTAAAATGGGTAGACTGTACCGAGAAATTAATTTTTTGTTCAAGTATGTTAATTTTTGTTTAGAAATATTACGGTATTGTTATAATTTACAATATTTTACGATTAATCGCAGCTTGGATCAGATATTTTCATAATGAGACCTTTTCTTTACGAAGACTTTAAATACAAAGCTTTTTATTTTGTTTTCATAGTATTATTGGTTCTGAAATCATTAGGTACAACTCTTGACTGTTTGGAATCTTATAGTAAAATAGAATAATTACCGTTTAGTAGTGAACCAGAGTCATAACTGTCGGCATCTTAAAATGCAAGTGACAACAAACCACATTGATTTGAGGTAAAGATACAAGAGACAAAGATAAACCCCGTATCGCCAATTAGGATGCCTGTATATTTGTATTCACGTGGCGGAATGAGCTTGATGAGCTTCCTTTAACTACATTTTAAAAGGTTTTTTAACAACTCTTTTTTCTTGTGCATAGATCAAGTATTTTATTAGTTCAATATTTTATGGTAAAATTTTTAATTTTTTGCTGAAAAACGGAGCAGTTAAAGTACGATTTTTTCCAAACATTAAGTTAGTTTGAACAAAATATGTAATGATTTATTTCATGTCATTCGTTGGTATACTACTGAAACATTCCGTTGAAATGAGGTACGTTTAGTTTCTTTTATCCATTCTTTATTCATAATTTCGAAACCTGTTCTACTCTTCTGACATCGGCTCTATGGGTCTATGTCACCCAGTGGCACCGAGTTAGTGACTAAAAACAAAACCTATTTTTGGGCTTTTATGGATCAAGTTTACATAAAATATTTCATATCTCTGCCTAACATGAGGATTAATGCGGATATGCCTCTGTTCCAAATGGAAGATCCTCTCACAGTTCATTTTCCGCATGCCTGGAAAGCGATTTAGAATTTGAAAAACATCAGTGAAAGATATCTAAATTACAAATCTCTCTGTTTTATTTCCGTAATGAAATGACCAAAAATAACGTATGGGCATGGGGATGTCATAATTTTTAGTGACATTTCTTTCAGTTTCCTCAGTTGTTACCACTGTCGACGTGAAACTAACATTGTTGAATATGTGATACCGAGAAGATAGCCGTTGTCTCTCCCGTGAAGCGAGAGTGACGCAGAGGAGGAGAGAAGCGTTGTAGAGGCACCTCTCCTCTCCTCCCCACCTTTTCTCTCCCCTCCTCAGCCTTCCGACACCACATCACATTTTTCCACCTCCGTCCCCTTCCCGCTCTTTGTACTCTCCCCTTCAACGCCCCGTTGACGCCACCTCCACCCTCAATACCTTCTCTCCACTTCTCCACCACTTCGTCTGCTCATCCGTTCCCACTCCATTCAATCTTCTCTCTCCCTCTCTCCTCTAATCATACTAATTCTCCTGTTTCCCTCTCTCTCCTCCCTCCTGCTTGTATTCTCAGTGTCTATGATACCGTATCCGTCCTCAGCAAGAGGGAGTGACCGTGGATAGCTTCTTGGAAAAGGGATATATTGATAAGCGAGTTTTTAAACATCTTGTTAACCTCGTGCCCGGTGTTTTTCACGTGTACGGGACACACTCACAGGAGTTTTACTGCGAAATGAGAACATTCCGAAAAGATAGTAAAAGCAGGTACTATCGTCTGGGAATCCGTCTATTATCCCTTTGACAACTTGCGGGATTTTTATCGCCTGCTAATTAAGAACTAAGTTATTACTGATACAGTTTCGTTAAAAACTACTGTGAAATGTTCGCTTTTATTTTGAAGTAAGAAGCTGCGAAATACTAAGGTGTAATTCCTTAATCCGTGACAATCTCCGATGATATGAATCTTTCTCCTTTGATGGCAAACACGAAATAAATACGCAAGTCATTTTAATTGTAACCCAAGTGTTTGTTTATTATTTAATTGGGTTTCCCCGAATTTTATTTTTTTCTGATGGAAAACTTCTGCTACAGGCAATGGGAATGACTTATCGCGTTTAAGGTTTGAAGGTTATTCTTATTAGTAGGTTTCATGAGTAGATTGATAAATATCAAGGAAGTACCTCGATGATTACTCAAACATTTACGGTATTTGAAAACATTCAAAGTGTTTCAATGTCATAATACATGATGCCCGGCGACGACGGGGTAACGTCCTCGTCTGCCAATCCAAGGGTCGCGAGTTGAATTCCCGCCTGGATGATTTCCCCCCCTCCCCCCAGGGTTTGGGTGTTTGTAATCGTGTGCATTGTTATCACTGTTAGTAGTCCCATTTAAAGGCTTAGAATTACTGTTTTCGAACTTAGTCTAAATAAATAAATAATGAGCCACTCAGGCATTTTAGTGTGCATGGAATGTAGTAATCATTTTCGATCCCTATACCAAACTTTTCATCGCCATGAAATACAAGCTTATGGTGATTTTGTATTTACAAAAAGAGTGAAAAAAAGCTCAAAAATAGAGTTTAGATTTTGACGTCAATCTGAAGTTATTTTGTGTCAACTAACCAAAAGAAAATGGAACTAGGCGAAAAAATAACCAACCAATTTGTTGGAAATTAAAACTGTAGTTTGTTTCAAACCTGGTCGGACGGGATTCAATGCTATCGATAATAAACGTGCGAGTTAAAGCGACCAGTCGGTGATGAACAAAATTCCAGGATAATCTTGTTGAGTCGTCAAGTAGTTCAGTACAGTGGTTGAATTCCCATGTGGGGCGAAGGTGAGCGTATGAATTCCCAAGATATTGTCCGTACTTCAGGTGCCGTAACATCAGGTTAAGTATATTTATTTACTTTCAGATAACAGCGTCCTATAATGAGTTTTATTCTCCATGGGTGTATTCAATTAATGATTTATTTGCCAAATATTAATATCTCCTTGTTGCGTTAATTCTAACTCAAGCATCACATCACCACTACTTGTACATATTAAATGGAGTCAAACGAATACCTGGGCCGTCCATGGCATTGGCAACAGGAGACTTTGTTTGTTGATGTTTTTTCCTAATGATCAAGAAAATATTGCAGTTTTAATTAAGCGCTGAAAATTAATCTAAATAACTCGGCCTACAAAAAATGGCAGAAAAATAACTTCTCTGAAATTGAACTCCTGCTCGTATATACCCCGTAAGGCCTGAAGGTACTATTCGAGTGTGCGAGCCAACTCAGCGTCGTCAAGTCACTCTGAAATTCTACATTCTGCGAAACACTTGTAGTATTTGAATTAAATTATTTCATGTCCAAAATGTAAGTCCGTGCGGATTTATAAAAATAATCGTAAACCTTCCATTTGGTATAAATTGAAATTACGGAGGTGTTTAAGTTCTTTCGAGCAATGCTCATGAGGAAATGTCGAGATTTCAATTCCCCACCGCAGTTTATTGTGTCAGGCATGGCATGCTTACGGCATTCATTTATAATTTACGCCTTATCATATATTTTATTTTATATGCTATATACCCTAGGGTTTACTTATATGGTATGGTATGGTATATAACTTTTTCCTTAATGAGATATAGGGGAAGCAGGTTAGGAAATGGAATGTAGAAGCATTAAACGGATTAACAAGAAAGGAGTATCAGCAGGTTGTAGAGAAAATCATGGATGATGGTAAAGAGCTGAGTACTAACGACGAAAAATGGGAATGTATTAACAAAGTGATATCGAAAGCCCCAAAAGACACTATAGGAACCGTTAACGAGAAAAGGATAAGGGATCCATGGGTAACGGATGAAATGATTGCAAAGATGGACGAGAGAAGAAGATGGAAAATGTGAACATAGAGTTAGGCAAAATGAAGTACAAAGAGTTAAGCAATAAATGGAGAAGGGCCACAAATAAAGTAAAATAAGAATGGTGGAAAACGCAATGCGAGGATATGGAAAATTTACAGAAGAAGGGTGAAATTGGTGCTCTATACAGTAAGGTTAAGTTATTATTAGGGAAGTAAGAAGGCAAGATCTGTGCTAAGAGTTAACGATAAGTGGGGTAAGATAATAGTTGACACAGAAAAGATCCAAGAGAGATGGAAGGAATATATAGGAACACTGTACGGTAAAGAACATAGGCCAAAAAGGTTAAACATAGAAAAGGAGCATGACGTAGGAGAAGATAGCTTAGGTCCAGGCACACTTGACGATGAAATAGAAAGGGCATTAAGGTAGATGAAACCAGAGTAACGGTAGACAACATTCCTCTGGAACTATTGAAATGTTTAGAAAAATGTGGGAAGAAGACTGTATGGACTGATTCGTAGCATCTATGAGGAAGGAATCTGGCCGGAAGGTTTTGTGAGATCAGTGTCAGTTCATATTCCGAAAAAGGTAATGGCTACATAATGTGAGGATTACAGAACAACAAGTTTGATATCCCACGCAGCTTAAGTTATTCTCAGGATCAACAACAAAAGGATAGAGATTAAGGCAAATGATTACTTAGGGAATGATCAGTTTGGGTTTAGTAAGGGGAGAGGTACGCGTGATACCATTGCAGTGATGAGGTCACTAATCGAAAGGATTACAGAATACAATCAGGACGTATTTACCTGTTTCGTAGGTTGCGAAAAACCGTTTGATAGAGTGAATTAGGAAAAACTAAGGCGGGGATTGAAGAAAATACGAATGCATTGGAGGGACAGTAGACTGAGCTGCAAACTGTACATGACTCAGACTGCTCAGGTGCGAGTGGGGAAGGGAGAGTCCGGATTGGGAGTGTTAGGAAGAGGTGTAAGTTATGGTTGCCCATTGTCACCAGTGCTGTTCAACGTATATGTGGAGGAAATGATTAAAGAGGCATGGGAAGAACTGGAGGTAGGAATGAAAGTCGGAGGGGAATTCGTAAAATCGGTTAGGTTTGCTGATGACCAAGCATTAGTTGCTCAGTCAGCAAAGAGGTTACAAGCATTGCTGTGTGAATTGGAGGTTCAGTGCGATAGATATGGGATGAGAATCAATATTCATAAAACAAAGGTTATGAGATTTTCCAGAAAGAAAAAGGCTAAACTAAATATTAAAATAGAAGGGAAAAGAATAGAGCAGGTAGAACAGTTTACGTATCTCGGCTTTTGAAATGTTGGTATGTAGAAGAATGGAGAAGGTGAAATGGACCGAAAGGAAAACAAATGAGGTGGTACTAGGGATGGTGGATGAGGAGAGGGTTTTTGGAGATATCCTATGGAGGGAGGAAAAATGGATAAAAGGCGTATTGGGCGACAGTGGGATGTTGAAGAAAGTAATAAGGGGAGAATGTTAGGCAAACGAGGAAAGGCCAGGAACAGGATTGGGATGTTGGACGGAATGAAGGGAGGAAATAAGTACACAGAGATTAAGAGAGAGACCTGATGTAGAGAAGGTTGCTGGATTGGGTTTTGTTTGGAGTTTCAAAATATTTATTTGATACTTGTGCCCATCGAAAAATCTACCTTAACCGGTAGATTACCTAAAACTAATAATGAGATATATGAAATCACTATATTTTGATGCTGTAATTTTAGGTAAACCTTAATACTTCACTGTACTGAAACATATATTTTGTATCATAAATCAAAAGTTTTCCGTAGACTATTTCACATAATTGTTTATTTGCTATTTTATTGAACTTCAACAGCATTTTTAATGATATATGCTGAGTAAGAGTTTTCCAATTATCAGGAATGATTGAAAAATATTAATGTGTTGAGCATAACGAGTATTACTAAGTAATAATTTTAGCTTTGACACTTCCTCAAACCTGGTAATTTATTTGTTAGGACTTGGCGGTTTCGGAAGATAGGGGCCTGGAATGATTGAAGGAGAGGTGAAGGAAGTTTGATATGTAAGGAATGAGTGAGGGACCCCAAATAGCAGATGAAGGAATTAAATGGGGAGCAAGAAAATGTGTAGGTGGGTTGAGTTTTGGACGCGCGTTAATAGCTGTGGAGTCACGCTAGAGCTCAGGACGCCTTTCAATATAGAACTTGGGCAAAGAAATAATAGCGTGAATTGTTATAATGAAAGGGTTTCTCTATTAAAACATATATTGAATACCTAACTGAATATTTCTTCGTATAAACTATGAATGGATCGAGTTGAGTTTGAGATGAGTTGTCCAGGGGTAGAGCGTTGGACTAATGACCGGGGGGCCCGGGTTCGATTCCCGGGAAAGCCTATCTGGGCACCTGGAGCTTCATCTCAGGTATGTAATTTTTTTAGTATCATATCTTCCTGGGAAACCATAGCCTGAATCCACAGGGAAAGGAACTGCCCCCCCCTCCCTGATGTGTGACTTCACACGCCGTCGGGTTTAGTACTGGGTGAACTCAACCATCACCCATCAAAGCAACCTTCGGGTGTGTTTATGGTTTTTTATACTATGACTAAGATTGTAATAATATGTTATAAGTGTTGGGTGAGTACCATAAACTTGATTCTAGTTCTCTTAAACGTTCGATACATTGATAGTCACGAAGTTTGAATTTAACACATTTTTTGTCGTATAGTAGAATTAAAACTTTGATAAAGAAAATTATCACAATATGTTCGGTACGGAGTTTACCTTAATCCTGGTGCCATAGAATTTCCTATGACTGCTATAGTCTTGTTTCGATGTATAATTTAGCCTGGCGGTTTCTCGATTTTATTTCATATAAATAAAGAAGGAAATCAAAATAATAACTTGCTGTTTGTGTGTCCTACACGATGAATATGCTAGTAAAATTTGATAACAAATATTAATCCGTAGGAAAGTACACTGACCACCAGAATATATAGACGATTTGTACCATGATTGCATTGATGATTATAAAAGGTATTTAGTCCGTTATATTAAAATCTTCTTTTTGTCGCCACACTATTCGTGGCATCCGTAAAACTTCCAAAAATTAACTTTATCACCTATGGGAATTGGTTGGAAAACAAACTGGGAATTTGTTCAGAAAACAACTTATGAACGGAATATTGTCACTTGCGTCCTGAGGACGCACATTTTGCGCACACATGGCAATTCGCACGCTATGCTATTGCATGGGCAGGTCATTCTGCCAGCAGACATATATTTGTTTTGTTAGGACAAGTGAATACGTCAGCTTTCTATCGAGGATATGGGTAGAAGGGAAAGGGATCTGGGGGAAGAGCGGGTGACCTTAGGGAGACAGTCCGACTGAACAGGGATTCTCCCCTACGACCTCTCTGTTCTGGCTCCGGCTTGCAGGTATGCGTGATTGTAGGGAATTTGGCGTGACGATGGGTATGTGCAGGTATTCTACGATGGGTATATGCATATATATACTGTATGCTGCTCCGTCTCTGTATATGAGATGCGACCACTCACACGGATAACACTGGTCCCACGTCATCAGCGACGTTCGGCGCAGATACATGGCCATTCGCGTCGCCGTCTGATCTCTGTTCCATTCTACCATTCTCCTCGGGTCTCCCCAATCACCCCTCACAACCACCTCCCCGGAGTGGCCTTCAAGCCGCGTGTGGAGTTTGCGTGTGACTCGATCCCCTCCGTCCACAGGTTGACCTGCCATCTCTTCCAGACCCTCGCCGCACAGCTCCCCCGTCCCATTCGACTCTCGCCCCCGTCCCTTCGGACTCCTCCCGCCTTTCAGTTGCGGCTGCCCTCGGCGCTCGCGACTCTCAGACCCCATTCTCCTTGCTGCCTCCTGTCCCGCCTCCTCTTGGACTTCCCTCGCGAGCGAACATTGTCCGCGTTACTCGTTACAGCCGGCCGAACACGGGATTGCGGTCGGAGGCGAGACCCAAACTTAGGTTTGGCGACTTGTACCACCGCGCGAAACAAGTAGTGCGCGTCCCCGTTTGGACCGCGACCTGCGTACTCATCCACTCGAATCGAATTAGCTTCGCGGATTGGAGTCGTGTACGTTCGGAACCGGTGCAGCATTTAGCGACGGAAAAATATAGCTGGGAGTACAAGATTCCGGGAAAAGTGTTGTATACGGGGTTTTCGAAGAGTAAAAGAGAGAGTACTCTCCAGTCGGGTCGCCCGAATGCTTCGTTTGACTCTTGAAAAATCATATACTCTGGAATCGACCCAATTAATATAGGGTGATTTGTTCTACGTTTATTTTTTCGGCATTTAACTTTGTCGCCCGGTAAACTGATAAGTAAACTATCTTCATGTAACTCGATTCAGACTATTGCACAGATGGTCGATGCAACGAATGATGTATCTTTTTCGTAGGTATCAATTTATTTTTACACAATCGAAATGAGTTTCTAGCAATGTGTATTTAGAAAGACGATGATCCAAATTTAGAAGCCATTTATGGTGACAAATTTAATGTTATATTTTTTTCATTTCGCTTTACTGCGGTATGTACTCGTATGTATATTTTGCAATTTAAAGTGCAATATGTCTCGTAAAAATCTAAGTTTAAAGTTAGGAAACGCTAATTGGGTCAAACTGGCCCAAAATGTGAAGACTTCTATCAGTACCTCATTAGAACTTATGTCACTCAACCCACATTATCTCTAGAAAAAAAAATCATTTGAGAAAATTACAGGCATAGGGCACAATGGTTTAATATCCCTATATTTTCGTGGGAACTTTTACTGAGGAAAGTGGATAAGTATATTCGTACAGACACGTGGTAAAGATTCGTCGTGTCTTTGACAGCATTGATTAAGGTAATAAACAAATTTCGTGAGACATGAAAAGAAAAACGTCTTTTGGTACATAGTTTCGACCATCCAAATTTTTAACTTTGAACTTCCTACCTGGTAATCGATGTAGATCTTGAATTCAAGTGGCTCTGCATACAAAAAAATCATGTTAGCTCGGAAATTAAAATTTACAAATCTGTACAAGCAGTTAAATTTTAAAACTCCACAGTTATTTTTTCATTCCAAAGGTTTATTGAATTAGGTTATAATTTTGGTTCCTACCTAACTATATGCGTACATAATACCTGTTATTAAGGATGACAGTGGGTTAGCACAGAGTGAATATCGCCTTCTGAGTAGATACCTTAAATTCACATGAAAATAGCAATTGCCCCTTGGGCAGTCATCAATTACATGTGAGACTAGGCCGATGGCAGCAACTTCGAAAATATTGAACCTTATCTGGCATTTCAAATAAAATTCCTGACAAAGGTCCCATGGAAAAAGACACTTCGGATTAGACTAGTCTATATTTAGAGCATTTGTTGTTAGGAGAAGATGTTGACGCCCGAATCATTGCTGCAGATAATAGAGCGAGAACACTTCCAAACCATAAAATAAAGGGTGTACGTGTAAAAGCCATCCGCTGGAAGAGAGTTGAATTTGGGAAAGGAAGTTGGATTCAAGCTGGGAATGAGAGTGGGACTGAGGTCAAGCGTTAGCTTGCCAAAAATGTGTGAATTTTCCAAACCATCGTGCTTTTGGGACATTTTGCCAATTATGGGGAATATTGGATTGAATCAGAAAATACCTCTATTTTATCGAGGTCATTTAGTTATTTTTTATAAGAATGCTTTTTTATGTTCTTTTTGAGCTTATGTGGAGAACGCTAAACGAGATTTACGTAGAAGCATGGATATTATAAATATTTCATGTGAACTTAATAATATTGAATTATTCCTTACAGATACCATGACAAAGGATAACATAAACAATAATCCCATGAAAAAGGGCACCTAAATCCACGATTACTTCGGCCTAAGCTTGGCTAAACACTTTTGAGTGAGTTTTTCAGTGTAACAAAGAAATATCATTTCAAGATTCCTATAATGACTTATTTTTTTAATCTTCCAGTAAGTATTCAATATTTAACCCAAGATGTTATAGTATTGCTTTTTGAGCATTATAATTTATTAGTTTCCATTCAAATAAGTCAACCAAAAGTTTGATTGCCATTGAGTTCCGAGTTCATTCCTTCTAAGCTTTAAAACGTGGGATATTTAGACGCTTGTACTAGGTAGCCAGATCTTCTTCTACAACACACCAATAAGATGTATGGTGGGGGTAATGCTACACTAGACTATATTACATTTTTAATAATTGCTAGTTACCTATTTGAATTGTAAAAAGTTCTAATTTTGAGGGTAATGTCGACTTTAACTACATACCCTGTAACGTTTTGGTACAACAAATCTCCTGTACATGCGAGACCAACTCTGTTAGTGACCATAAGAACTGTGAAGTATGAAAAATTTCTCACAATAAGAAATAACGTACTGTAAAGCTGTTTAGAAATGAAATCCTTTTTGGAGAAGAAGAGAATAAACCAGTTTAAGACATAAAGAACTCAAGTGTACTCAAATGTACTTTTTCTGTTGAGAATTGTTAAACTTTTTTCTATGAGGAGAGAAATAATAATAATGCCATAGAGAGTAAGGCAAAGAGAAGATTTATTAAGGCAAAAGAAGGATTTATGGAGAAGAATTGCGCTAGTCAAGGAGGCTTTCTCAAGGAGGAGGGAGTTGATGACGGGGACGTTGAGTAAGGAGGTTAAGTAAAGACTCGTAAAAACTCTGATATGGAGCGTATCTATGTACGGCGCGGAAACTTGGTCACTGAAGCAGGAGGATAGACGTAGATTGGAGGCCTTTGAAATGTGGGTGTGGAGAAGAATGGAGAAGGTGAAATGGACCGAAAGGAAAACAAATGAGGAAGTACTAGAGATGGTGGTTGAGGAGAGGGGTTTGTTGAGAGAAATCCTATGGAGAAAGGCCTATTGAGTGACAGTGGGATGTTGCAGAAGGTAATAGAGGGGAGAATGTTGGGCAAACGAGGATAGAGCAGGAACAGGATAGGGATGTTGGACGGAATGAGTGGAGGAAATAAGTACACAGAGATGAAGAAAGACTTGAAGTAGAGTAGGTTGCTGGATTGTGTTTGTTTGGAGTTACAAAATATTTATTTGATAGTTGTGTCCATCCAAAAATCTACCTTATTCGAAAGATTACCCTAAGAATATATATATATATATATGTTTATATATATATAAATAAACATATATATATATATATATATATATATATATATATATATATATATATATATATATATATATATATATATATGATTGCGGGTCGCGGTGGTCTAGCGGGTAGAGCGTTGAACTACTGACCGGAGGGTCCCGGGTTCGATTCCCGGGCAAGGCACTTTGGGCACCTGCAGCTCCACCCAAGCTAGTTGATTTTTCGGGTACCAGATCTTCCTGGGAAACCATAACCGGCACAGGGAAAGGAACTGGCCCCCCTATTCTGATGTGTGAATATTCACACGCCGTTGGGCTTGGTACACGGGTGAGCTCTACAATCACCTACTAAACCGACCTTCGGGTTGATTACTGTGTTTTTTTTTATATATATGATTTTATATATATATATATATATCATTTGCGATTTGAGGCAAAAGGATTGGCGTAATTCGAAAACTTATGAGCCACATATGCAGCGAAGAAATAAGTTGAATAAGAAGGAAGACAGACGCTGAAGAGATTATTGAAAACCTTAGCGTAATGCTGGGGAAAATCAGAAAAAAGGCAGGGAAAGCGGATGTAAGTAAATTGAAAGGTAGAGTGAAGGTTGTGATAGAAGGGAGAGCGTTGGGTTAGCGGGAATGGTGGAATCAAGTGGTCAAGGAATGAAGACAGTAAGCCTTTTGGACAGCACAAATGTGAATACAGGGTTAGGAAGATATTAAGAAAGAAATCATGTACAGTAATCAAGAGTAAGTGATCACGATAGATGATATGCGTTAGGGACCGTCCAATATCTGCCTTAAATCGTTAGGCGTACCCAGAAGAAAGGCTAAAACAAGATTTTCCAAAAACACGAACAAACGAACTTCGTGATCATTTATTACTAAGGATATTTTATTTACGAATCACAATTCGCAAAAAAAATTTTTTGCTTTCATGGCAAATTGCGCAGAGTTTAAGCCAGTAAGTCTAATGGATATTATATGATAATCGACTCGGAAACTTAGTAATTGCCCCTTTAAATTAAACTTGCCCGCAATGACAATGCAATTGCAATATTTTTGCATGACGATGTATGAAAGAAGAGAAAGAGGGTTATGAATGTGTTTAGTATTGAAACATTCAAATGGTTTGTAGAGCCGGAAGGTAGAACTTTGTTTGAATGACTAATGAATAGGTTTTATTTCGAAGCCGGATGTATTGGCTAAAGACCGGTGGAAAACATTTGCTGCGTTGGCCATTTCGTGTCCAATTTAAATGAAAGAACCTCAAAATTTTATTATTTATCCAACAGAGATGTTTTAATTAAAACGGTTACGACAGGAAAATAATGCATAACACGGACTCACCGCTCTCTGATCGAATCGTTTCATTTCGTGTATTTAAATGGTGTTTTCAAAACGTGAGTCTGAAATTAAGGTAACTCATAAATAATATTTTTGTGCCATAGTTTTGGCATATATAATAACAGAATATTTATTGACATGCAAACTCCAATAAAAGACTATCTGCGATAAAAAATGTATATAATGGGTATTTGTGTGAGATTGTGATAGTTCTTTCTCTGAAAATAAAATAAAAAAGTTGAAAAATGCATTAATCAAATGCATTTTTTGATTTCGGGATTTATCTCGCGTTGTTATGCATTCCTATTTATAGTAGCTAAATTCTCTCCTAGGTCCATATTTGCATATCTGTTTATTGCATATTGCATATCTTTTGCTACTTTTATCATTCGTCATTTCGTCATCGAATAATTTTACCAGTCATTTTTAATTTCATTGATTGCTGTAAATAGCAAATATGTTTACAATTTAAGATTTAAATAATCATTCACAAGGTATCTAAATTTCTTTCGAGATTTTAATGACGTAAAATAGCCGCATGCATTGACTACGTGTATGAAGGGGAGTAAAAACGGAGAATGTTTAAACACGGCACCTTTAAATATTTAAATTTTGAAAAAGCACATTTTTGGCTAAAAATTGATCAAGACTTTGTTTTAATTCCTATTATTTATTCAAGAAAAATATTTGTTGGGATGTAATTTTATATCTGGGAGATAGTTTCACCCTTTCTTGGAGGTTCATTTGGAACTTTTGCTGCTAGCAGGGAATTCGTTATATTGAAAAACTGAGGTATTGGATTCCATGATTAAATATGGCCTATTTGAAGGTTATTGAACTTTTTTTTAACTGAACAATTTAAAGTAGCTGAAGCTTCAAAGAAATAATGTAGTAAAAGGAAAACGGATGAACATTTTTCAAATTTTTTCCATTACGTAAAAAAAGTCATGTCAGTGTAGGCATGTCATAAGTCGTACTTATGACATGCCTACGCTTATTGTTGTTTTGTGCTAGGCAGTGTATATCTATTTTATACGGTTTTGGTTTTCAGTTATCAATCAAGGTTTTTTATGATATTCTGAAGCCATACATTAAGCCAATTTTATCTTAGTTTACAAAACACCCATTACATTATCATATAATGTAAAAAACTGATAAGAATAGAGACGATGATATCGCAAGTAGAATAGGGGCCTAGGGTGTAGTGAGAATCATCTTAAAGGTACTTGATCGAGTTCGTTGAGTTTCCATAACCTATAACACTTGTAGATCTCTCAAAATTTTATTTTTCTCAATTTCATGTGCAGATAGACACTGTCAGGTGGCACGCAAGACCCAAGTATTCAAAGTCAAACTTGCCCTGGAAAAATAACATGACATTTCAAATCCAATCAATGCCACAACAGATAATAAATAAGCTCAGTCAGAAATAAAAACAATACACTTAAAGGAAACTTGAAGAAAAAAATAAACTTTCCATCTCATCAACATATTTATTATTTTAGAGCTGGAAAAATGTTCTCTTATTTACTAATTTAATGAATCATGTTATGAAGAAAATTCCTCCATCGCTACACTGGAAAGCGGTCGTTTAAATTTAAATGAAAAATCTGTTTTCTATTGAACGTATCTGTTATTAAATCTTTAGAGATAGGTCAATGTGTTGGGCTCACAATGAATACAGCCCTTAAAGACTTTAGGTCAAATGAGAATAAGTTGGCATCATAAAAAATGACGCCACGTTCGATAAACCTTGTAGTTAGACTTTGTGAGATTTATGGGCTCTCGGTAACATGTCTACACGCAGCCATTAGCATTATGAATTTTTCTCTGGCGCGGAATGAAAATTTCAACTTTACTTTCATACTTTTAAAGCAACATATTTAGATAAGTCTCATCAGTTGGTTCTTAAATTGCAAACTTAAATCCACTCTCTTTCTAACGACGATTGACTGAAAAGTATTGGCAGATATTCGTGAACTTTTATTAACAAAATGGTGAACTTGAATGACAGAGATCCACAAAAATATTTGACAAGATATTCTTGGAAAAGCTGTATTCTACGTACGAGACCATAGTTGAGGGTACATTGAGGTGATGGCGTACGTGGGAGACCGCCTACCAACTCCTGCCGCCGCGAAGACTTAGCCACTCCCGGGTGCCACATACTCCTGTGATCTCCCAGGTATAGGCTTAATCTGGCAGGCTTCCGCAGTGCTCGAAAAAGCGGTGCAATAAATATGTCGCAAGGGGCCAGCGTTCACGTTCGTGAGCGAACGCGCGCCCAGTGGGCGTGTGTATCCTGTCCGTGGTAATTCCGCTCTCGAGCCTCGCCTGGTCTAGTTTAGAGGGATCACGGTAGGTGGCCTTCGCCACACTATTCCTCCCCTACTTTCCACCTGCCCTCTTCTCTGCCCATTCTCGTCACGTCCTATAGTCTTCGTTTGCACACTTTGTGGTGCCTTCATTCTGCATCTTCTTATGTGGCCGCCGAAGGTGAATCCTCTTCTTCGGGCATGTCTTTTTCCTCATTGGTCTTAGGGAACAAGTAAGCGCTTCTGTTCTTTAACCTCGAACTGCTCGCAACGTGTTCCTATGTGATTTTAATGTCCGCAGTTGCACATATTTCCTTATGAGGGAAGGTTCTTGTTGGACCTTGTCGTCACGCATTACAATATTTCTAATACCTAATTAATATGACACCACATATCCTTCAAGTAATTCTTTAGCTTTGCATACTTTCTACTTCTCCTAATTTTATCAAAAATTTTAATTATTTTCCCCTATTTGCCTTGCTTTCCATCTATTATCCCCTCTATAGCTCCCTTTAATGCCCCACTGCCTCTCAGTAACTCTTATCAACTGGTTCTGCCTTCTTCGAATTTCTCTCAGGAGCTGTCTTGGGACTTCTATCATGTCCAGAATTTTCTATTTTCCTTTCCATCCATTTTAATTTTTTTTTCATTCTTCTCAACAGCCACCCCTCAAAGCTTTCCAATCTACGATTATCCTCCAGCCTCGACTGCTAAGTTTTAGAACTATGAAAAACTAAGCTACTTATTAAAGTTTTCACCCTTCTTTTCTTTACATATTTGCTTAATATATTTGTCATCGACTCACACTCATTTATAAACGCTCCCTTGCCTAGCATACATATTTTTTTAACATCCCCACTACTCTGCCCTCTCTCATTCAACACATTTCCGAAATGGGTGGGCCGTTTTACCTCTTCCGGTCTTCTCCCGACCCTACTACCGGCTTCAATATATGTTTTTAGAATCCAAGTTCCTTAGTTTTCGTACACTTAAATTGTACAATGCGCTAACAATGATTGAAACCCTTTTTCTACCTAAACTCACTCAACGTAATTATAGTCTAATTTAGCTGCAAAGGCACAGTTTTAACAAATTATTTAGGAATCGATTGTTTTTATTCGTCGTTTTTGCAATACTTATGGTTTCTTATTGTATGTATTTAAAATGTACATCCCTCTCTTTTAAGTATCCATAATCCCTCTCTTTTAAATATCCATTGAAACTAATACAAATCATACTATATCCTTGTCTCATGAACTCCTCTCAATTAATTTGGGTATTGTTTTTACATGGTACTTTCAGGATACCTACTTAGCTGGTGGCATTACAAATTCTGAAATGAGCAGGTTTAATATATAATGAATTGCCCCTTGACGCGATATCAATATTTCCTGTTGTGTGTGACCTAAGACCTAGTAATCAAAATACGTTCACACGGAGCTAATTCGACCAATTCATCACGTATTCTACAGTGAGGGCCTTATGCGAGAGTCGTGGTAGCCTAATGTTTAGATCGTTCTGCCGTTGACCTTAGTGGCCGCATTTGACTCCCCGTAAATTTGGAGTCCCTCAGCTTAACAATGCTATGTGATATTTTGGGTGCCAAACCTTTCTGGGAAACCACAAGTAGAAAAAGGATAAGGAAATGGCTCTTTGATCCTCCTGTGCCAATATCTCGAGCTGTTGTGCTTCCTGTCGTATAAGGTTTGCTCAACCCATGCCTATTCAGTCAACCGTCGAGTATTATTGTGCCTTTTTCTAAGCATATGACATTTTTAAAAACTTACAATATATTTTGTCCTCTTTTAGTGCTCATGTATTTTGTAATATATTTGGTTAAAAATCATCTTTACTGAAGTTTTTATGATTAATTACAATCAATACAAATTGGAGTAGGACTTAACCTAAAAATATTGTTAGAAACGCATACCTTTGTGTAAAAATGTCTTAGAATTCCTTGCACGGCCGCAGTTATTAGGTTTCGAACTGAAATGTATGATAATCCGCCCCCATTGAGTTCTTCAATTCCAAAATATCTCCTTTCCTCCATTATTACCCGCTCGTTCCACCACGACCGCTCCCAAGCCACCCAACCGGCGCTTTTCCTCAGCTTGGGAGGCGCCAGGTTAATGCTCCAATTCGCCCTCTCGTTTCTTCCGATCTTGGTCCCACCTTTTGTCCCGTCTTCCCCCTTGCAATTTCCCATTAACCCCTCCTCTCGTTCAAATCCCCCCCGGCCTCACCACTTCGTTTACCTCACCCCGCACCCTTTCCCTGCCATTTCAGTCCCCCCTCAGACGCACCCCCCAATCAGTCCCTGGGCCCTTTAGGCCAATTCCCATTACGCCTGCCGGAGTGCATATCGAGCGATATAAACCACGAGACCCTGGATTACGTTTCAGCGTCGAACATTGACATTCGACGTTCGCTCGCCACACGGGGGTGCAGTGTGACCCAAAAAGCTTTTCCCTCGTTAGGCCCTCGGCCGTTCCGCGAGCGCTTTGGCCGAGGGCCACGCGCGCCGGGGGATGGGAAGGACGCGGGGGTCGGGGGAGGAGGGTGAAACGTTACGGGACTCGAACCGAGTCCCCCCTCCTATGTGTGCTGCGGTGTTTTCCCCCGCCTCCCGGCAGGGTCATTCAGGCACCTTTTTCCCAGGCAATTTGCCTCCCTTTCTCTCCACCCACCTGCCCAGTGTCCGTCTGTGTCGCATGTTTGGCGGTCTATATCCGTGTGGTTATCTGCTCTCCCCTCCCCTCTTAATCTTCCAATATGCCTCCATCCACCGCCAACCCGCCTCCCTTCATGTAGGGCAGCCGTTCCCCTTCCCGTATTTTGGTAGCCCTCTATTACCTTAGCACCCCGCCCACCTTCTCTTCCCCCTTTACTGTCCCCGTTTCGGGCGAAGCGTATCAATTTCATCCTCCCCTTCACGTCCCACTCACTCAATTGGACAAATCGCTCCCTTTTCGCTTTACTCTTCCCCACACCCCCTGGGGAAAATGACCCCCTACCGTCACGAGCGGTGTGTTGAAATTTTAGTCTCCCGCATTCAACTCCCTACAGTGAGTGCCCTACAGCAGCCAGGCCCTCTTGTTCCACTACTCCCCCACATCGTCCAGCAAACACGCACGGGAGCCCTTTTACAGCCTTCGCGCTCTGTCCCTCTCTGCCGCCCAATTCTCCACCTCCCTCGCTTCCACTAGCCAGGACGTATATGCCGTCTCCCGCTGCTATTTCTCGAGTGTCACCTCGACGATCTTTCTCACTCCGTTTCTATGGCACGGCTCCCGATTTATCACCAAGAACGTCCCTCTCCCTCTCATTTCACTATTTTGCAATGGAAAAACGGACTTGTCATTATGGAAAAAACTTTTTTTTAGCAGAATAGAATTACCCAGCCTTCAAGTTGCCCCTTGAAGCGTGGTGACAATTTTTTTTGGAAGTAAGGCTCTTACATTAGAATGTAAAGCTTATTTTTTTCGTTCTATCTCGATTAGTTGCCGGGAAAATTGGGGTTTCTGCACGTAATGTTGGGGATTATTATCGCGAGCGAGTAATGAAAAACGGGGACGGTAAGGTCTCGTTTAATGAAATTATTTAAAAAAAACGCGAGATTTTTGCCGCGGGAGTCGTGCTAAAAATTTAATCAACGACGTGGAAAAATTAAATGCCTATCGGCAAGAGGTTTCATGCCATAAATACAATTTTGTCTAATTGATGACTTCATTCGCAAATTTGTTGATCCTTCTTTTAATTTAATGCGGTTTTCTTTGAAATAAACTTGTTAATCGGTGGCGAATTACCTCTGACTTGAATGTCTTTTATTTGTATTATCTCATTCACTTACGAAAAATGATATGGGATGTTATTAAATGCAGTAACACTAACCCGATTTTCACTGTTCAATTAATTTTTGAACTATCTGTACCAAATTTGATTACATCGGTATTTAATATATTTTGGCACTGATGTTTAATCGTTTTTTGCTGTTTACTATTATATTGTCTTCTCTGAATTGTTTTCGTTTGTAAGATGATGTATCTTTGTCTCATGTCTGTTTCTCTTAACTTACTTTGCGAGAATAAGAAATTAATCTAATTTATGTATGGTGAAATTATCCCTTGCTAAACGAAACAATAGATACTAATTGTATGTTTGTTCATTAAATATTTTTTATAAAATCTTTAAGGCGCAAATAGATAAAAGAGTACAAAAATTAGAGATGTTGCAAACTGAAATACTTAATAGGCATCTATGATAAACGTTGCACCTTAACATGCCGTGTTGGACAATTTTCTAAATTCTTTTAATGGTTTTAATGCATTTAAAATAATGGGGGATGTTCAACAAGCGTCAGATTTGAAAATTTATTTAATGGAATTGAATAATTAACTTTAAAATGAAACTAACTTTTGAAATCCACTAATATTTTTTTCTTAGTTTTCAGAAACAACCAACCATTCCTATTCTTTATTGATATTTAATCGTGCAAAATTACATATTTAAAGAGCATAATTTGTTTTTAATAGAATTATTACGATTTATTTGAACAATAATATAGTATTGAATTTTTCCGGAGGTTATTCAGGCCCACAAAAAAACCGGCGACAGCGTTATTGAAGCCACGTTCATCAGTAGACTGTCGAGCTACACGCTCTAGGATCATGTATTCAATACTTTTTCCCCTGAGCTTCGTTTTCAAGATATTTTATGTCTGGTCATATATAAAGGTATATGCGTTCATTGAGTTTCTTTTTATTCTATAGTACGTACTCCAGTGCTTAATGCTGGAGTCAATAAAAAATGACTAACTGCTAGAACTAATTAGAATATATTAGTATGAGAACTCTCCGCAACTATAGATGCAGTCTTTTTTGGGCTATTTTCACATAAGACTTGATAAGTACGAATGTAGGGTGCCAAGCGGCTACTTTGACTAAATTTGTTGTCGATCAAAAAAACTTGGCATGCTCAGCGATACTGATTCGTGGTAGTCCTGGGGGTAGACAGTTCGTTTACTGACCGAAGGTGCTATTATTGAAGTCTTCCAGATGACTTCGTACTTTAGAAGCTAAATCAAACTATGCTATTTTATGGGTACCAGAACTCGCTGGGAAGCGGCGCGGGGAAAGAGAGATTACCTCGCCAGCCTAGCTTTGTGTGAATTTCACACGCCGAAGGGCTTATTGTAGGTATACGCTATCCTCACCCGTAAAACCCATTTGAAGGTTGATTACTTTGATTTTCATCAAAGAATACAACATCATAGATCTAGACCACCCATATAATTTGTCCACGAGGTTGCTTAGAATATGTCATACAGTACTTTTAATCCTCATAATATGTTAAATACTAGAAATACTGAGGACTACTAGAGCATATTCATTTTTAGTGTAGCGACACCTGTATATGATATGATATTTAGAAATAATTGCAACAATCGTACGAATTTATTCTTGACTAATCACTCATCAGCAGCATATTCACCAAGTACCTTTTCAATGATTATTAATATTTAATAAATATGTCGGAATGAACTGTTCAAACACAACTTGCTCGGAATAGCATCCAATGGACCAAGGTTAGTAATATTAAAGCTTGTGAATGTGCTAAAGGTTCAAACAGTATAGCGGTCGTATTTTAATTTATTTGGAATGGAATTAGATGAAACTATTGCCACTATAAATGCCAGATTAAAATAGGACTTTCTTCATGAAAAATACTAAGTTATGGTGTAATAGTTTTGTAAAGGTATTCTTCCCACGGATACTATGATTTTGAATTTTATGAGTTTTCATCCTCACGTAAACATGTACAATTTATGATTATGGCTATATTTAATACGGATCCGACTTTATAATCCATTTATTCCCTTAAAAAATAACTTTCTGGATTGTTTTAGGTGTAATGAATTATTGTTCCATTACCCTGAGTTAATAATGTATACATTAACTGGTTATAATATCTTAAAAGTAATGTAATGAAAATATTTATCTTTCTCTAATATATTTGCTGTTATGTAAAGATTGTTTTCGACACAAACAGACCTCCTATAAGAGTTTTTATTTCGGAAATTTATATTTTTCCCTTAACTTTTATGAAAAAATTTTAGTTACATAAAATGAAATTTATTTATTGTTCATGAAAAATATGCTATACCCAGATTTAGAATATCGATTAGAAAATATAATATAAACCGTATTCTCGGCTTTAGTTGGCTATAGACTTTAGAGTTACTCCATGCTAAAGAAAACGATGTGTGCCAAAATAATAATACTCGTATAACCACATACCGAAGACTGAGAGTGTAAATCTGTAAGGTAGTGATGCAAATCTAAATAAGAATAATTTATTGATGACGGAAGCTTCCTAATATTGAACAAAGAGTAATGTTTCGGGTGTGATAATTTAAGAATGAGCGATTTATAAATTTAACCTGTAGATTTAATGTCGACCTAAGGTGAGCCACAACTCATATGTGATATGGAATAATATGCCTGAGATATCAGTCGCTGTAAAACTGTAAAAAATGACGATATTTAAAAATGTTTATTTTTAGAATATTTACCCAATTTTAATTAAAAACTGCAATTTTCCACAAAATAAAATTTAATGCGACCATTTATTTTGTGGAGAAATACTATTGTTCATTTACCATGATACTCCTCCATATCACGCCTGAAACGTCTCTTTTTATATACACTCAATAACCTATAATATTTATGGGACATATGTTGACAAGCGGATCGGGATGGTACGGTGGCTATCGTATTGGCTTACCACCGAGAGGGTCCGGGTTCGAATCCTGCAGATAGTAGATACTTTTCAGTGGCATGTTAGTTCAGGGAGTGCACTTCGAGTGAGTACGCCGAGTGAGTAAGATGGGACGTTAAGCTGCGGACCCCTTGGCGCCTTTCGCCAAGAGTAGACTTATGCAGACGCCGGGTTTCTTTCCATCCCTGATTCATTCCTATCTGCCTAATTCCATCTTTTTCAATCTGATCAATTCTGATTCCATCCTGTCCATTCCTAATGACGCAAATGGCCTCGCATAAAACTACTACTGTTAGTGGTTGAGAGACTACGCGATGCCTTATTATTTTGAAGAACTTATTTAATGCCCTTTTATTTTTATTTATTTATGCATATGCTGCAATAAAAGGTGCATCTGCTGTTGACAAGCACTCTCACCGATGAAGTACGAAAAGCTAGGGTGACTAGACTAATTTAACTCTAATGGCGCCAATGGATTTGTCTGTCGGTCGCCCCCTTATAAGACTACTACGGTTTCGACAATATTCTCATTATCTTTCAAACTTACAAACCTGCTGGTATTTTTATATTGATGTTAGATATAAAAATTAAATATGTAACTATCGAAATTATCGATACATCGCATTTTCATTGCAATGGTACCCATTTTAATTTGAGGGGCTTTGTGGCTGTGTGCTTATTCAAAACGACCACTTAACACATCCATATTTCTTCAAATATGTATAATACGGTTAGCTTTCGGTCATTTCATATTTTTATGGATATTAATAATAGTTTAATAGAATTATTGAGTAATTTTTATAGTTTTTTTCTTTTTACGCTAGAATTTATATCTCGGAGACTTTTATTTGTTCCTTCGATTTTAATCCGCATATCAAGAGTTGAGGATTGGATAATGGTAGGTTCTCGAAGGACTCAGATCACTGCTAACTTTATAACTTCACCTAACACTATAAAGAAAACGTCACGCTCTGAACTACTACAAAATCTTCTTTAATTTTTCAAACTTTCCGTCTCCCATCATTCCGTCAAACATGCTAAACTGTCAAATCATCTACATTGCTTGCTTGAATTCCCCTCTCTTTCAATAGCAAAACCAGGTATTTTACAATTAGTTCATAAACCCCGTCCAAACCTCTCCGTCATTTATTAAGGACACCAATCCAGTATTTATAATTTATTACAAATATTTCCTTAATTTTGTATTTTTAATTTAATTTTTTGAAAGTTATAACTCTTACAAAATAAGTCGACTCAAGGGTAATGAATCAGCATTTCCTCGTTTAATACTGGTCGAGGCTAAGAGAAACTTTAGTAATAACTGGAAAAAAATGGTGTGATAACTTGCCCCTAATAGCTTCCAGGCATTGCTCGCATGGTCTTTAACTCCGCTAGGTTTGGCTCACTGAACATCGGCACGCGCCATAATCTCTGAATTACATACAATCAGACGTGGGGGGTCTTTCTTTGGTGCACCCGACGTGCGGACTGTGGCGGAGTACATTTTGTGTCGGATACACCCTTATCACGCAATAACAAATAAGTATCGATTAGCCGTTACACTCGTCGGAACACGAAGTTATGTGGTTATACCTGATGAGGCCCTCGGTCCATTTCCTTCTTCCAACCCCCCCCCCTATCTCACTTTCCCTGCTCCATTCCCCTTCAGCAACCTTATACCCCTCCTACGTTTTTATTCGTTTCTGTTCTCTACACGGATTAGACGCAAGAGGGAACACCATGGTCTTAATTTTATCCGCTTAACAAAGTCCATTTTCCTTTTTGTGTCGTCCGATTTTGTTTCCACATCCCACTGTTTTGTTTTTTTCATCGCATTCCATGTGACTGGTTTTATTTTCCGTCTCTCTTCCAAAGCTCTGGATAAATTCATTTATTTGTCTACCTATGTAGCGAAGAAAACCAAAAATTGTTGAGCAAAAATGCTACGAAAAATCACTCAATAATGTATTTTACATGTTGTTTTGTGCGCATTAATATGAAATATGTCGCCTCAGGTATTCATTTTTGGAATCAATATTTGATGAATTAAAACGCAAGTACTAGGCAATTCTTCACAATTTATTTCCGGCACCTTGATATTTCGAAAAGTGACGCCTCCAATGTAAGAATAGATCAGATATATTTGGAAATCTCTAAAAGGAATTTTACCTGAAGACAACAACTTAAGTCCACACCCAGTTCGTGTATGTGCGGAAATTGTATGGAATGTATTAGTGTTGTTTGTCTCAATTTATGAATTGATATACTGAAAATGTGTGATTAGCAATTGAACCATTATTTGCCCCATTTATATAAATAAAGAGTTTGGATCAGAATCTTTTGGTTTAGCGTATTTTTGGTTATTCACCTCAAATATTTCAGTATTTCTGCAATATCATCGCGGTCTCTTTTTACTATATATTTCCAGCTAATAGATTAGTCTCTATTTACAAAACATTGATTATATACCTTTTGTAAAGTCCTTGTTTAACAGTTAAATCATCATCCTGAGGTTAGTTCAACGTGATTATTGTACTTGGTTATGCCATTTGCATCAGTACTTCGTGATTGTTGATTGGAAAAACTCAGGCTTTCTATAGCTGCAGCTATTATTTCTACCATCAATACTATGATTTTCTCGCAGGAACGAAAAGACATATAGTATAAGTTGCTATTATATTAACTGGAAACTTTGATGGTTGATACGGAATTCATTAAAACTTCAACGAATTATATATACTTCTTAAATGTAACGGATATATTTCTTATAAAATCAAAGATTAGCATGGATTGGAATTCATGTGTATTAATAAAAATACAATCGCACATAATGGGAATTTATAGCGAGTAATTACAGTAGTTAGTCAAGATCTCAATGGAAATATTTGCTCCCAAAACGATATTTTAAAACGACTGGAATATTTACTGTGGGAAGAAGAAGAGAAATAAATTGTTTCCACAGCAATGACGTAATTATTGAAATATCATCATGGCTCTGTAAATTACGCTATTCTATATTTCAATTTTTCAGCTTACTCTCTCGTCATCCAATGGAATACATTTGCTGATAATCCTATTACACAAACAGTTTTGCACTTAAAATGAAGTCAATATACTTTACAAGCCTTATCCTCGTATTTATTGATGAATTTGATGCTCTTGAACATGTCTAATTTATCTTTATAATTTGGCCTGTTGCTTAATTATAACTCATTTCATTTGAATGTTTTCCCTGTATTACTGAGTTAAACATTACGTGGATCTAATAGGAGAGAGTTCATACGTGGAAAAAGGATGTTCCACCCTCTTCGTCACTCGGTGGCTCGCGCAATTATTTCAGGCCAGTCTCCCCTCCCTTCGAAAGGATCCACGCTCCATCACGGAGCAACGTCTCACTTTTTTTGTCATTTTCGACTCATCCCCACGTCCAATTAAGAGAGATATGCATCTCATGCGGCGTCGTTAACCGCCGGACTACGTGCCGTATCTTCTCCAATTTTTCCTTCGGAATATTATTTATCACATAATGCCTCAAAATATCATGTTCGGTGGAGGCAGGGCTTTAGATTTCATTCATCTGAAGGCCTTGGTAAAAACCTATTAAACCACTGTGATGCCTGTTATCAACGCCTCCTTAGCTGCTCCCTCTCCCATCTGGCTTCCATCATGTCCTCACTCGACAACCCAGACTACAAACCGAGCTCGCATTACTAAGGAACTCCCGCTTCCAGTTCCTCTCACCCCCCTCCTGTAACGTTTCCCTACTCGATCCCCAAACCCCCACGCAGCCATTCCCATCCCCGGCCCCCTACTGCCGTCCCAAGCGTACTCATTATCCGCTGGTATCGATCCCCTTTGATTTATATGTCCATGGCACCACTTCAACCACCCCCTTCCCTCCATTTTCCTTCCCCTCCCCCGTCTCACAACCTCCCAATTCTCCCGTCACGTCTCCCACCCAATGCCCCCACATACCCTTTCGTGCTGCCATCACGCGGCCATCCCCTACTCCAACTCTTCCATCCTTTATCTTTGGAAGTTTCCGTCCAAAACTCTTTATCTTTCTATCTCGCTCTTCTTGCCTCGTCTTCGTCCCTAGCACGTAATCGCCGTCTTCCTACCTGCTCAAACCGTGCCTCCGTGCGCTCGCTCTCCCCCAGATTGACTTGTCCTCTCCGTTCTTCTAAAGAATTAATGGGCCGAGGCTCGGAAGATTTTATAAAGTTTTGGGAGGGATCCAGAAGGACCTTTTCACGATCTATTGAATGCCATTTCAGGTAGAGTGGATTCGATGGTCTTTTCGGTCACTCGTCAGGCATGAGTAGGAATTTTTTATAATTGTTTTTACATTTTAAGGCGCTGAGAGTTGTGTCGTCCCGATTTTCCGATTCGGCATGGTTGTCGTCTCAAATCGTATAAAAGGTCTTATATATGGCGCAGGAGATTCGATTTAAAGGAAACTTCGGCGCTTTCAGCTAAATGAAAGGTTTTCGGGCACCAAAAGAATCGAGTGCATTTCACTCAGACACTTTCTGACAAGGAATTTTGGAACTGAATACAGTACGTGTTGGGAAGGGGTTTTTTAGTATTTATTGCGTTAAAGTAAAATATATGTGAAATGAATTAGAAATATATCTAATGAGTTCGTTCTTAAATTATAGCCTTCAAAATCCGAATCCGAAATTGACTATTATATGTACTGTTCTCACTGTGCTCTGAGTTAGCATCCATTTGCTACTTACTGGTAATGATAAAAAGATACTTGAAAATAAAAATTAAACACTCTCCGTGCATAATTTCCATATGAATTCTGGGCTAAATGGCATTAGTGCTACGTGGAGCCTTCCTCATATGCACTGAGGTCTACAATCTACAGAAGTAGGAAATAAGAACCATCTCAAACGTGAACAGAAAGAGCAGTTGCAAACCATTACGTAGGAATTATCTTACCCCACAATCATCCACACTTCCGTTCTCGATATATATGTCCGATTTATCAAGCGCAGTAATTTCTCAAGCATGCATTTTTACCGATTGCTACATATCTTATAATTGGGCTATAATTTACTTTCCAGCTTACATATGCTACACATATTCTTCCAATCTAACCCTGAAACAACAAATACTGACGTGTTGGGACATTCATTACCTTCTTCGTCGCCGTGTTCGTCTCTTGTATTTTGTTTTAAGCAGTATACAATTAACTATTTACTAAACTGATATCATCAGAGTGAATACTAATTAAATAAGTAAGAAATAAGGGAATAGGATTATTTTTTTGCTCTTATGAGACTTTTCTGTTTCTGTCTTCTTAATCTATAAGATCACGGTTCAAAAATCGTTCCTTGTCGCTATTGTCGTTTTCCTTATACCTAAATGCACTGAGACCCCCATTAGCTCGCAGGGTGCAAGCTAAGTACTGTCAATGATTATTCCTAATCTGAGTCCCTCGCGCATTTCAACCACTTTAACGGAATAGGGTTAGGGGCGATTGAGAGACATCCCCAAGTCTCGGGTCCGGAGGAAATGCGATCCCGGATATGGCAAAGAGCACGCACAGTGCGATTCGGCCAAACGGGGAGCGCATATTCCAAACTCCCCCCCCCCTCCCCCCCATCTCTTCCCCGTTCAACCCCACCGTCACCTCTCGCTTTAATGTAAGAGCTTTGGGTGTGCCAAGCAAAAGCGCTTTCACCCGATTTCGTCATTGATGGGAAAGGTCGTTTCGGCGTGGCAGGACGGTCTCAGACGCGATTACGAAATTTGAATGTCACACACTGATATCATTCGTGGGCGACATTAGTGGGCTCCGTCGTTAGCTACATCTCCATGTAAAATCGTAATGTGGACAGATAACTCTTCAGCAGGAGGACTTTCTCCTTTCGAAATGATGTGGATGTGAATTTGAATGATTTGAAATGAACATACGCTTCAAATGAAAAATAAAATATAATTATTTTTCGAATTCTTACTGGTCTAAAAATACCCTATTGGGTTGAAAATCGTCAGTTTGGTATATTTTACAAAAAAATAATAAATGGTTAAATAAAGATTACCCCGAATCAAAGCATTGCATGTTTAATCGGTTGTATTTTATTTATTCTCATATCTATGTCTCATAGTCTATACATTCAGAAGGATATCATCAGGTAACAATAACAAATTGTACTTACTATTTAGCTCACACGAGGACATGTATTTTAGGTTGGTTTTCTTTAATTTCTATTCACTTCTGAAATTATGTTTGCGTGTGTTTCAAGAATTAAATAACAAGTGAATAATATATACTGGAAGAATTCGGGTCGTTTGTTATTTTTAATTAAGACTATCCTAATGCTCATGTTTCTAAGGTAAAATAAACTTAATTTTAGATGGTAAGCAAATACTAATTAAATATCTATTAGAGCTTTATTGATGCCTGTATTTCATTAATTTGTTTGCTAGAAATACAGCGATTAAGCTTAATACAGGTTATTTATTTAGCCCAGAAACAGCATCGCGGTAATTACAATATTAATTTCTGAACTAACAATAAAAGTCCAACTAGTGCAGTTTGAGAATTTTACAATCATTGTTTTGTCATCGTGAAAATGTTTTAAATTGAGATATGCGTAATTTGTGATCAATTATTTCAGTATATTCATAATGGTAATGGAAGATAGCCAAATTATAATGATGATTCTGAGTCTTTCTTTCTTCTGTTGAAAAAAACGTCGTGTAACATGTAATCTGTAAATGCTCAATCAAAATTTGCAGATAACATCTTTAGTATGTGAGGTTTCCACATCTGCTATTACAAAATTGAAGATTTGAATATTTGAAATGATTAATTGAATTAAAATGTACTTGCAACATTATCTACATTTTAGTAAGACAACGAACATCCTGGCACCATTCATTTACCTAACCATTCAAATAAATTATCAACATCATCTTCTCAGATTTTTATTTTTCGGTCTGTTCAAAGTCCTCCCAATTTGTCTGCTTGAAAGAAGGGAAACGAAAGTTAAAGCTTCCTTTTGACTCCCCAGACTTGTCGTATGTTTAGCGAAATATCTACTCCTGCGGACTCATCGCCGGACAGAGTGAGGTAGAGGGGGTTAATCTGAGAGGAAGGTTCGGATGGCGAATCCGGGAGGAGGAAGGGAAGTGGAAGTTGTCCGTTTCGACCTCGCGAGCGGGTGTCAAACAATCGTCGGGACGCGAGGCGCGATCGGCATCCCTCCCGCGCCGCGGTACGTCCCGACACCCCTATCACAACCCGCGCGGCTCCGGTCTTGGGCGGCGAGGCGCTGTCGTCGGCGAAAATCGAACGCACTCCCAGGCCGTCCGCCGCCGCGGTCGTGGCAACCGGAACAAAGGAATGTGTTCCGCAGAGGACGGGCGGGCGTGTATGTTGTTTGTGCATGTGTGTCGGTTCTCGGGGGGAGGGGGTAACCTCTTTCGTGGTCTTAACTTCTACCTTTGCCACCATCATTCCGTCTCCCACTCCCGTCTCTTCAAACCCTCCCAGGAAATTCCTCCCCGCATTTCATTCCCGGCTCCTAACCTTTCCGTCTCTTTTAACCTCTCCGAGATGTGGAGGTGGAGTTCATGTCTGAGGGAAGGGAAGGTGTGGTGGCTCGGACAAAGGAGGAAGAGCAGGAATTGGAAATGAGTCCTTGCAAAGGAGTTCACTCATTCTCGACGTAAATGTACAAATTGGTGCGACTGGACAAACAGGCGTACTTCCCAGTGCATTTGCTTTGCTAAGCCCTTTGCCGTTTCTCCTTTGATCTGTCAGTGTCCCTTGTTCTAATATTGTTACCGTCGAGCGTCGAAAATTGGGCACTCTTGTAAATGCTAGTTTATGCCCTACACAGAAACGCTCCATTTGCCCCTGATTGCTGTGCAAATGCAAATCAAAATAGGAAGGAAAACAATTACCTAGGTTGAGATTTACTTTTTTGTCAATTTAACGTCGTAAAACTCCTCTGACTCACATTGGTTAATGAGTTTCATTCTTTCACGACAGCTCATCAATTCAGCGTTAAAATCAAATGAAATGTATAAAAAGTGTTACAAATTCATTTTAATAGAGAAATCAAATTTAATTTAGCGTGTAAGCAACGTATCTAGATTTAGAATTAAAGGATCATTTTTAATTGAAATAATCTTTGTTATTAGCTAAAAAATATATGTTAGCACGAGAAAAAGAAATGCATAGAAATTGTACTCGTTCGTGCTTCCATAGAGAATCAAATTAGTGCGATAAACTATTGAACAAGATAATCATAAAGTTTTTCTAAAAAAATGATATTAAATGAATACAATCATTCAGTTTGAGCCAAACTAAATTAATAGTCAAAGTGTACTCTTTATAAGTCAGTATTTGTATATTTAATTAATGTATTATTTGTTCGCTTTCATGAGCTTTGTAAAATCTTATTATATCCTATATTATTGTGATTTCATTAACTATCATCCATGGGTAGTATCGTTTATGAAATCAATTTACCGCGGGTTAACTAAATGCCCAAAATTTACTCAATGGTCAGTCCACCTATTAGTGATTCCCATAGGACATATAACTTTCAGAGTATGCATTTTACTCGTTTTGAGACCAGAACACGCCGGTGAGGTAAAAGATGGCAGACCGTCTTGATTTTAATAGTCCCTGTTCTAGTTACTCCGCAGAGTAGGCATTGTTTTCGTGTTTCCAAGTTTCACAGTAATTTCCATACTCTAATGCTATTCTCGACAGTTTGAGTCAGAATGCAAATTGTCTTCACTAGTATTCCGTAAATGTGCATACGAATCACTTAGATGCGCGCCCACACACACACGTTTTTTGAAATCACTAACTATGAGACAAGTTAAAGGTTACATTTACGTGAAAAACGGCTCTACCTCAAGTTTCTCTATCGTCACTCGCAAACGAGGCGCTAGTTCCACACATACCCACTGGCGGTCTAACACCATATACCAAAGGCGTACATTAACTAGGAGAGGAGATTGAACATTAGTTTAATCTACTCTCCTAGTTAGAATGAAATACTAAGGCTAAGAACGAAAGCTCTAGATTTAACACTGAGAACTATTATGAACAAGTAACTCCTCTATGTGTGTTACCCATTAAAGGTATGTAAGGTGCCTAAGCAATAGAATTGAAATAGTATGATGCATTCATCATTAATACTATTTTTTATTCCATTTTATTCTTAAATATCCACACTCCTTTGCCACAAAATTCGTCTATTAAGATCAATCTCCAAATTTGCTGTATATACTAGAAAAAAAGGTGTACATTAAGCGTTTCCGCATAATTAATAGCCTAGAAATATCCGGTGGAATAGGGTTAACATTAGTGATATTCCAAATAATTGTAATGTATTTTTCTTTTTAGGTATCTGTAGTGGTTCCTTGCCGTTCCAACATATTTTCCTTTTGCATTGAAATTTCATGACAGAATTAAATCTATGAAATTTCACCTATTCTTTTGATTATGTGTATAACAGAAATTGAATTCTCAAATACTCCTAAGAGGAAGGAGACTTAGTTTTTTATGCTGACTCCATATATCTTTCGTTGAGTGCTATATATAGAGGTTCCAGAATAACAAGTATGTTCTTGCAAAGTTAGGAATGAATTATTTTTCTATCTCATTTATCAAACTCACATCTATATATTATCAACCTCATCTATTATAGTTTTTATGTCGAATTTTAGAATTTCAAATTTGGAAAACTCCACAGCTTTCTGAAACCTAGCGAAAATATTTCCGTATCTCGTTTATAGGAGAACACTAGTTAACCAGTGCTGTCAATCTAAACGAAGTTAGAAAAAATCATCCAGTTCCTCAAATAAGTGCTCAAATAAGAAACATATATTTGTACGTGTACTTTTATAAATCCTCCAGATGGTAATGTTCAATTGAATAGTTGATTTAATATTTGATGACCTCATGGCCTAAGTGTATCGGGTAGCAGTAGTTTTTATGGGAGGCGACCGACAGCTAAGGTCGGTTGCGTCATTGAGGATGGATGGGAAAGGAAGGGTGGAGAGAAGTTCGCCGTCGGTATTAGCCTACTCTAGTCGAAAGGCGCCAAGGGGTCCGAAGTTTAACGTCCCGTCCGACGGACGTCCAGTACTCACTCAAAGTGCTCTCCGCAAAGTACCTCAAGTAGGGATCGGGATACAACTTGAAAAATATTTATCTCATATATATCTTATTTTAAATATTAGTCTCCAGGATTATCAGTGGAAAGCCAGTACATTAGCCACCGCACCATTCCGATGCCCTTAAAATATTGATTAAGGAAGTAATCGAACCGTGGACCTTAAGCATATCAGTGCCTCTTAACCATCGGACCACCAGGTGTTTCGGATTGACTCCATTAGTACTGATTAATTTTTTCCACCTATCCTTTTCCTTTTGAGCTATTCTTTCGGGAGCATATAGAATTTAAGGAAACATTTCCATTAGTTTCAGAGATTTTCTCAAGCTGGTGAAGTGACAGACAGAGTCGTCAAAGCAATCCGGCACAATTGTAAGTTGGACGTGCGTACCTAAAAATTGGTTATTCGGGAGAGAGATTTTACGTAGTTTCAAACTTGCTCGTCGCGGGAGGTCAGCATTCTTTCTCTCCATGGTCGTATCCGTTTCCTTCCTCCTGTATTCCTACCCTTTTACCTTCCTCCCCGACTGTCTCTCAGCGTTTTCAACTCTCGTCTTTTCCTTCTTCCTCCAGGCCTCCGCCACTCTCATTCTTCCCAGTCGTTGAATTCTACTCAAGCCTCCCATCTGCCGTCTTCTGCTCCTGTCTCCCCTTTTACGTCTCCTTCCACTGCCTTAGTCGAGCCTCAACAACTTTCTTTGTGCTTTTTTTCAACTTCCCTTTTTACTTTCCACGGACCATTTTCCAGGGGAGAAACTCCCGCCCACTTCCGATCCATTATCCTCAAACGCACTTCCCATTCCCCAAGCGTTTTGCCGCAGTCTTAATCCTTGCAAGCTAATAAACGGCCAATCTCTCTCTTTAGTTTCTCTTTTTCTCATCCTTTTCTTTATCCTCGTTATTCTCATTATCTCGCGTCCTTTCCTTTCTCCTCTCTTGGATTTCTCTCCGTATGGAGCCGCATGTGCACGAGGCGATTGATTACCCCATCATGCCGCAACAAAGAGGGGTTTAGCAAAAGTCGGCTTATTAATTTTATATCCCCGCAGCATTCCCCGTTTATATTCTCCCTTAGAAACTTTAAATTGAATGATTACTTTGCGGTGTTGCCCGAGCGTAAGGGATACTTACCTGCGTATTCCTGAATGAAGTCATGGTTGCGAGGGGGATTATTCCTGCCAAGAAAGCCTTAAAAAATTTGGGGTTTATAAAACGTTTTGTGGATAAAAGTGATTTGAAGGTTTGGGAACCTTTCTCTCCTGCTCTTCTCGTATCCTTTTTATTGCCCACGTTCTTTTTACAAGAAAAAAAGAAAAGTTACGTTCGTGACATCGGAAATATTCAACACATTTTCGCATGATTCGTAGAGTCACCCCCGTGGGTTTAGATTCGTGGGTTGAACTTCAAAAGAAATAAGATGTATCTCGAGAATGGAATTATTACCTGTGCAAAAAAATTAGAGCGATTGCAGTCCATCGATTACAGTTGATTAAGTTATTAATAAAATGTAAGAAAAATGGTAAAAATTACTTGAAGACCATTGTTTTGAATTTACGGGGAGGAAACAATTCAAATAACTAATGTTTAAAGAGTTCTTCCTACTGAAAACGGTTGGGGATAACAACAGCCTTAAGGAACTCCCTTCTAGTCCAATACTCTGACGTAATATTTGTGTAGTTGCCGGGGAATGCCAAAACTTAGTTTGTTTATTATGGCGTCGTACTCGATCTGTTCGCGACATTTTAATGCGACTTTGAAAAGGTCACTTTGGAATTCAAATATGATTTCTTTACCTGTCGTACATATTAACTGTATTCATGATTTTTTCTTACTGATTTCAGATATCTTGTAAACATATCAGCCTAAAATCCGACATATTTACTTTTATTCACCAGACTGAACGTTAAAAATAATGAATTATTGTTGGAGTGGACTTAACATTTTTCATTGGCTATATCGATTAGAATTTTTTCCTTTCTTAGATTATTCGCGTTAGGGCGAAGAAACATTTAAAAATAAACGATCTGTACCTGAACATTTCTCCCTAAAATTTTCAGCTAAGCAGTTGGGTATATTCTTTAACGTAATGGCGTATTAATATTTATCTAGTCCTAATAGGTCTAATATTTATTTTCTATCACAAACGAGATATTTAGAGCTGCCGAACCCACCGAGTGCCCAAGCACGTGTGGTTAGTAGTCCTAGTTGGACAACCGTGAAAGAAGTAGGGAAAAAGTTCTGTAACAAGAAGATATGTTGGTGGAGGCTTGTTTTTCCCTTTCATTTACAGTATCGGAAAAATTCCTTTGTTCCATATTGTCGATAAACATGCGTAAGTGGCTTCTTGGCTTTTTGAAGAGTTACAAATGTTACTCTTCCATTGAACTCATCTATGAATTAAATTGCTGTAAGGAATTGCACACTAATTCGATTTTTGTATATTCGTCTTTCCTTTTATTGATATGTGTCGCAATCTCTGCATTCGTCATACAATCATTAAAAGTAATTTCCTGTAATGAAATATACGAGAATACTTCACGTCGTAAAATGAAAAGTACCAAAAGGAGAAGCATATGACATTTGAAATTTAAACAACTTTATTACAATCGATAGATTTTTACCCTAATATCGAAGGATAAGGGTCGCGGTGGTCCAGTGGGTAGAGCGTTGGACTACTGACCGGAGGGTCCCGGGTTCGATTCCCGGGCAAGGCACTCTGGGCACCTGCAGCTCTGCTCAAGGTAGTTGATTTTTCGGGTACCAGATCTTCCTGGGAAACCATAACCGGCACAGGGAAAGGAACTGGCCCCCCTACTCTGATGTGTGGATGTTCACACGCCGTCGGGCTTAGTACATGGGTGAGCTCTACCATCACCTACTAAACCGACCTTCGGGTTGATTTCCGTTTATGGTTATTGTTATTAAGGTTAATATTATAGCCAGAAACAACAATGTTTCTATAACTTAAAAAAAATCATGGTTCTTTAATGTTGTGCGTTTGGCCCACGCTGCTAAAAACATTCAATAATGACACTTTTTTTAGAGCGTAAACGCGAATTACTAAATCCCTAAGGACCGCTGCCAATATGAACACTCGTCGTGAAACGACTTTTTAAAAATTTTTTTCAATCTCCCTAACACCGCACCGTTCATTTTTGAATGCTATATAAAAAACCTAATTAGCTGAATCACGAAGAAATTCGTTGAAGCGACAGGCATGCGCTCATGCTTATAAAAATATGATTACGCAGCGTACCAAGAGTTCACCAGGTAGACCTGGATAAATACCTGAATGAGCTAACTTTTTTCTCCTTTTCATTTTTTTTCATTAAACACGGCTAAACCTGACAGAACGTGAGGTGGAAAAAAGAGGCTGCCGACAATTATGCATACGGGAGTGGGATTTCGAGAGAAAGGGCAATCGGCTCCGCGAGGCACCTCCGCAAACAAGAAAGCGTGCGAGGGGTGTAGGGGGCGGGGAGTGGTTATGAGGCAGACAGGGACCCCGCGACCCGCCGAGAAAGGCCGGGCGAGGACGATTTTTGCCGGCTTCATAAGCCATTGAAGGAACGTGGTTTGTGGAGCAGTGTAGACCGGCGAGAATGTTGAATCGGGGAAGTGTTTGAAGGGCAAAGGAGAGAAATGAAATCAAGAAATTTTGAGGGCACGGAAAAAAAGCGAGGGAGGTGATGGAAGCCACATGTTTAGGGGAAATAACTCATACGGTGTTACCATGAACCTAATTGCAACTGCGGCACAGGAAATGGAAAATACTTTTGGATAGCAGAACGTAAGGTCAAGTCAAGGAAATCCACTTCGTGATATTTTTTTAATGGTTAACTTTTATAATATTATTGGTTAACTTGTTTAATTGTTAGCATTACCCGTAGGTAGATAATTGAATGCACTCAGACCTTGAGGCAGAGCGGTACGTTATTTTACGTGGTAATTCCGTATTCGTGCCGACAAAAGTTTAATTTTTCCATTATATTCAAGATTTCTTCCTCCTCTTCTTGATTCTTTGCTTAATCTTCCACCTTTTTATCAGCTAAAGAGAGAATTGTAATTCATTTCCCATTTAATGTGATACCCTTATCATTTTTTGCCTCTTCAGGGTATGAATTGAACACAGCTTGTGAGAAATTTTCGCTTTCTCACTCACAATTTAGGATCTATTTTTCTTCCTAGTATCATTTGAAGTGTGGCAATAAGGGTCTTACGTTATGGATGGATTATTATTCTATCATTATTATCCTTTCCGAGAAAGTCTGGTGTTTTGTAATTCTTGTTTGTGTCGGAATTGATAAACGTCAGCAGTAAGATTACAATACCAATACAGATTTTCATTCTTAGATATAATTTTTTTCTTCTCGTATTTCTAAATCTGAATTGTTTTTTCGATACATTACCTTCAAGTAATCATTCCATTAATCACCTGAATATTTTTGTTAATTTATAATTATTTACTCGTATAGCATTAATGTTATACGTCTCTTTCAAGCGTATTTATCCCGTTCAGTCTTGCAGTCATGACATATTTTACTATAATCTGTCTACCCTCTCTATACCTAATCTTTTAGCGATAACCCACCTGAACTGGTGTCTTTGATTGTATTTATTCCGATTCCTTAGTTTTATACACCAGCGCCTTGGTTAACTCGGTTGTCTTTTTCAACTCCTGGCACATTATTTTCATTAGAACGTTTGAATTTCCCTACCGTGGAAGGGAAGAGTGCGAAGGATAGGCTTACAGAAGAGACGGTAAGTGTGTTACCAATGTATTATTTCATAATTGATTTTTTGTGAATTGAACTAGTGATAATACCTGCACCACTACATCAGAAATGAAGTGCGAGTGATAACTGTATCGTTTAATGCTATTATTTTAAATGTAATATAGAAGGTGAAAAAACTGTCGTTTTTGTGCGAACATAGAGATGCTCATTGTACAACTTGCAATTTCATTAGAAACGACTCAAAATTAATGAACGACTAAAGAGTTTGCATGATACAAACTGGAAGTTTCATGATTGTTTAATTGACGTTTTATTTGACGTTCCGATAACTCAGTGAAGGTAATAGTTTTAAACAAATTGCCTTTTCCCCCTCCCAAGTTACGTGACGCTGCTCTAGTGCCGCTTTTAAGCTTTCCTCTGTCTTGAAAATTCAAATTTTCCGTGGAACTCATTTGGTTGGATGTGCGGGCCGACGCGGTGCATTACTTCTGCCGCAGAACTTGGGAGAAAAGCGAGTTAATGCGGAATGCTGAGAGGAGCAGGAGATTAGGGAAAGGAAGGAAGCGGAGGGACAAACAGGCGGAGGGACTCGGTGTGGTACGGATAAGGGAAATCTCGGACTCAGGCAACTTGAAATTCTGGGTCTCGGACGATAAAGCCCTGGAATCTTACATTCAAGTGTAATAGATACTTAAAATCACTTTCAGTGCTGTATCCTCATTTTCGAACCATTATAACAATCCGAATTCCGGAGTAACATTGAAGTCAAAGTGAAACAAAACACTTCTCGTCGAATTACAACGAAGTAATTTGATATTGCGTGATACAGGAGCGTGTGGCAGAACGGAAATCAACAAACAACTGAGTCTGAACACTCTGCACAAGGAAACCCATTCTAAAGTTACATTTTCCTCAATTTCACAAAAATAAATCCTGGGTCGGATCCACTAGAAACATTTTAGCGTTTCGTGCTTACAGTCGTAATTTTCATCCGAAGAGCATAGATATTCAGCTGATTTTCACTGCGCGAGGACATTACACTTGTGAATCAAATTTAATTTTAAGTGTTGGGATTAGTTTAATTCTAGCGCAAAATCATATTATTGTGGTGATTTTCCTATTTAATTTTCTCCAAAAATCCGTGAAATATTTTAAAATTAATTTTGTTAGCTAAGACATTTTTCGGAGGAGTTAGGAAAAGTTTTGATTGAGATGTGATTTTTAATCGTGAGATATTTTTTTAAAGATTGTATACAGTGGCATTATTATAAGAGCTAGTGTCTGTGTTGGGAAAAATAGATGAATGTAGTATTTTGGGAAACATGTCTCTATATGATGAAACATAATAAAGGGAGGGAAGTGAAATGAAAGTGAAAAGATCATTTAGGCATTTTGGTAAAACTTAGTACTAATAGAAATAGTCAAGTTAGACAAAATAATAGTTATTTTTTATTATTGGTATATGATTATAGGGTCTTATTCAAATGTCATAGTAGTCATATATATGGAATACTTTAAAATTTAGAAAAGAATAAGAATTTCAAAATTTTTGACCGGCGTCAATTCTGGTATTGATCTTGCAAATTAATTTGTTTGATAAATGTATTCTCATTGATCGATGGGTATCATACATATCATTTAGATATATATATATATATATATATATATATATATATATATATATATATATATATATATATTTTTTTTTATTACCTTCATATTTAATCTTAAACTGTTTACCGTCAGTTTGTGAAAACAAAAACATAATTAATTGGAGATAAATGATATTTGAATTGGTGTAAATTTGGATACTATTTGTGATTTCATCTTCATAATTACTTGGTTTCCATTAATTTTTATTAATATTTACATTGAATGTGATTCGATTGTGATCGTTTTAATGTGATTAAATTACTTCGAAAATCCACTAATCCCAACCTTCTTGCATGCCTGTACGATTTAAATAGTGGTGTTCGTTTGATGTACTGCAATATATTGTAACAATGTCAAAATGTAGCACTATTATTTCGAGGGCAATAAAAGGTTGACCTACTTCCGTTTGTTAATTTGAAGCCGAGGAGAACATAATGAAGTGAAGGGAATTCGACTTTCATTTGATATAATTTCATTTCCGTAACAATTTTATCTCTCGTTCTCGTGTTTTTATCATTTCCTGGGGATCAATTTAAATAATCAAATAAGGAGGAGAATTTTTTTCCGGAACATATTTTAATCGGAGCGATCCGTGCCGCCGTCGCCGTGAGACGGTGGCGTATTGCAGAAATTGAACAGGAACGATAAAAAGAAAATGTTTGAGCAATCCTCCATGGGTGAACGTGTATCTATCTTTCGAGCGGCGGGTAAGGCGTTTTGGGGATGGGGAGTAAAGTTGAGAGGTCGGCGAAAGAGTGAGGGGGAGCAGGAGGGTGTGGGAAGCGTCAACGGGGAGACGGAAGAGGCAAGTTGAACTTGAGCGAGGGACGGTTGGAAGTTCAAGGGGACAGGACTGGAGAAGGGGGCTATGGGGGGAGTTTGTGAAATTAGGAGGACAAAGATGTGGAGGAGGTTGAGGAGGAGAGGAAAGAGAGCGAGACACGGAGTGGGTGGAGGATGAAGGCGGGGCCGAAAGAAGAGTTGTGTCGGCTGAGGAGGACGGAAGGAGGGTTGAGAGGGGGGAGGAGATGTGGAGGGAGCGGGGGAATATTACGTAATCGGACATTGTGCACGGGTGGAGCCAAGGTTATTACGTTGGAGTGAATCCCGTAGGGCACCCAGGCCATGGCTTGTTTAGGATGACTTCGGAGCTTTCCCTTTTCCCAGGTCGGGACGAAAATATCTCGTAAGCAGCGACCCGCTCAGTTCCACCTACCCTTCGGGCCCCCGCGCCATCCTCCCTCGCTTGACTCCACGGTTTGCTCCTTCGCTGCCTATTTCCCTCCAGCTCACGATTACTCTGGACCGCCCTCGCCCCGGGCTCGGCCCAAGGATAGACCACTTCCCCGCCCTCTCTTCATTATCTTCCTATCCTCCCTCTTCCATTATGATTTTTTTCGCTTCATTTCCAACTTTTCCTTCAGCATATTCTTATGCATTAAGCAAGGCAGCGACTCTTGCTCTCCGACAATTTTTTCTATTTTTCCTTTACGACCATTTGGTAAGAAAGGTCCTGGGAAATTTTTTATTGTCTTTTCTCTACGGGTTTCTCCTTTCACCTTAGCAAGAGGATGAGCATCTAGGAAAGCATTTACAAGGCCCAGGACGAAGTAGATTCACTTCAGGCAGTAATTACATTTTTCTCAGTGGGAAACCCATATTTTTCGGGTTATGACTATTCTAGTGATTGATTAGAGTAAATATTATAAATTAACATGCATTTAAAACGTTCTGGTTATAATTTTTGATTCAGCTTAGGAGTACATCTGTATAATAACGAAATAAAACGTGTTTTTAAATTAAATATCTATTCTTCCTTTTTTCGAAGGAGAACCCACTCCGTGTCCCATTATTCTCATCAAATGATAGCAGAGCATTATTTGATGCCTTCTCTTTGAATATCTTCTTCTCTGTTCATTTAAACTACTATAAAACTTTAGTGCTATCAGTTCGCCAGTAAATTTCAAGTCAAGCCCTTAAAGAAAATCCCTTCTTTTTGCGAGTTCCTATTACTATTAGTGGTTTATCTTCTACCAAATATACCATGGCATTTGATTGTTTTTTATTTATTTTTTTGGACTATTTTTACGTTACCAAAATTCATTCCGACTTTAATTTTTAGTGGAACAGACTTCATTTTCACCATGTTATAATAAAAAGTTTGACTTTAATCGTTGTTGCGTGTGTGAATTAATATATGAACGTCGTAGGAAAAATAACTTTTATTTCTGAGATAAATTATTTCTTAAATGAAAATTTCAGCTTCAATTACCTTAATTTCAATCTCGTTTGCCTATTCTTTGGTTAAAATGAGCATTTAACTGAAAGTAAAAAAGAAATTAGGTTATGTAGTATCTGTAATAAGGTTTCTTTCAGACTAATGGCATTCAATCAGCTTTCTTAAACTGTTGCTCATTGTTTTGAGAAAATAATATGTTAAAGTAGAGGCAAACTAATAGCGGTAATCATCCTAGATATTAACGGAAATACTTATTTCGAAAAGGTTGACGTCGGTACTGAAGTTGCTTCGCTAGTTTAATACTCGAATTTATTTATCTGAATTCAAATATGGCTTATTGCATATGCAGTGAAAATTTACGGGTAACAATTTATTTTAAAATTCAAGTAATGTTTACTTGAAAATTTTGTGATAAGCGCACGATTATTAAAATATAAACTTTTGGGGTCTATTCGTAAAATTTCATTGGAATTATTTATTTATTAATGCGGCTTTCTTGGCAGAAAGACAGTTTTGAAAACTTGGCCGATGTATATGCATGGCGTATATGAATGTTTTGAAAGTAAGACATCGTTTGTTCTTTAGCATCACACACAGGATATTATGAAGCTCCAAAATAGAAATGAAATGAAAGCAACAAGGGAGTGAGGCATTGAAATCGTTTTAATTTTCAACATTCACTTCTGTTGCGATATTAAACTAATCTGCTAAAGTAGAACGCGCAATATTCCTGTAAATACGTCATATATTATCCAGTTCCACAAGGATTAGAATAATTTTAACCGGTGTCCTGCCTCCAATTGCATATACGATCATGCAGGCGTGGGCCGGCTCAAATCCTCAGCGTCGCCGTTAGAGTGGCATCCTGAATCTAATCTCCACAATCCTGAGGACCCTAAGCCGGGTACGTCATCTGGTTGTAGCCTTTGTATTTGTGCTCGCCATACGAGAGGCGTAATCCAGAAATTCGCCTCCCTCCATGTGTTACCATTAAGGCCAATAAACAACCCGGAATAACCTCCAACAACTTCTCCCAAATTGTCCCCTGAATCAACTCATAGTTCTCTCCAGCTCTCTTCCACTTCACTATGTTCGCCCCCTTCCCCCCCTCCTCGTTCTCGTTTCGCTTCCCATCCCCTACGACAGGCTTTCTAAACAATCCCAACAATGCCGCCCCTCCCGCCCTACCGGTCGACTCCACCCCTTTGAAAACTCTAACAATATACTCGCCATCAAATTCCTCCGTCGCAACCAGACCCCGCCTATTCTTGCTAATCCACCGCCCACTCTGCACGGTCGGCCTTTCCTTTTTCCACCATTTCTTCCGTTCCCTGCTTCTTCCCTCCCCTTTCCCCCCACTGGATCGCCCTTTAAGCAGAGAGCCTTGCTATCACGCAACGGATAAATCTACCTCACTTGACAACTCTTTCCACCTGGGCCAGAGCGAATGTTATACGCTTCTACCTCGCTCCGCTATCAACGTACCCCTTAAAAATTTACTCCACTATGTGTTTGCGCCGGGAATGAAGCTTTATTTTTTTAATATGTTTTTTTATTTTAGCTTTTCCCCTTCTGGAAGCCCTTTTTCGAAACTCCTTTTCAGTTCCAGTTATTGTACTCTTCCCCCCTCCAGCCCACTGTCCCAGTCACCCGATGGAATGAGCTAAACTGCTTTCGCCTCGCTGCGAGAAAATGGCGCATTGTGCTCGGCCTGTCTCGTGCTATGAAGTGAGGCTTCGGGACGTGCGAGCCATTTTTATTGAAAATTTTATCAGCATTAAGGTGTATGGTAGCATTACGGCCATCGGAGTTGCGTTTTCATTATTTGTATAGGTCTTTGTAGAACCTCATGATTCAATTAAATTTTGAAGTGAAAACTCAATAGTGACGTGTGTACCGCTGCAATGCCTACACAAAAAAATCGACGAGATTCGATATTTTTAGTCAATGAGGACAGTTTGGGGCCGGACGGTTTTGTTTCGGAAATTGATGATTGTATTTTCGTGTTTTTTTGTTCCAAGTACACATTTCTATTGGAATTATCGACTACATTTTCAATTATTGTCGCTGCCTTCAGAGAAAATATTAATTAGTTGTCTGCGCTCCTCTGGTGGTTTTAAACAGGAAATCAATGGCAGTTGTCATGATAAGGTTATCCAAGAATGTTATCAATTATTTTAAGATTTTCTTTGTTAAAATCTGAGCTAAAGTTTTCCTTTCTTCAATTAGCGATAAATTTCTCTTACTTATGTTTTGTTATTTTGATAATCTCAAAAGTTCGGTCTAATTTTTTAAGGTTTTATTGAAGGAATTATCGCATTACAGTCCTTAAACTTCTAGTTACTTTCGTATTCTCTAAGTATTTAGAACCAGACTACGTCAATAAATTTCTAGTGAAAAATTTTTCCCTTGTTCTGATCCATTTATAACGTTGTCTTATTTTACGCAGGTCACTGTCAATTCACTTCATGCGGTAAAACTGCTCGGTGAAGTGTTTAGGTTGCAATATTTTCGAAAATATTTAAAATAACCTGAGAACTTGCAACACTTTGGAAATATCATCAATTTACCACGATATAATCATTTCAACTCAGAACCATGTGAAAATAAAAATTTAGTTATTATGTCCCGTCAACTCTGTCAATTTTTAACCTGTCCCTATGTTTTCATATGTTATGCCTGTTCACGCTTCGCTGAAAATGGGGCTCTAAATTTTCATGACTTATGATCCGCACGTGCTCATATGATTGCTGAGGATATGCAACCCTGAGCATCCTTGCATCATGCTTAGATTCAAGCAATAGCTGGTAAAGAACAGTCGAGATCAGGATAGATAATGCAATTTAATTAAATTTTGCTGTTCCGCTTTAACCGTGCAAGCTATTGAATCTGCAAAACACTGGAAAGAAAGATGGAGGAGTGGGACTATTAAGAAGTCTATGAATAAATATACTAATGGATAAGAACATTTCGAGTAATTTATAGTTTAAGGCCAGGTCTTGCGTAAAATGAACGGGAGTGAGATAGACCGAATAAAAACAAGTTCGGTATTAAAGATTCTCCCCCATGCATTCTCTTCACGCCGCTCACAATCGGGCCAGCCGGAGTAAAGCAGCCTTAAATTTTAAATTTATGAAACAATCCTTCATTACACGCCTCCTCCATGATTTTTTTCCTGCACTTTTCTTTCGCGTTTGTCATATTAATAGATTAGTTCATGTGTGTTCTACTGCTCCATAGATCTCTAATATGCTTTGTCATGAGGATCTCTTCGATCTCATTCATAAATATTCAATTCTTTGGGAATAATTAATTACCCTCTTAAATACACTAAGGGATCAAAATGACATTGTCCGACTGTGGTAGGGCCATGTTCGGGTCAGAGTTCGTCTTTTGTCTTTCGCCCCCTGCCGCACGCCTTAGCGGTGACTAGCAGGTTGCTGAAATATCGATATCTATCAATAAAAAAATGAGACATTGAAATATTTACCAATTATGAAGTCGCGATCATTTTGTTGGGAGAAGAAACATTTGATTTGCTGATCAAGTTCGCTTACCTCATAGTATTGAATCTTTGTCGTCCGGCGGCCTGTAAAATGCACATGCATCGTCTTTTGGATTGAGAACTATTAGTTGAGCATCAAACGCTTTCCAAACATTTGACTAGAATTACCTCAGTCCTGAATTTTTAACTGCAATAATGACCCCGCCCAAAATTCTATTTGTTCTGTTATTCCTGTAAATGGAAAAGGATTTCCGGAAAATTTCACTGTCGGCAATATCAGTGGAAAACCAGCTTTCTGTCCAAAAATTATATCTGTGCCTGTGTTTTGAATAAGATGATGATATTCTGCGATATTGTTTATTAAACTTCGGAAATTGACTATGAATACAAATAACGTTTCCTTGATAAAACGGTTTTTTGAATTTTAAACTAGGGTCGTTGTCTTATTAATATTGAATCCCTTATAAAATTTTTGGTCCGATGCTATCTAATTCTTATTAAATGAGCTATTGTTACCAGTGATACTCACTTCATTTATGGCTAAATAATTTGGGAAAGAATACATTAGAGAGCCACTAATCGACCTGCACGCTGACCTACACTTTCATCTAAAAAAGGATCCAGTGCTCAGATATCCTACTCAACATTTTTCCGACCGCGGTAGGGTCATATTCGGGTCAAAATGAGTCTGGTGTGCATTCACCCCCCACGAAACACCCTAGTGGTGGCTTCAAGGGTACTAAAGTATCAAAATATCATATTATTATAAGGTAATCCACCGGTTAAGTTAGGCTTTGGATGGACCGAACTACTAAATAAATATCTTGTGACTCCAAACAAAACACAATCCAGCAACCTACTCTACATTCGGTCCCTCTTCATACCTATGTACTTCCTCCCTTCATCCTGTCCAACCCTATCCTGTCCCTTCCCTTTACTCGTTTGCGTAAGATTTTCCTCTTTATTACAGTCTACAAAATTCCAGTGCCCATCACAATACGCCCTTCATTCATTTTCCCTGCCTCCTTAGTATTTCTCCCAACAAACCCCTCTCCTCGCCTACTATACCTAGTATTTTTCATTTTTTTTCCTTTCTGCCCATTTTTAAATCTCTATCCTTCTTCACACCCACATTTGAAAAGCCTCCAATCTACTTCTATTGTGATGATTCAGTGACCACGTTTCCGTGCGGTACATAGCCACGCTCCATGTCAAAGTTTTTACGAGTCTTTTCTTAACATCCTTACTCAAAGTTTATGTCATCAACTCCCTTCTTGTGAAAGCCTCTTTGCCTAGCGCAGTTCTTCTTACTATGTCCCTACTACTTTGACCGTGTTGGTCCAGGAAACCTCCGAGATACGTAAACTTCTACTTGCTCTGATTTTTGCCCTCCTATTTTAATGTTTAAAATATCATGTGTGGTGATTGACTTTTAGCTTTTCTGTCAACATGACCAAACCTGCTTATTATTCTTCATTCATACGTGTCTGCTACTAGTTCTTCCACTCCATATTCCATCATGTACCATATTTAATTCCATAGCTCTACCAGTTTTATCACAAGCACTAACCTTATACTCCATATGCAACGCATTTAGCTGAAATTGATACTCATTCCAACATACCAATGTTTACTACCATAGTATGATGTGACGAGGAGTAAGCATGTCTTTTTTGTCTGCCTTCGATGATTCGTCATTTTTTATCCATTACAAATCGCACCTTAGAACTATATATTACAGCATTTAACATTTTGTTTATGAAGTAGGCATTAAATTGGCGAGTCTAGTATTGTCCAGATACGAATTTCTTTAGTGGTATGGCAAGAAGGTGCCATCGTAAAAATTGCGAAGTGTTTTTGGATTCTAGATGTATTAAAACGCATTCTCCAATAGCATGGCACAACATCACAATTCTCTGTAACGTAATGAATTTGAAATGCCATTGAATATAAGAATAATGGTCTGCCTATTGTGGCGTAGAGACGAGAGGTGCTGCTTTATTATTCTGATGAAGACTAAACAGAATCTTGGTCAAACATGAAGTCGTTAGTTCGAATATCACTAAAATTAAATAGGTTGTATTAGTTTTGTAGGTATCTGGTTTTATGTATTAGAGTTATATATCTATCTTGATGGCATTGTATGAAATACTTCGTAATTGCATTATAATTAACGTAATTATTTCTTCGATAGCTACTACAGTTAAATTTGTGAATAGGAAATCATTAGTTTGCCAGTTAGTTTAGACATTGCAACGGTTGTTGGTTCCCCCATGTGATCGCTGTCAGGGTAATTGTTTGAAAATGATTCATATAAAAAAAATTCGTGAATTTTCCAAAAATGATTTAAGTAGCAGTCCTTGCATTGAACAATGTCGAGAATTTCATGTATTTGGACTTTATTGAGCGTGTAAGTACATGGGGGAAAGTTCTTCAGTAATAACATATGAACTTAAAATAAGTTTTAATGGATGAATGGAAATCTAAAGTAAAGGTTTAAGGAAGAGGTTTCCCACAATACACTTGGCAAACGGAGCGTGACATTATGCCGTTCACAAGTTTAGTTTTTGATGTCGTCGATGATTTTGAAAGCTTTCATATATTCTTTTGGAGAAGAATTATATAAATTAACGTTATTCAGGGAAAGGCAAAAGAACAGATTTATATAGGGTTTTTCGGCAAAAAAAGATTATAAATGGAATAAGCAATGTGAAGAAAAGAGTAGGGGAATGAGATATTGTTAGGTGTGTTGTAGTATTCGATAGATAAGAGAATAATATGATAGTCTCATGATGTTGTGTAATATTTTCAAGAACCGTTCCTATGCTTACCTTTTCAAATTTACCTGTAATGTATCATCCATATATGATGAATAATAATATTCTGAAAAGTTTGGAGATTGTTGATTCAAATGAAATTACGTTCAAGCATAATTCGTGAAGAAGGTAAAAATATTGGAAACAGTTTCTATATGAGAAGTCCTTGTTTTTGTTTTTTTTTCGATTTTCGTCTTGTTTAGCAGAAAATGTTTCAGATTCTCCTTTCTGTTCGACAGTTCTGTAAATTGTGTGAGTTATGTGATTTTTGCGAAAGAGTTTTCGATTTAGAGAAATGTTGTGCAGTATCCTGAATTTATGCCAAGAGTGCTACTACAACTCTGTGCATTCCACCGGAAATGGAATGAGATCTGATTTCACTTCTTTTGAAAACATATGGAAATTCTCATTATAATGTTTTTTCGCAATGAAATATCCTTGCAGATGCGTAATTGAATGACCTCGACTTGTATTTTGATTTAAATAAGCCAAATATTCTGTTAATATGTTTGGAATCTTGCAAAATATTATAGTGGCGAAAGAAGTATACCATGTAGTTTTTGCCGTTTTAGTATTTAGATTTGAACTATTATACATATTTTACATTTTAATGTTATATAATATACCTCTCAGAAACTTGGTCGTTGAAGCAAGACATTAGGTGTGGAATGGAGGCTTTTCAGATATGGGTGTGAAGAAGTTCGGATAAGGTAAAATGGAAGAAAAGGAAAACAATTAATGAAGTACTAGGGATGATGGGGAAGGAGAGAGGACTTTCAGTAGAAATTCAAAGGCACTTGAGAAGGTGAATCCGAAGTAATTTGATGGTGAAATGCAAAAGACTGCTTAAGGGGAGAACATTAGGCATACGAGGTAAGAGGAGGTTAAGTATAGGCATTTTGGATGGAATAAAAGAAGATAAAATATACACGCAATCAAATAAGTTCATTTTTGTGTTTGGTGACAGGTTTTATTTTGTTTAGTAAAAAATATAGCTGTGTTCATTCGGTGACCATCCAAATCCTTGTTTAACTGTAGACTACCAAATCAGTATCAACCAGCATCTCAAAAACAAGACCTTTATAGGTGAATGACCTTGAGCTAAAATAGCATATCACTTAAAATCAAGTCACTTTTCCTTGAAACGAATTTGATTCTAAGCGAGTGTACACGGTAAGGGCATTTGGGTAAAATTTAAGATGATTGATGATTTTGCTAAAATATTTCATTTTTAAGTAAAGAAAACACTGCCTAAATATCTTATCCTTTTGCTCGATTGATAATATTTGAACAGTATTTCGAACGCAACTCAAAATCTGCATTATATTACGCTTCTAAAGTTTATCCGAATATATGCCTCGAGTAATCCTCCGTATAATTAATAAAGGAAAGGGGACGGTTTGTAAGAAAATAGGTATGTTTAGCTTCCTTTAGGGGGGAAGAAGAAAGATAAAAGCAGGAAATATGATACAAATGATGAAACGCGCTTTTTTGGGTAAACACGTTTTTTATTATACCCTCTTACGATAACTACTGTCTGGCTCTCCAGCAAAAGCTCTCTGGTTAATGCAATGTATAAATATTTAACATGCCTCGGTATTAGCAAGAATAAAGAATGGGAAAAGCTGAGGCATTTTATGTTGATCGAAAAGGTGTCTCAAAATATTTAAGAATATTTAAGGTTGTTTAAATTTTTACCCTGACCTCATTTCGGTCAAACTTCGCTTCGTCCAATCTTTCACTTTGTGATTATTTCCCCTAGCTTCTTCTCTATGGACACATATTACAGTGCTTGGATATATTATTTAGGTCCATCCGCGTTCGTATTTATATCCTCTGTTCTTTCCCGCCCCCATTCTTATGTCTCCTTCTTTCGTACTCATCCCTTTTTTCATCCTTATATCCGCTTGCAGGCTGCAAATTTCTTTCGCCGACCCCCTCTGCAATACCCCCTTTGTATCTCCCCTTCCACTTCATTTCCGCAACCCTCCCCTTAGTAGTTCTCCCATTTTCTTTTCCGTGGCGCAGTCCAAATAATGACTGGTCTGGAATTTGATGGGTGGATATTGTTGCAAAAATCGATCCGGAGTCGTTGTGGACTCAAATATTTTCCGCCGCTGATGTTATGTCCTTTCTTCCACTCTCTCTCCCTTTTCGATCTTCCTCGCCTCCACATCTTTTTCTTGTTTGTCTTTTGTTCTTGCTATCCATCATTCATTTGTTTTCTCTCCGTCTTATTGGTGCGCTGTTTTCAAGTAAGGCGGTGGATGGGATTATTTTACTGTCGTCTTGGGTTTATATGGAAAATGCAAGGGTAAAATATCTCACCACTTTCAACTTATTCCGCTTGAGATATTTAAGATTTAATGGAAATATAATTTCAAAGCGAGTACATAGAGAGTTATTTCACATGCCACGTTTTCATTAGTGTAATAAATTTTTATTTTGAAAGCGCGTCATTGATGAAATAAGATAATAGGCTAATAGATATTGAGGACTCACCTGAAATGTGTAGTTCTCCAGTAATGTAAAAATTCAACGCAGTTCTTAGAATATATTTTGGAAATAATAAGCAGTAATCATGTATACTTATACAACTAGAAATATGAATTTATGGAAAATTAATGCATTTACTATATCAATCTAACGCATTTAACAATTTTAATGTTATTTTGTTATTACCCAGATTTTTGTTACGAGAATCTACGGATGAATACTTGGACTGAGATAACGTTTTCAATCACCTGTTTATATCATTAGCATATTAAATTCCGATTTGTGACTCCACATTAATGTTTTATTTGCACATATCTATATTTTCCATAATTTTCTTCTTGGGAATAATAATTGAGGTAGTTTCCAGTTGCCTTCCTCAATAGTGTTTTCAACATGACCCTCATAAATGTTTTAAACTAGACATCATCACTCAATTGCCACCTCACTGAGAAACAGACGCTTCTTGGACTGTCTTCCATCTGGCTCCTATCCTTTGATGTCTCTGGCATGGGTGACCGTACCATGAGCAATTATCATTGATCTCGCCAGCACAACTCTAGGGGTTGGAACGCACAAGCCCTTTAACCACGTCAAGGCTGTAGTCAATGGGAGGGAAGTATCCGGTGATGAAGAGGGACTTTGATGTCGAGTATAATGTTGGGTTTTGTTTTCGCTAGGAGAGACAAGATAAATATTTGATAGTTTTCCCATTCAAAACCTACCTTAACCTCAATAGCTTACGTTTGACTCGTTTCCTCCCCGCTTTTCCCCATTTTGTAATTTCTTCGTTTTCTATTTGCTTTCAAATTCTGCCTTCACATTCCTCGGGCCCCCTCTCTCTCTTTCACCCATTGTACTTTCTTCTCTACTATCTCTCTCTAGATTCTGACATGATTCACGACACAGCTTCCGGACCCCTGCCGCAAAGCCAGCAGAACACGTTACGGCAATATTTTTATTCATCTTAATTTTTCCTCGCCTTCGGCACCGTGCAAAACTGACTTCTTTCTCGCAATCATGCTAGAGATACAAAATTCACGCGTAGAAACTTTGTTGTCGGTTAAAAATTTGCGTTCGCTACGGGTATTTGCTATTATTTGGATACATGCATGCGTAAGTTGGTTTGTTACGCTAATGGCCGGGAGGTTATCATTTTTTGAAAACAGTTTGGTTTTTTATATTACTTTTGTGACTTCTGACTCTTACATGTGACACACATGACTATTCATCGTGTGCATGCTTGGAGACAAAAAATGAAAATTTATCGACCAGTATACCTATCCTTTATATTTATCATTAAAAAAGATAGAAGATTTGTCCTAAAAACATGTCTGTTTGGTTAGGTTTGGGACGTAAAACGTTTTGTCTATACAGTCGTTTAAGATAAAATAGTTTTAAAATATATGTTGAGATATTTTCACGGTACAATTAAAAAAAATAGCTTTCGTTCGGGTGAAAATTTAGAAATGCGTTTAAAAATCACTCATCTGAAAATCTAAATGCGGTCATCATACTGTTTTTTTATCATTAGCAAGGTTTCTATAATGTAATAAAGTATTTCTAATAGTCTTGTTTCTATATTTATAATTTATAATTCGACAGAAAAATCTAGCAAAATCTCTTCATAAATTGGTATATAATTCTTTTATATGTAAAATTTACAGGATTGCATCCTCAGTCTGTTCATGCATGACAAATATTTTCAAGTAAGACCTATTATTATAATATTCTAATGCAAATTATATGTTTATCGAAAGTAAAATAAAAAAATACAAATGCCTACTCCTCCTTTTATAATATTATTTATTTTATTTTTCACAATTTTACCGCTGATAACTTCTACGAAAATACTCATTAATAAATATGAGTAATTTCATTGGAGTGTATTTCTTTATTGAATCTTCTCCAATGAATCCGTAAATTATAATTTGATTTTATATGCCTTAAGTAGTCCCTCCTTGCGGGTATTTACGTACCTAGTGTTTGTTCATGGTGTACGTATGTAAATCGAGGTTTGCTGAATGCCTATTTACGTTAATTGAATGACACTGGTAGACCAGTTCATAAACATGTCACGGTTTGCAGCAAATATTTGTGAACTATGCAATAACGATAACTCATCTTCATAAATAGTATTTCCTGTTGTAATAGGCCTCGCAGGTGCAATGTACCATTTTAACGATGAATGGAGTTCTTCCCTTTAAATGGTTTTCAAATATATGCTCAAATACTTCAAATATTGGAATGATTATGTACATTAAAGTCCATAATTATTGCTTTTGAGGGCTAACCGGGCATTTTAATTAGCTATGATACTCATAAACACCCAAAAGACGTCAGAGAATGAATTTTGATCACCTTCTACGTTTTGATCGTTCTTGATGTCTTCGTTTTGATGTCTTTCTCGTTTGTTTTGAAAGACACTTAGTGAAAGTGAAATGTCGTTCTTCGATATAACTATATCTCGTAATTACATTTTTACTGGCTATTTTTACATAGTAGTTAGTACCAACGATGGTTACTCTATTCTCTAGGTTTTTCTATTCCCTTGTTTTATTCCCTCTCGTGTTTTCATGTTTTTGAAAAATGTCGCTATTTTCAATGGTATTTTATATAAGGTTTTCGCAGGCAAGCATAAAATCGCTATATTTTTTTTAAGAGTATATTTTTGGATTGATCTTAACGATTACGTATTAACGGAAAAAAAAGTCCCCAATGAGTTTTATGTTAATTTTAAAATAAAATTTACTTGAATACGCAGCGATGAAATTAGTTTAAATTACGGAAATTCACAACTCTATTATTATTAATCCATGACACTGCCCCGTATTTTTAAGGTTATCTTCTGATTTGCTGTTTTCACTAATATTTTATGTTTAAATATCGATTTTTTTAAAGTCTTTGATGTTAATGAAATAAGGTATGCCGCGACATATTCATTTACATATATTCAAGGCGAAATTCGAAAATTGATGAAGACGACATGTCGATTTTGGCAGCATAAAAATGGTAAAAATAAAATTTTCCAAACAATAATCGTTAAGGAATACACGCTTCGTAATTCCGGATTTTAGGCTTTTGATTAATATTTCTTTTTCCTTTGACAGTTGGGTGATGCTTTGTTTTGGTGCGAGTAGTTGTATGATAAACATGGAATAATGATCTATATTTATTCCAAATATTTAAGCAGTTTGATTTCTTTAATTTTTACGTTTCTTTTCAAAATCCTAAATCAGTTGTGGAATTGATACTTTAATTTTTATCTTAACTTTTATAAGTAATTTTACTTACATAACTATATGTTTATTTGATAGTTGTGTCCATCCAAAAACCTACCTTAAACGGTAGATTACCTAATAGAATAACTATAAATATCAGAGCACAGCACACTAGACGCAACTTGAAAAGTCAGACTGGACACTAAAGGTCGCAAACTAAAAAAGAAAAACAAATGGTAAAAGGAGGGAGTTGGAGAACGCTCGTTGGGTTACAGAAGACACGATAAGATGAAAAGACGTTAGAAGATAATGGGAGAATATAATCAGATATACAGATTTAGGGAGAATAAGAAAAACAAAATACATAAGAAATAAGACGAGAATTTAATAGGCGAAATAAACGTTTTAAAGTAAGGGTATAGAGAATTTTTGAGAGAAATGGGAAAATGCGGGCTTTTTACCCTGGGAAATGAAAACACTATTTGGAAATAGGATGGGAAATTTTGCGCAGGATTTTAAAGGTGACAGGAAAATTATAAATCACTCCAGGAAATATTCAGGAGAGATGGAAAGAATACATAATAGGAACTTTATGATAAAAATGCTATGGTACAAATATAGACAGGTTGAGCCCGTGAAGACGCCAAAGAGGATAAGATCCAGGCATACTTCATGATAATATAGCCATAAGACGGCCTTCAATAAATAGGGCTGTAGGGTTGATAAAATACCCGCTTAGATACTTAGTAGGAAATATTTGAAGGATGTTCACATTCATGGCTTTTATGTAGACGGAATTTGGCCAGATAGAGAAATCATCCTTCAGATCAAGAAAAGGATGGAGCAAAGTGAAAAAATTGCTTCATAGGAATATTAATTCAGTCATTTAATGAAATATGAGTATCTGATAACTTTCGTAAATATAATTCTCTAGATTTATCTGCTAATATAGGCAATTATGAATATAGGCTAATTTTTACACGTTAATCAGTACAATCACATATTATAAGCTGCAGGAAGATTAAAGATGAAGAATAAATTTTTAGCAATAAGACTAGCATTTTAAATTATTTTATCAAATAATATTAATGAAATATAACCCAGAATTGAGTACGCTCAAACCATAACTATGACATCTGCTGCTCTACCAAGGCGTAAAATCTGAACTATAGTTTCAGAGTATTTTAATTTTGAGTATTTGTTTTGTTAAAAAAAATTTAAATTTATATAATCACCTCGACCGTGGTAATAAATAGGATAGAACGTTGGGCTACCAGCCCGAGAATTAGGAATCGATTACCTGTGACGTCAATTGGCACCATCAACCTCATCTAAGCGGAATAATTTTTCAGGCAATAGGCTTTCTTGGGTTGTACAAGACCTAAAGGGTGAGGAACACCACCCCTAAGTTGATGCGTGAATGTTACACATTCTTGGTATGAAGTACGTATATTAAGTAACGTCTATTCTCACGTATCAATCCAATCTTCGAATTGATTACTGTGATCTAGCGACTTCTGAGTGACTTAACGAATCTTTGCATTCGGCATCATTTGTTAAAACGTTGGACTTCACACTTACATGAAAAGTATGTTTTTAAGGTGTTACTTATGATGCAATGAAATAAACAAAACATATGATAAGTTTTTTAAATAAATATTTGTATTATGTACTATACTTTATAATAATTATTTGTATTAATCGAATTCATATGTGATATTTCTTAGCTGAAAATTAGGTTAGAGAAAAGTGGTAACAGTTTTTAATGAAAACATTAACACATTAAAATTACCACTAATCCTGACAAAAATTTAACTTTCAAAGCTTTTTCTTTAGCTGTAAATAATTATAATAATACCGAATTGAGAATAATTTATTTTAAACTATATGTAATAAACGTTTGTAATAACTAAGAATTTAACTAATGTTTGAGGTTATTCCATAATATTTATTGGGCAAAAGGCTACCTTGATCACTTTTACCCGTGGTAGTTAGTCCTTATCGATTCCTCCCGACTGTCCAGGCAATTTCTAGGGTCCCAACCGCCGCGAATACCGAAGTAGAGGTAGGGAACTGCGTGGGTGTGTAAGCTTTACACTCGACGCTTTCTTGCCTCTCCCGCCTTCCAGCCTCACCGCCCCCCTGCTATTGCCTCCCTTCTACCATCCACTCCCACCACCTCCCGCGATGCTGAACCCTCCGCCCTCATCTCAAGGCATGGGCACACTTCCACGTGATCCTCACTCGATCCCGGAATGGCTCCCCGGGGGTTCAAGGGTGGGGAGGAGGGGACATTGATGGCCGAGAGCGCGTGGAATTGGTCGGGTGGCGCCTCTGACGGTGGCCCTTATGAATTATTCCGCCAGAGGCTTTTTAGCGATACGGGAAGGTTTACGGGATAGGAGGGGAGAGTGTGGGGTAGGGAGTGGAGAAAGAAGGGCCGGACCTCCCCCGCCACCGGAGTGAGAGAGGGACGTTATTCCGGACGGCTTTGGGGTCAAAGGGAAGGATTGAGGGGAGAGGGCGGGAGAGTTATTAGCCGGGTTTTTTTTCTTTCTTTCTCTCTCTTTACCTCGTCCCTATATCGTAGGGAATCCGTCCAACCTCCTCTCATCCGTCCAAACTTCATCTCAATCTGTGAAGAATTTTATTCTCGTCCTTCGTTGACTCTTCTCCCCTCCATCCTCCTCCCTCTCGCTCGCTCCAACACTCTCTCCCTCTCCATGTTTCCCTCGCCTCTTTCGATGCGAAACCACTGCCCAGAGCGTTCTGAACCCCTCCTCACACCCTCGCCAACTCCTGAAAGTCCGGTCGCACCTTATCCTTTTCCAGGGCAACGCCTTTCGAGCCGCTCCTACTTTTGGACGGCGGTTCCAGCTGTGCCTTGGGGTAACACCCCTCCAGTATTTTCCGCAACCTGGGAGAAGGGGGCCCGCAGCCTCCTATTCCAAGCGTCCATAGCGGCTTCTGTTTACTCAATTTCACATCGCAACCTTTCTTTCGTCACAGGAATAGCAACACTTCGATCTCTGAAGGTCACTTCATTAGCCCCACCATATGTGATAAGGCCAGCAAAGAATTGGTAAATCTAGAAGGTAAATGAAATTCTGTGAATCATGTAAAGAGATTAAATTATATCGAGTGAAATTCTGACGAAAGATAATTGCTGAAATGGAAATCATAATTGGTATTTGGTTGAAAATTCATTAGTTACAAACCATCAACTTACATATATACAGATAAGCATGTTTGATTGAGATGTAGTACGATACTATTTGAATATACTTTTCCTGTGTAAATGGAGTGTACTAGAAACCAATTTCTCACTTTGATGGGTTATACTGATGAATTTCACTGAACAAAATTAAAGCAAAATATTAATTTATTGCTTTTAAACTACGGAACAGGAATATTTGGATGTTTATTGTACATATTTTTTCCGTCGTAATGTTGATAATTGCTTCAGTCGCCCATTTTCATTTAATGAATTATACAAAGTAGGTAATAACTAATTTTAGGGAACCTGAAGGGGAAAATATTAATAATAGTAATTAACAGGCTGTTTTTTTTCCAACACGGAATGACAACTGTACCTGCAGGTCACGTATTAGTAGACAGACTAGAACACTTGCTGTAATAAGTTTAACAACCACGCCTACGACTATTAAAAATATTGATATTCCTAAAATATAATTTTTATTTTATATCTCATTGTTAAATCTAGTTTTACTCGTCGTTTATGAAATGGAATACTATATTACAATTCAATTTTAGGTTGTGAATGAATAAATGCACGTTCTGTTAGGGCTAAGGAAATATAAAATTTATCGTGAGAACACATTAAATTAGCATAAAATTCCATGGCAGCCTACGGAATTCAACATATGAAGATTCTCTACATTCGCTTTCTACTTTCAAATACGCTCAAATTCTCCAGAGAATGATAAACGAATATGACTTTTGTGTTAAAGTTTCCTTATTCAAAATTTCACAATTGTAATTGGATTCCTTAATCTTTTTTTAAAATCAGTCTGTTCGTCATCAAAGCTTTTTACCTATACTGTGTTTAAGTATTCAGAATTAAATATGTGTTTTATCCTAATTAACAATTACTCGAATTACATTAGATGCCATGCGTGTCAAAATGAAGAAAAGACCCAGTAAGTGAAGTAATGATTCTCAAAATCCTCTCAGGAAAAGCTGGAATCCGTTTGTCTAGGTTAAGGTTTTGAGATTGATCAAAGGAGCATGGGGGTGAGGTCGGGAAGGCACCCGTGGTGGTGAGTCACTCCGCAGATGACGTCTGCACAGTCTGTTGAATGGCATCCAAGCGTTGTCACGTATTTTGATGGCGCGCTCGTCTCGACGGCAGTTCACCCCCTTTCCGCGATACCATGGCCCGTGTTCCCTTTCGTGCTCTCACTCCCCGTCATCCTCTCCCCTACCGCCTTTTTTTCTCGTTTGCACTCTCCGCATCTCTCCCGTTCACTCCTCGTCCACTCCTTTCGTCCATTCCCAAAACGGGTTCCCCTCGTATGGCCGCGACAGGTGCTCTCTTGTCGTTCTCGCCACTGTTATTATTTTATATTGGAGAATTATTTTTTTTCTGGCCATCTGTATTTTTTAAACACGGAGATATCATCCCGCTCTGCTTCAGTCAGTTAGTCTTTTACGGTGAAACATTTTCCCAGGGATATATTTTCGTATGCTTTCTCGGAGTAGGTTTATATTGATGTCCTTGAGGATTCAGGATATCATCTAGCCAGGTATGTTCTTCTACTAAAATGAACCATGAATCTGATGTTCGGGAGTATGCTATGGATCAACTTAAATTATTAATACATAATTTTATTTTGTAGATGTGGGACAAAAAATGATTTAAAGGCTTTTTCAAAGGATTAATTCCGTTTTTACCGAATAATTCTCTGCACTTGCTCCTATTTGAATGCAAAATTGATATCAGTTTGTGTATGGAAAGTGTACTTAGCGAAATATATAGTCACATTGTAAATGCTGTTTTAGTCATATGGAGAAATATTAACATGAGTCTCGTAAATTGAAAGGCCTCTCGTGCAAATATTCATGTCGAGGGAAAGTAATGGGGATCGTTTAATCTTCGGTTATTTCGAATGGTGTAGTTTGAAAAGGTTGAAATTTACTTTCATTATCGTAATTACGGTTTTGCAAAAGCACGGTATCGGTAGTCCTACACCAATATTGTATTTTAATGCCAATGAAAAATATTTACAATATCAGGTTCCCACGTAAAATTTCTTAACCCTTCCTTTTATTTTCTGTTACTGTTTTCTCTCGCTGCTAGACTCCCATCATGTGTATATAAAATGATCATGGCTCTTTATATATTTTGTATGTAATTTATTGTACTATTTTAATTTCATGTCTAGGTACTATCATCTAATGGTTAAATCAGAGCGGGAATAAGAAGATTGACTAACCAAACAACAAACATTTTCAGTCAGTTCTAAAAAATCTTGATGACGTAAAGGCTTATATTATTCAAAAGTAGTTGAGGTGCTGAAAAACTGGTAATTGTAATACAAATACTGGTGTTTTTACACTAATATTTAAATAGTGCCTAAATGTTCCACATGTAAGGTTTTCATGCTAAATCTAATTTTAAGATCAGCCAAAGCGTTCAAAAGCACTGCTAGTATATTTTAATTACAGTACATTGCCAAAATATCACATTTCGTCTCTGAAATTTCGAAATCAGCGATTGCAGCGTGACACAGATGAACTCTTAAAGATTAAACTCTCCCTTGACAAAATTCACTGCAGTAACAGATTCTTTCTCATCTTCACTTTCATTTAGTGCATTAAAATCCATTTAAAGTTATTCACCGTTTCACTCATTTGTTCAGGAGATTCTGTAAACGCTCCTAAACGGGAAGTTCAGTATGTTAAAATATTATTTCTGGGAGTCCAAGGGTACGCTGGAATAGCAGGGAACAAAAGGTCCGATTTAGGGGCTAAATAAACACTGAGTAAGTAGCATTTACGGACCATTCGTACCGGTAGTAGAATAATAAAGTTCATATCGGCTGCTAAGTGGAGTATTGCATGTCCTGAACAATATTAAGCTTTTGACAGTTAAATCCTTAGCCTCGCCTTTGATGTCTTCCATCGGCTGATGCCGGCGAGAGTTCGTCATCGTGCGTATGGGGATGGGGTACGAGTGTCATTATGGAAGAGACTGTTGAACCGTGGTGCAAGGTCTACGATTCCCTTATGATTTTTTGCCTTTCTTCTGATGGTTTGTGAAAAATACAAGTCGCTACTCGAATATTTAAAAAAAAGGGGAGAATTTAGTGTTATCCTTCTTGATGACCCTTAAAGCGTATGCAGAAAAGTTTTGTTCCTAAAGAAATTTGGCCTGATTCTGCTTTTGAATTATATTTTTTGTTGGAGTTAGGGGTAGAATATTAATGTGCATGATGTTTCTCAAAGGAAATTAGCATATCCCACGCTTTTGTACTTCTCATATTTTTCTTTATATGAACAGAGTAAGGTGCAAATGATCTCAGTCCCCGATGCACCTGAAAATTAAATTACTGCGACTACTCGAAATTAACTAAGGGTTACGGGGAACTGAATGTGAGCTCGTAGGCTTACAAGCATTCTTAACCATTAAGTGTTATTTAAGGGCATACAGTCAGATTAAAAGCACATTTTTTTTGGGTACACGCCTAAAGGTTACGGCTAAATAAAGATAATTTAACAGCATTTTAATCCGTCATTTGTGAACAACTTGGAAAATTCAAATATTGGGCTTCTCAAGCGTCGTTAATCGTTTTATTTGCTCGCTGAAACAAACTAAATTTACGATATTTGGGAAAGATTTTCGGGAGGATGGTAAGAACCAAATTTGATTTTTAAATAAACGCGTTAGGACATGTAAAGTAATCAAAAAAGTCAACCTCTGTTGTACGATTTAGTCTTCTTCGGGACTGAGAAATTGTGTATATGTTTAATAGTTCTTTAATATTTTTAAATGTTGGATGCTCTCTCTTATTTTTCTAAATCAACATATCTTTAGAACATTATTTTACTTGTTACTTACTTCAATAATTTTATGAAAATTGGGGACTTAAAATTGCAAACATAAAAGTTTGATATGGAATAATAGCATATTTGTGGCATTGGCATACTTTATAAGGGTTCTTGGAAGCAAATTTATAATTTTATGTTTACTCTTCTTCATATAATTGAAATATATCATTTTTATGACCAAAAATTTATATTTACTCACTACCTTTGCCACGCCACTACATTTACCACCACATTCCTTTCAAAAGTGCCATTTGTTACGGTTCCAGTTTCATCTAGTCTTTTAACACTGTGTTACTGCAAAAAATATTTTAATTCCGATTGCAATTGCGTGATTTGAACTATTGTGTCTATTTTGATTCAGAATATGAAAATTCATATGCAATATTGTGAGTACCTATTGGAATACCTATTGCTAAATATTAAACTTGATTCATGTTTTTATTTGGTGAAGTTGAATTTATGGCTATATTTACCGTGAGAGATTTAGGGATGTGATGAGTATTTTTTTGCTCATCTCAAGCATATAGATGTAATTTAAATAGAAAAGTAGTACGAAGTAACTTTAAAATAGGACTTGGTTTTTTACCTCATTTGGAAAATGCTGAAAGAATATCAGTGGAATACAATGTGTGAAAATTGCTCTATTCTTAATTCACTTTCACCTTCGAAAAGATTTATCCCTCTTCACCACACTCATTACCCACCACCCACTGAAACACACTTCACTCATATTTTTCTTTTCCTTCAATAGCCATTTTTGAAATTACACCTCACCCTCGTTTAATCCCCTGCAAAAACCGCTCTCCGGAATCCTATCCTCTTTTCCTTTCCCATCTGACTTCTCTTCAATTTCTTCTTTTCTTTTGCCGTTACGTCACGAGGGCAAACTTTCCATTGCCTTGTGTGCCAGTCCAATTCTATTTAAGCCGATTTTCCTACCTTTAATATCCCAATATTCGTCCTCATCCTGGCCTAAGCACTCAAGACATAGTTAATGGGAAAAATAGGACCGTAGGTGACTTTTTATTCCCTACTACTGTTATTTTTGACAACGTTTGCCTTGACGATAAATTGGATGCATAAGTTGTTAATGAATTTAGTAGCACCAAGATGATGAAGGTTATAATAGGAAAGGTAATTTTAGATGTGAAAGGTAGAGGTATAACAAGATTTGAACAGATTTAATAAAATGAAGGCAGAAAGTAAGTGTACAGAGATTATGAATTACTATGATGTGGAGTTATATAACGCCATAATATGTAGTACATATTATGGCGTTTAGTAGGTATAGTGTTAGGCTACCCAAGTAACAATGCATAACCCTTTGGTAAATGGAAAAATACTGGTAATTCTAATGTACTAATTATTACAGAATCGCTATGAACTTTAAAGTTTTTCCTTATGAGATATCCCATTTGATTAGAATGAAGCGAGTAGTGGACAGTGGCAGATGTATAACCAGGAGGGGTTGAGAAAGACAGACTACGGGCTTTCGAAGCAAAATGCGAAGCACTGGTATTCTTTGTCTGGATAATAGCCAATAATGGTTATTTCGTTCTCCAAGTGCGTGGATTTATTAAATGAATAGACGGATCATGAACAGTCTTACGTCTTTTTAGCTAATTAAATGTTAATAAATTCAGGTGATATATATATATGGAGATGTTAGCGTGGTTATATAATGGAAGAAGAGAGGTCGTTAATTAACTTAGAGGAAAGGTGAAATAAGAGAGAGTGTGATGGGGCGTGGATTATACTTTTTCTGTAAAGATTTAGATTAATTATGAGATAGATTTATCGAGCGCTGAATATTTTGGAAAAACTGAAATCGGAATTAAAATAGTCAATCATTTTTTCAATTCTAGGATTCTGTTTCGGAGATCTCTTTGCATATATATTTACGTGTCTTCATATTAAAAGGATGAAATTATCTAAGTTAACGCTTAATATACTGATAATTATTTCAGTATAGTGTATAATTGTAAAGGGTAAGTGAAATTTCTATTTTAGAAGTTTACTTTGGTTATAGCGAGTTTTCTTGAAACCACGTCAGTATGTTAAGAAATTTTAAAAAACAAGGAATGCAGCTAAGGTCGTGAATCAATGTAAACAAAAAATGCCGAGACCGTAAACTTGATTGGCACAAATTGATAAGAAAGAAAAGGAGAAAAAAGAAAAAAAACACAAAAGCCAAAATAAATGATAAAACAAACTTACAACCACTCGATCACTAGGGTGTGTTAAGAAATAACTGTAACTCTCGTGATTCACATTCATGCACACACAGGGCTTACAAGGATCTCTCCTATGTCAGTGACCCGTCAATCACACAAATAAAATACAAATTACAAATACATATTAATATATGCCCAGGTTTGCTTGTTTTATCCTTTTATTTTGGATATTCAATTCCGTTTTATTATTTTTGGGATATTTATTTGTTTCCATAGGATTTTTACCAGTAAAATCATTTGGAATTAAAGAGTAAAAAAATATTCCCTCAGCTATCTACCCTTTTTCGGCTTTACTCAGAACACGCTGCTAGTATATCGGGAACTTAGGTACTTAAATACAATTAGTACTGTTGAAAACATTCAAACAATGCATTCAATTTATGGGACAGGTAAATAATACAGATTATGCATACCTGGCGTGGAATGGTACTCAAAACTCTGCTGGTGGATAGTTGGGAAGCGTGTATATGTGGATGCGCAAAGGGAGTTGGTGGTTTGTTGGAACAGAATCGCGATTAAGGCAGACAATAACTATACACCAGTCTTCACTGCCGATGTTGCAATTAATTGGACTGGGGAAATTACATATAATGTGAACAATTTGTTTTCTTGGCCTATTTGTAAACTGTTCATGAGTATGAAATGCTAATTCTCTTAGTAATGTTATGTAACTATACCAGTTTGCAATGGGTCCGTATTTACCATTCCTGGACTTGGGTCATTCCAATGTTTTGGAAAGTCTATAACCAAACAATTATCAACCTATAAAACTGAAGCATAGAATGTAAAATTAAGAATTCTATTATTTGGCTATAAATGTATTATTTTGACAGTAACAATTTTACCTAACTTTACCAGAGAAATCGCCTTTGAGACGATGATTTTCGACGATCTTTTACCACTTCATAGATCCTGCTTATTAGTCACAGTAAAATTGAATCTTTTTTTCCTTAATGATATACATTTTTTTCATTATTTACGCATGTATACATACAACCAATTACAATCACGCACAAATTTGCGATGTCCTCTTTTGGAGACGTTACCATCTATTATAATTTGCCCGTATCCTACTTCTTATTTTTAAAGGAAACAGAGGAAAATAACAATGAGGCCGTGGATTACAGATGATATGATAAAGAAGTGAAACTTTAATGGAAATAAATTCCAGAAGGTCATGGGAATATAAAGCAGAGAAAGCAGAGATAAAAAAAAATACAAGAACAGGAGAGGTAAAGATGATGCCATAGCAGAAACGATATCGCTAACAGAAAATAGTATTGAGACCAGCCAGAGAGCTTTTTTCGGTTGATTTGGAGAGGACGTTTAATAGAATATATTAAATAGAATTAATCAATATCTTATAAAAGATAGAGATATTGCGGGATGGATGAATTATTCTCAATCAGTTCATGTCGCACACTACTCATTGTGCGTGGGGCGGGTGGATATTTGGGGCCGTACTAAACTTGGGAGTAAGGCAGATACAGGCACCTGTATGTTTATTACAACCTGCTCTTTTTCATATGAATGAAAAGATAATGGTGGTGGAGGAATGAAAAAGAATAAAGTTTGGGGCAAAGTAGGTGGGTAATCCATAAAATCAAATAAATGTGGATTAACAGTCTTAATTTATTTCGTTGTTGCAATCGTTGATGAGCAAAATAGAAAATCATGGTGATTGAATGGGATGAGAATAAACCTAAACAAAACTAGGGCTATGAGGTTTAGGAGAAATAGGCTAAATTAAATGTTGAAATAAGAAGGCAAAGAGGGCTAGAACAGATGGAGTTGTTCATCCATCTGGGGAGTGTTTTACATAGATGATCAATGTCGTAGGGACATAAGATGGATAATTGCGTTAGGATTTCACAAGGAGTAAGATGAGTTAGTGATTTGGACACCGACAAACGATTTTTAAGAAAAAATGACGATTAATTGAATAAGCTGCGACGTTATGTTCGGCAAAGTTACTTAGTCTTTGAAGCATAATGATTAGGGAGATGTGGATGGCTTGTGAGATATGGCTGTGGAGAAGGATGAAAGGCTAAATGAACGAAAGGGAGAAAATGATGAAGTATTAGCCATTTTGGGGTAGGAGAGAGAGTTATTCGGAGAAATCCTATAGGGAAAGGATAGGTGTATTTGGAGTATTTTGATTAAAGGCGAACTGTTGAAGACTGTTGTATAGAGGGGAGCACGCTAAATAACCAAAATTGAAAGAAGAAAATAATACGTATAATAAAATTTGAAGAAGAGTAAATCGTTGTATGAAGAGCCAAATTAGCTTGTTACTCAAGGCCAAGAAATGTAGTGATTTATATTTGCGTTCGTTCAATTCCTAACTTAAGTGGTGTACTAGACACCAAATAATAATCATATTTTTATTACTTTGTCATAGTTAGTCTACATATTGCGAGTCAGGAAATATGTATGTTTGTGTAATGGGGCTTGCCTGGCCTAGAGTTAACTGTATACCTTATATATGATTTTTCCTTGTTCTTAAAGTACATTAAGTTCAGAATACATTCTTATAAAAGATATCTCTTTAATTGCTTAAGCATTCGAGTAAAAATCAGTCAGCATCCTTATTTCAACCTCAGCTTTCAAAATTAACATTATATTGCCTTTCTTGAACCTACTAAAGTGGACGCGGTGCCCACGTTATCAACCGCATTTGTGCCTCCCATCCCAGTGGACAAATGTTCTCATTAGTGCGAGAATTAAGAGCGGAAGATATTTTGCCTCAGTGGCTCATTAATCTCCTTCGCGGCGCTGCCCGGTCGCCCTTCGCACTTTGTGGTTATCCCGCCGTCCGTAACGGGTGCGCGACCGTCTAGGTCCGACTCCCCCTACTCCCCCCTCCGTGGTCGTCCGCCTCCCCCTGTCCTTTTCTATCCTCCTTCTGACCCCCACCACCCATTGCGAATCAATGCCTCGACGCCCCCGCACCCTCACTCTCACACTATCCCACGCGGGTTGAAGATATTGCCACGCGATCGCAACATCTCATGCCCACCTCGATTGACCGCACACTGGGCTGTGCACGCTCGCCGACCCAAAAAGCCTTCCAGGTGTGGCTCTCCCCAGTCGGCCTGCCTGGGGAGGGCACTGCTCGCCCATACACATTTCCATTCTCTCTTCCAAATCCCCAGGCTCCCTCTAGAGAGATGGGCGATTCATGCGAATGAGAATCGAATCGGGCGTAGGAATGCTGTTGCCCACCTGAAGTGGGATTGAATCGAATCATGAATTAGAATTATATTCGGAGTGTTTCAAGGTAAAAATTCGAAATGAACTATGTCCATAGAGTCTCTCAATCTACTCGAATTCTTTTCCCTTAAATAGTTCGGAGGTAAACTAATTTATGCAAAGAATTTGAGGCCGAATATAGTTCCTCCCTTTGAAATGGGCGACGAGAGTGGAGAAAAGGTCCCTGAAATTCATATTGTCTAATTAGATTCTTTAAAATATGAGTGAAAATTGAGTCGATTCAATTAAGTTGTAGGTATTCAAAGATAAAGTGGACGGGAACGGAATGTGAACCACTATGCCTAATTACGAAAAAGTAAAATACAGTAGATTTGAGTGGTAATAGGTAAACGCTCAATTTAAAAAATACCTATAACTTGAAAACTCACTTAATCTCATTAAGAAGTTTCACTTAACTCTTATGCTTGCAAAATTTTTTGGAACAGAACTGAATCTTAAGAGATTTAAAAATAGACAAATTTTACTTTCTCTAGGTGAGTGGATAAGATTGAAAAAATAGTCGCATTTATTAGTATTTATGCCATGCAAATAAATTACTTGCATATTATTTTTTTAAATTAATTGGAGTTTTAATAATTAGATTAATGAACAGATTTAGTCGAGTGACGTCACATTATTTTATTGTCAATAGTGGTGGAAAGAGAATTGTTCTTTTCAGAGGAAATTATTATTGAATCGATATCCCTGTCTAGTCGATGATGTGCAATTTAAAAAAGTCTCAGATTTGGGTAAATATTGAATGATACTATCCATAGCGATTGCGAATCGAAACGAAAGACCGAACAAATTGACCAGGTTGGGTTGAACGCATTGAATGCAAAATCGGGAGCATCGTTGAATTGTCGGTCTCCGAGGGAATCGAATCGGAAACACCGGGGTCTGCCTCCCTTCCGTTCATCCATGCCGTCCACCGAACCACGCGCGTCACAGTTGACCTCTGGAACTCGGCTTTTAAAAAGGTGCGAGTGGTGACTCGAGTGTGTTCGGCCATCTCCATAAATCTCTCTCCGCCTCCGCTTGCCCCGGGAAGCCCCCTTTGCTCCCCGTTGTCGAGGTTGCATTGTGTGCGTGTGTTTGCAAATCCCGCCCCGGGCCGTGTCTTTTGCGATTTCTACTTTTAAGCCCGCATAATTGATTCCGTTATTTCGCAGACGGAGAGTAATGGGGCCGCAAGGCCGGGGGAAGTTAAATTAAACTGGACATCATTTTAAGCCTCTGTGGAAACAAAAAAAGGGTAAAATATAATACGACATGCATAAACCTGTAATGTTGAAGGACTGTAAACATTGCCCTACCATCCTTCTCTACCTACATGTATGGAGAACTGAGAACATAAAATGTAGCATTTCACCGTAGAAACTATTCTCTATTAGCTCCCTTGGTGTAATTTATATGTCTAAGGGAATTGATTTAGAAGGACAGTCCACCTAAAAATATACTTTTCGACGAAAAGTTTGGCGAAACTATTTCAAAAATTTTTTTCTATTGGTAATTAGGGTATATTATTTTTTTATATAAAAGTTTATATTTTCATAAGTTTTAAATGGGAGCTGTTTGTTTACTAAACAATGCGAAATCACTATATTGGCTGATAGTTATTATAAATATTCAATTTTTTTGTCATGATCAATGATTTGTATTTCAATCAATAGTGTATAAATGAAACTCAAACTCAGTTTATTCTCAAACGAAGTCAAAATTCTCTCTAATTTAAATTTGAACCACGAATCCAGAAAAAAATCATAGTTGCTATATTATTCTCGTTAAGAGGAAACTGTACCCACAACGTTTTTCTCAAGAGTCATCAGACACGGAAGAGTACTTAGTTTCATTAGTTCCCTCTGTCCTTGAACAGTTATGTATTGCGCAACTGTGGTTGATAATTGAATATTTTTAAAGGAAATAATATAATTACCCCCGCTTTATAATTTCTAAAATTGAACAATCTTTCTTTATACATTTGCAGATTAATTTATTATTTTCCTAGTGAGCGTATAATTTTTCTCGATGCCCACACATAATATTTTGAAGAGATCTCTTTCTCCCTCCGTGTATTGACAATTATTCAGGGATCATTGGGTTTGGGACGAGTTCCCTATTTTTTCCCTATGTAACGGGTTTATGTTGTTTTCGTATCACTATTACAAGTGCCCTTCGTAACATATAAACTTTCCAGCACAGTCACTTACAACGCTTTGACATCATCAAAAAAGTTTCAAGTTCATTTCGTTTGTAAAAATGTTACGAGTCTAAGCACCTTCGAAATAATCTGCAGACAATGAAAAACATCCTTCCGCTATCGGATCAGTCCTGAAAAATTGAAGTCAACGTTGAATGAAAAGAGCTCTCGATATTCCATCTCGTTTTTCCCCGTACCCACCCGACTTGCAGCATCGATTCTCTTTTCAATAGATTTCTCCTTGCTAAGTGCCTTTCCTACTGGGCTTCATATTCGCTCGAATCCTACCTCAATTGCGGTGGTAAAAAATATTCTTTTCTTTTTTTTTAAAGAAAAAAAAAGAGGGCTCGTCCCGAGTGTGTTTGCCCACTATTCACCCCTTTCCTACACGTGCACACATTCCGCCTGTTTGTTTTCATGCCTCGAAACTCGGCGATCGTCTGGATGAAGACTTGAAGTAGCCCCTCATCCCACTCACGAAGTTTTGCCTACCAGCAGGATCCTTATGCCTAATCAAAAGTACCAATCCCGTCTCCGCTCATCCAACAACTGCCCCCCCCCCCCCCCGGAAGTCTTACCTCTTGTTCCCATCACATCTCTTTAACTGCCAGCCTCCAGTAATCCACACTTCCTTTCCTTGTACTACTCAATCGATAGCACTTTCACTGCGTTTTTCTTCGCGAGGTGGAGTGATGCCGGCAAAAACAGAAGGGGGAGAACGCCAAGGGCTTCATCTTAGTATCTGCGTTTTATTGCATGGAATCCCTACTCCCATGGATTGGTTTAAGCTCATTGTATTTCCCCACTGACGCGAGTTCGCATTACAATCATTAACCCACATTTTTGTTTAAACTCCAAAATTAATGCAAACTTTTATATTTACACCACGCTGGAAGGCTTACAGTGGATAATGGTCTTTTGGGTCGGCTAACTTCCTAAGTATTACAAATGTATGAAAGAGTGAGGTATTTTTCTTTTGCCACATCTTAATTGTGACCAGTCAAATTTTCCCTTACCTACACGAATCGAGCGGCATCGTTGGCTGACTTAAAAGTACTTCAGGATGTTTTTATATAGCTCCACCATGCACCAATATTTATAAATATATATATATTTTTCGAAACATATATATATATATATATATATATATATAGTTGTAGTAGAAAAAATTGTATATTAGTTTGTATGACCGAAATTTGCACAATTAACAGTAATGGGTATTAAATAACCAGTCAAAAATAGGATTTGGGTTCAACTCAGAATGTTGAATATTTATAATTTATTTATTGGTGATTTTATTTTTGCCTACTATAGCCTCCCATTGTACTTGAAAAAACTGAATCCTGTCCCTATATGTTAAATAAACTGTTGAGCTGATTTTATCAAAAAAGCTTGACATTTCTGTTTGGTACGGAACCTTACTAAACTGTATACCGAATGTACTATCGAAAGGTTAAACAATATAAATTTTCAAGCCTTTAGAAAGCATATGTAGAGACAAAGGTTTACGGATATGCACGTGTATATATAAATATATATATATTTTTATTTATATATATGTATGTACATACATATATATGTATGCACGCACAAATATAAAATTTGTGTATGTGAGTAAAGATTTTGGTTTATGTGATTTTGCACTTTAATTCGAGGAACATATAGTATTATATACTAATATTAAAAATGATAAAATAACATAATAATTTTATTAGAAACTTACTTCTCATACCTTATATTTACCTTATAAAGGAAAAATAACCATTACTTTTAAAAATTGTTTGAAGCAGTATCAGGTCCGATAAAGAAGGTTCTAATTAACTCTGATATCGTCTTCTTAACTCGATCAAATCCAATCCCCGCAGCAACTTTAATCTTTGATGTGTTCAAGCCCGCGAGCTTCCAGTCACCCGCCTATTGGAGTACTCACGGTAGCATGCAGTCAGAAAATAGTTGATAAATAGAATGCGGATTGCAAAGCAAATCCCAAATTCGGTTCATGATACTTAAAAATACTAGGAGATCTGAGTAATGAAATGATTTGATGATTTTTGCTGTTACTTGGCAAAAGAACATTCATTAATGTGCTTTAGTGAACATAAAGAGTAAAGAATGAATAGCTAAAAGGATCCAGTCTTAAATTTAATTTAAAATTAAGAATAGTACCAAAATAGAAAAATGCTTAGTTCTGTTTATGGTGAGTGTTATCTCATTTGCGTGAGTGTTATCTCATTTGCGTCTAAGTGACGCTCAACTCTCCTTGACAAGTCATGAGGTACCTGCCCTCGCCTTCTGTACTCAAGATACGTAATGAACTTTATTTCATCTCTTCTTCCACATTCGTAATCTTTAGATTTTTTTACGCATTTATTTTTTTACTCTTGTTATTCCCCGGTTACTTTATCCCAAGCATAATGAAGAGCCAATGAGAAATAAAAGAAAAGAAAATTTCCTCGTCTTTTTACCAGTTCAATGACTTTGTTTTAGTAATGATGTAATTACATTAAATGCGTTTACTTTTCACCGTTTTGAACTCTATTACTTGTCTGACCTTTTAAATTTTCAAATTTAGACACTTCGGGCGAAGTTGGTAATACCTATGAAATGAATTATAATTTGTTAAATTGTGAGTCGTTCACAGTGTAACAGTATATATAGGGCCTCGAAATATAGTATTACTTTCTGGCCTTCTCAAACTTAAAATTAAATTTTCTAATTCACTAAGAGCTATCTTAATTGAAGTCTAAAAAATTAAAATCTTTTTATCACCTGTGAATAAGACAACTATGGTTAAAACAGATTTAAACTTTTAGAAAATTGAGCATGAGTACATTACATCAATTTTTAAATAGACATTCAGCAAGAAATAGTGAGTACCTGAAACAATTTTATCCCTCGTCGTATTTCCAATCATTGAAAGATTGAGAATGAGGTGACGGAATTGGAGAGCGTGCTAAAAAATGATATGAAGCTCACTCACCTCCTCAGTTTGAATACTGAGCGGAATAAGCACTGATCGAACTCAGAAGTGTCAGCAACAGAAACTTGCAATGAATTTTGAATCTGATGGCGACGTTAGATTTGAAACACCCATTCGAAGAGCTCCAGTATTACGTCAATGCTTTGTGTACATAATGACGATGCTGCCTTCCCTGCTGTAATGTAGCGCATCGAAGTATCCAAATGAAGTAGTTATCTCCTCTCACCGTGATTGGGAAATTACACCAGTCCATTCATATAAATCCCGCAACTTTATACGCCGGACTTTGGCGAACACCGCTTACATTCTCTCTCGCCGACTTTCCACGTTACCTTACCTCTCCCATCGGCCCTCTCGTTCTCCGTTTCCCGCCCTCCACCTACTCTTCCGCTTTCCACCTCCTCTCTCTCTCTCTCTCTCACTCCTTCCCTCCACCCCTTTCGCCTCATCCACATCCTCCGCGTCAGCATAACTCCGGCAGCGCACTAAGTCTGCCAACGCGCGCAAGGGTCGGGGAGCGAGCCGAGCGGAGTGAGTGCCTGGGAGGGTAAAGGGTGTAAGAGAGGAGGGACGGGTGAGCGGGGGAGGTGAGAAAGGGGCGAGTGGGTGGAGTGAGCGGGTGGGACATGGAGGAGGGAGGGGCCGAGAGAGGAGGATCCGGAGGGCGGTGGCTGCGCCCTTCCTCCACCCCTCCGCTAGAGGGCGCCCACTAGTTGGGGGATCGATGACGCAATAGGGGGCGAGTGTGAGACAGGCTGAGGGAGAGGGCGGAGAGGGGAGAGGAGTTTTACTTCCCCTGTTGGTTCCCCTCCCACGCGTCCACCCCTCCAACATGCGTTCCCATTCCTAACCTCGAGCTTCCCCTCACCACGCTCCCACGCCTCTCCCTCATTCCCCCTTCTAACCCCACCTTTCTCCCCCTCTCTCTTTCGACACTTCTTCTTTAACCCCGGGGAGCAGAGGATGAGGGAAGGAGATCCCAGACTCCTGCGCTCGACCAGTTTGTGCAGTTCGTTGGCGCTCCAGGGGGGGAAGATTGCGAGGAACCCTGTCTTCCCCAATGAGTTAATATGTTGACGCCTCCACCGTTCAATTTTCTGTGACTGTCGTCATCGCGCGTAGATAGGGGGCACGGTGATCGCGAGAGGTTAGGCACGGCATGAGGGCAGGGTGATTCGGTTGTTCGGTGGCGGTATTGTTCAAGGAGCATCGCGTTCTTGGTCCATGTAGGTTAAGTTCCTGAATGGAATGGAAGTATTGCCCAAGAGAGACACGTTACTGGCTGTCGTTTTCAAAGTAATTAGAAGATGGTTTCCTTGAAGTAGCCTTAATGTTTTTTCTTTTGATTTGTTATGAGAGAAAATAGTGGGAATCTTACACGATTGTTAATTAGTAGCACCTTTGCTGGGCTAGGCACAGAAGAGGTAGGTTTCTTACAAATATAACATTTTCGTCGGAAGATATTTTTGTTATTGAAAAAGAAACTTCCACTTCATAAAGGTTGTAAAACAGAATACACAAGATTTCTAAAAATAATTATAGTCTTTAACGTGCTCCGCCCTTTAGATTTTCCGCTAGAGTCATGATATAACTAAGAAATAAACTGTAAAACGCCTTTATAAGTAGTTTTTAATGTTTCAGGTTGTTTGACTCCTGTTTACGGAAGTTATATTTTATGCGATAAAATGTAAGGTTTCTCTTCAGATTTAATTTTGTAAAATAAGTTATTGATGAACTGGCCAAATTAGTTAGCTTGCTTAATGGTAAAATTCCTCTTTCCGTTAACGGAATACTACATGTTGTAAATTGTTAGCTAGCGCATTGTGGGAAAATGGTTGATGCATGTGTTGAGGTATTAACTAGGTCATAATAAATCTTAAAGCGTTGTGCAATATATTAAACTTACGCTTCTTTTGCAAATTATATCCTTTAATAGGTCCATGTATGGTCAGTATGATGGGGTGACTATCGTACTGACTTCCCACTCAGAGGACTCGGGTTCGAAACCAGCAGATCTTTTTCAGTGATATCCCGATCTCTACTTAAGTTGCTTTGTGGAGAGTACTTTGAGTACACCGTCCGTTGGATGGGACATTAGACGGCGGACCCTTTGCGTCTTTTGTAAAGATTAGCTAATGCCGTCGCCAGTTTCTCTTCGCCCTTCCTTCTTTTTCATCTATTTCTAAGATGCAAATGACCTCAGATATCGGTCACGTCCCCTATAGCTACTACTACTCCATTAGGTCTGTCCTAAGTTGATATTACAAATAATCTAATTCAACCGTGGATAACATTACAAAAAAGTCAACATATTCAGTAAATTATGACTTATAAGTAAAAGCGTGTAAAGTATACGGCTTATGTAAGGGTTAATTGAAAACATACATTTCACACATTTTTTAACATAATAAATTAATTTATAATAAAAACATTTTGTGAAATTTTGAGTAAATATTTGGAAGTAAGTTCATGTTTTAAAGTTCGCATAATTTTTACTGCGTTGCTTCATTTCAACTGCTAAATTAGGAGGGGACAGGATAATTTGATATTATTTCATTATGATTATTTGAAAGCTACGATACTTGGCTTAGTTACGAGCACTATACGTACTTTGATTTCTGTTTATTAAACCATTCATTTGTATCTCTTGTTCCTCCCCCTGAAATTTACTACAACTTGAATAATCTCTAATAATTTCAGGGATGCTGTTCCTCTATTTATCATAAGACTTTTGAACTTAGATCTTTTGTACTATTTCATTGAGATGAATACTCTGATAATGCATTGCATTAGCAGGTTTAAGAAGATATAATAAAAGGAGATTTAATAATTTAAAATAATGAAGTTTCCCTGTTCCATCCATGCACCGTCAACAATTTTAAGGAAAATTTGACGGTGACGTTCGAGATCACCTCAGCAGCGTGTGATCTCCATCCATTCAGTTTGAAACTGAGCACTTTCTATGTCACGCCTGTAGTTTTCGAGAAAGTTCTCGCATCCAGGAAATCACTATGTCTACGTTTCATTTTAGTTATTAGAGACATTACTAATTGAGTTGAACAAGGGATCCTACGTTCACACAAGAATTTTCTACTCTCTATGGCTCTCTGTACGGCTATCTAACTATTCAGGTTCCAAAATACCCTAAAGTCTTTTATTAACCATTGAATAGTGTCCTACTTGTTTCTCTCCTTCGAAGTCTCACACGGAATCCTTAAATTCTCTATTAAAATTCAGTGCAAGTACGCATTTACATTTGAATCGAGAATTAGAGTAACGACCGAGGCCGTTTCTAGATTTATCCGATGTGGGCGGTCGTTTGTGAATGTATTTGGGAGCGTATGTGAGTGCATTCCCAAGTGTATGTGAGGGAGATCAATTTTTTTCTCAGATTTTGCATTAAAATTATAAAGTCCGTGCGTATGTCCGCCAAATATAGTTCGGAGAACACTGGGAAAATTTTAATAATGAAGTCGAGAAGAGAAGGAGAGAGTTACGTAGGAAATAACGTCTGGCCCTGTAACTTCATGAACATGTAATCTAACAAACAGCTTCCTTTGTGAACGCTAATCAATCTTCACAATATCTTGGTATTTTCAGACTTCCTTATATAATGCGAGAGGTTATTCATCAACATTAATGTGTCCCTTTGTCATTCAAAAAAACTTTGAATCATCTTCTAGTTGATGTTAGCTTAAGGGTACGCTTACGCTTACGGGTAAGTCAGTACGCTAAGATCACCTCAAATACACTTTGTTTTCCTTCCCTCTCAAGTCACTCAATTTTCATATCTTTACTTAATAGAAGCAATGTTTACTGAGCTTGTTTTTTCAAAATGCTTTAGTCTTATTTTCACCATCACCACCGCCTAGAAATGGCAAACAGATTCGGCGCATGGCTTAGGCTAAATGTTGTTGTATGCTTATTTTTCCAATAATCAAGCAAATATAATTGAAAAGAGTAGATTTTCAGGCAAGTTATTGTTTAAAATGTTGATCTCATTTCTTTGATGCTTATTTGTGAATTCCATATTAGGCTAAAACTTTACTGTTTTAGCTATTTCGCCGAAGTACGCAAAATGACTGCCGTCAACTGCTGAAAAACTGCATTTTAGTTTGTTTTATTCTTCCTCGTACAATTAATGTATCATTTCATCCTGCCAGAAACATTTTTCGATTAACCACAAATAGTAATAATGTATTAACTTGACTTTATTGCCTCCAAAATTGAATACATCGAACGCATTGTCTATGCGCAGCAAGAATTTCCCATTAAAATTACGGCCACAAAAATACTCCCATTGTGTCTTTTTAATAAAGTCCATTATTCTGTCTGTCAAAATGGCTCACTCAATTTGCATCAACGGTGAAATTTAATTCTATTGGCTTCCACGTCGTTTAACTATGCGTCGATCCTCATCGTTCGTTCCTACGCAATTCCTGATGGAATTCGCTCACTTAAAAAAGGCGCATTCTGACTAGCAATTTTACTTCCTAGAGAGTGAGTGCATGACTGGGGCAAGTAATCACAATTAAATGGCGGGACACGGGGCCCTCGAATATTTAACTGCATTCCCGCGCAGAGGTATCGGTAGCTCCACGGTGCGCGGGCTGTCGCTTCCCCTCGTACAGAATTTCACATTTTCAGGGTGCCTTTTTAGCACTTTTGTTTCAAGCGCTGTTCCCCTCCCCTCTCCATCTCACCGTTTCATCCAACCCTTCTACATCCCATCTCCCGTCCCCGAAATTTCGGAATTGCAGGCGACCGCGGCTACGCTGTTCAGTGTAATCTTATTTGGCGCGCGGTTCGCGATCGGGAATTTGGAACACACGAGCGAACGGGAGGGATAGGGAGACCGTGTACTTTTGTATGTCTGTGTGTATGTGTGTGTGGGTGTGTGTGTCTGTGTATGGGTTAAAGGAGAGGAAGAAGGGATGGAGGATGGAAAGTTCCTGGGAAACAATTTATGCTTTTCTCCAGCTACGTAAAAGCACCGAGCCGCTCGCCCTCGTTCTATCTCCGTAAAAGTACACACATCCACTCATTCAGTCACAAACGCCGCAATCCATTCGCTTTTTTTCCCTTAATTCCTTTTTTCTGTAAATTTAAAGCTGTCTATTTGCTTTGCATTTTTTCTCTTCTCTTTTCCCCTAACAGTCCACCTGCATTTCTGGCACTGCAAACTCAGTCGCGTTTGCCACTCTAGCGTTTAGAAGGAACCTATCAGAGGCTCATTTGAAATGGAGAGCAGAATCGAGGACGACAGAAAGGGTCACAAATTAATTCAGAAAAATAAGTGATATTTTTGTTGCTATTTTGTTTCTGCCGCGGAGAACATCCCGTGAGCAGACAGGGTCAAAAGGGAATGCCGTTTAGAATGAATTCATATATTCTTTTGCGCATATCTTAATAGTTAATGGACCGTGATCTGCTTCCTTCTATTTCTTTGAACGATACAGTTTTGAGGGACCGGGGCACGTAAATTTTACGCTTTAAACTGATGCTGGAAAATTTTTACGAAAAACTTTTTATCTTTCCCTCAATATGTTTTTCTCGTAGTACTCTTTTTAAATACTTATATTGAGTGAATTATGAGAGTTAGAACATCTTTAACAAAGAGATTCGAGGATTTTGATGTAAAAAACTCTTTATATAATAGATATTCTATATTTAAGGAGGGCAACATATGTTAATGTGTATATTTTAAATTTTTACGTAGAGAAAGAAAATGGATCACAAAATTTTTGATATCAGCATCTTAATGAAGTCGACAAAGTCGGTATTTTGGTGAAGCACATTATTTAAATAAGCTGACTCAAAATCGTACTAGCAGCATGAGCATATTTTCAGATTCAATGCATTTAATTCTGACATAGTGCTAAAAAATTGCTTTTCATTTTTGATTTGATTAAAACTTGCCAGCTTTTCTCTGTAATAGTCAAGGGCATATCCATCCATCGTTTTATAAAGTAAATTCCGATCGCTCTCCTTCTCTATCTTCCAAATAGATGAAATTATTTATGGCTAAACGCAATAAATATGGGTGGACAAAAATATTTCTAATTTCTACGAGGGTAGGCTGAGAACTAATGCACACAGGTTGGTAGACCGCAAACAAAATAACCTTAGAAGTATTTCTGATGTCATATACAAGTAATTTCTTCTCCAAACGCATGCGCAGGTTTGGGCTAGTTACATTCATCCAGTATATTTTGAGAAGCGGAAATATGGAGACGTGTTCTAGTGCTCTGTCAACGCGAGTTAAACAGCGTACTGTTATCGAATTTTTAAGTGCTTAAAAAGTGACTCCTCCTGAGATTCATCGTGGTTAAAGGCTGTTTATGGTGACGATGTTGTCGATAGGCCTAATGTAATTCAATGGGTAGTACAATTCCGTGGTTGCGAGCCCGGAAAAGCCATAATTATTGATGAAACATGCAGCGGACGTCCAAGTACTGTCACAGACGATAAAAATGGTAAACTCGTCAAAGATTTGATTCATAATGACCGGCGAATCACTCAAGAGCGTATCGCAAACCGTATTGGTCGAGTTTGTCGTGCCAAAGGCAGCCTGTCGCTAATAATCTTACAACATGACAACCCCCGTCCACACGCCTCGCGCGCAACTGGAGAGGCTCTGCGAAACCAGAAAATTTGTTTCCGATTCCACACCCATTTTATTCCCCCGATCTTGAACCTTGTGATTTTTATTTTATTTTCCTCAACTCGAGAGACACCTCGAGGATAATCATTACACCTCTGACGATGAGTTAAGGCAGCTGTCAAGTCCTGGATTCAAGAAAAGTCTGAAGTGTTTTTCATTGGCAGAACGAAAAAATTTGTTGGAATAAATATGTTAGCCTTTTCGGTGACTACGTTGAAAAATCAATATATGAATCTTTTTCCGATCTTACTATTTGTTTTGTTCGCGGTCTACAAGCATGTGTGCATTACTTTTCAGCCTACCCTCGTATTTTTATTCTCTTCCACTGTTAATAAAGCTAATAGCAAAGAGCCATCAATTTCACTGGTAATTGGCATTGATCTGTTAATAATAGTATCTTATTGGATACATTATTTTGTGTTTGGAGAAATAATATTTAATAAATTATTATCAATTATAATATTTTCAATAGCCAACTATTATCAACAATACCTTCGTTTTCCTTAAATAACCTTTCAAGATAAAATATTTTCAGTGTGTCTAGATTAGAGGTCTTTTTTAACGTTGCATTTAATGGTTATCATTTTACTACTTATTCCAGAACGAAATTATTTGGAGAGTACTCGAAACTTAATAAATTTAAAAATTCCAAATTTAAAGTATGGAATCATCTTTGGGTGAATATTGACGATCTTAGTTCGAAATTATTCCTGAAATTTAATATACAATGGAAAACTCTTTCTATAAAAATATAATAAACACTATTAACAATTTATTATTACCCCTCAGCTGTAATAAGGATGTTTATTTTCAATAAATTGATTTTTGATGTAGATCAGTGTTATCGTATATTCTGAGTATTCAGTCATTTTGTTCCGGCTTTGGCCTGGTTAAGCTACCATTAGAGATGCTGTTAAAATTTCCTGGCTTTTAGATAGGCCCATCTCACCTAAAGTGAAACCAATTCATTAAGCTCAGAGAAAAAAGTTACAATTTTATCTATTTTAGATGCAAGGTAATGGACCCTGCCGACATAAAATAAAGTAGACAAGGAAGCTTATTTTGCCATGTACTGTTTGGACTCTGAGGAATCCCCACAACTTGATTGAAAGGTGCAGAACTGAAATTTTTTAAGGGTATTCCATGGTTTCAACGAAAGTTATTCTTTAATAAATTCAAAGGAGAGAGAGCAGTGAACTATGTTAATGGTTAAAAGGATTAAACTTGATTTAAATTTTGCTGATCAATCCAAGTATTAAAAATTTCCCTTATGGTAAAGAAAGAAAAATATAGGTTGGGAAAAATTATCATTACGAAAATTAGCGATGAACGGAAACTGGAGCATCGTTTTCGGAGATTCAACAAATATAATCAAGGACAACAGCTTTCGTTACCGTCTCTTCTCTTTTATCTTCCTAACAGGCGTTTGGGCGAAAGCCGATGAGTTCTACTAATTAGCCAATCTGCATGAAAGACTATTCAGATTACTTGAAATGAAATGCGGAGTTACGTAAAACAGAATAGTTAATATGAGTGTCTGCGTTATATGTACATCATTAAAGAACTTCGCATAGTAGATGAGCAAAGATCTGCCTATCCCGATATCCGTGGCTCTTGATAACAACGAGAGGTATGGAAAAAGGAACTGAAAGAGAAAATAAACATTCACCTTCTAAGTCGGCTATGAATGAGTAATTAATATTTTTCGTAGAGCTTGGTGTAATTTAGGATGCTTTTGGAACAAAAGTTATTTATTTAAAAATATTATTTTGTTTCATTAATGATATGGAGGATAAAACGGCGTCTGGGAGATTATGTGATGCTTTGCCTTTACTTCAGTATTGAAGGTGTCAAATAGAACATATGTGATCGGCTTACGTATTTAATTATTATTGTAATAATATTAATTCAATGACTGTAAGTCGTCCAATTGGTCGTGTGGTTTGCTTTTTCGGCGCATGAAGTGTCGAAAAATATGCGATACGAATATTAATCGTATTGGAAATAAAAAAATATATAATAAAAGTTATTTAATTTCTTGTGCTAACCATTTTCCTCCTCAGTTAATGTTTTAGTGAGCGATATCGGATTTCATTTATTGAAAGATTTTGAGCAACGTCCGCCTCTCTTACCTTTTTGAATAATTATACGCTGAAGTAGAATTTTCTTATCTTATCCGTCTTATGCGTATCTAAACCGTCTTGTCCGTAAGATTCTTTTAGATATTTAGCTCATCTCTTAGATAATCAATTTTTCTCTTTCACTGGTCTGCAAGTCGAAGCTGTCAGAATTCATTCATTTGGTGTTTAGAAAAGTTATGTTTATGCACATTCAGTTATTTTCTTTATAATTTAGTCAGTTTCTTAGTAATTAGATTTTTGCCTATTTGTTGTGCTGCTCTGTTTTATGTTTCAACATACTTCGAAATTAAACAATTGGGGAACCTTTCAAGGTTGCAGCTTAGCTTAGAGTTCGTGATAATTTAAACAGATTTTTTTAGGTAATCTACCGGTTAAGGTAGGTTTTTGGATGGACCCAACTATCAAATAAACATTTTGTGACTCCCCACCTAGCAAACTAATCTATATCAGGTCCCTCTTCATCTCGGTGTACTTCTTTCCTCCCTTCATCTCGTCCAACATCCCTATCCTGTTCCTACCCTTACCTCGCTTGCCCAACATTCTTCCCTCTATTACCCTCTTCAACATTCCACTACCGCTCAACACGCCCTTCATCCATTTTTCCTGCCTCCATAGGATTTCTCTCAACAAACCCCTCTCCTCCCCCACCATTTCTAGTACTTCCTCATTTGTTTTCCTTTCGTTCCATTTCACCTTTTCCATTCTTCTCCACACCCACATTTCAAAAGCCTCCAATCTACGTCTATCCTCCTGCTTCAGCGACCACGTTTCCGCGCCGTACATAGCTACGCTCCATATCAGAGTTTTTACGAGTCTTGTCTTAACATCCCTACTCAACGTCCCCGTCATCAACTCCCTCCTCCTTGAGAAAGCCTCCTTGCCTAGCGCAATTCTTCTCCTTACGTCCCTATCACTTTGACCGTGTTGGTCCAAAACACTTCCGAGATATGTAAACTGTTCTACCTGCTCTATTTTTTCCCCGCCTATTTTAATATTTAGCTTAGCCTTTTTCTTTCTGGAAAATCGCATAACCTTTGTTTTATTAATATTTATTCTCATCCCATATTTATCGCACTGAACCTCCAATTCACTCAACAATGCTTGCAACCCCTTGGCTGACTGAGCAACTAATGCTTGGTCATCAGCAAACCTAACCGATTTTACAAATTCCCCTCCGACTTTCATTCCTACCTCCAGTTCTTCCCATGCCTCTTTAATCATTTCCTCTACATATACGTTGAACAGTACCGGTGACAATGGGCAACCCTGCCTTACACCTCTTCCTAACACTGCCCATCCGGACTCTCCGTTCCCCACTCGCACCTGAGCAGTCTGAGACATGTACAGGTTGCGGATCAGTCTCCTGTCCCTCCAATCCATTCCTATTTTCTGCAATACACGCATTAATTTTTCCCAATTCACTCTATCAAACGCTTTTTCGAAATCTACAAAACAGGCAAGAACGTCCTGATTGTATTCTATATTCCTCTCGACTAGTGATCTCATTACTGCAATGGCATCACGCGTACCTCTTCCTTTCCTGAACCCAAACTGATCATCCCCTAAGTAATCATTTGCCTTACTCTCTATCCTTTTGTTGATGATCCTGAGAATAACTTTAGCTGCGTGGGATATCAAACTTATTGTTCTGTAATCCTCACATGACGAAGCCTTTGCCTTTTTTGGAATAGGAACTAACACCGATCTCACAAAATCTTCCGGCCAGATTCCTTCCTCATAGATACTACGAATCAGTCCATATATGGCCTTCTTCCCACCTTTCCCTAACCATTTCAACATTTCTACAGGAATATTGTCCAGCCCCACAGCCTTATTTGCTTTCATCTCCTTTAATGCCCTTTCTATTTCATCATCGAGTATGCCTGGACCTAAGCTATCTTCTTCTACGTCATGTTCCTTTTCTATGTCTAACCTTGTCGGCCTAAGTTATTTACCATACAGTGTTTCTATATATTCCTTCCATCTCTCTTGGATTTTTCCTGGTTCAACTATTATCTTACCCCATTTATCTTTAACTGTTAGCACACATCTTGCCTTCTTACTTCCCGATAATAACTTAACCTTGCTGTATAGAGCACCAATTTCACCCTTCTTCTGTAAACTTTCCATATCCTCGCATTGCGTTTTCCACCATTCTTCTTTTGCTTTATTTGTGGTCCTTCTCAATTTATTGTTTAACTCTTTGTACTTCATTTTGCCTAACTTTGTGTTTACATTTTTCCATCTTCTTCTCTCATCCATCTTTGCAATCATCTCATCCGTTACCCATGGTTTCCTTATCCTTTTCCCGTTAACGGTTCCTATAGTGTCTTTAGCGGCTTCCAATATCCCTTTCTTGATACATTCCCATTTTTCTTCGATAGTACTCAGTTCTTTACCGTCATCCATCATTTTCTCTACAGCCTCCTGATACTCCTTCCTCGTTAATTCATTTACTGCTTCTAAATTCCATTTTTTAGCCCGCCGCCCTTGCCTTATCTTCTTGAAACGAACATTACATTTCATAACAACTAAATTGTGGTCAGAGTCCGCATCCGCTCCTGGGAAACTGTGCGAATTTATCACACTGTTCCTAAACCTGTGGCTAACCATAATATAATCTAACTGATACCTTTCTGAGTCACCTGGCATTTTCCATGTATACCTACGCCTTTTGTGGTGTCTAAACCATGTGTTAGTGATGACTAACCCCTGTCTCCTGCAGAATTCAATTGCTTTCTCCCCGCGTTCATTCCTCGTGCCTAACCCATAGTCCCCCACCTCACCACCATCTCTTCCTTCACCTACCGTCGCATTCCAATCCCCCATCACTATCAAATGTTTCCCTGCAGGAACACTCGCGATGATATCCTCTAACTCATCATACATCCTATCGACTTCTTCCTCCTTGTGGTTGCTCGGTGGCATGTATACCTGAATAATGACCAAGTTCGTCGGCTCTGCTTTAATCTCTACGAGTAAAATTCTATCTGTCGCTTGCTCTATGTTGACTACGCTTCTTCCTACCCCTTTATTTAAAATTACGGCAACCCCTCGTTGGCTCTCGTCCCCGCCGCTGTATATTACTCTATAATTGTCACTCCAGTAATCCCCGCTATCCTTCCATCTCACCTCGCAGAGGCCTAAAACATCTATGTTACCTCTTTCCATCTTTCGCTTAATATTTTCTAATTTGCCTCTCCTCAACATTGTCCTGACGTTCCAGGTTCCTATTCTAACTACTTTCGTCTTCTTCTGCATCTTCTGTCCTGCTGCTGTTATTTCTCCCCCGCAAGGATTTCGTGGGATGACGACCGCGGAAGCCTTGCCTCCCCCGCTGCCGGGCACGACACACGGCCCCTTGGTCCGAGTCCCGCAGTTTCCAGGACTCAATTTCTGTTTTGCGTCCATCATATTTTCTTGGGAATGATAATTGAGGTGGTTTCCCGTTGCCTTCCTCAATAGTGTTTTTAACGTGACACCATCACTTAATGGCCGCCCCACTGGGGTCAGACGACATTGCAGCCGCCTCACTGAGGAACAGACGCTGCGTGGACTACCTTTCGTCTGGCTCCTAACCTTCGACCTATCTGGCATGGGTGACCCTTCCAGGAGTAATTATTATTACTCCCGCCAGCACAGCTCTAGGGGTCATCGGAACACACAAGCCCTTCCACCACGACAAGGTTGTAGTCCATGGGAGGGTTTAAACAGATATCAGGAAAAAATATTTACAGCACATATAATTGACTAGCAAAAATTTATTAAGTGAATGTCCGGTTATAAAAGAGCAAGCATTGTACATTTAAAAAACAATTATTTTAATGAACCATGAAAAGGAACCATATTATTGCTATGAAAGACTTATAAACCTAGGTATAGGTAAAACATTTTAAAGGTATTACGCACAGGTACAAGAAGTAAGTAACATTAAGTGGGCAAAACATTTTTTAAGTAATTATTTTCCAATTAAAATTTTATACTAGTTCCTTACCCAATCCCATTTAAATTGGTTGCTCAACATCACTTTGAAATCACTGTCTAAAATTCATCAACACATGCATCCCTTATATATTCTACATCTACATAAATACCCTGCGAGCCACCAAAAAATGTGTTTGTCAGGGGGTGTAGCACCATGAGGGAAGGGTAAGGGATGAGGAGGTTGGGGTTATCAAATTGGTGAGGAAAGGTGGGGGGAACCTGTAAGAAAAAAATATATTTCTACATACATACATGCATATATATATATACTTTGATGCCTGTCGATTATATTCGAGTATATATATATATATATATATTAAAAATATACTCGTATATAATCTTTCCTACGTTGGATGAAAACAAACTTTTGATTCACTTATCCATAAATATTTATTTTCAATTTTAATGTGGTAATGTTTCATTTCTGCAATGTATTTCGATCCGTTCTCATATCTCTTGTTAAAAGGCTAGCTTCTGAGTAATTCTGATATATTACGATTGTTATCATTATGAAGATTCAGATACAGGGCATCACATGCCAAACTATATCGAAAATGTTTGGCATTATAAACATGGGTTTAATTTCGTTGTATTACTCGTTATGGAAGACAATAATGGGAAGACGAGGGGAGAGCTTGTCTGCAGCATTCTCAGAGGGAGAATTCCTTTGGTTTTCTCTCCTTCCTTTTGGACGGAGACGGGGACAGAGAGTGATTTTGCATTGTCGCTGGGCCCATCATGTCTTTGTCATGGTGCCTGGGAATCGATGCCGGGGACTGAGCTAGTCAGATAAGACATGAGGGTAAAGCAATTCAATGACATGCTCATGTAAACAGGGTCGTTATAGTCGTTGAGCTATTATCTTATTGCTACTTATTGCTAGAAATCCCAACAGTTGCAGAAACAAGTGAACCTATCACCTATAAGTGATAGTGATTACAGGGTGATCACTGCCAATATTTCTTTTAATACTGACACGCAAATCTGTCGTTAAATACAAAATGCATACGAAGTGATTCTTTTTGTAACAATGCACTTTTTTCCTTCTTACTTTTGAAAAATACGGTTATTTATATATGTAGATGCATCTCAATACATTATAAAAACTCTAAATGTAATTATTTGAGAGAATTATGTATGACCATACCTAGATGGTAAATTTTTGAAAACAAGTTAGATTTTCGTCAGAGGGTGAGTTGAGTAAAAAGCTTATATTAAAAGATAATTATGATAGCTTTGTATTCATCTATAAAAAACACATAGTTTTGATCTTCAAACAGCATTAGGAAAAGCATAGCATAAATTGATTTTGTTACTAACACTAAAAACATATATAGATAATAAAAAGTTACAGATCATGTTGGAAGTTAATGTATTAGATTTAGTATGTTGAGGGACAAACTTAAAGGTAAAAGAATATTGCTTCTATGAGGCATAATCGAAGTGGAGGTAGTTGTGACGGAAAATATTTAACGTAATATACATTTATAACTACAGAATGCCTTAATATTCCTACAAATGATTGAAAAGTAAACTACTATTGGCAATCTTTTTACGGAGGGGCCGTATCTTTGCGGCCAACTAGTTTTTCTTCGCGTGGGTATTTGGTTTAGCTTCCGATGTTTGGTTTTTTCCCTACAGCGGTTACACTGGTACACATTTGAAACGGTGCGGTTTCCATTTTTTTCCGGGAGTAGCAGCTATTTGGGGGCCGTTTGACCTCGGAGAATATAGGCCTGTGTCGCCAAAAATTGCTAGTTGCGGCGTCCGGGTATGGGGAAACGTCCGGCCGAACGCTCTCGCCGCCTCCGTGTAAATTTGGCTTTTTCTTCGCTCCCCACCCCGACCCAATCTCCCATTCCCATCCGCTTCACTATCACCCACAGACCACCCTCCCCATTGCGTCGTGCGACCCCTCCCGCCTACGGTCCACTCCTCCTCTGCCGCGCACCCCAGAAGTCATTTTCATCCCATGAACCATATTTCCACAATATCGCCTCCTTCTCCCTCCACTCTCGTTCTTCAAGGGGTTCCATTTTCATCGAAATAAACAGACCACGCCGTGGTGTCTCGTCGACACCGTCACGCAGCCACAGGCACCTCGTAGCCACTGGTACAAACGCCGACAAACATCGACGCAGGCACTTCTTAAGCCGCGCAGATAACTTAACCATACGCGGTCCAACTACACTTGGAAGACTCCATTTCAGGGACTCCACTTCATCTAGCCTCCATTTTGTCCCCAGCTCCCTTTCTCTCTGCCACCCCGCTTCTCCTTCTAAAGCTTTCCCCCCTCTTTTCCTTCCTTCAACAACGATCTTATGCATCCCACGCATACAGTCCCTTAACACGCCCCGCGAAGGCAAGCAAACACGCCATTCTCCAACTTTATCTCGGCGTCTACGTCTCCCGAGTTCCCCCACCCCTGTCCTTCTATTCTCCTCGGAAATTCTTCCTTTGTCCCTCACTCTCTCGTTTCCTTATAACGGGGAGACTTTCTTATCTTATATTGCCTCTTACTGTGTCTTGCCGTCCTTTCCTCGGTATTATTAAATATTATTTGCCTCATCGAAGACGGTTTTGACATTCCTCCCTGCCATTGAACTGCAAAAACGTCGTTTTAGGTTTTTTGATTAAAAATGTTGATATACGCTATTTCGTAAATGAAATTTATCTCTTAAAAGCCACGCAAAACATTTTATGGAGCATTGAGGCTAAAATCTTCCTTTTCATCAAGGCCATAAATGGAAGATAGACTTGTAACGGTCAAGGGTTGAAAAAGTTATAGACATATGGCTATTTGCTTCATACGAAATTGACTTTGCCATTCTTGATTAAATGCTTGTATCCAAACGTTGGCTTGTAAGTGCGAATTAATATTCGTGATGACTTGTAAATAATTAGTACAACTTTGTGTCCTGCCCATTTTCACCCATGCTTTTCTAATTAACCTTTAATTTTGACTTTTGAGTCAAAAGATCAAAAGAGCAGCGAGCACTTAATTGAAAATAGATATCAAAGTCGTAAGCCATAAAATTTTCCTGAAAAATTTGCAATGCAATGTATTGTTGCGGAATCTCTCTCAGTTTCTTGATATTTCCTGAAAAAAGTAAGTTTGTTGATAAATCACAAACGAAGAAAATTGTAATGAGTTAAAAAAAACACCTTCCATTTGGCTGTTATCCATTATTAAATTATTTCAATGGTCTTACATAGGGCAAATGAAGCAAAACTAGGTTTTAATTGCTAATTAATAAAACCTTAAGTTTAATTCGTTTCTTAAATATTCAAAAATTTTCCAAATACCATTATAAGATATTTATTAAGTAGTTGATATTGAAACTGTTGAAATTAATTATTAATTAATACCTGTATTTCTGTACACTACATAGATTAGAAAATTCAACAGGCACCTACTGAAAACCAATACCAATTTATCTATTTTTTTATTTCCGCATAACTGAGTAATTCTTGTAAGTAACTTCATTGATTTTGATCTGAAAAATTTCTCATACCCGGACTAGTTTCAAAATAACGCTTCTTATGCAATGTTGCTTAAATATTATTAATTTCAAGAAATAATTGAACCATGATCCAGAGTGATCAGAAGTTGTACTAATTCAAAAGCATTCCCTCTGGCATTTTTGTTTTTGGCGTACGTCGAATCAAAGATTAAGTGCTCAATCCTCGAGAGACGTAGCGAAGTGTACGCACTTATAACTGCTAGGGCTCTGAAGCGCCACTCAAGGAACTCGCCCCGGGCCTTGTCCCTATGGGGAAGGCGGGCAGAGGACTGGGGTTCTGCGGGGGCTGCGTATTGGAGGCGGGGTGGTGAAGGGCGGAAGGGAAAAGGGGTAGGCGTGAGAGATTGGTTGTGAGGCCAATCAGCTTAATGGCCGCAGAGATAGCTGATGCCTCCAGAGCTGAAAACGGATAGCGCATGAAAAACATTTTCATCCAAAAAATCAGATTCCATAGTTATATTAAAGTCATAAATCATATGACGAGGAATCGATGCTATACTATGTCTCGAAGCGATTTTCCAAAGAATAATTCAGTCCTATATATTTGTGCGGTACATAATTTCCAGAAAAAAGGTACTTTCTCGCTCATCATGGGATAGTTATTTTCTGCCGTTTACTCTGTGTATAGGGAATCACTGCAATCTTGAATAAACCGTCATAATTTCCTTAATATCGCTATTTAGGTACGGAATGATTTCTTTTGTATTTTTTTCTCTTTCCTTTTCTTCTTAGGTTGGAATAAATCTAAATGCTAACTCTGTCTCGGATATTTTTATTTCAGATAATGAAATTTGAATTTCGCTCAATAGAAATTTGGTCTTAGCAGTTTTGTTTGTGATACTTGGTCAAATGACAGATTTAAAATATATTTCTTGGTTTATTTGGACTTCTAAAGTGAAATACTATATGTTTTATGTATGGAAATGTATTGGGATTTTCAAATATGTATTCTTTTGTTTAATTTTGCTACGAAGGTGAAAAGAGAAGGATAAGAAACTTTGACTTCTTGGTACTGCAGGCACTTCAAATCACAGCTAATCCAAGGAGGTTGTCACGTTGGTCCTTAATGAGCCGCATTCTTTACATAGTTTTCGCTTTTTCTTCTGTGACCATGATTATGTTTTCAAAAAGGGGACCTTTTCCTTAGGAAAACATCTTATCCAATTCTATTGTCATTTTACATGACTTGGGATAATGATAATAGTGTCATTGCTTGCATGAAATCCTCAGTGAGCCTCTCGAGATACTTTATTCATACTTATTTGTCGAACGTTACACTTCGGTACAGTCGAACGTTACAGTTTGGTATTATACATGATATATACTACGTTAGTGATGATGGAAAATGAGTGCAAAGTACGTAAAATGTGTCTTTCACTTTAAATAAGAAAATTACCGTTCATTCTTGGAAAGAGGTTTTGTTTACCAAGAAAACCGTGAGGGTTCGTTTCTAGCCTTAGATCGTATTTTGTGAGCTTGTCGCTATTTTTAACAATATTATGGCAACATTAATCCAGCACCTGTCACCCCTCCCTGCTCCCTAATTCCCCCGCCTTGGGACGCATCCGTTCTCTTCTCCTTCCTATCCAGTTTCTGCCCCTCCTCCTCACCGTCTTTCTTGCCATTCTCCGAATTTCCTCGTTCTTTTCTTCTCTGCTTATTTCTATTCTCCTCAAGATCTTCCAGTTGCATTGTTTTTCAGTTAAATCAATTATTTCAATTATGTTGCTCCAATTCGTTTTTATATTTCACTATGTGCATAAAATTGTGCTCCAAAGACAAGTATGTAAACTTAAAAATATACCTACATATACGAGTAATAAATGCTAATGGTAGTAAATAATAAGGATATGTTAAAATATCATAATATATTTTGTGGGCCATTGCGGCTGTTACACGCGAAGTTTTTGCAGTAATTTTTATTTTGTACTCGGAAACCGTGTTGGAAGTAAAATTGGAATATTGAAGTGAGAACGAATGGTTTTATATGGGATTAAAACTTTTCCTCCTCTTACCCGACTCTAATATTTTTACATTTTTTCCTCTGAATTCAAAGATTAATTAGATTTGTTGTTTTCGTATTTGAAGATTTAATTTAATATTTCTCGTTTAGGTCCTGTTATAGTATCTTCATCGTCTTTTTGACAACTACTTGGCGCTTCATAACAGTGGTTTCTGGAATTATTAGAAATATTTTCAGTTTTATGGTCTTTCTCAATAGTTTTTTTCCAAAACGATAGCTTTTTAATCCATTTCTTCCGGGCCCTATTGCTTTGGAGATTAATTTGGAATTTTTTTATCTATGATATTTTCAGGAATTACTCATTGTTGAGATGCGGCAGGTATTTTTCATTTTAGACGTGCGGATTAGGGAGAAAAACTCAATTTATTTATTAGCATAGCACATTAAATTATTTTGTGCTCGCTTTCAGAGATTTTCTGAAAACGGTTCGTAAAATACTCCAGGGGGAGCACAGTTTTACATCCCATTCGAAATATGATGTCCTAAACCCGTAGTGTCCTCCGTATTCTACCGTAAGACTTTTGAAAGATATACTTATAAGAGAATCGTGCTGAAGCATTTTAAATGGCAACAGTACCAAATCATTCCTTCGTACAGTTATTGATAACATTGGCATATGTTACGGCAGGACAAAAGCGAAGAGATGCCATCATCATCTGTGTAAAAGACAGCCAATCTATTATTCCCAGTCCTCTATATAGTTCATCATTCTCACTTCCGTGGTTTTGACCTTTCTATTTTCCCTCCTCTCTTCATTTCTTATTCGTCCTTACCTTCCACCACTCCTCTTCCATCTTCAGCAACACTTCCACAATTTGGCGTCCCGTGAAATTGGATTCTCGGTCGTCCAGAGGTGCGACTGGATCATGAACCGTCTCCGCCGCGAGAGCCATCTGAGTCGGTCCACCTCAGAGCGGCCGAACAGGGCCGCTGGAACACACACGCGCACCTCACTCCCCATCCCCTTGAACCTGCTCCGCTCCCCCCCTTTTAGATCCCGTTCACCTTCTCTCGAAAGCCAAATTTCGCCTCCATGCCACCGATTCGTCGACAAGCTGCGACCCTCCCACTCCTTCCATCCCTTGCTCTCGTCTCCTTTCCGCCTGTAGGGCGAAGGTGTGGGAGGGAAAAACAGTCCCCTTTCTATTTCAGCTCTTGGCTCACACCCTGCTCGTTCTCGTTGGAAACCTCCTGGGTTGATGAGGAGTGCCTCTGAATGGAATTAGGCGAACTAACCATTATTAAGCAAGGGAAAGAGGAAAGGGAAACCCGAGGTAGTTGAATGAAGGGTTATCTCGGTGCTTCGGATTTTGTTCCGGCAGGATGTTCTCGTAACAAAATGCTCTTTTGCGGGTCCAGGGTTATTTTAGCAGACTAGCAGTTAGAAGGATGAGCATGAGAGTGGACAGGTTAGGGGAATTTCGCGAACGCAGTGTAACTGCGCATTTAGAGTCCTCGGTGGTGAGAAGATTAATTTAATTGTTGTGAAGATGAGCAAGGAGTTAAAAATGCAAGAAAATGTCTGGCACACATTTCAGTATGTAACCTTTTTTCGTCTCTGGGAAAGTTAAAAATATGTAGATAGAATTATGCCGTAGTATATAGTTGCTCTTGAAAGGACTTAAAAAGCATTAATCTACATACGACATTTTCAAAAGATGTTCTCGAGTTTTTTTTTCCTCTAATGAATGGCGTGTAGACGTACCACTCGTCATGAGAAATTTTATGGCAACGGAAGACTATTAATATTGATGATTCTCTTCCAAACAGAATTCGAAAAAATTCATCGCATATGGGAATTCATGAAAGAGTAAATGGAAGAGTCACGGGTATCATCACATGAAATGCATTGACTAGGAATCTTCTAAAAATGCTTACGTCATATCAAAGGGAAATATTTATAGCAGCATAATATTGAGCATTGACTCCTACAATTTTTGAAAGAGGAATAGATTAAGCTTTCAAAATCTAAATCATTTTTGTTTACTTGAATGAAATAAACTTGAAATGAAATAACTCTAATTCTAATGATAACCGTTAAATACATATGCGAGTATTATAAACCAATTTCGAGCCATTTTCCAGTCATCCGTCGGTCAGTACAATGCTGTTTTCAAAGATAGCCAAAGATAACCGGTGTTTAAATTTCATCGTGTAAATATTTTCTGTTAGCACAATGACGCCAAGAGCGATGGAAAATTCCCAATTATCTTCGTTTTTATCAAGTAAATTTTAGTTAAAACTGATCTTTTTCTATTACATAGTTTAGCAACAATATTTCTTTGAATGATTTTATAGGATCACATGTAAACATGGAGTGATCTATCATGGCTATTGGAGCAACAAAAATGCGCGATATTCTTTAATTTTTCATAGAGGTATGTACAAGATGTATTTATAAATATGCGTTATGTATTTTATAAAATTTTGCACTAAAGCTATAAGGAGCCACCAATTTGAAAAAAAAATTCAATTCGTTAATTGGGCGGATTATCACGCATAATTACTTATTCAAGGTATTCTAACTATTGAAGGATAGGTATTGGATGATCTCTAACTATTATTTACTTCTTAGTTTTACGAACTTACTCTTTTTACATCCTAAAATACATGATTTTTATAAAAAGTATCGGAAAAAGTTTCGTAAAAAAATAATTCCTTTCAGATATTGCCAAAATGCATTAAATGTCTTCCAATTACATCCCTTGGGCGTCTACACACTTTTTCGTTAGACTTTTTCATGAATCCAGAGCTCCCTGGTAGGCGAATTTCGGAAGTTCTTTAAGGATAAACTTCTGTGACGGCACTTAGGGTCTAATGGGGGTACCCTTTGAGGGAGAAATTATAGGAAAAGATTTTAGTTTACTGGTTCCAAATCAGGACCGTAAGGGGGTTGGGGAATCGTCGCGATGCCATTCCAGAATGTCTTTGCAAGCAGACACTCGATCCTTGATACTGAATACTTGTAAAGAGTTAGAGATAAATTAATATTTATATCTATGTTAGAATTCGTTTTTTCCCACTTCTAATATGTCCCCATATCTAACGCAGTGATGTATATCATTGACTAAATACATGTATATTGCCCTCGGCTATTTTGTTTAAATTTTCAATTTGTATATATAAAATGAGTAATTATTGATTTTTCAATGTAGCTGTATAAAATTGTATGCATTTTTCACTCGACCTGTTATATCATGCATATTATTTCTATTTCTAAATTTATGCATGCAAAGAGATCCATTTCCTAACCCAAACTCCAAATCAGCATTTAATTTATTGATTATTTAGAAAGATTTCATTACAACATATTTCTCTGCCGTCCAAAGCTTGGTAAAATTTAATATTTCATTGAGACGTAGAGAGAGGCAAAAATGCATTCTCTTCTAAGATGAGTGTAGAGTTATCCAGATTTTGTCTTTTTCGTAATTGCCAATCACCTGGAAGAACAGTCAGATCCCCGAAGATTTAACGTGTATTATCTTGGTTTGGAAGAGGAAACCCCCTCCAATGGCATTGTTTCGTCCAGAGCTCCGCCTCTTTCCATTTGTATATTGGGATTTGGATTCTCTTGATCCTGGCGGTGGGCTCAGCTGTAACGCGTTGCACCAAAGACAATTGAAGACGAGACGGCGGCAAATCGGCCTCTTGTTTGGCTAGCGGCACCGAGGGCGCCGCCTTCATGCAGGTCCACCGGCCATTAATTCCCACACTCTGATCCAATGGAAATCACAATTTATTTGCTCTCAAGGCCGAAAGGGCAGCCTTCAAACTAGCTCTGTCCCAAAACCACTATTCAGACGGTGAAGGTTTAACTCACCCCCTTGCTTTTCATTGCGTCGCTACTAATGCAGTTACTTTTGAATATGTGCTTCGAAAACAAAAGTTTCCCTGATATGACTACCACTCATCGCTCTTTTTCGTTTTTTTTAACTTCAAATCAGGTTGGTTTGGTGATGCTTGAATGTTTCCTCTCCGTACTATGATTAATGCGAGAGTCAAAACAAAAATAATTTGATAAACTTGGCATTTTTTTTGACACCAGCCTAGCTTTATGGAATTTACATTACATATTTGAATTAAATGAGTAACTTTGGGGTACCTCACACATTTTGTTTAGAACACGGACTAGTTTTCGATGTTTCGCGTCATCATCAGGTCGTGTTTCAAATTAAGTGTGTGTGGAAAAGCAAAGTTACTTACTTCATGTCAAACTTGGCAGCTGTGACTATTGTTATTTGTGGCCCCTAATTTAATTTCCTGAGAACACATCTTTTGATATATAATAAATGAACCCTAAATTTTCGTGTTGTTAATCGGTTGAGGAAATCGCTATCATAATCAATTCCGTGATAAGTTTTTATGATGACGTGAGGTGACCTATCAGTTATTTTTACGTTATTTGCATGAGAGATAATGATTTATCCCTTAAATAATCGGATTAATAATCTGATTATGCCATCTTGTTCGTGAAGAATTAATTAATAATTGATTCAAAATACCCATTTAACTGATGAAATTCTAAAGTGATTGGGAGTTATATTTTTAATTCTTTAATTCTAAGGTAAAATGCAGAACGACATTATCAATAAACGTTAATTTCATATCATATGACGGAACAAGAGCGTACGGGGAAACTTAGGGGAAACTGTCAGTATGTGTATAGCATGAACTAAGTTAATTGGTAGAAATAAGATAAATTCACAAAGGTCTTGGTCGTACATACGAGTATTTAATTTTATCTTATAATAATAATATTGTATTTCCAAACACTTTTCAGTTAGAAAACCTAAATAAATATAAAGTTGATGAATATAAATGTACAAAAAATCGTAGACATCAGAGACTGATCTAAGATGAACATGTCTTCTCATGCAGGAGTATCTCATGAGAAATATATTTCATGCTTACCTAACATTTAGAGAATTTTTTTAAGCATAAACTTTAAATTAGAATTTTCCTTAAATGTTTCATGCAATTTAATAACTTTTTATTATGCAACGTGCTGAGATCATATTGTAATATAATTTTGTTTTTTATCGTCAAGTGTTACATAAAATAACATATTGTGCAGTACTTAGTGGATAGACATCTGAGCTGCTGACTGGGGGGTGTGGGTCGATTCCGTGTGACCGCCGCTGGACACCCTCAGCTTTTCTCTATCGACATGGTGTCCGCCACCGCTAGGGTGTGTGCTAGGAGTGATTACGCAGGAAGCATGCGACATAAAAAATACGTCTTTCTCAATTTTTCGTTGGAATATTTACATTTATGTAAAAGTTATGGTTTTGTTATGTGCGGCGCGAAAAAATGGGCTTTGAAGCGAGATATAGCTAGGTAAAAGTGTAAATCATGCTCAAGTATTCGTCGAAAATTTTAAATGTAATGCAGTTTCTCATGATATAAATACTTCTAATATACGTATTCCGTAAATTTTCCTTTTTCTGAACATGATAAGAAATAATGGCATTGCATATTGTTCATATAACTCCACATTTCTTATGCTTACTATTAATATACTGTTGGCTAAAGTGTTGAACTTTTTGAATGAATTAAAATAAGATTAAGTTAAAACCAAGTTTTTTTGCAGAGAAATTGAGAGATACATTTACACTTATCATATTGAAAAACTACAAGCAATATATGCTAATCAGAGATGCTAAAAATAGTGAGATTAATTAAAATTCATTTAACAAGATTATTGTTGCGCTTAAGTAATCGTAAATCTGGTTAATTTATACTGCTATCTTTCTCCGTATGTTATAGTTATGTTGGGGAAATTATTTATCTCTAAAAGATACAAACGAAATGGGGATCGAGATGGTGCGGTGTCGACCGTACTGGCTTCCCACCCAGAGGGCCGGGTTCGAATCCCGGCGGCGTCGAATATTTTAAAGTGGTATCTCGATCCCTATTTGAGGTGCTTTGTGAAGGGCACTTTGAGTCATTGCGCCATCCGTCGGATGGGACGTTAAGCTGCATGCCCCTTGGCGCCTTTCGTCAAGAGTAGGCCAATGCTGACGCCGGGTTTCTCTCTACCCTTCATCATTTCCTGTCCATCCCTAATGGCGCAATTGACCTTAGCTGTCGGTCGCATCCCATAAATACTACTACTACGACGTTCAGAATAATAATAAAATGACAAGAAAGTTGAAATATATTAAAGTATATCGGATAAATCAATAATGAGACTCATACAGCAATGAGTTTTCGTTGAACCGAATACGTATTTGAAACAGGCAATCCTGATGTAATTATGGCGGATCTATTATGTTGATGATTCAAATCTTGTTTTTAATTTTATGATATTTCACAAGTATTTAGCTCGTCCGTTTCAATAGGAGAGGGAGAGAGAGGTGCATTCCCAATGGATACTGAAAACCGAGAAGAATAATTTTTCCTACCTATTTTTCTTTGATAATCTGGAAGGAACAGCGGATCTTTGGAAGCATGCGTTATAAAATATTAGACATGGGCTGAAAAGTATTTAGTTTTTCGTCTTGAAAATCCTCAATTCTATTACACAACTTTTTGAATTTCAGCTACCGAGCAACCGGCTTAAATAACCACACGTTTCTATGAACGCGAGCAAAAGCGATATAATCGACGTTCTCTAGGGACTCGGGAGAGCAACAGTACATACGGCAATAGGATAATCCTTCTAGGAGAAAAAGAAAATCTCCCAACCGTTGTGAATCTAAAGTTGAAAAATACTGACTCAGCATTTGAAATTCAATAAATGATTTGGAAATATGAACAGCGTTTTCAAGGACGTTGAGGTAACCGGTTTTTGCAACATGATGGATATTGCATGCAACGGTCGTACTATTTTCAAAAGCGTACGGAAACGATAGTATCTCTAGTGAGATAAAGCAGAAAATTTCTTTTCGTGCATCATAGCGCCACCGTATTTCTTTGCACTTATATGAAACTGCGTCATGGTTGTCTATGAGAATTCATGAGGCGTGCCACGGTTAGAATAGAGCACAAAATCATATTGAGGCAGAGGGAAGTGCAGAGAGGGAAGCGTGCCCGGGGCGAATTGGGGTCGTCGATGATGGGCCCGGGGAAACGGTGAAAGGGTGGGGTATACGCAAGGAAATAAATAGTAGGTATAGGGTTAGCTGAGTGAATTTCCGGGAAAGGAGAAAGACTCAAAGCCGGATGAAGTTGCCAAGGGTGTACTTCGCAGTGCATCTCGCCAGGCGACGTTAACAAATGAACACGGCCCATCGGTTTCCATGAAAGCGAGGCAGGGTGTTTTGAGGTGGTGAGGATCGGAGGTATAAAAGAGACCGAGGATGTATGGGCGCTGTTCTTGGCGAGCTTTTGTGAGATGGTTGTTTAGTGCTGGAAGAGGGCCCTGCTGTGGTTGATGGGTTGTTGAAATTATCCCCGTAGTCTAATGATATTTTGTGAAGGGACAACCTATTCCCCGAAGTAAGTATTTGTGGTATTACTAAATTAATTTTGTCGACACTTTAAGGGGTATATTCACATTTACCGCTGTCGTCATCTTGTTTTGCGGAGTGTGACCGGATTTTCTGCGGGATTGCGTATTATAGTTTTATGAAATAGTCCTCTCTATTCCACTACGACTATTTTAGAAATGGGCCCTTTACGCCCAGGAGGAATAAGGAACATTACTCTCAGCACCACATGATTCGTTTAGATTTTGAGATGAACCTGTGTAGAATATAGCTTAAATATATAGGAGTCGATCACTTGATCCAAATTAGCTTTGCATTCGACAAATTTCCGTAATGAATTGCATAGCTATGTATTTTTATTTGCGTTTCGCTTTGGTTGGGTAGGTGCGACACAGGAAGGAAGATAAAACGCTCTTTAATCAGCATAGAATCAGGTAGAAAGCACAAATAAATGGAGAAGGAAATATTCATAATAGGGAGCAAGCAAGAAATTTTTACGAAAAACGCATAGAAAATAATACTCAATTTGATTCTTCCAAAACATACATTAGAATTCAACAATTTCAGAGAGTGAAAATCATTCGCCTTGACCGGGATTCGAACCCGGATCCCTCGATATCCGGCCGAGTGCTTTAACCAATTAAGCTACCGAGACGTCCTCTTACACTCTAAAATTTTGGGGGCTTTAAAGGAACAAGATGTTGTGACGAAATACCGTACATACAATGTCACAGGCATTCGTAGTCGTGCGCGAGGCGCCACAGCCCACGAGGTTAAAGCCAATTTCAAACACTTAGGCTGTTCATTTCAAGAAACTGCGGGAGATGCCGCAACAGTAACTTTTAACGGAGTCATCCGCTATGTGTGCATTATAATGCAATAATTTCAGAGAGTAAAAATCATTCGCCTTGACCGGGATTCGAACCCGGATCCCTCGATATCCGGCCGAGTGCTTTAACCGATTAAGCTACCGAGACGTCCACACATAGCGGATGACTCCGTAAAAAGTTACTGTTGCGGCATCTCCCGCAGTTTCTTGAAATGAACAGCCTAAGTGTTTTGAAATTGGCTTTATTAACCTCGTGGACTGTGGCGCCTCGCGCACGACTGCGAATGCCTGTGACATTGTATGTACGGTATTTCGTCACAACATCTTGTTCCTTTAAAGCCCCCAAAATTTCAGAGTGTAAGAGGACGTCTCGGTAGCTTAATTGGTTAAAGCACTCGGCCGGATATCGAGGGATCCGGGTTCGAATCCCGGTCAAGGCGAATGATTTGCACTCTCTGAAATTGTTGCATTATAATGCACACATAGCGGATGACTCCGTTAAAAGTTACTGTTGCGGCATATCGCGCAGTTTCTGGAAAGATACATTAGAATGTTTTGAATGAATGTGAGTTTAATCGACACTATCTTTAAACTAAACTTAACGGGAAATACAGGGATATGTACGAATGAAACTCGAACCCACAGGTCAAACTAAAAGATCTTTGAATTTGATCCCAAGATATACTCGAAGAAGTTAATGAAATGAGTAAATGAAAAATAGAAATACAAAAGATTATGATAGTCACCTTTTCTTATGTCCAATTTGTACTGATTTATTTGTGTTAACGGTCAGGCAGTCAAGGCAACTTTTAGATGGATCCAGGAAAATAACACTTCTGCGATTCCAATCTTTGTCTAAAATAGCTCTAGTTGAATAATCTAAAAACGTGCATGTAAACGAACTATTCCGTCCCGCTTCACTTCTGCATCTTATGGCTAACAAGCTTCGAATATGCCTGCTTCTCAATCACTTAGTTTCCGAGCTGTAAAATTATACACTTCATATTAAAGTTTACATTTATTCAAGAGTGTAAAATAAAATTTGCATTAAATGAAGCTTTGCTTAGAAATTGAGTCAAATTGTATTTTTTAGCTTCAAGGTTAGCATAGAAAGGAAGCCTACTTAGCTTTAAAATTTGTCCCTCAGCTCAATGGAGATGGTCAGTTGGCACGTTACGTCCGTCGCAAACGCCAGTAAATAAGTATGTTAAGCATCGATACCTGTTCACTTTGATCGCAGCGGCAATTCGCGCCGTCAGGTTGGCAGAGGGGAGGGCGACGGGTAGATGTTGGGAGAAGTAATGGGGTGCCTGTCGCGGGAGAGTGAGGGAAGAGTGGGAGCGGTGGCAGTCCCCCGCGTATCGATGGCGGGAGATCGGAGTGAGGCATTTCCTGGCACTAATGGTTCCCCTCCGAGGAATCGCCTGTGCGGAAATGGGCGGCTGGCGGATGGATGGTAGGACGGGGGACGACGGCGGAGGCGGTGAGCGGCCGGAGGGAAACCGGGGAGGGCGCACGGACGCCGTCGAAGATCTGGTTTCCATCCTCTCGGGGGAGGGGGGCTGCGATGGTGGTCGGTCAATTTTTTCCTTCGCTTTTCCTTTTTGGAATGGAGGGATGGGACCGGTGATGAGCTAAGAGCCATGGCTGTATCCTCTTTATTTCTTGCGGAGAGGGTTAGTGGGGAATACCCGCCTACTTCCCCCATTTTGCTCGAGTAGGAGGCTGGTGGTGGTGTTTGAAAGGAGCAGGAGTCGAGGGAAGAGAGGTCTGAAAGGAAAGCCCGTGGGAAGGAAGGGGTTTGGGTCCGAAACGTCAGGAGGACGAAGGTGGTGGGGTGGTGGCTGGAGGGAACGAGGACGGGGCTCGGCGATGGGAAAGGGAGGACGCCGGAGGAGAGGGATGGGCAGAGTGGAAGCACTCGTTCTGATTAAACTTTTGATGCCGCCGTAAATTCGTCATATTTTCAAAGTAAGTTGGAAAAATGGTCGAAAATCTGTGTGCGCGCTTCGAGTAAGGGTGGTTGGGGGAGGAGTGATTGTGGTGGAAGGGGGTGTGAGACGAGTGGACGATAGTGGGCGTGTGGGGATGGGAGACGGCGATGGTTAGGGGCATTTGTGTGTGTGAGAGAGAGAAAGAAGAATCAGAGCAAATAGAAGTTAAGCTCGTAATTTATGGATGGGCCACACTCCCTGTGGCATTATCTGCCATTTTGGCCTCGGCAATGTTTGATCATCGATTTTTTAACAGGACTTTTTTTCCCATAGCCCCGATTTTATGACACCTAGTACTCAATTCGTGTGTCTTTGTCGATATCTGAGTTGAATCTTGGCGGAGCCTTAAAAAAGGTCTAAAAGTGGTAGTAAAAAGAAACACGTGTGAACGTAATTCACGTAGATTGTGGAAATTATTTAATGAAGTGGAATATATTAATATTTACTTGCATTATATATATATATATATATATATATATATATATATATATATATATATATATATATATATATATATATATATATATATATATATATATATATATATATATATATATATATATAAGAGGAGAAGCAGAGTGTATAGAAAGAAATAATCTATTATCAAAATTAATCTGCTGAAAACTATTACAAAAATCACTTTAATTCAAATGTAATTTATGGATTAATTGGTGACATTTTGCCATGATATATCGAAGGTTATTGCTTCCAAGAAGGAGAAGTTATGTTTACGCAATTAAATTGTTATATTCTTGTTAAACGATATTTATGGACAATATAATTTGACTGCAGAATCTTCATCGATTAAAATTTTTCTTCCTCCTCACTCAGGTTGATTCTTTGTCAAATGTGCATTGGATGTTGAGATTTTCCCCTTCATGTTTCTCATTTGTCTAAAAATTCAGCAACATATTAAAATATTAACTGATAAACAAACCCACATTGATTGTTCATTTCCGTCTTATTATCACCTCAAATTTGAACCTCACTGGTTCAAGTTCCGCTTCAGCTATAGCTTATGTGTCGCAAGTTATTGACATTTATTAATTAAAATTACAATTTATGTGTTATGGGCCCTTCAATTACATAAAATACCTTATTAAATCGTGGTTTAGCTTATGATAAAAGTGCTTTTACACATACCTGCATCATTATCAAGACACTCGGGGTCAAAGTATAGGATGCCCTCTATGGAATAATCAATATATCAAATCCAATATATACATATATAATAAATCTTATTCAGATAATTAGCCGAATAATAGAAGGAAACCTCGCATATAACCAAATTCGGATTCAGGAAACACCGAGGAACAAGAGAGACAATTTTCTGATTGACAGTTCTGGCCGAAAAAATAAGACATGTAAATAAGCAATACGCTGTAATATTTGGCATTTGTGGACTTGGAGTAGGCCTTCGACAACGTCGAATGGAACAAGATGTTCAAGATAGAAGAAGCGCTTGGAATGGACTATAACGACAGAAGAATAATCCATTACCTCTGCAAGAATGAAGTAGCAAGTATGCTAATGAAAAATGGAAGCCAAGTAGTAGTCAAAATTAACAAAGGAATTCCACAAGGGTGCAACCTCTCGCCAGCACCATTCTACGTATATATAGAAGAGGAAATAAAGGAAGCATAAGAGTTGGGCGTTAAAGGAGTGAATGGCGAAGGAATCAACATGCTGAGGTTCGTAGACGACATCGCACTATTAGCAGAGTGGCGAGAGGACCTCCGAGTAAACCTGAATACTTTGAACCAAGTACTAGGGGAATATAATATGAGAATAAACAAGAAGAAAACGAAAATCCTTGTGTTTGGAAGCTGAATACAGGTATCACTATTCTATGGGTGAAACTAGAGCAAGTGGAATCCTTCATCTATTTGGGTAGCAGTATAACTTAGAATTTAAGAAGGTCGACCGATATCAAGCGAAAAATAGCCCAAGCAAAGAAGGCATTCACTGAGAAGAGGCAACTACTATTTTCAAAGAACATAAGATTGCAAACAAGGGAGCTGTTCGTCAAATTGTTCGTGTAAAGCATGGCGCTCTATGGTTTCGAGACTTGAAACATTGTAAAAGAGGAGCAGCGAAGAATAGAAGCCTTTGAACCATGGTGCTCGGGGAGAAGGATAAAGATTGAATGGACAGATAAAGCACGGAATGAGGAAGTATATAGAAGAGCTGAAGAGGATGGACCCAAATGGAGAACTCTATGGCAAATAATTGATGGATTGGACACACTTTGAGGCAAAATGGACTGATTAGGATAATAACAGAAATAATTGAAGGGAAGATTCCACGAGCAAGACCAATAGACTTATACATAGGACTAATTAAGAAGGACATAAAACAGAAGGTATCAGGGATTGACGGAATAACATTGAGTGGAGTAGAATGGAGAGCTGAAGTAAACCAATCATATGATTGAAATATACTGATGATAATAACATCTTAATGTTTCCAAAAGTAGATAGTAATATTTAAAAATAATTATAGTAGAAATAATAAAAATTATATTAACGATAGGTACTGACAGGCTAGATGAACCTTTATGTGAAACCTATGGGCATAGTTTGTGCCGGATAAATTATTGGACATTGGACCAGTTAAGAGAATTCATTGTTAAAAAAATTTCAATCACACGAAATAAACCACCCGTTCCTAGTGTCGTGTGCTATAAAAGTCTTAGTTACCAACAAACAATCAGTTCAACTTGGTCCGACATATTCTCCTTAAAATTAAAAACGTATAGTATATACCTATTTGGAATCATTTCTAACATATTTACGTTCTCTGTAAATACTTCTGGAGGACAACCAGGATCGGATTGACAAAGCGAAGTACGTAAACCCCCCAACAACTGAGAATATCAAAGAAACTAGACTTGGAACACACATCCTCGTGCTTAGACTCGAATAAAAGCATTTAGTCAAAAGAATATTTGGTGATAGAGGTAGAATGAAAAGAGATTAGATGAAGACCAAGAAAGACCTGCATGGAATGTATAAGATGTGATGTGAAAGACTGCGGATTAAATAATGAACTCTCCTCATACAGGAAGAAATGGAGAACAGGATTCAATACTCTGATTCAAAGTGAAATTGTGATTAAAGTAGAAAGAAGATCTGGTTAACCGTTGTATGTTTGCTATTGGCTAATCAAAAATATTTTATTTGTTAATTTTTGACATTATTTTCGAAACGCTAACTCTAAGTATTCTCTTGAATTAAATTTATAAATAATAAATTTGTAATATTTACCAGTTTTATTTTGCAGCAGATCTTTTAATTTATTACGAAGTAATTACATAAAAATGCACTGTAACTAATCTACAGGATCTAACCTGTATTTTGATACATGCGCTGAAACCCTTTGTACATGTGCAAATAATTATGACTTATGGAATCTGATATTTATTCATAGACCTTGTATTTTCCATGCCGCGCAGTAGCTTTTCAAGAAGGGTCTAGCGATTGAAACATCACTCGTGTGGAAACTGGGTGTGTCTAGAGGCTCCATATTAATGCAAGAGTCGTCCAAGTAGCCGAGGAACAGTTTACCTACTGAGCAGTACTACAGGGTTCGTCCGGAAAATACGTGTACTGATTTTTTCCCGCCGCTCCAGGCACTCCCAACACCACTCTGACGGGCTGCGATTGGAGGGGGGTATGTTGGCAAGCGACGCTGAAAAAATCAGTCGGCTCTGAGCTGTGGTGTAGTGAGGAGCTCTGTTAATGCGAACCTCCACGCTCGACCCACGTCATGGAACGCGATGCCGAAGTTTTTGGAGCGGCGTTATTCCATCAAATTTGCGGTAAAGCTTGGGTAATCGTCTCCCGAAACTGTCGGTATGATTAACCAGGCTTACGGGGAGTCAGCCATGTCCAGAAACATGATCTTTCGGTGGCACAAGATGTTCGTGGAGGGCAGAGAAGAGGTCGACGACGAACCACAGCCTGGACGCCCATCAACGACACTCGCCGACGAAAATGTGCGAAAAGTTCGCGATGAACTGAACTCTGATCGTCGTCTTAGTGTTCGGATGATAGCAGAGCAGTGTAATGTGCAAAAAAATAGTGCACGAGATTATTAGGGACCAATTACAGATGCGAAAAATTTGTGCAAATTTGGTGCCGAAAGTGCTCAGTGATGATCAAAGACTCAATCGTTTGGAAATCGCGACATAACTTGCGGATCACTGCAAAAATGATCTACATTTTTTAGAGAACGTTGTTTCGGTTGACGAGACGTGGGTCTTTGAGTACGACCCGGAGTCGAAGAGACAAAGTGCGGAGTGGCACACCCCATCATCACCCCATCAAAAGAAAGCTTGCATGAGCAAATCTCGGATCAAGGCGATGCTCATTGTCTTTTTTGACAAAAGGGGAGTCGTCCACTACGAATTTGGACCCGAACGACAAACTGTAAATGCTGCATTTTACGTCCAAGTGCTCGACAGGCTTCGAAAACGAGTCCCCCGCGTCCAGCCAGCGATCAAAAACATCTGGCGGCTGCATCGCGACATTGCACCGTCTCACACCGCGCTTGTCGTGTCGGACTTCTTGGCCAAGCACGGCGTGGCAACGCTGCCGCACCCGCCCTACAGCCCGGACTTGGCACCACCGGACTTCTTTCTGTTCCCGAATATAAAGAGGAGTTTGAAAGGAACGCGATACGGGACTTTGGACGCCGTCAAAGTGGCCGTGACGACGTGTCTTCGAGAGGTTCCCGATGATGCCTTCGCGGGAGCGTTCCAGGAATGGGAACGCCGCTGGAACAAGTGTATCGACTCACAAGGGTCCTATTTTGAGGAATATTAGCTTAAGATATGTAAAAGTGTAATAAATTTTTTTTTTCCTGAGCTCAGTACACTTATTTTCCGGACGAACCCTGTATGTGTTAATGTAATGCGATTTAGAATATTTCGTGTACTCTGTAAATAATCATCTTACTTTATTTGGCCGAATTTTACTTTTCTTATTGAAAATAAACTGTAATATTAGACATTTTCCATAAATGTAATCATAATATTGCGATTGGCGTTAAAAATAAATCTTTAAATTTTTTGCTACCATATGCAAAATTCGCTGGAGGCGTTTTTCTGTAAATTTTCATTAACCAATAGAAACTTTTAAAAGCTTTGACGAGTGTTCCTTTTGACATTAACTGCCAAGATTGTCATAAGAATTTTAATTAGTTTGGTGACTACTCAGGTTGTTGTAACTTTTTATTGTTTTGATTAGTAGAATTTTCATCATATGAAATACGTTTGTGTAATTTGATGACATTATGATTCATTTCACATTTGCATTGTATGTTTTCAGATATCATAAATGAAGAACAGCCGGTGATCCCTATTTCGATTTCTGCACTTTCACAAGCGTAAAAGGACCTTGAATTGACTGTGCTAGATTTAAAAATCCGCTCATGATTACATGAACCCTCTGGTATATAATCATTTTATCTGTCGACCGAGTTATAATCGTGACTCGTCCTTGATGATTTCAGGTTTTTTCCTCTTTGGTTTCTTGTTTATTGTGTTATGTGCCTACTCGTTTCCATTTAATTTAGTCTGCGAGCTCTTCCGTTTCCCATTTCGTCTCCCCTTTGTTTACCTTATCTCCCTCTATGTATCGTGCCTCTCGTCTGGTCGAACTTTTCAGCATCTGATTTCGTTCTTTTTTATACCGATGCGCATTCAAATCTCTCACAAAGCAGCAATCATTTCACTTTTTCCTCCTTCGTCTTCAGTTCACCCTTACCATTGGATATCGCACACCATTGCTCAATCTCGCCAAATGAATTACTGGCCTTTTATTCCAAAACCTCCTCCATGAAATGTTTTCCGGAACTTTTTCAGCTCATGTTTATTGAGGTTGTGCATGCATGTAAAATAAAAGTGAATATTTTTACGTGGTTATTCATACGCAAGCACGGTCAAGTGAGTGCATATTTGTCGAAAACGCGATACGCTTTGAAAATGCTTTTTAATCGAAATACAATTTGTCTTGATAAATTTCAGGATAACTGAATTAGTCTGTACCTACTGAACTAATGACATAGTTTTTTATCATGGAATGATTTCAGAATTGCTTTGATGCTGTAAACATTGTGTTTTAAACTTCGGTGATACATAAAGTGATGGTCTTACTGTGTGGTACTACAAATAAAGCTATTAGGGCAATCGTTGGTCGTAAAAATATTGTAACAATCAATCTTTCTCAATTGGACTCTAATTTTCTCTCCCTTCCATGTGTACGTGATGTCGTTTCACTTTTATTTTAGATTAAGGTATGCGTACGGTTTTTCGTCATCTATTATGCGTATATACTAAAATTAATATAGCGCTGAAGCTAATAATCGGCTTTTTTGACATTTTAAGTTTTCGGTAAATCCGTCCTAGGCTGCTCATTTTATTGTCATTTAATCGGAAAATCTGAGATAAATATTCGTGATGGAAAACGTTTTTGCTTCTAGTGGTAGTAGCTGAACGAAGGCTCTTAATAAAGTTCCTATGAGGGTTGAATACGAGACAATTTATATCAGTAATGGTCATAACAATTTTGAAGTCACATCAAGTTTTCCTCCTATCCTTTTTTTCTTCCCTGCCTGTGTAATCTGTTTTATTATAATTTCTTCATAAATAGGTTAGAGTGTTGTACCTTCTCAGGAGTTATTACATCCTTCATAGCGTTAAGATCAATCATGGGCTCGTTAGACGTGTTAAGTGTTCGCTGGTTCCATCGTAATGGAATTTTAAGACTTCCAATTTATTTCTCTTTGTGCCTCGTACCTGGGCTGCAATAGGCATAAATTGCCTCAACCACTTTAACCATCGAAGAGAACATGCATCTCACTTTTACATCTCTATGGCTGTTCTAAGTGCAACCGAATATGCCACACCCATCTCTATACCTCATTTTGCCCATTCCTCCATGTCATTCGTTGAATGCATTATTATGCCCTTTGACTCTGTCCTTATTCGTCCGATTTAATTACTTTTTTCTTTATTGGTGTAACCCATTATATCTTTCCCGGGGATCTCAGTGCTTCCTCCTTCAAAGCAAATGAGCAAAACGACCTAAAACGACGCAATATCCTGGAAGACGGTGGATCGCAATTACGCTGGAACCCATTATGAGATGTTCTTCGAAGAGCGATTGACACCCTTGATATTGGCTGTCCTGTGGCATTGAGTATGCAGTGGGCGATACATTGTTGACTAAATCGCCTTTTACAAGGACGTGTAACTAATTGAAAACCTTCATGGAAAGTAATTTCGTTCGTTTATCTTAGCAATGGAAAAAGTCTGGAATTGACAGTTTCTTTTCATTGAGTATGCATACCCCCACACGTTGGCGTCATTAGTAAATCGCCCATGCAAAGATGCTTATGCTTTGCTTTTTTATTTCATCAGTGTATTACATTGCATCGGTGTAAATTGAACATAAATTAAATAGATAAACTTCTCACAAAAAATACCCAAAAATGATGATCTCCTCTCAGTTCTAGAGCTATCATTACTGTGAATTATAATTACGAAGTATCAAATCACACAGAAATAAATGCTTTTTTTTGTTAATGATTATTATTTCCATCTTGAATTTAATAGGCTGAAAGAAAATGATTTCTAAATATGTGGTCATCTGTGATGAGACTCTTCTGTTATTGTTTTATGCACTTTAGGTTTTATTAAAGATTTTATCTTCTTTGAAATAACTTGCTACTCGGATTAAGGAATTTGAATTTTGGAATATGCCTCCAAATGTTCAATTTTTCTATAATGACATGAGCTCAAATTTCGATTTTCATTATTCAACTCAAAAAGAAGACACCAAAGTTATGCAAGTAATCAAAAATACCCGATCTGTAAATTGCTTTAATTTTTAAGATTATATTATTTAAAATATATTACCGAGATCTGCTTCATTCCAATAATTTAGATAAGAATTTTTTAAATGGTCATATATGCAGAATTGTTTTACTATTAGATTTTTAGTAATCTACTTACTGGAATAAATGTCTTTTATGTAGGTTTTTGTATAAAAAATAGTATTTGATTGCCATTATTAATTGCTTTAAATCATTTCACAAGTGTATAAGCAAAGTACAAAGTTCAATCTTATGAATAACCAGAAATGCGATTGATGTGCAGGGAACAAGATGTATTAAATATCTCATTTTCATAATGTTTATGCGAACAACGAAATGAAATATTTAGAATTAAAATGGTTTACTGAAATTTTCTTTCACACAGAATAGCTAACCACATGCAGATCATACAATACATTGGCGAAACGCTAGACAGGTAATTGGAATCTGATATTTCCATTCCTGCATAGGGAAATATTGTGCTTTCTCTCGACGGATTCCCTGACACTAGTTAATATTTAACTATTGACGTCTTATCTTCGCCATTTAAAACATTAAAAAACCCACATATATTAATGCAGGCGCTTACGTTAAATTGTGGGTTAAACGCTTACGTTATAATGATTATTCCGATTATTACCAACATGCAAACCTCTACGTATGTTCCATTTGTTTTTCAAATAATCATTATATTAATTTTTAAAAATATCCTGTTGAAAAACTTGAGTAAACATTTCATCTAAGAGTATGATGCCTTTCACAATTGTTTTAATTAGATGATTGGATCGACTAGTTTATAATTTTTTGCAGTGGCCTATTTCATAGATAGCTAGATAGATGTATAAATACAATACCACTTCTTCAGCTACCAATGTTTTCGGTGTGTTATATTTTGTTTTTCATGCATTAACATGAATTTCCTCCACTAACTAACGCAAGGGGATAAATATATATATTTTTAACATTAAAGATTTATGAAATTTTGCGTGATCTGCATGTTACCCGAATTTAAGGTTAATTGGAATGTGAGATTGGAGTTCATCCGAATGCGAAATATTATGGCTTATGAAATAAATACATTGATGGGAAATGGGGTCTTCGACTGTGATATGCTAACCTGCAGTTTTAAAACTTAATTTTCGTGCCGAGAAAATTCCAAAGCTGATCTACAAACTATATATATAAAGTCATATAAAGTAGAGAATAGGAAAATGTATACTTGAAACAAAGAAGTGGATAACAATTGTTGATGCCATGTTCTGTTTTTTACCAAATGCCATTATTGTTTAGTGAAGGAATCATAGATTTTAATAAGAGTTCAACTTTCAGAACAGTTCGATTGGTAAGTATTGTTGTTCTTGGTGGTTGTCATGAAATGAAAAAGTCTTAATTTTTTTATAATCTACGTAATAATATGATAGCCTCATTTTAATAGATGTGTAATTAAAGTGTTTAAAATTTATTTCAGGTATGGATTTCTAGTGGTTGCTGATCTGGTTTGGAGTGAATGTTGTTTTGCCTTAACCTGAAATTTCATTCTTGTAAGTATTCAATAATGTTTCTGATATCAATTGAAATTTCGCGCATTAGTGCAATTTTAAGTAATAAACAGTTATGAACATTATGGTAAAATTTAATTACACAAATTATACCATAGTCATATTATTTTCTTTGAAAATTGTTCTTAAAAACAAATGTTACCTTTTTCTTAGATGACACTGAATAAACGTTATGATACCATCATAACGGTGGTCGTCATTTATGAAATTCATAATTTACTGTTTTCCTGAATCCTATTCTCTTAAATATATATCCTGTAGAGAGGCTAACATTTGTGTCTCCGAAATATATTTGTCATCAAGCTATAGAAAGTTTACTTTTGTGTTAAATGACACGTTATTTTTTATTGTTTCGGTTTTACATAAACCAAGTATAACGTGAGGAAGAAATGTAAGTTTTATTTAAATATTAAAAAAACCTCCTCCGAATTAAATTGAACTATAAACAAGAATTTGAAAAGTCCAATATTCAAACTTCGTGTTGGACAAATCACTACGCAGAGCAACTCCCGTGAGAGACGATTGGACTTCCTAAATGATTAGAAGAACTATCAAAACTTTCTTTCTTTAATTAATATGGTTATTTTTTCTTCTTGATTAAGGGCTTTTTATCAGGAAAATTAGGCTGTCACTGAATAAATATTTGGAAATATTGAATTTAACTGTACATAATTTTAATTTGACATTCTAACAAAGCCAGAAATTTTCTCTGGAAGTTAAAAAGTGGTTGCTGATGATATATGATTAGAATTCGACATCAGCTACTTTTCATTTTCATTCTGAGTCCCATTTCATTTTAAAATATGCAACGGCGTGCAAATTCCGAATTACAAATTAATCCTCAAATTATGTCTAAATAATGACCACTGTACGTACCAAGTAACTCTTCGATTCTAACATTCAGTCCCGACGGGAAAAGAATTTCCTAACGGTTTGAATTGAAAGCATCGTCATCAAATAGTAATCCGATGATTAGCCATCTTCATCCTTTCTTTCCGTTATTTCTAGAGCACTCTTTTCATTCCGTCGTAATCCATCCCACTCTCTCCCTCATCCGTTTCTCGTAGTTCATCATTAAGCTTTCTCTAAGGCTTGGTTCTTTTCCTCCATGTTCCCTCTTATTATGCTGTTTCACAATCTGTTGTCAAGCCCAGAGTGCGAGAATGCTTTATCCCGCCTCCATGCCAACGAGGACCTTCCGAATGCCTCTCCACCTAATTTTCGCCGAATGTCTTCTTCGTTAGACCGCATCCAGCGCATTACCTCGAAAATGTTACACCTCCATCCCCGCGCTCACGACTCCACCCTAAGGAACGCCTTTTTCTGGGACTTCGAAGGGAAACCAATCATTATTTTGCGAGGCAGATGGTATGATGGGAGAACCGGGAGTTTTTTGGGGCAAGGGGGAGGTATGGGTGGGTCGAAACGAGCAAAAATGTTAAAGGGACGAAATTGAAAGGGATGATTTGGACGGAGGATGGGGCCCTGCGGAGTCTTGGGGGAGGAGTAGGTGGTGTTGGCCTGCTGGATGGCTGGAGGAGTTTGGGTGGGGGTTAAGGGGTGGAGGGATTGAAAACTGCAAATGCGGCGAAGGCGTTAGGGAGTACGACAATGGACGGACGATTTGCCGCTCGCCCCAGGAATTCTCCACCCCTGTCTCCAGCCCTCACCCCCAATCCCGTCCCGCCTCTCTTTTATCAGCAGCCTTCTCCCTCTCTTGGCTCTCCCGAGAGTAGGAAAAAATTGGGGAATAGAAAAAATAACCCCGCCACACCGCTTTCCCAAGCTCTCCTCCCGTTCTCGCTTCTTTTCCCTCTGCCCCACCCCATACGACTGATCCGCACCCTCCTCCACACCCCTCCCCCATGTTTTCCCTCGCTTGCTGAATTGGAATCGACATCCGTGAGGAAGGATGTTCACAGCCACGCAAAATGGTTTCGCCGGGGAAGTGAGTTAGGGATCTGCGGTGGGGGTTTTTTCGTGGCTGAGGACCGAGAGAGGAAGCGAAGGTGTTGCGATGGGGGTGAGCACTAAGAGCTGCCCTGTGATGTGGCATTCCGGTGAGGAATCCAGTGAATATGAAGGGAATAGCCAGGATTAAAGGACTGGCTCCGTAGTAGGGGAGTATGATGAAAGAAGCACGGGCGGGTATCTTAGGGCCGCGTGCAGAGGGTCATACCCGGGGGTTGGCCCTGGCGTCGTATTTGGGCTTTTGGGAAGTTTTTACACAGCATTAAGGTGAAGCGAAAGAAAGACATTATGCATTGGGATTATCTTAGGTATGTGACCGTTATAGGAAAGGATTTTTTCGAGCGTGACCTCTTTAAATAGACAAATACATTGCACGCATCTCTTCGTTTACTCAACTATGTCTTCACTTCCTTCCCCGCTGGACTGCCCATTGGGAAATCTCAACGTTACAGTGCTTCCGGCCTACGGTGGAATTGGCAGAATAATCGGGAAAAACTGCAAATTTCCCTGTTAGTTGAAAAACATTAATTTTTCCCTGCGGTAGGACGGAAAGATGGGTGGTTTGGATTTTTCGGGGTAGGTGCTTGTATGATTCAAATTAACTCGGAAGAATCCTTGGGACCATTTCAACCCTCTCTGCCACATCTCTACTTCGTTTCTTTGCGAAGTCCGTTCCCTTCATTTTTGATTTTTTTCCTTGATATGAAAACAATTCATGAGACATGGCGCACCAAATAAATTAAACAAAAAATATTTTATTTTAAATTGGCAAACATCATTTTTTAAGTATTCGATTTTTCATTTCTGCTGCCAACCCCAGCTAATACACGCTCTCACTTATCGTTTCGCCTCGCGATGAGCACGCCCGATATAAATTAGAATTAGTACAATGGGGGATAGAGGGTGGGGAATTAGTCGAGGAAATGCGAGGAGAGAGAAGGCGCCAGGGAAGAGGAATACAGGTCGTGGGGTTAGTAACGGAAAATTGAGGCGGAGGTGGGTGAACTCGCAATACAGGTGGTGCTTTGTACACGTGTGTGTATATTTGTGTTGAGGTATCGGCCGAAATAGCGTGATGAAATGATAAAAAATGGAGGTATTTTAACAAGGCCTCGCGATGTTCCATTATGCTCCTGGGTGGGGTGGCTATTGGGACTCGTTCCGACGTCCGCATTTCCTGTGCTTCGTTATTGAATTGGATGACGGCTTTTTGCGCGAATATTTCTTCTGGAAGAGCTTGCCGAGTGGTTCTGGAAAATGGCAGTGGGAGAGTTGGGCGTTTACAGTGTATTGAGATATTAGTGCCGGAATTATTCCATGGGAAAAACACGGTCAGCGACAATCCTTTTCCTTAAAAATTGCCACTTGCATTTGTTTTTATAATTTATATTTCAATGATGAGAAAATAGCTTCAATCTTAATGTTTTTTCTTCGAGCAACTCTGTGCCTCTCAATATGAGTGACGGAGATTGATTTGAGCGAGTTTACAGATCAAGATTTTTCGGTGAGAATTCTCTGAGATAGAAGAAAGAATTTGACCCAAAAAAATTGAAACGTTCAACTAGATTTTAATTTTGTTTTTAATTTTATCCAATTCCGCAATGGTAACTACTTGCATTCAAAGTAATGCGTCAAATCTTAGGGAAAATTTCATTTCATAGGATTGCGTAATCGTAGTAATTACATTGTTGTAATTATCTCATGACTAATAATTGCATCATTTTATACATAACATAGGCACGTGGAAGTACTGATTGGTTGTTTCCTGATTTAATGTGATACATACAACAAGCTAGTGCTTCTTCAAATTTTTATCATCATGGCTAATTCTAATCTATTTCTAATGGACATAGATTCAAATGATGGGTGAGGCTTAACTTGCATAAAAACTGATAATAAAAATGTTTAAACGGTATTTTGATGAATTTTTCCTTGTTTTTGCACGATTGGGATAAAAACTATTGAAATGATCATGAAATTTAATCTTATACCTTAGTATACTTATAATACCAGAATGATATAAATGTGAATTGGCACAAGAAGAAATTTAGCACTCATTATTTGTTTAATCATTTACAATTTTCAAAAGGACATTTTATGATGTGTCGGACACTGACCCCATTGAAATCTCACGTGGTCGTATTTCATTCTTGTCATAGTCTTTGAAAGTTAATTTTATGGTTATTTATTATTATTTAATTTGGTTAATCATTTGACATATCATTCGTCTAAGCCCTAAAAATATCGTAAACATTCTCGTACTAACTCACATTTCATTATTGATCAAACCTCTTCAGAGGAAATTCACTGAAAGTTAATTGGCTATCGAAAAAAGTCTTATAGTACTGCTGTTTATGAAGTAAATAATCACATTTTATGCTATTTTATCGTAGTTACCTATGAAAGTACTTAAAGTTATGGTTATATTATCTTTTAATAATAATTGTTTAAAAGAAATGGATAAGTTGTGATGGTGCAATGAAAAGTGTAATTACTGATAGCCACTTTCTGATATTTCTTTGCCATCCACATGGATTTATTATGTAGAACTGGGTGAAATTAATTTCTCGTTCTGCAGGAAATCAAGGAACATTTGCTGCCTAGCCTGGTGAAGCTTGAAACAATTATTTCTCGATTTATCCCTCCTGTGACCTTCCATATTTAATTTACTGTTTTTGTTTGTTACTGTTTTTTGTGTTATAAAATGACCCAGACTTTCTTAACACTTACATTCAGAAGTCAATACAAGCGTTATTTTTTAATGTTAAATATTGAGTGGGGAGTAGCATTATAAAGAGTAAAGAATTGCTCTTATGTTGAAGTATCTCAAAAGGATTAACGTAATTCCAAACATTTAATAAATTTACAGATCGATAGTAAATCTGAGTTAGTAGTATTTTAGTGTAATTAATTGTGGGCAGGATTTTTTTATACTTGAGAAGGAACTTAAACCTGTTTCAGCAAAGAATTTAACGAACAGTAACCTAAATTTGATAACAAAACTTTTTTAAGTATAAAAATACGCATCTACAAACTGTCTAGGTTTTTTGGTAATTTTTGTGCTAAGCAGTTGAATGGGGCCGAATTTTCCTTCCTATGAGGAGGTGTATGTCGTACGCTGTGAGGATACTCTATTCCTACTTTCAGAAATGAGGGGAAATAATTTTCTCTGATCCACCTACATCGGTTCCAGGTGATCTCATTCTTCGCACGCAAAAATTTAATTGGTGCAAGCTCGGAATGTTTCGTTGAGCCAGTTTACATCATTCACTCTTTCCCAGCAGCAGCAGTCAATTTGATGCACCTTCATCGATATGACTTACCGTAGTTTTTGGTGGAAAACGGAAATATTTAACTTTTAACTGCCTAGCCTAGAATGGCACAGTGAATGCTCTTATAATTGTTGTTTTTCGGCCTCAATAAATTTGAATAGGCCACCAATTGGAGCTTTTAACGCGGATGGAAATGCAACGTCGGATGATGGCAAAAGCACTCTATTGCTCATGTATTTTTAAATGAGGGAGTATAATTCTCTGTGTTACCCGAGAATAGTGAGTCTTGATACCCGCATGCCTGGGATTTGCTCACATTGAGGCTAGTTTCACATCCGTTTTTGTGATCGTGTAATTGAAAGATCGTGACCGATTCGAATTTAGGAAACGCCTAATTTGTGATTATGACGTGATTATCTGACACATTGGACCATTTTCTCTTTGGTTTAGCGTATTTGCCTAACTACTACCAACACCAGGTCTTTTTCTAGCAAATGACTCATGCCTCGTGATGCTATAGAAAGCTATGCGTCCTAAAAATTGGAATTTTGACCGTGCTAAAATCCATTTAGCGAGCGATCGCTGACGCCGCGTCAAATGATAGCACGGGTATTTAACGTTCACTGTTAGAATTCCCTTAAAAGTGCCGCAAAACCTTTGTTCTTCCCCAAAAGGCACCCATTTTATTCCAAGCCAACCGGAATGTGAATAAAAAAAGGCACGGATATTTACGGAACGGGGTAAATAAAAAAAATTTGAGCGAAGCTCGTTTGCCGTCGTCCCCATTCATTTCTTTTCGTGCAGCCACGTTTTATGAGTCTGCCTCAAGTTTTACACGGGCATGGATATTTTTTTCACTGCGTAAACACAGAGTTCGGGGACATGTCGAGTATAATGTAGACCCGCGCGCGCTCAGCGATGAAAACTTCTTGAAATTGATGGAATGGGCAAATACGACGACGACGCCCCCTAAGTTCCAATAATCTCTTTTCCACTCTTTTGCCCCCTCCCACCTGCCCTGCCTTCTCCCACGGCAACCCCCTCCCTCCTTCACTCCAACCTCTTCCTTCACTGAACCCTCCCTCCCCATTCGCGATATTTGTTTCCACTTCGTTCCACCAGAGGCGCTGGAGGGCAGACGTGCTTTGAGAGTCGCCAGATAATAATGACGTTGGGAGGTGGCCTGATATCGGATGCGGTGAGTAGGCGCGGAGGCGAATGGAAAAGTTTGCACCACGGCGGCGGGGTGGAGCGGCAATGTGCCGGTTCGGGTGTGGTGGGGAGCAAGGGTGTTGCGGGCGACTGGCGGAGTCGGGGGGGTGAGTGGCGTTAAGGGATTCGGTAATGGAAGCCGAGACGATGGCCGCTGGAGGAGAGTTGGGAGGGAAGGGGATCCACGGAGCCGAACAAAGAAGGAAAAAAGGGAAGGGAAAATAAATATCAGGTTTAATATTGACTTGTAAAGGGGCTGCAAGTGTATTGTTGGGGCGCGAGGGGGCGGGAGCCTGCCAAGGGAGGCAGGGTAGGTTAAAAGAGTTGGAGTGATGTTTAGTAGGGACTAATGGAGCGGAAAGCCGAGCGTAGTGGATGCTGACAGGAGCGTGGGGGGTTTTGAGGAAAGGGGGTGTGGAGAAGGAGTAGATGGGGACTAGGAAGGACGGGAGAGAGTGAAGGAGGGCTGGGGTGTGGTCTTGGAGAATTGAATACCTAATTGGGGGGAGCGAAGAAATGACAGAGAGTGAAACGAAAAATAGTAGTTCGTCGAAGCAGAACCATGGGTGTGGCACCTCTCTGCTCGCGACGAATGTATTAAGTAAGCAACTTTCTCATTGCGCGCGGAAACTTCTTGTTTTAACCTCCCCTTCTCTGGCTCACTGTTTCGAGGCTGCGGGACAAAAATCATTCGAAAGCTTGTACGGCTCAGAATGCTCTCCCGAGTTAGACCCGTAATAGCCCACGCAGCCTCCGTTCATTTGAGAAACTAATAAAGTTTTTAATTAAACGTCAACCGCTTTGGACGAGGGCAAGAAGTTATCCAAACATATCTAGCCGGCAAAGTTGGCACTGAAAGTTAGTGTTTATCGTAAGACGTTCGGGAATAAAAAATGTTTGGAGCGCTTTCATTATTGTGATCACGCTGGCTCATTCGCATTCCCATTTAACCGAAGGGCAGTGCTGTTTCTTTCATTAGCCAGGCCGCTCTAGATTTAAGAGAAGCAGTTATTGCGGTTGAAAATGACAGAAATTCATGTTGTAAAGATGAAGAAAATGTGAGATCCATTAGGGAATCAGGAGCCTGGAAATATTTACGCGAGTCGTTTACGACACCCTGCTTTCGAATGGAGGTGAAAATGCGTGTGAATGAAAAATGAATATGAAGAGGTATTAACCGAAGAATTTTCGGAACTGAACAGAAGGGGACTCGAAAGAAGGCCCGATGGAAGAGAAAGGGATGAAAAGTAACACCAAAGGGAGGAATGACGGATAAGGGGCGAATGAAAACATGGCACCTGTCAAAAAAACGTAAATTACCAGAAGGAAAGTGTTAAAATGATGGAAATTATCTGGCGGAGAGTGGGCAGATACGAGAATACAATTCATTACAACTGTTTTGCCTTGTATTTAGGATTAAAGAAGAAATATGGAGGATAATTTTAGTAAAAATAAAAGCGAATACTGAAAAATCAGTAGATACGTGATATTATTAAAGTTAACAGGAATATGTATCATATTCTTCCACACTTAAATCTCAATACCGTCCATGCTTTCAACAGACCACCGGTATCTTTAAGCAGGCAAAGTGATCTTGACTATTGCGGTGATATGCGAAACCAATGATCGGTTTTAAATATTCAGTGAGAATGCACTATGCAGCGTTCGTTCATTCTGAGTGTATGAATTGGAGCTTGAATTATTTCGTAAAAGATGAATAAATGGAGATTAAGCGGCCTAAATGAGTACCAAATGAGCTTGCTATTATATTTTAATCCTTGAGGAGTCAATAGTGTGAAGTTGTCTATCGACAGTTAAATTCTCCCTTCAGGATCCTTCAAACCTTTTTCTACCCTCGCTTTTGATCAGAATCAGAAACTTTTTTCTGCATCAAATGCGGGTAATCTAACGACTACAGGTCATATTAAACACATCGAATACATTTTAGTACCTCGGATTGATTTGCTCCTCGGAGATTATTTTTGCAGAATTATCTAATTTTCAACTTCTTGCGTCATACCTGGTCCACGTGATAAGTCTCCAATGTTTTTTATTGGCCGGCCCCGTTGGCGGCGGGGTAACGACCTCGTCTGCCCAGAGGCCGCGGGTTTGATTCCCGCCTAGGTGGTTTTTCCTCCTCCTAGGGCTTGGGTGTATGTAATTGTCAAATTGTTATATCAATGTTCAAAGTCCTATGTAAAGGTCCAAGTGCTGTTTTCGGACTAATGCAAAATAAATAAATTCTTTGTAGTAGGCATTTATGCAACTACGTCACTTCGCCGTTTATCTCCCGCTCTTCGTGTTTTCAAATTGTTTTAAAGGCGTTTTAAATTCATAGTTATTTCAATCGTTTCTCTTAACAGTTTGCTTAGCTTATCTGGCCTTGCTTCCGTAAGAGACGTCCAACTTTCTCTCTCTCTCGAGATTTAACTCCTCATATAATTTGTAATTTCCTCATTAACTTCCTATCTCCTATCTTTGTGAACAATCCTTTTTCACGATTATTGTACACCTCTAGTCTACATTACCTATTTGTGTATATGTTTTCCACTCACCTTATATTTTGATTCTGTAAACATATCTGAAATACCCCTGAAATACCATCATTTCCTTTTCGAGAAGCCCTTTCTGAACCATCCAACGCTTAGAAGAAGAGAGCCAAACTTTTAAAGTCCTAGACTTTTAAAGTCCTAGAGATAGTTTATATAAAATTTCCGAACTCCATTATCATCATTTGGTAACATTCACGTAGATTTTTTGGAATAACCTGAATCCCTACCGAAAAAAAAACATATTTGTAGTTACGGAAAAAGCAGCTAAACACCAAAATCCATGAAGGAGGTGGAGGGAGACGAAAGTTTTTTCTCGTAAAATAAAATGGACCTCATCGGGGAAGGCAGTGGAGAGGTTAAGATTCGGTATGCTTAGCGACCATCGTGTGCTTCGTGGGAAGACGCAACAGACGGTCGTTGCGAAAAAAGAAGAGAGAGGAGATCGCTGCGTGCAGTGGAAAGACACAAAAATTTTCTAAAAGGGTCTTCTTCATTCGCCGGAAATGTTATATGAGAATTGAAGAGGTTGTCGTGTTAGAGATGGCAGGGCTCAAGGGATCTCAAGCAGCTGAATGGGGTTGCAAGCAGGCTTTGGACCCCGGAACATGGGCAAATCGAGGAGATAGCGAGAGGTGAACCGCACCCCAATAGCACCACGGAGAATGAGCCGGTCGGAGGCGGTGGCGAAACTGAGGGTTCGCTCCGGCAGGAAGAGCAAGGGAGAAGGGACTGAGGGGATCGGTAATGAAGTAATAAAGAGTGGAGATGAAGGAGAAGAGGGGCATGTGTATGGGTGTGTTCTTGGCCAGTTTTCGGCACTATAGTCGATGGAAAGGTTTGGCAAGGTTATGAGGAGGTTTATAGTGATAACTGTATGTGAGTGGGGGGCCTAGAATGGATGTACACTTTCGACTGCAATTCCTCTCTCGGGTTTGGGACGATTGCACGACAGCAGGGTTAGGGCACGAACGGATAAAGATAGATGTCCGAGAGTGGTAGAGTGATGTGTATGCGAGAGTATACGAACACATACACCCCCTTATCACCCTCACAATGCCGATCACAAATACACATACAAACAGAAAAAACTAAAAATAATAGAGGGTTTTTAACGTTCCGGAGCCCTACAGGTGTAAGAACTTGGACCTCCACTAACAAAGTTTTTCGGCGAAAAAGTTGAAATTCCTTTTAGTGCCTTCTATGCATTTTCTGTTGTATATTGAATACCGTTGTACCATGATGGTATGTGCCATGGACCGCTGCTCGCCAGCATTTATCCAAGCACCTATGTCTTGGGAAAAGAACGCTCTTCAGTGACAACAAATATGCATAAAAACGTCGATTAAAACAGGAATACACAGAAACAGAAATGACATATATATATATATATATATATATATATATATATACACACACACACACACACACATCCGCATACACAGCAGTATCATCAACAGAAGGATAGAGAGATAGAGAGTAAGGCAAATGATTACTTAGAGGATGATCAGTTTGGGTATTGGAAAGGAAGAGTTACGCGTGATGCCATTGCAGTAATGAGATCACTAATCGAGAGGAATATAGAATACAATCAGGGCGTTTTTGCCTGTTTTGTAGATTTCGAGAAAGCGTTTGATAGAGGGATTTGGGAAAAATTAATGCGTGTATTGCAGAAAATAGGAATGGATTGGAGGGACAGGAGACTGATCCGCAACCTGTACAGACTGCTCAGTTGCGAGTGGGGAACGGAGAGTCCGGATGGACAGTGCTAGGAAGGGGTGTAAGGCAGGGTTGCCCATTGTCACCGGTGCTGTTCAACGTGTATGTGGAGGAAATGATTAAAGAGGCATGAGGAGAACTGGAGGTAGGAATGAAAGTCGGAGGGGAATTCGTGAAATCGGTTAGGTTTGCTGATGACCTAGCATTAGTTGCTCAGTCAGCCAAGGGGTTGCAAGCATTGTTGAGTGAATTGGAGGTTCAGTGCGATAAATATGGGATGAGAATAAATATTAATAAAACAAAGGTTATGAGATTTTCCATAAAGGAAAAGGCTAAGCTAATATTAAAATAGGAGGGGAAAAATAGAGCAGGTAGAACAGTTTCATATCTCGGAAGTGTTTTGGACCAATACGGTCAAAGTAATAGGGACATAAGGAGAAAAATTGCGCTAGGTAAGGAGGCTTTCTCAAGGAGGAGGGAGTTGATGACGGGGACGTTGAGTAGGGCTGTTAAGACACGACTCGTAAAAACTCTGATATGGAGCGTAGCTATGTACGGCGCGGTAACGTGGTCACTGAAGCAGGAGGATAGACGTAGATTGGAGGCTTTGGAATGTGGGTGTGGAGAAGAATAGAGAAGGTGAAATGGACCGAAAGGAAAACAAATGAGGAAGTATTGGAGATGGTGGGAAAGGAGAGGAGTTTGTTGAGAGAAATCCTATGAAGGCAGGAAAAATGGATGAAAGGCGTATTGTGCGGTAGTAGAATGTTGAAGAAGGTAATAGAGGGGAGAATGTTGGGCAAGCGAGGAAAGGGCAGGAACAAGATAGGGATGTTGGACGGGATGAGGGGAGGAAAGAAGTACACAGAGATGAAGAGGGACCTGATGTAGATGATGTTGCTGGATGGGGTTTTGTTTGGAGTTACAAAATGTTTATTCGATAGTTGTGTCCATCCAAAAACCTACCTTAAGCGGGAGATTACCTAATAATAATACACATACGCGTATACACACACCATACTCCCACATACATTTTTTAAGGGTGGAAAAGGGCACATGAGGATTATCCCCGAATAGCAGCATACTTCTGCAAGTAAGGGGTGAAAAACGGCTCGGACTGACGGGGTTGGCGGGGAGGGGATTTTTTCAGTTTTGGGGTTGGTTATGGAGTGAGGAACTGAGGGGAATGAATGGGTAGTGGGCTATGTGGAGATGATGTTGGGAGGGAAGAGTCCGTGGGAAATAAAAATACCTGTGTTGCTACTGCTTTCCCGTGCAGCAGTGGGATTGGCCGAGCCGGAGAAAGGGAATGGAGGTGGAGGGGAAAAGAGAGAGAGATAGAGTTGGATGAGTGGAGGGGAATTGCAAACGAGAAGCTGGAGAAATGGGAAGGCTGGAAAATGTGTGGGGGATTTGGATGAAGAGAGGGGAATTAGGGAGGGGGAAGACGATGAAGAACGTGGGGACACTACACCTATATCTACATTAAACCCAACCCTGCCACCATGGGGCTGTTTATGGACCTGAATGTCAGGATACCATCTTAATTTTAATAAAAGACGGAAATGAAGCTGGGATGGAAATGAGGAAGGATGATAAAAATAAAATAATGGAATTTAAACATGGATAAACCCACAAAGACGTTAGTTAAACAGAAGAGATTGGAGTAAAAAATCTGCTGAGCGATGTAGTTATTCAAGAGAACTGTCTGGCTCCCTTTTCTATTTTGAAGGCTAATTGTTTGCGGGAAAATTATCTTCTGATAAACTCCCATCCTTCGGATATAAATGTCACTTTTTTCTTGAAACCTCAGGAGGATTTTTATTGCATAATGCTTGAACAATGAGTGGCTGGACATAGTGTAGAATAATATACAAAATTGTGTTGAGATTTTTATTTTATAGAGTCGTATTTTTCGAATATTTTAAAATGTGTGGTCGAAGTAAAGCAATAATGATAAGAGAGTAGCAGTTTTATAATGTTTATTCTAACTAATCGTCAACTGATATACCCATACTAAAAAGAAAGACTGGTACTTTTCCACAGATTTGTGGAAAAGTAAAAGTTTTGTGATAAATCTGTGGAAAAGTACAAGTCTTTCTTTTTAGTAAGGATATTAAATACTTCAACGAAGCCTGAAAACTAGAGTCAACTGATATTTTATCATGTTTTCATATTCGTTTGCTTTTGGCTGAACCGCTTTAAAAATATCCACCTTTGTTTTGCCATTAATGTTAATTATGACTGTGCAAATCAAACATTGGGGAAATTTAAATTTAAATTGGGGAAATATTAATTTCAGAAAATTGCCTTGATTATTATCAGTCGCTTTTTAATATGTACAAATAAATATTGGAAAAAATTGGCGTTTGTTCTTTGTGACATCAAATTACAAGACCTTACTAAATGAGGACTGATTTAAATGGATCTTCTCAAAAGAAATAGCATGTGGCAAACTTGGTATATCAACTGATGTATACACAGACATGATACAGATCTTTGATAAACTGAAAATCAAAAAAATTAAAGGAATACTCTGTAGCAAATTATAATATATATTAATATATGTTGATATTTTTGTTGAAAATTTTCAAATGGCTTGGATAACGTATAATGTTTGCTACTAAAACAAAAGGGTTTGCATTTTAAAGCCTGTTTATGCACGTCTGAACTCATTGTTTGCCATAAATATAGTGAAAATACCCAGGATTTTTTGAATAGGCCGAAATAAATCAGAAAAATTTCCGTGTAGTGTTAAGAGTGAATTTGCTATTAACTCTCCATACACCGTGTTGCGGACTGTTCGAGAGAAAGTACGATGCTATTTTTAATGTCCTGAAACTAAGTGAGATGCAGCATATCGTGATTAGCACATTGTATAGTTTTACTTTCTAATCACCATGGAGTATGTGACCTGTATGTTTAAATGAATAGGGATTGTTAACAAATATACTCGTAATTCAGAGTATTCAATAGGTTTATTCATTAAAAATTTCCGTTCGTTTTAGGTTCTTTTATCCATTGTTTAAAAACTATTTCCAAAAGGTAGGATTTAAATAGAAATTAACTTTAATTTTTTATGCGCTGTGTGTGTGCTGTATGTGTGTATACTCACACAGGACGCACAAAATTAAACATAAAAACATTATGCACACACGCACACGCTCACACACATGCACACACACACACGCACACACACACGAGGCATATTCATAAAGTAACGGTGATTTGCTTATATTTAAATACTGGCGCTTCAGAACACAGTCTTACTCCTGCAGCGCCATGTACTGATTCATTGAGAAGCTAAAGCAGCATTTTCTTCGTTGCAGAAGTCGTTTGCTTGTCCGTGCATGGAAACAAAAATGTCCGCGACCATAGTTGATCCCGCCAGCTGTGAAGTATGGAAATGCTGTCATACGATTCTTGTATGCAAAAGGATTGTCAGCTGCTGAAATTCATCGGGGGTTATGCCTAGTTTATGGACCTACAGTTATTAGTGAAGGATAGGCTAGACAATGGCGCCGTCATTTTAAAAATGGGTGAGCAAATGTCCATGACGAAGAGCGAAGTTTCAAGTGCAAGAAGAGGAAGTGGTCGCTAGGTGCAAGGTCTCATCATCTCCATCTTCTTGGTAAAAGCCCATAAACTCACGTCCACTGGACATTCTTTGCTCTTTGTGGTGGTCAGGGAGCATTTTCGGTACCCACCTTGTACACAATTTGTGGTAATCGAGGTTTTCCCTGACAATATGTAGATGGTAGTGCGTCCAAGTTCAGGAAATCGTTCAGCCAGGCCATTAATCGTCAATCGACGATCACATCGCAGTTTTTGTTTCACTTGCGAAACAATTTCATCGGTCAGAATACTGGACCTGCCACTTCGTCCTTCGTTATGGACATTTTTCTGTCCATTTTTAAAATGATGGCACCATTGTCTAGCCTATTCTTCATTAATAACTGTAGGTCCATGAACTAGGCATAACTTTCGATGAATTTCAGCAGCCGACAATCCTTTTGCATACAAGAATCGTTTCCCCACTTCACAGCTGGCGGGATCAACTATTGTCGCGGACATTTTTGTTTTCATGCACGGACATGTAACGACTTCTAAAACAAAACAAATGCTGTTATAACTTCTCAATTAATAAGTAGATGGCGCTGCAGGAGTGAAAGTGTGTTCTGAAGCGCCAATATTTAAAAGTAAATGTCTCCCCTAATGGGCTCATCACATATTTATTGTATAGTGTATACCGCTCACGTGATGAGGCAAAATTGTACGTTATATTAAAGAACACACTTCGTTCTATCGAATTGTTTAGTTATAATATAAAGGACACGTTTCCACACCTAGGCATTTCCATCAATCAAACCTCTAAGTAGTGAACAGATTAAACTATTCTTAATTTTTAAGCTTAAGCGGATAAAATAATACTTTGTAATTCCACAGATTTATTTCACAAACACACGACCCGGGTTTCGACGTACAACGTCGTCTTCAGCTGAAGATGACGTTGTACGTCGAAACCCGGGTGTGTTTGTGAAATAAATCTGTGGGATTACAAAGTATTATTTTATCCGCTTAATAATGAACCGATTCCATAAAATAACGCCTGAAACCATCGATTCTATTCTTAATTATTATTTTATATATGATGGATTTAGTAATGTTTTTAATAATGTTAAATTTGAACGTCTGTTAATGTGAACATTAGCTTAACTCATAGATTACTGACAAGCGAAATTCTATAAACAATAACGATCACTCAAAACTAATGTTACCATTATAACTGTAAAAAAACCAATCTTCAGTGAATGAACAGGTTGATACTTTGGTTTAAAGAATTTCCCTGGGAGCAGGTGATCGGAGACAGGGATAAGATAGACAGGAGTGAAATCGGTTAGGCGTAAAAATGTTGCATCAAAAAGGAAACCCGAGAAAATTGCTCTGTATGGCACATTGTATGTCAACACGGCCGTCGGAGTTAAGTACATGGTCACGTTAAATAATAATAAGGGGGAAAAACTCCACTGGCCGTAAAACGGCCCCCCTTTTTTTTTTGTTTTTTTTTAGTTTTTCCCCCTTATTATTATTTAACCTAGAGGCCGTAGAGCTCTTGAATTCTTGCTACATGGTCACGAAAAAAATTGAAATCGTATTGACTGCATCCAAAATTTGAAGCACGGAAATATTGAGGTGAACTCATCTTAGCATTTGAGCGTGTGATAAGTGATACACTTCCTTACCCCGCTGGAAGAGTACGGAGATGAAAGAATGCGAAAGGATAGTGTTAATATCCTTTTTGGTGTAAAGTGGCTTCGAGTGGGAGGGAGGGGAGCTGGGAGTTCGAGTTGATGGCTAGGGCTAATACCGCCGCAGTAGAAAGCGCAGGAGAAGAGGAGAAAAAAATAAAGGATTCCGGGAAAAATCTCTTTGTGGAAAGGAATTCTAGCATTTTGATGCCAGCTTTGGCGAGTGCACACGACTGGTGCGGGAACGGGGCCAGAATGACGTAGGTACCGGTGTGGATGAAGAGGGGAAGGAGAAGGTTGCAAGACGACTGGAAGGGGTTGGTCGATGTAGGTTGACTGAGAAGACGAAGGCGATGTGTTCGGATGTTGTCGTATAATTCGAAGCGACGAGGAGGGTGGTGGAGGGAGGCGGTGAGGGCGGGAAGGTCGGAAGGGGTGGGCCGGAGCCGAGGCAACCGGGGATAGTTGCGTAGGGCGACCCGTAGCATAAATAGGAATTACGCAAATGACCAAGTTAGGCAGTGTTTGGCGAGTAGGTGGAATGGAGGGGGGTTGGAGGTCGACCCCACTGATGGGAAGCGGGGTTGGAGAGGGGTGCAGTGAAACGTACTGGAGTCTGGGGTAGAAGGGAAGTTTAGGATGGGCGGTTGAAGGTGGGTCTGCTTGGATGTGGTGCGGTAGGATACGGACCAAAGGCAAAGGAGGCACGGCGGGGGGGGTGGGGTGAAGGGGTAGAGGTGGGTTTGCTTCGAAAGGAGAAGAGACAGCAGAGCCGGGAGGACGCGGTAGGAGAAGAGGGAATCTGTGGCGTCGTCGACGACTCCGGAAGGAATTCTAGATGTGAGGAATGTAAAATATGCGAAGAACGGAATTAGAAATGTTTACGTAGCGGAGAGTCTGGGGTGTTGAAAGGAATAATTGTCTGGGACCCTGAGGGAGTTTCCGGCTGAAGGATCCGTAGTGGGGGTGTTGGAGGGTTTGAGTTTATTAATGCAAGACATCGGATGGGTGATGGAAATAGGTTCAAGGCAAGTGAGCGGGAGACCGGAGGTGGTTGCGCATTTGCTCGGCGGCGGGAGCCGTTAAGAGATGGCACGATGGGTCAGATCCTTAGGAAAATTGGAAATGGCGAAAGTAGGTCGTCAGGTGAAGAATGGCAGGAGCATTCATGATGCAGCAGCGTAGAAATGCTTTATACCAAGGAGGGAGTAAGGAAACTGTTTCAAATGCGTCACAAAATAAAAAAAATTAAAAGAAAGTTAATTCCTCATTGAAATTGTGTGAGCCATGGTGTAACAACCAGAAAAATAGAAATTGCAGACTTGTCCGGACCTTTTAGAGGGATTTTGAAAACTCAGTTTTTTTTATAGCTGAAACTCTGTATTTATTGAATTGAGTTCATGAAACACTAGAAATCATTAAATGAACTAGGTTTACAGTCTTGCTGACTTACATAGCCACTCAAAGGTATGAGGATAAGAACTCATTTCCTTATAATGGAAACTCATTGCAAAAAATTCCTTCTTAAAGTACCTTGCATGCTGTCCCTATAAAAAGGTTGGCAGAGAAGTAATGTTTTTCAACCTTCCTTATCCCATTACAAAATACCTTTGCATAGTGTTTTACGTTTCTAGTTGCTCATTTTATTATATCTCATGTAGAGTAAGAGTATAGTAAAACATTGTTTGAGTTTATAGACACGTGAGTGGATAGATGTGTGCTTTTTGGCGCCAGTATATGAAAATTATTTTTTTAATAATCCAGGAGCACCATATTTTGAGTCGTGCGAAGAAGTCCATTAAGACTTATAAATATAGTATTATACATTTATGTTCACTTTTATATAATCTGCGTTATGATAAGTGACTTATTCATTTTGATATTCATTCATAAATTAACTCTTCTAATGCTTCCACCAAATGGATAGAAACAATTACAAAAGTTAATTCTTAGACTGGATGGAACATTAGCGACCATGCTCGTGAATGCATAGTAAAATCTGACTATAACGGCTAATATTTATTCTTGACTCATTTTTTTAAAGAAATTGTATTATATTTTATTTTTTGGCAATCATTTTCATTTTTATTACATTTCATCAGCAGGCAAACAGTCGAACTCCGTGATTATGCCCTTGGAACTCAAATGACTTTTGTGTTTACAGGTTCACACATTTGTTGGTATTGAAGATAGTTTTTGAGAAACTCATAAACAAAAGATAATGCTGAATGGGTTTGATAGCTGATAGCTTTACTTACCAGAGTACTGAAATCATCGGATATTTGAATTCATTCTACCAGTTCATTCAGCGTCAGATCAGTTGGAGACTTTTACCAGTTACTCATGTCGTTATACTATTTCATATCAATTGAGCTAGAGTTAATCAGCCTTAATGAATTTACAGTTTTTTAAACTTTTTGAACTAATATCAATTTCATTAAAGGGAATCACAGATTCTTGTTTTTGAATGATCCCTTGGACGTTTTTTTTCTTGACGCAAATGTATTTACTCAGAGCTTTGAAAAATTAACCCAATAAAAAGGAGATACGAGCTGTAGACGAGTGCCTCTCTCGTCTCTTTTACGCTATTCAAATGCTGCTTTTTAAATCCACTTCTTTGTTCTGTAAACCGTTTTACCTCTATATCGCATGATCATTTCAGTGTTACTTTTGTTTCAGTTATGTTGCTTTTCTCTGTGTTTCGCCGCTGGATTAATTCCAGCTGTTGTATATTTTCCCGTGTGACAACGTACGATAAAGCCCTGACTAAAAAAAAGTGAATCTCCTGAATGTTTGGCGAATTTTTTTGCGATCATATATTCACCGGGTATACAATTCTGGTTTCTTTGCAATTTTAAACAATTGTTCTGTTAACACATGGCACTATAAGAATTGAACTTTATGAAAGTGTTTTTCTTTAAAGTAATTGAAATGTATTTCTAATAGTGGAAATCACAAGTATGAATAAACCAACGTAAATAGGGGAAAACTTAACCCTTACGTAATATTAATTTATTGGAAGATGAAAAATGTTCTGCAATTGTCCTTTGTGAGAGGATTTAAAGATAAAATACTATATATAGTATACGCTTTAATATGTAAACCCAAGTTTTCAGCAATAAACGACTTTAACTTACGATTTTTCCGCAATATGTCGCATCTTAATGGTGGACATAATTTTAGTAATTTAATTTAAAAGTTAGCAATGTATTATTAAATTTTATCGCTAAATAATTTTTACCTTGAGTTCAGTAAATAAAGTGTATGGTAAAACGAATTAAGAGACATCTTGCTCATGGTTTACTGTTTGGTTTAGCAGTTTGAAATATCATTCTTTGGAATATTTTGCAAGTATCTACTTACAAGTGCCTATCAATTTACAATTTATTATCTATACATTGGTCACCTTCTATTTGGAGCGTGGTTTCTTACCGTCGTCAAAGCAATACGATAGAAGGAATTAGACACTTTTGAAATGTGGTTGTGGAGAAGGGAGGAAAAAGTAAAAAGGGTGGAAATTAAAACAAATGAAGTTCCAGACTATGTAATGGAAAAGAAGAGAACATTCGGAAGAAATGCAAAAGATTCAGGAAAAGTGGATACATAGCGTTTCAATCGATAGTAGAATGTGAAAAACTATGAAAGAGCGAAAAACGTTACAAAAGGGTTATTGTCTCCTTGGGTTTCATATTCTCTCTTCATACGCGAAGCTTAGAAATGTGGCGTTACTTAATGTGTCCGCGCAATCCTTCTTACACAGGAGACTACCTTAAAAAATTCTCTTCATGTTTCGGCATTTATAATTATAATCTTGATAATTATACGAATAGTTATTACGTTCGAACTGTAACTGTATCTTAATTCAATAATGAGTGTAAATAATAAATTATTCAATTGATTATCTGTTTAGAATGGGCATTTTTCTCAGGTTTCAATTCCTCCCGTTCACTGGCAAAATCTCGAACTGCTTTAAAACGAGAATGGCTCACCTATTAATGAATATTGTTGAAGCTGCTTCTTATATTAATTTCGTGTAGGAAATATACGTGTAAGCATATTGATTTAAATTTATATAATTTCCTATTTTCTTACTAGCATATCTTCATATCTCTTTTTTAACTTGGACATATCCGTAGATAATTCCGAATGAAGACATAGTTTAGTGTATTAAACCGCGTCAAATCATCGGCCATTGTTTCATGAACTTATCTTATTCCTACTGTATCTGGCCCAGCCATCAGGTAACCCCCTTCATTAAAATTGTAATAATCATTTGATAAAATATGCAAGGAATGTTATACATCGATGAGTCTTCCGGTATTAATCAAATGAAGAAGAAAACTTTTCATAATTAGTCAAGGGCTAACGATACGTGTTCATGCGAAATAATGGTATATGATCTTTTTGGAAATGTGCGTGAGATCAGTTTCTTTGATTTTGCAACGGCGTCGATCCATTGTAGGTGAAAATTTTGATTGTTCATCAGAGTGGTTAAGTTTCCAATTTGAATAATGGCCATAGATAATTTCGAGGAAAATCACGGGCGAACAGAAGAAAAACAGCACGACCTATCCCTGAATCCGTGCAATATGTGGACAGACTGGCAGAGGACTGGGATTTTTATAGGGGTTTTGGGGAGGTTTCACGTGCGAGTAGGGTAGAATTGTAATTATTCAGTAGTTGGGCCTCATTTAAAATGTGTTTCTGGTGCTTGGGATACTCATGACTCTAGATTGGTTGCCGAGTTCGATCGCGTGCGGCGGTATGGAGGAGTTGGATTTGTGGAGCGTTTTTGTTTTGAACTAACGTAGCCTGCTTGGATTGTTGGAGGAACTAGGTAGGGATTCACTATAGAGGGATGATTGGATTACAGATAGGATTTATTACATGAATTGAAGGTGGGTTTCTTTGTTGATGATGTTGAAAAGGATTACTGTGGTGGGAAGGGCAATGGTGGCAGGATGAGAGAGATCAAATGTGGAGTTGAAATTTAAAAATACCTTTTTTTCCGAAAACAATGTGGTATAAAAGTGCTTTGGGTGACGTCGCTAGAGAAAATAAAGTATTATTCTTTTTCATTCGAAGTAGCCTAGTTTGTTGTCATTATTTCAGTTAACCATAGTTTATTGTCCCTCTTGTAACTAATATCTCTTTTGTCATGGTTTAGAAATGTTTCAGTTACTTTTAGTTATCACGATCTATATTATGTACATTATTTTAAAGTTAGGAAAAAGAGCATTTTTGGTGCTTGCTGTCTGGTTTTGAATCGCCTGTTACCACATATCCCAACAGCATATTGCAGGGTAACATTTAAAAATAAGATAAATGTAGAAATAGAATTATTTGCATTTGACACAGCATAGAACTTCATATTAAATTAGCAGGAGAGCCATGCATAGAGGTGACGCTCAACCTCGATGAGGTAGACCAGGAATAACTCCAATCGAACTGGTTGACTGACTACTAAGGTAGGAGGAGGAGTTCCCGATTGTATAGCGAACTTGCGAATCTGGTGGACTGGTCGGCAAGGGTCTGCTCCTTTCCATCCATCGCCCCAACCGTTAAGTATGAGTCTTATTAAGTCCCATTTTACTCTTAACGGACAAATTTCCCATTCCTCAGGCTGAGTTTAGGAGGTCGTTATATTTCATATAAGTGTACATTTTTGGTTAGTACGACTATTATTTTAACCAAATACCGTTATTTCATTCGATTTTTACCATCCGTCCCCCTCTATTTCTCTTCCCGTTTCAATCATTTATAGTTGACTGGGAACATCTTCTTTTACCCATCGGCCCGATTTTTGCGTAGTTATTTTTGATTATCGTTCGGTTTAGCCTTATATCTGACATGGAACATTCATTAACCAAAAATATTTTTAGTATTTTATTTACTCTTATGCAGTTTTATAGTTTTAATTAAAAATAGATTTCCTGAGGAAAAGGTTCTTATTTATACGTGCATATACATTTTATAAACCTCTAATTGCAATAACTTTACAGTTTATCCAGCTAATACGATTATTAAAAAAGTATTTCTGTTGCACTGATGAAAAACTTCCGTGATTTTATTTGATAAGAATTTAACTATTTGTATGTAAAACTTATGAATGTTCTTAGATATGTGTATATTTTAAGATTAAACTGTAAATACAAATGCACTTCTGGAAATTGGCTGCGCGGTTTTTACAACAGAAGACTCAAGTGTCCCCTTTAAAATGAAATATACGAGTATTCTCGTGTATGGCTGGCCTTACAAAAGCCCAAATTTCTCAACAAGATAATGTTTCAATAAGCAGCTTTGAAAGATCTTTTGGGCAAATATTACATTTTTTAATAACGTAAAAATTCATTCGAGTTGGTCATTATTAACCTTTTCCTCGTATGGAATTAGGAAATGGGACTGCGGACTAGGGGATGAAAAATGCTGTGGGTCTCAAAGCGATCTCTAGGTAAACTCTATTATGATTGGATTTGCGGTAAGTACAAATACTATATATTTAGGTAAATCAGCCTTGGATCTTACCCACGTTATCCATCCCTTCGTCACAGTGACTCCGTCGTCGACCCTCAACTACCGTCACTAGCTGTCCTATCCCATGTACTCACTATACCTGCACCCACTCTTTCTTCTTCGGCCCATCACTTCACTCCGCTAAGTTTTTTTTTATCTCCTCACTATTCCCCAGGTTGTGTATGAAGATTTTTTTAGAAACTGCCCCCTCCGTTTTCACCCGTGTAATTATGTCTGAGAGAATACCAGCAGTGTATTCTTTAGGCTTTGGAAAACGTGAGCAAGCGTCGCGTCGTGTCTCATTCCGGGAATTTTTATCATTTTTGCAGGCTATGCTCTTAACAGCTCCATTTTCCGTTTTTAAATGCCTCGCCACGTATTTCTATTCAACTGCCTCACCATAACGCCTCAATGGCCTCGCGCCCGAAGAGTATGTGCTGGTACATAGGGGTGTTAGTCCCGCTGGTCCCCAAATATTTACAGCTTTTAAAAGTCCTTTGAAAAGTCCCGGTTTTGTGTGCTTTGGGAGTGTGTGGAAACTCCAGTGCAGTGACCTTTGTTAACAAATAATTCGCCATCACGATTTTCCAGTATACATTTTTGGACTTGCATTAATTAATAGTTTCAGATAATCATGTTTTCAAACTACGGGTATGTCAATGGTGGTTTCCAAAATTGCTACAGTAACCTATATGTCCTCTGGACGTGGAGATATATGTATTTCCTTACCCGGTTATCCAACTAACATAAGCATCCTCACCCCTTTACGCTTTCGGAGGAGATCTATTTTTCAGCTATGTTTCTAGGTTTCAGCAATGGATCTAAGTTTCTAAGATCTAAGTAAGGATCTAAGTTTCAGCAATGAATATTCTCAAATCATTTCTTTCCCTCCAATAATTTAATCAGTGAACCAAATTTATTTTTACAATCCCTGCCTTTGATAAAATTGACTGGTTTTACGATAAAGGAGTGTGGAAAATTACCATGTGATTTTCAGTCATCATTAGTAAATTCCACTAAGTCACAGGGTCTGCCGATTTATATTCAATATTCCGTTGTTATTGGTAAGAGTTTGTGTACTAATAATGATAAATAACTTACAATTATGATATGTTTATTTATTTTAATCGTTTTTATTCGATTTAAATAATTCCATATAATATTTTTATGCCATCGAGAACACGTTAGCTAATACGAATTGTTTCGTATTTAAATTAAAATGTGATCTTATTAGCAGTATTAATATTTATGCAGGTATACAGAGAGAGGTAATGTAACTTCCTTCTTGAAAGCGTTTTGTGGTTGAAAAAAGGAAGCAATGTTGGTGCACCCTGTTTATAAGTATAAATTGATGTTTATATATAGAGCGGTATCTCAGAGACGTTTGAGGCAACAGTTTTATAAGATTTTGCTATAGTACATATACCGTTGAAAGTTAAAGGAATTTCTTTGGGAAAATAACGATAATGCAGCATTAAATTAAAATATATGGGAACATTATTTTAATACGTATTACATTTACGATCAGGACATAATTTATGACTGTCGAAAAGGGGTTTCACAATGAATGCATGCAAAACGGGATACGTTATACTAATCAATGCCTTCAAAAAACAAATACTAAAAGAGGTAGCATCTGTCGACTATTGAATATATTAGATGTAGAAATACATGGATATAATAGGTGTAAAAAAACTGCAGAGGATGAGGATACAGCGAAAATGAAGGATCGAAAAATAAAATAATGTGCGTGAAAGGCAGCTCAACCTCGTTTTGCATAATTGTGGTTTTACTAGATAAAACCACCCAGTACCATAAGAATATAGAAAACAATTTTGGAAAGCACTGTCACTTATGAATCGGTAGTGTATAAAAAAATATATTAGCTAAAAATGATCTGCAGGAAAAGAAGGAGAGATTTTGGAGACTATTTTTCTGAACCTACTGGCAGAATTAATCTTGATTCGTGCATCAAAAAGGCATAATGGTTAAGGGGACAAGTAAAATTGAAATGATCGATGAGAATAATTAAGACAATACGGATATGTATGCCAAATAGCTGAAAGTAACTGAATTGATAAAAATAAATAAACAATTTTCAAAAAGGACAAAATTACTCCAAATCCGCGAGGCAGGTTTTTTTTATTTACTCCTCCTATATACGAAAGCCTTGTTAAGGGAAGGCAGAACAGCTTTGAAGTTTTAAAGCAAATGAAATCCTCGGTCTAAAGGAAATTTCTGCATAACCCTAAAGATCTTGGCGATGAAGTCGCACAGTACATTTTCAAAGGTTTCGACCGAATAAGTAATGCTCAGTGACTGGAAGATAGCTTTCATTACTTAATTTACGAAGTTGCCGACCTCGATTATCTAAGAAATTACAGGCCTATACATTTCACACCAATATGCTGTATAATCCTTCAGCATATATTAGTTAGTAACGTGATGACTTTCTTCGACACTAGGGATATAAATTTGTGAAGCCATCATTAGTTTACAAAGGGAAGAAGATCATGCGAACACCAATGAGTCTTTTTATTCACAACTTCCTATAATCAAGAGAGCAAAGGACGCAAATTGAAAGTAAAATTCCTAGTCTCAAAGAAGACTTTGCCAGGGTCCTGAACCGATCGGTAAACTAATATAGAAGGTAGTTAACTCAATTGGAGAACTACTATTGCATCGTAAACAATACATGGTACATCTAGTATACCGCAGGGTGGCGCGCCTCTAACTCTTCCTAATTTGAATCTACGATTTGAATCCCGACATCAATAGTACGTAGCATTTGATTTCCTGTGGAATGTCTACAGAGAAAGAACTATCATCATAGCGGATCACATTATTTGGTAAATAAATTATCCGCCTGCTAAATTAAATGCCTCATGAGTCAACCCACATCGTATGTGTGTGTTGTCTTAGCTCTATGCTACGTCCCCTAAAAACTTTGTCGAGCCATTCATAAGCCACTTAAAGTCCCTTTAAGTAACAAAAGTTGTATTTTTGGATTAAAAAAGGCTTTAATATATAATTTCAGTAATATCATTTAAGTTAATTTGGCAAAAAATTTAATTTTATATTCATTCTCTCAGTTCTTTCTGGTCATTCTCTCATGAAAATCTCGACTGTGAAACGAACAAACGGAACGTGAGAACTCCCAACCGAATAGAATTAGAATTTAGGCCAATTAAGGGCGATCGTGCATAGAAGTTTCGGGAATACAGTCTGCGGCCACATCTGAATCATAGGTACATCGTATATAATTATTGATCCTTATAAATTAATATAATGTTAAGCATAGACCATTCATTAAGTCAGGAAACTGGTAGTTCAAATGGTGTGATCGTACTGCTGGAGATAGTCGAGGAACTTAAGTCCAAGAAAGAACTTGAAAAAAACATTGGGTTATTGAAAAAAGTTCAAAAACATTTTTCGTCACTAAATTTGTTTATATCCAATAGTGAACTGAGTAACGACAATGGATACTCTTGTTGACCTCAGATTTATGACCGGCACGGAAAACAAAGGAAACCAGAGATATTTATGAATTCATATCATGAATTCATTCTGTATAAAAAACTATTGACACAGATGTCGACCCGAAGGTCGGTTTGGTAGGTGATTGGTAGAATTCGCCCAGTACTAAACCCGACAGCGTGTGCAATTTTCAAATCAGGATAGGAGGGTCAGTTCCTTTCCCTGTGTCGGTTTTTGCTTCCCAGGAACACCTGGTACCCGAAAAACCAAATCGCTTGGGTGGAGCTACAGGTGCCGGCAGAGGTTTCATTGGGATTCGAACCCAGGTCCTCCGGTCTGTAGTCCAACGCTCTACTCCTGGGCTGCCGCAATCCTGATTCTATGTATAATAAACATTTTATCATAATTGCTATGAGGTACGGCGCTAAAGCATATATTTATGTGATAAATTGACGTTCATTAGATTGTTTTGGAGTTAACCATCATGAACAATTCAATCAGATTCTGAAAATAGCAATTCAAAATATGGGTACTCCACGACGGGGAAAATCCGCCAGGTTTCTCTTAGTTCGAAGTATTCGTCTCTTACCTACTCCTTAATTTCCACGCCATGGCTTTATATTTAGGAATGCCTTTCACATCGAATTTCCATTCATGCTTATTTATCTTTTTTTACCAAGAATATATTATCCGTTTTCCTACGGAGAAAAATATTTCCTATCTGTCCCCAAAAACGTCCCAACCTGTGCCTTTTGCATAACAGCCTTCTTTGTAAGGTGTGTCTTTTGTCTCCATCTCTTCCGTCCTCCCCCCCACCCGCCTCGCCTCTCGCCAATATCCCTCTTTCATCTGTTCGCCCTCCTCTCCCTCTCTCTCCGTCGCAGTCATTCCCGGAACGTCTCCAAATGCCTTTTATGGGTCGCGACAAGGTGCATTGTGGGGGCGTCTCCTCCGGTGGCTCAATTGAGCCGCGCCGCCGAAGGTGGAGTTCCATGTGCAGGTGATGGTTTTAAAGGAGCAGGGATGGGGGAGTACGAGCGAAGAAAGATTGGATTCGGAGAGGCGAGGATGTGGGGTGGAGATGGGGTCTGGCGGGCCACGGTTAGGATTTCAGGTTAGTTTGTGCAGGTACGTCCTGGGGGAGAGATGGAGGGAGGTTAAAGAGAGATGGTGGTGAGGGACCTTTTACAACTCACGTGGGAGCGAGTGAGAATTCCAAATCCTTTAAATGGTCTGAAGAAAGGAACATTGTGGTCCTCGACGAGCAGAGGGAAGTCGTGGCGAATTTTAACGAAATGCTAGGATTAATCAGACATTCAGCTACTATTATGTGTTAAATGGTATTTCGGTTGTTAATTACTTGTAACAGGTCTCGGATCTCGTAATACCTTAGGTTAGGTCTGCTCTGCCACAACCTTTATGGATCTTAATTAATTTTTGCCCTCATCGTGTGGAAAACGTATTGATTATTCATTTTTAATTAAACTTTACACTTGCTACTATTCATAGAGTAGGGCCTCCGTTAACTTTATCCTCTTATTCTACGATGGTTTATTATAATGAAAGATCAAGGGTTGTATGTACTGAGTATTATAAATATTTTCGAGGCAATTAATTAAGCCCTTCAAGTTTTAAGTATTTTCATACACTTAAATATTACTCAAAGAATTCGAATTTACCGCATAAATTTTTGCTCGTAAAGGTAGCCAAACTCAGCATGTTCAGAGCCTGGATAGATGTCAGGTTATATAGAACTAATCAGACTCATACTCCATCGAAATGATAATAAAATGTGCAAACGCCTTGCATGGGTTTTAACGCTCTTACAACTGGACTTAATGGCTACAGTTGAATGACGATTTTCCTCGCAAAGCGATGAACTAAAAGCCTGGCAGTGGACTGAGTCGTAATTAACTCCGCGGTGTTGTCGTTCAAAGTTTATTGCCAGAAATATTTATCGGAAAGGGAATATTTCACCGTGTAGGACAACGGGAATGTCTCTCTCCTTCTCTTTCTCACTCCCTTCCACCCCGTATGCATATCTCATTTTGGCCAAAATGTGAAAACATGTCGTTTAAAAACTCCTTAATCCGGTGATCAGTCAATTGAATCGCAGTTTGTCATGGGGAGGTTCGCACTGGCAATTCTCACACCCATGTTGTCCCTCAGTTATGCATACAAAAGGTTTTTTATCCATCCCCTCCCACGCTCCCTCCACCCGTGGCCACGCATTGTTTAAGGAAAACGAGTGCAATTTGGGCGAAATGTAAATGGTTCGCCATTCTCCCATCTAGCGTCGACACCGGTCCGGATGAATTTCATTCTCACAGGACCTTCCAGTTGGGAGCCAATAATATTTTATGCCGATCGGAATTCCAAAACGTTGCCACGGCCATCGCAAAATATGAATGCGAATTCAAAAATTTGCATCGCATACTCCATAAATTCGAACGCTGCGTGCAATTTTCGCGAGAATCCTGAAAACGGAGCACAAACCAGGTGCCGGATCAAAATGTCTGAAATAGCTGTTGTGAACATTTGTTGCTGGATTAGCGAGTCTATTCTCCTCGTAGTATTCTAAGTATACACGGCGTTTCCCATCAAGTTGATTCTTCTCCGATTGGCTTGTCGATTAATCTTTGCATCTTATAATCAATGTAGAAATCTCACTCTTGGAATCCCAATTTTTATCTTAACATCCATAAAGGGACAACAAAAGATTGCAGATGGAATATACTCTGAGCCCCCTCATATGTTAATTACCACTACTAACTATTCATGATAATCATTTTTATGTTAAAATTATTTCATTTTGGTCAATACTTTAAATTATAATGAGAAACTCTCATTTTATAATAGAAAAATAGAAGTTGGTTGTGAAATAGGCTATAGAAGTAAATCATATGCAGTCGATTCTCGGATTAGTGCTCAGGAAAGTCCTCCTTCATCAGATATCTGAATAAATCAACATGATTTTAACGAGCACGGAGATGCTTTATATTAATTACTGTATATTGTTTGAGATTATAATTTTCGTTTGCCAGGTGGGGTTAAATATTCACCAGCTTAATACAAATGCATTCCCAGGCCGAAGTACATGGCAGATACTCTGATAAATTTTAAACGCGAACAAATTTTTAAATTTTATGTATCTACTGCACATTTATACTTTTAAATATTCTTATTGCTGTTTTAAATGAAATTCAAGTTTCTTGGTGGATATCCCTATTAAGATCAAATGGAAGTGTAGAGAATTTACACTTATCAATAATATCAAGCTTTAATATGGCAAATATGATTTAAACACACTAAATCTATTGGGAAATTTGTTTTTTTTAACCAAAGAATTAACTATATATGTATACTATGTACGAGAATACTCGTACATAGAAAATTTTCATCCCAATACTAAGTTCATAAAATATATGACAGATTTATTCTGTATAGTGTCACGTTTGAGGTATTCAAACCAATTAAATGTTCCAAAACATGGAAGTTTTTTTGTAAGTAAAATTGTAGCATATTTTATGATTTTAATTTTTAAAATCTCTGTTAAATGAACTTCTAAGAGTGAAGGTCATCATCCTTATGTTATTATTTATTCTCCTCTTTGTAGCATGATTCCGAGACCGAATTATTTTCAGCTGCATGATTTATTGCCAATTTTCTGCACGCAACTTTATAAATATTTTTATGTTTATACAATTTATAGTATATCCTTTTACGTGATTTTTAAGTATTTGTTTGCAATCCCATTTCCTGAATAAAATATGTGACACCTTTTCTTTTTTTTATTACCATCATGAAAGAAAAATTAATATTCGTCCTTTTTATTCAGTTTATATTTTAAATTTATTTCAATAATGGAAAAGAGGGAAAATGTTACCCTCTTATATGAATGACTTTTCTTAGACACATAATTAGGCATAAAAATGTAGTTAAGTTCTGGCCACCTGTTCAAGCACTAATTCCGAAGTGAAATCTCTTACCCTTGGCAGTAAGATACTTATCACCATCCCGAAGAATTAGCTCCAAATTTTGGAATTCTAATATATTAAACTGTATTCAAATATAAAAATTCTATTTCAAATAATAATTTCCTGAAAATAATAGCTAGAAATAGTTGAATTATCATGATGTAAGTAGCTATTAATTTCCGCCAATGCTTCATTGAACATTTTAAATTTTCAAATTTACTTGATTTTTTTGACTTTATAATGCTTTCAATCCGGCGTAGTGATGGTTATCTAAAAAAATCCAGGCTAAGCAGCAAACAGTGCCCGGTAATTAAAACATCCGGAGTAGTTTCCCCGAGGTAATGGTGGTCTGGTGGGCTGGTTTTTTGGAGAGGCACCCGAGCCAATAGTTAAGAGTAATTATTGGAAAATGGAGACGCGGACTTTCTCTTCCTGCTTGGTTGGCACTTTCGTATTAGTATTTTAACTCTCTGGGTTATTCAAATATTGACTGCCCTTGGGTGTGCTATGCGATTAAAAACTCCCCGTGGATAATGAGGCATTCTCCCACTCCCCTAACAATGTTTCCCTTTCCCTCATTTCCTTACTCCGCCTCGTTTTTCCCTTCTTTTTCTCTCTCACAATTCAAATTCCGTCCTCGTCAAGACCATTGGTAACACTCCACCCATTATCTCTTACCACCGCTAGCACGAAATTTTCATCGGGAGAACTCCTGCTTTCGTCATACGGAAGGTTGAAGGGGAATGAGGCGGAATATTTTTTTACGATCTCTTTCTAAAATCACTACTTTCTTATTCTATTGCCACGGTCGTCCGTTTTTTTCGTTCATAATGCTCCTCTCTTTCTCCTCCAAAAGGCATCTTCTTCCATATCTCGCGTACTCTTGGGTCCCTAAGTCTTAACAACCCTCCTTCCCTCTTCCTTCCACCTATCAACCACGAATATTCTTTCTCTTCAAATATTCTTTTATTTGTTTTGTTCATTTTTTTAATATCTCAGTCAGAATATCTCGTCTGTTTCCCAACGCTTGGAATTATTTTTGTCCTTTTCGGCGGATTCAATTTTATGCTCCTCCCTCCCTCTCACATCTCGATCTTCACCCCACAGAAAAAGGTCATTTTTGCGGGTATTCCTGTCGCAGGATTAATATTTTCTACTGGGCTCATGACGTATGCCACCGTCAAACTGGCTACGCAAACAAATTTCTTGTTTACGAAGAAATATTGGCCGATTCTTTGGTCCTTCAAATGTGCGTATCCGTGTATACTTTCGCGTTTTATGTACATGTGTACATGTATATACATATATATACATATAGTATATATATATATATATATATAGTATATATATATATACATTTATAAAAACACTTTTTCATATGTAAGCACAAAGCGTTACACTGAGAGCGAGAGTTGTTGATGCTTCTGATGGTTTTTGGAAACTGAGTTTTCTCTTTTTATTATTCTGTGATTGACGCCGACGTGCGCTGTTTACATTGAATCAACGCAAGGCTTGTCTGAGTTGGTCTGCATACATAGTATATAAAGTTAAACAACAGAATTTCATGAATTTCAGGAAACATACGACGTGAGATTAAAACTAATACTCCGCTTGTTCTGATCCTGACCGGAGAGAATAAATAAACTGATATTTAAATTAAGCGGCGTAGACTGTTTAAGGGCTCTCTCATGCATTACCAAGTTACATGTACAATAGAATCGTGTTGTCAAGCAGGTAAAGTTATCTATTTTAATTTTTTGTATGATTTGGATAAGTTTTCAGTGTATAAAACAATGAATGTAAATGTCTTTATTTTATGTGATTATAACACACTTTTGGTCGCTTGGTACTTATAAAAAAAAATTAAAATGTGTTTAATATTTCAAGTCACTTTTCCCTGATATTAGCATCTATTTTACATATTTTTGATCAAATTTCAAAAGTAATCTCTTTTGAAATTTTAAACCACATATTTGATAAGCGAAGGATTCTGTTTTATGAATTGGATCAATTTCGCCGTGCCTGGGCAATGTTTTTTGACCACATCTGAAGATGAGTAAATATGATGCATATACATTTTAATAGAAATCGAGTGTTTATACTGCCCAATGACTAAGATCAGCGACCTTAATGAACTTTCCTGAGATCAAGTCATAGGGCAGTCTCCACGAAGTGGGCATTGTACCCGTGACTTTAGGGTTAACTGGCGAGTGCGTTCCTCAGTTGGCCTACTGGGTCGGCATTTAGGGTGTAATTCCCCGCGGTGGAATTTGTGGCAATAATTAATGTGACGAAACACTCAGACCATACTAGAATCGTCGAATTTTCTGTAAACCCAAGGTTTTAAATATATTTAAAAATTGAGATATATATTAATAGAGTTATTAAAATGCTTGCTAATATTGTCAGTGTATTCATTTAGTTTGTATAGCGATTGTATTATCCATAGTTTAAGGTTATTTTCCATCTATAACTAAAAACTATTTTCTCTCGAGATTTGAATACCCTCGATGTCATTCGAAAATCTTTGGAGTCAGGCGGTGGCTCTGTGTAGTGCACCATATGAAGATGTATTATTACGAGCACCATCATGAGTTTCTCTAGAGTACACATTATTCAATGTCAATCATTGTACAAGTCTTTAGTACAGTGGATCTTCGCCCTCGATGCGGCTTATAATAGTAATACTTCATCCAGTGAGCACCGATTAACACCAGTTATTTTTAGTACAGGGTAAAGTACGAGCTCGTAGTTTTTAAAAACTCATTCAAGTACGTTTGCGTCTTATAAATGGTATGAAATAGGCCTGATGATGCTGGGGGGCAGCAAAACCATGATCGTGTGGTACGTACACTGTGAAATTTCAGAGTTTATTCTAATATGCCTTGGAATATATTCAGCATAGTTGAATTTATTCATATTGTGATCCTTGTCAATAGCCTGATAAAATGTTCTACGTCTTAGTAGTTAAATGTATATCATTGATTGACAGCAATTTATTATTGAATTAAATGATAAATTGAATATTATTTATAAGCAAAAATTTGCGCCTGAATACTTGCGTATAATTTTCATTAAAATATTAACATAAAGTTTGAAATAAAGCGTTAAACCTTCTGAATATTTTAAATCTATATCAATGTGGACAACATCTTATGTTGTCCACAAACAAACAAACCAATAAGATTTTCAAGTTTCCTGACACTCTATTTTCTCTCGTGTATACGGTGCATTGGCAATCAATGACTTGTGTACCTCCTGGTTGAATAATAATTAATAAGTTTGTTTAACTTTAATAAAGAACTATAGCTAAAAGGAAGTACGAGATAGCTAAAAGTATTATCTAATCCTGCTAAATAACTTGATATAATAATACTTTTTTGTGTCTCTTAATAACACCGAGCTAACATTGCAATATCTGTAAAAAGTTTGAAATTCCTAACTGATAAATCCCTATCACTATGCTTGAGTATAATTTTCTTTTCTTTTTCCCATACATCAATGCTACCGCGATAAAAATACGTTTTCTTGTAGACGGAAAAGCTCGCTATACATAGTCACTGTAATAAATAACACTATAGTAAATAATCAACATAAAATGTACATAATTATAACTTATATGAAACTATATAAAACTTGATGACCTACCGAACGTTAAATTGAGTCGACATGGATAGTAGTCCATTACGACTTGGCCCATTATTTTTTTCACCCAGCCGTGGACTTTAAAAAGGCATTTTTCACCAATCTATGACTTGAAGTCTATGAATCAACTCGTGACCTCGCCAAAAGACGCACCCTCTGAGGCATTGGCGACGACTTCATTTTTCTGACCCTGATCTTCCCGCTTTTATCTTTCTCCAATTCATCCGTCCCAAGGCACATCCGCGCATTGCCTTCATTTAACTTCTAATGGCGACCATTTTAGTCCTTCACCCTCGCTCCCCATTCACTTCGGAGGCGGTGAACGCCGTATATTTCCACAAGGAGGTTCAGGGAAACGGGGCGAAGGGAGATGGAGGTTGAAAAAAGCACGGGGAGATGAAAGGGAATGGGAAAAACCTGTATGGGATGACGACCTGTCCTTTTTCCTTAAAATCAACCCGTATAGTTTGTCCAATAGTCACGTATGTCGCATCATTCCCAACTTTTTCTTTTTCTCTCGGCATCTTTGGTCTGTTTTTGGCCTTCCTTCGTCCCTCGGACTTTTTTACCTCTCCGACCAATGGCCCATTTCTTGCAATCCTAAAATCCAATCAGTTCGGATAATTGACGAAACTTCGGAACTTAGAGCCTGAAATCAGTTGATGCCGGTGTAGCAAAGCCTCGGTTCTTCTTTCACTCTTATGTGCAGTTTAAAGGCAAAGAAATATTCACTGTCAACTACATAAATGAAATACACATTATGAATGTAGCATTAAAAGATTCAAGTGATAAGTGCGCTTGAGGTGAATAAATATATTGAAAAAGTGAGTAAGTATGAAAAATAGCTTGAAATATGGTATGCAACCAGTTAGAAATCTTGTTTGAACTATTTTCTGCGAATTTATAGTCCCTTGTATTTTCGAGGATCCCATAACTCAATATAATGTTATAACCAACAAATCGGGTAAGTTATATTTATTTTTCACTCTCTCCGAGATACCGATTCTGGGTAAAGCTTCGTATGGTTTTCGCAGTTTTGGAAATTAAGAAGTCTGCAGGATGAGAAATTCTGGAGCAGGATCCTGTGGAAACGAAAATTTAATGCTTAGCTATTTGCGAATGCATTGATCTTCTGGGATATATTGTTACATCTTGGGAATAATTATGCCTCCGAAATCTTATTGGCAGATGAAACAACACAGATATAATGGGATCACCTGCTGATAATGTTGAATACAAGCCATTTTTCAGTTCCACTTTCCGTGACGTGTTGCAATTGCTGAAGGAAACGTAGCATATTAAATAAATTATATCTATTGTTTTCTACGAATTTTTATCTTGTTTTACATAGTGAGCACCTGATCAACTCCTGTCAAATTGCTCTTAGGTATTTAGATGAATAGTAATTAGAGGTCGAAGTAGCTTATGTCACCCCTCCAGCTGCCAACATTGCATAAGGTACAAGGGGTGTAAAACACCATTTCTGCAAGATCGCAAATTTTTAAGGCTTGATGTTGCTACTGAATTAATATATAATTAATTAGTTGATCTACCATCCAAGCTAGGTTCTGGATTGTTGCAGGCTGAAAATCGTCAAATTTCTGAGATACATATAATCTGGTACACCGTGACACTCCACAAACAATTGAATTCTTCTATTACCTGTTAACTCCCTTCATTCCCTCCTGCATACGAGTATATATAATTTTTCCTCCCCCTAATTTGCTAGCATTCTTACTTTCGCACAGTCTTCACAATTTTCCGAACTCGTTAATGTTCTAACAGTTTTCATCATTCGATTATCAATCTACATAAAAGCCCCGCGTGTATTTAGTTGACTGAAAAGCTAGGGGTTTATATCTGGGTGGAATTGCGATCTCTGTTCTCCAACTCTGAGGTCTGTCAGGAACTAGATTTCCATGCAACACCACCTCCTCATCTTAAAGAAAAGAAACCATGTGCAGAGTAGGGGACATCTCCCTTCAATGAGAAGACTACCATTCTCCAAGTGTGAACTTCTAGAGTTGTCGATATGAGGTGCCACTGCTATCTGCTCTAAAAGCGATTTTCGGGTCGATTACTCTTTGTTACCAGCATTAATTATCGTCTCTAAGGAGTCTTTTGTTCTTGGATGTCTCATAGGAATGTCTTGTGTACGTAAAAAAACTAATCTGATTTCTCTAACTTTGAGATATGAGAGTCATAGAATTAGGAAATCCTTGAGAACAGATTGTTATTGCGTCCTATATCCTTATTTTCTTTGTTTATGGTTGTAGAATATTCCTATTAGACAAGAGGCTGTGTCATAGTAAGAGTATGTTGCTGAGAACCGCTTATTACCGTCGTTTTATAACTTAATTAAATGACATATTACCACAAATTAATTGAATTTTTAAAGTATTCAATTCAATAAAAAGTAAAAAAGTTTAATTTTGGATTCGGAATATTGGCGCATATCTTGTGTTTTTTGATTATTATTCAAAGGAATATTCAAATACGGGCGTTTAATTATTTTGATTGAAACAATTGTACAGGATATCAAATATAGACAATTACCTTCGTTTGCATATTCATTTAATGCGCATATTATTTTCATTTCGTTAAAATCACTTTAAGTATATAACCCTATGACTTTTAAAAGGTAGTAATTCACTATCACTTACCAAAGTTAATTTTATTATAATTTTGCTGCGAAGAAATTTTATTATAATTTTGCTGCGAAGAGCTATTTCTATGGATTTTTTGAAATGGGAAAATTCTCAATCGAGTTTTTCTTTCTATTAGTTCAAAATCCATTGAGTGAGATCGAGAAAAGTGACTTTATAAAGATTGGCAACTTTTTTGGAAGTCGTAGGTGTTAAAAGAGATGGTATCGGTGTAGACTGGAAGAATTTTATATGTAATTGTAGGAATGAAGAGCAGAAAATGAGAGAAGGGTCCATTCTTGGTTAGGCCCTTAAGAGGCAAAAGCATATTTAAATTTACGAATCGACGGCTCGATCTCGAGAGGTACATGGGAAAAATTCCATCTCGCTCTCCTGCCACTGGCTCTTGAGTGCATAAGTGGGCACGTGGATGAAGTAATAAAAGAATGAAAAAGGTTTATGGGAAGGTGCATGCGTAAGAAGGGAATATGTCAGTGCATCGCAATTCTAGCATGATATTTCCACGCTCGTGCAGGCAGGAGGCGAAGAAGATTTGCGAAGAATTTTGAATGCGTGAGTCGAGCGTGCCCTGAAACTGGATATAAATGTCGGTATAAATGAAAGATGGCAGTTTTTATGGAGCGTGGTAAGGCTCAAATAAGAAATAGCTTTTTGGTGAAAGAACGATAGGGAAAGGACATGAAAAATGGTTTGACTTCCTGGAGAGTTAGGCTGCGGAAGATGGTAGGAAGGAAGAAAGAATTTCAGTATGAGCTCGTTATCCTTTATGACCATTGCTCTATTTGCCTTTTTATTTTGATATATTGATTATTAAAAAATTGGTCAGCAATAGATGGAAGCGAGATATTTTTAAGTTTATACGAGATGCCATTACACTCAGTCATTTATTGCTGTCTGAGAAATCCCTTGCTCTTGAATTTTAACCTTTAGATCCATATGTATGTTTATAATGGTAAGAGTGTGTATGAAGGTAATACTCGGGAACGTTAATGACCAAGTACCTATGTAAATAGTGAGGAGATGAGTGTCGTAGAAGGTAGTTCTTGTATCATGTCGAAATTTGTAAGCTTTAATAAAATCGTGTGCGTCAAGCATAAAGGAATGTGTATTGTATGAAGAGACGCAAATTGCAAAATATAAGAATATTTGTTTAGTATGATACGAATTGCGTACAAGTTGCCGTCAGCTAAAATTATTCGGAAAAACTTTATTAGGGTAGTGTGTTTGGTCCGAGGGTTATTTTAACCAAACGCCATAAATAAATGTTCCTGTGAAATGTAGTATCGTAATTTTAGAGTTAAAAACCAGTTCACGACATAAAATCGCAAAGCAATCAAAATTAAAATAATATATTATTGATTTTTTCAAAAAAATTTTGAAGATACACGATTCTGACAGTTAATAGGATATTTTTAATTTCAGAAAAATGTCATAACCTTGAATATTTCATCGATTTCCCTAGCAAAATTTACTATTGGTACTTCATATTAATAATTATTAATTCGATTTTAATGGCAGTGACTTAAGAGACCATTTTGGTGGCGAAACGGTATAAGAGAAGTATTTCTTAGAGCTTTAATGAGTAAGCAATTAAGCCCCACAACATCGCAGAACGAATGCCTGTATATTATAAGGTTTTTGGATGGACACAACTACCAAAAAATATTTTGTGACTCCTAACAAAACACAATCCAGCAACCTACTCTACATCAGGACCCTCTTCATCTCTGTGTTTTTCTTTCCTCCCTTCATCCCGTCCAACATCCCTATCCTGTTCCTACCCTTACCTCGCTTGCCAACTTTCTCCCCTCTATTACCCTCTTCAACATTCCACTACCGCTCAATACGCCTTTCATCCATTTTTCCTGCCACCATAGGATTTCTCTCAACAAACCCCTCTCCTCCCCCACCATTTCTAGTACTTCCCCATTTGTTTTCCTTTCGGCCTATTTCACTTTCTCTATTCTTCTCCACACCCACATTTCAAAAGGCTCCAATCTACGTATATTCTATTGAATGAATATATAAATTATATATTGTGATAAGGAAGTAGGAAAATAATTTATTTATCGAAGGAGAAGGATTTCTAACATTTGGGATTAATTCTGGGAATGCTCACATTTTAATGTACCTGTATTTGGAAAATGAATTAAAGGTCTAAATTTTTTTTCCTGAGAAAATGGAACTACTCTTAAGTAAAGCAAGTGGGCCTAGTGTATTTCTGTAATAAATAAAATATACTAAAATAATGGAAACTTCGTTGCAATTTTCCACAGTTAAAACTTTATTGCCGACCATGGTTTCGATACACTGTATCATCTTCACCTGAAGCCATGGTCGGCAATAAAGTTTTAACTGTGGAAAATTGTAACGAAGTTTTCATTGTCTCGATTCCACAATATCACGCCTGATTCTTCACTTTTCGTAAAATATACTAATTTTTTTTACCGAAAATTTAATATGTAGCTTGAAAAATATCCCTTGGCTTCACAATATTATTTCGAATCATTAAAAATATTCGATCGGTTGGTTCATTCACTATAGCACTGATAAAAAAATCTTAGTATATTATTTTAATTGAAATAATTTATGCATAAATGCTCCTCGTACTTCACAAAATATCTCTATTTTTTAATTCTCTAACAAAAATTCTGATTTTCATTAATCAATTTTTTCCAGCATTGTCACTATTATTCAACGGACCAAAATATATGTTTGGTTCATTGAATTTTGTACGCCTTTGGCATCTTTATTTGGTCATATTTATTCAACCTGAAATTTGAAATTTTTGAAATAACATTTTCCGTGGCCCTTTATTGACTGTCATTAAATGAGGGAATACCTAATACTAGGTTTTACCTTTCATATTATTAATTAACAACATTTAAAAATATCCCTGCCTTTGTTTGGAGCTACAAAATAACTAATCATTAAGGATGAAGATTTACAAATATAATTTTTATAATTTTCATCTGGAATTGTCGTGCATAATATTTTGTTCCCCTATGAATGCTACTTGAGGGCTAGTTCACGAGAGACTACTTACGGCAGATTGTGAAAATGTTCCTTTTCCTCCACTCTTTTGAATGCTCGATCAGTGTGCAATCGTGTTTCCTAATAAAAATTGCTATTTTGATCTGTAATTTTATGCAGAGAATCATCAACGAATAGGGAGACAGGACACAGGTTGGACAGCATTTAACGCATTTTCGTGGTCGATCCGCCATTGGCGCTCCACGGAAATGCCGCCATGACGACGATGGTTTGTCTCTTCGACATCTTGGTCTCCTCCTCTGCGCCCTTCTCCTTCCCCCCTCACCTCTTGTGTCCACTCTCCTCGCTCCATACACCCCATCCACCCGTCACCAAACACCTCAAATCTCTCCGCTACCTTATTCCGCAACCACCAACCCTCACTCACTTCGCCGCTCACCTAGCAACTCACTTCACCGCTTCCTGAAGAGCTCTTTTCTACAACCCCTCCGTCTCTTTTTTCGACTCTCTTCCCGCTTCTTCCTTTTTTTTTGTCCTTATCGCACCCGCATTTCCGCCGACGAAGTGTTCACTTCCGTCTGTTCCACTTTTTCTTCGTCACTATCCTCTTTCTACACAACTCCTTTCGACGATTCATGAGATCGTTGCTCTGGTGGAGAATGCAGCAATGTGCCAAGATATAAATTTAGTATTGAAAGAATGCTGATGTCTCGGAATCGGATTTTCCTCTCATTCATTCTATCCATCTGATATATTCATATCCTGTAGTATCGCATTCTTATTAGGATTCTTTGGTTTGACTGAGTTCTGGCGATTTCAACGTCCTCCTTGACAACTCATGGATGATATCGATGTAGAATGACGACACCCAGTATACATAGATAGATGCGTATTCAAATCGTCATGAAGGTAAGCCATCAAACCTATATTTGGTTATTAGGAACACAAACGAAAATTTCCTGGTACGCATTAGTTTATTCGTTACTTTACATTATTGCACTGGCGTATTCTTTATTCCGTTTATTATTGCCTTTTATAGCTGTACCAAAACTAAAGAGATAAATGAAAGTTAGTGAAAAATTCATAAAATCTGGTAGTTTTACGGATGATCAAACTTGTTTGGCATTTCATCCAATCAAGGTATTGTAAGCATTGATGAGAAAATTGAAAGGTCAGTCGATGGGGATTAAATTGTGATAAATATATAGGCAAGGGGAATATTTTATGGTTTTCAATAAAGAAAGAAAAAAACTAAGTAAAATGTTAAAATGGGAATCTGTAAACCAGAGCAAGTAGACGTTTATCTCTACCGGAAACTTGATGGACCAAATTGGGCAAAGAGTCGGGGCCTAAAAATTGTCTTATAAAAAGGAACTTTCACATGGAGAAATTTTTGATGACAGGAACGTTGGGATGCTAAGAAAAGACAAATCAGAACTTTGGTACGGAGCGTGGTTATGTATGGCGTAAAACCAAGGTCATTGAGGCAAGATAAGAGGGTTACATTTGAGGGTTATTAAATATGGGCTTGGACATGGAGCGAGAAGGTGAAATGGATAGAAAGGAAAAGAAACCAGGAAATACTAGTGGTGATGGGAGGGGTGAGTGTACTGTTGGGGGAAACCCTAGGAGCAGGGGAGATGAATGCAGATCATTTCAATTGGCAATAGTATGTTGAAGATTGTGACAGGGAATAACGTTAGGGAACGCAGGAAATTGTAATTGGTCGGCATCAAAGTAGGAATGAAATATACTGTTTTGTAAAGGGTCTTACTGTAATTTCGAGTTCTGGATTTTGTTATCAGAGGCAATTAAATGAATCATTGTACCATTAAATAGGGTGTGTCCACCCAAAACCTACCTTAAAGAATGTGCACAATACTAATAGGATCAATAATGCATTCTTTTGGGAAAAGATGCTGTAAATAGAGAAGTTATCTTCCGACAATAAAAGATCAGTTTTATGCTGTATAGTGCAATATGTTGAATTATTTGGATACCTGGCATCGCGATTCTTGTCTCCCATGAACTTCCCCGTCGCTACCCTTTTGCCCTTTTTGCCCCCATTCCATCCCGTCCCAATTCTCCTCCTCCCGTTCAGCTACCTCTCTCTTAATTTCCTCCCTGACCCGCGCGCGCTTTCGATGAAATCCGACCGCCGCCCTTCTATTCCGGGCCCCACTTTACCCCTCTTTCCATCTTTTCCTCCCCAAACCGTCACCCTATCACATCCCCCCTAACCGTGTCGCCGCCCAGGTAGTCATCCCCATCATCTGCTCTTTCATTAAGACCATAAGGAGGCGACGCATTATTTCACCTCCCCGTATCATTTTCTCGCGAATCACCATCCTGAAGGATCTTTTTCACTCTTTCTTTCCATATCGACCTTCTACGCGTTAAGGGTTCCTTTTAAGGAGAGCCTTTGAAATTCGATTAGCGGATAGCTTGTTTGGTCACTTTTCCTTCTCCAATAATGTGTATCTCCGAGAAACTCGATAGGAATCCCTCAGGGAAATTATGTTACTTAATTTGTATTCTTAACAGATAGCTCTATAATTATTTACTTCATTGTAAAGTGTAGACCGAAGGTAAACGAAGGAAACCTAAATCCAGCGATATGGAGGCTTCTATCGCTCTCATAACTACCCTTATTAAAAAAGTTAATTTTCCTTGAAAAATAATTTATATCCATCTTCATGCACTCCCGTATATCATCTGTGGCAATTGAGCTTATTTGTTGTTTCTCTCTCATATTTATGTTAATATATTCATTCATTTCAGTGGCTGAACAAGTAACAACATACGACTTTCAAAATCCAGTATTTTAATAAGTACCAAGCATGACATGAATAGATTCTCTTAAGGTACATGATAAGATAGCAATGCCCAAATTATCATTGAAGGTTAATGAAATATATAAAATTTTCCAAAAATAATTAATGTAATTCCAATGGCATAGAATGTTTTAGGTATTTTTCAAATTGTTTGTCATTAAACGTATTATATCCGAATACATATTTTTTTGGGGTTCTTGGAAAATATAATTCATTTGTGCCCTTTGTCATTTTAACACCTGTGACATTTCTGTTGAGAAAAAGTGTATTGCTCTGAAGCGAGAACAGCGGTTAATGTGTAAATTTATTTTCATGTTATGTATCTGCTAGTTTTAAAAGCTGAGCTTTTATATGACTCTCACGGTAGCTGACAATTGTCTAGTCACAGATGGACTTTCTCTACAAATAAATGTAATGGCTACGGCTACCACCCGATAGTTTTTTATTTTCCACTTTAACAAATCTACTGTAACGTACTTCCCACAGCAGATCTTTTAAATTTTGAAAGTAAAACCCTCAAATTCAACACAAATCTACAGACTGAGTTCCAAAAACATGGATAAGTTTATTAAACCATTGCTTTGTGTACTAATGGAGCGTAATATTATTTTTAACGTGGCGACTGCAAACCTAGTAGTAACGAAATTAAGTCGTTTGTGGATATCTCGATATTTCTTCTTAATCTTCCAGCCTCTGTATTTTTTAGGGTGATAGAGAAAATTCCAGATTTTTAAAGTCAGCACAACCTCTGCTTTGGCAAAAATATTTTACGGTTTCGGGGAAATAAAATTTGGCGCAACTTTGGTGTGCTCATTGGTGCGACTAATGAACACATTATGCAGATCTCCGACCTTTATGTAGAGCATGGATATAATTATGATCGCTACAATGAGACTTGAGGTTTTGGCTTTAATGAAGTGCTACCATATAAATCTGGAAATAAAACCACTAGGTGGCACCAGGTTAATAATTTCATATGCTTTAATGTAACTTTTCTCTTGTGTTTATTCTTTTTGTATCAGTTTTTATCGTTTAGTACTTAACATCTTAGTTGGGCCTCATAATTGTTATTCATACTTTATGGATGTAAATATTTATTTAGGTAAAATCTACATTGTAATAATATGTAATTATCATATTGTTGTTATTTCGTTTTATTCTGATGGAAACAAAGTTATGTGCTTATTGTTAAGAAACAAAAATTTCCTGCCTTTGAGACAGGTTCTGATAATATCGTGTCTTATATGTTTTAATGTGACGAAAAAATCTCAATTAAGTATGCTGTTTCATGAAATATGAAGGTGTACCTGAGTTATCAATATATTTATTCAAATAAAGAATGTGTTAAATGAATACATTAATTTTCCTTGGAAGTAATTTGGACTGGCAAGTTTGATGTAAATATTTAAGCGCAAACTGAATTACCTACTGTTGGCTTGTTTTATGTTGAGGTGTGTTTTGTGTTAACACGTTTCTGTGAAACTATTTACGTTATCTACATAACTGAGTTCTTAATTCGTCTTAATGAAACTAGTATACGAACATAGAATAGTATTAATTCAGTGGACTTCGTGCTGGTGTTTTCAGACTTCATGTAACCAGGAGGCCATATAATGAAGAGTTAGTGTTATGTGACTCATTTCAAGCATAACAAATCAGTTAAAATATTGATCTTTAGAAATATGCAATATTAATGTTTTAGTTTAAATAGGATATTAATAGCAAATTTTTGTATTTAATCAACAGCGCAGGTTAGCGGTAAGAATACGATTCATCGTTCCAACAATTTAACAAAGTCAGGTTGCCGACGTTGAAGTTTCATTTAGTTCCATTGCCTTTATAAAGTTCTCAAAACCCCCATAGAGTCACGATCTACAGCTTTGGAAACAACTTTCACTCTTAATTTCGTTCTTGATCAGAAATTCTTATTAGATTTTTGACGGACATCATCTTCACGATTTTCGTATTAAGCCCATCGTTTTCAAACTTTTTGTCTTATTTAATTTCTCTCCTTGTATTAAATTTATAACTTTCCTTTCTAAAGATTATGTAAATAACACTGTACAAGTAGGGTTCTTCATTTTCGACTGTTTGTGAATTTCGCATGCTGTTGGGTAAACTTCCCCGACACCAAACTTTTTGAATTGATTACTCTGTTCATGGTTACTTTACAAGCACTTCGATCGCAACAAAATTAATTATAGAATTGATCATTTAGGACAGCAGACGTTCAATAAATTGATTAAGTGTGACGATCTTTATGCCAAAATTATTACTTTTAACTCATTTTGTTTGGAAGATCGGGTTTAAACTTATTGTTATTTAATTTCATGAGAAATTTTATTATGCGCATGAACTGAATGTTCGGAAACCCTTAATAAAACTGTAAATATTACGTATTATGACAAAACTAATATTATAAAAGCTAGCATTCAATAAAATATTTTGTCAATAATTATTTTAATATTATAATTATAATTAACTAATTTTTATATGGATCGCAAAAAAAATTAGGCCTTGAAAGTTGTCTGTAAAGGCAAAACATTTCATCTGATGGAAATTTATTGCCTTTACATCAAAGATTTTGATTTCAACTCCAACCTTTTCGAATGGCTGACTTCATCAGAAATTTTCTGCAGGCTAAAAGCTCAAAAGGTAACATCCGATACCGTCTATGAAAATCAAAGGAATCTCGTTAATAGGGAATGCATTTAGACCTTTATACCGAAATTAGTCCAATTTCCGTCTTCAAAAGCAGTCATGAAAAATAAAGAATTACCCCTGAAAAATAGAACGGGAGCGGTGTCAAATATATGGATTGAAATCCGCGAGAATCAAAGCGCCCATTCACCCATGAAAGAGGGCCGGGATGTAGAAAAAATGAAAACAACTTTGTGGACTGTGACGGAAACCCTTAATTAGGATGTCAAAAAAATGTTTGTCACCCGAGACAACAAGCTCTTGGCGCTGGTCTTGATTCGGGAATCAGTAATTATTTTAGGGATACACTCTTTACTCTTGGTTTTAATCAACACTTGTTGAACTGTTATTTGTAAAACAGTCTTGTCGAGCAAGGCATATAAAACACAAAAGAGTATTTGCGAGGGCAACTAATTTGGCCACTCACAGTTGTACATAAACGCCTTAATGGTTCCGGGGACGCTTTCGCGAATACGCCGGTGGCGATGAATATTAACTGCTTTTAAGAAGTTTGAAGAGTAGGAGAGCGAATCACGCAGAGCAGCCACCCGCCTACTTCAAGGGGCCTCTTGGGAATCGTAACTTGGCACTCCCAGAATTTGAACTGTTGTTCCCCATCTTCCCTGTCGCCACTCACTCTCCCGACACACCCTTAGTGCCCTCTCCTCATCTCCCCCAAATAACCTTCACTTTCCCCATCTACGAAGGTTTAAAATTTCCGAGACTTGTCTCTCCCATCCACACTTCCACCTGCACGCGTCTTCTGCGGCGCGACTCGTCGTTGACATGCTCATGTGGTGCTTGAAAATTCGCGAAGATTGGGGGAGCGTAGCCGTCCTCAAACAACCCCTGTTAGGTAGTTGCTTCTTGCGGAGTGATGACTAATTGGTGTGAGAAGTTTGGATGTCGCCGTTGGTTGAGTATGCCTGCGAATCTTCCCGATTTCACGCTTTCGCTGGTGCACAACGAGAAACTATGCGTTTGCCTGCCAGACATTCAGTATTGCGATGGCGAATAATTTTCACAAGATGTTAATTGCACCATATTATAGTTTCTGAGTTGTCAGTGAAAGCAATTAATTCTCTAAACAATATTATGCTCTCAGATACGAGCGAAATTTCATCATGAAGAAATATTTTCAATTATTCATATTACAAAAGTAATGGCCCAGTAATCTATTTGTTCCTGAATTATTTTGTTTAAAGTAATTTTTTGGTAAAATGCACAATGGTCTTCTCCTACGGTTAAGTTTTAGGTCTATGTCACTTGGTCCAGAGTGACTTTCAAATAAGAGGAACGTATTAAATATACCGTGTTTGACTTATTGCCATGGAAAAACTCTGTAACATTAAGAACAATGTTCGAAATGTTCACTAGTTTAGTGGAATGTTTTTATCACGCGTTTCCAAGTCTCGGAGTCTACATCAGATAAACTTATACGGTAAAATAAAGGCAAATGACGTTACGTTCTAGTTGATTATCCCCTGCTGCTATTCTTTAATCGCATAATCAAAAGGCGTGTCATTAGTATAAATTAATACTTCTTATTTTACATGAGTTAGCCTTCTGAAATATTGAGCCAATACGGCGCTTGTTACGGTTAGTCCATTGATATTCGATTGGATTTTTGAAGGGTATTTAATTTTTTTGTGAATTTAAGTTTTGTATTTTACAGTACAACTGTTAGTTGTAAAATCTTTTAGGCAATATTTTAAAGCAGTTTTCTTTGTTACTGAATTCTTACGCAACAAATGATGTCATTTCTAGATAATATCAGGCGTCCGATAAAACTAATTTCTCCGTCATACTCAGGACGCTTACTCTTTTCTCGCAGCAGCATGTTACAAATCTAGCAAATTTTTTCTGAGCCTTATCCAATTCATCTTATTCGATAGAGAATGCAGAACGCTGAAATATGTTTTATTTTGCTTGCATTTCCCGAATTGGTAAGTAATAGGAGAAAGTAATCATTAATATGTCTAAAACGTGGGGGCTCATAATGAAACTTCTTTGCGGTAAACAATGGAAAATCTTCATTGTAACATGAAATCAGTTTAAAAAGTGTAGTTTTCTGCCGTCATTTATATAGTAAAATTTTAAGAATTAGAAAGAATAATCGTCGAAAAATACAGAAAATATCAAGCAAACAAGTCCAGGAAAAAAGGAAGATTTTATATTAGTTAACTATTTGTCAGTTTTGCTGCTTTTTGTAGAAGTATAATGCTTATATGGCTAGTGACAAAATATCTCTGCATGAAAATCTATGCAGATCTTAAAAAATAAATTCAATGAATTCCCTAATGCTATTTACATTCGACCTCACAATATTAAATTTTCATTTTAAAGGAGCATATCAGTTAATCCTGAATAGGATAAAAAGTAACTTGTTTTCCTTGTCAGATAATTAAGAAAAGGCTAATGGGAAATGATCAGAGCTTCTAGTTTGGAAAACCTATTAGAAAGTTGAATGATTAATTTTGTGCGGATTTTGAACTTTATTTTTTATCAAAACGCAAGTCTTCATGACGGTTCATTGAATGCTAACATATTTCAATTTTAGTCGAATAGTCATTGATTTCTCTTCGTTTAAAAAAAAATAGCTCCTCCACCATGAATACATATTGTATCAAGGGAAAAAGTAATGTTCATTTTAGCATGAACTTAGGCTATGGAAATGGGCCCACTTTTTAAGTTGGTAGATAAGCTTTTAGAGAGATTTTTTGGGAGGTTTCTTCTGTTTGAATGCGAGGTATTTCAACTGAATCCCACCAATTCCACGCATCCGCTGTAGTTTGGTATGCAGGGGCCAAAGAGATGGGGGATGTGTTTGACGGGGAATCGAGCGGGATAACTCGAATGCAAATGCAAGACAGAAGAATTGCGCGGACGGAGTTTAGAATAAACCTGTTTTCCAAACTGTACTATGCATGGCATTCTAGGAAGAACGCTAGTTTGCGTAATCGGATTACAAAGCCTTTCATCCTCACCCGTTGGAAATGCTCCTCCCGCCACTATTTGCCATCCAACTTGGCGCTTTGTTCTCCCTCGAATGAATCACTCCTGCATCCTTCGCAATGCTTTACGCTAACCTTTCCGGTCTTCTAGTTTCCTTGCTTCCTCTCTTTAAATTTCCTCCATCGCTGGATCCTTGCCGCAAAAATGGCTTCGCCATTCTTCTCTATGGTCTTATCTCATCTTACTGCGCTGCAGTCTCCAGCTGTATACTAAGTAGCATATATCACATATCAAAAGATTTTGAACGCAACTAAAAAATTTCATTCAACGAGAAAGCTGCCAGATTCAACAGCTGTTAAATTCGCTCATGTAATCCTTAAATTGTGCAAAGAATACAGACAGTTTTCCATCATTACGGAAGCGTGCAGGATCTAACCTAAGGAATTTGAAAAAATAACTTGTATTGACACCATTGACTCAACGCTTGAGTGAGAATTTGAAGCACTTTTGCTACCTAAACTTCATGTTATCTTTATAACTATTAGTACAAAAATGGAATACCTAAGTAAAAGTTTAAAATAAATGTTCAATAACCATGTAAATATCACTGTTGTGATCTCATACATTTATTAGTTCAGAATTTCTCATTTTTACCCCAATCCATTGGTTAATTCTTAGAATTTTTTAAATTTTAAACTTATATTTGCTTCTCAAAACTTACTCCCATTCCAAAGCGACCTTTGTTTGCCGCCTACTCATATCTTTGGGGCTTTTAAGGGGTTTTACTTCATGCGTATGAAATGAAGGAATTCGTATGCACTTGACTGCGCCGCCGGCTCTGCGATGGAGTAGTATTAACAAAGGTCTTCTGTGTTAGTTTATCCTTGGCTTTCCCATTTAGAGAATAAAAGCGGGTATGTTGAAAAATTATGACAAAGCAAAGAGTTGAAGTAGAACTGTCTGAGCCTGAAAGGTAAGCAAGAGAATTTCTTGAAGACCCAGACGTTGAAAGTTGAACGCAAAGTTGGGGTCGAAGGAGTGTTAGTGGCTTATTTGCTCCTACAGCGGCGGAAACAGTCCTGCCAGTTTTATTTCTGCAAGTTTGTAGAAGGAGTTTATGTTCAGTAAATGAATATAAAGCACTTTTTACCAATTCCTATGCTATAAGTTGCTCATGAGGTTCCGTTTTTAATACATTCGGATCTCGTCTCAACGTTAATCATAATTAGTGCTCCAGAGGCGGTTCATGTATCCTAAAGTGAAGAAACCATTACTTCCGAACATTTGTATTTAATATTGTTGAATGTCTTTACGTGAGAGTGGTCTCTGGTAATCGAGTTCCCTGTACAACAATCATTCACATCTTGTTCACAAAATAGATTCAAACTTGTTTCACGTTCAACATCAAGGAGGTACTGTTTTTTTATAGCAATTAGCAGATGATTTTACTTAATGCATAAAGATGTAGATCGCAACATTGGTATTTTATTCATTGGAGCCCGAGATTCTTTTTGCTCATTTTTTTTCGAAAAATAAGGTACACATCTAGGTGCGCCAACTTTGGAAATGACCATTATACTGTAATATTATTTAGTGCGAAGCAAATGGCCCGATTTCGCACTTCATGGTCTATGATTTGAACGGCAGATCGGTAAACCATAGAAATGGAAATAGAATTGACGCTTTTCCAACGTAGAGTTTGGTAAAAATATTCATGGTCCGTGTATTGGTTCCATTAAATGTTATTACGAAAGCGTAACGTAGAATCCTGTTTACAAACTTCCAAAGTATGTCCTAACTACATTTATGTAAAAAGGCTGTGAACTGTTTGTTTTTTAATTAATTAATATCAATAGTGATAATCTAAAATGTGCTATGGCTATTAATTCCAAATTGAAAGTAATTGGTATTTAATTCTATTGTACTCTGGAAATGATTTTGATTCTATTTTACTCGAGCAATGAATTTAGCATTCTATTTTAATAAATACATAGGTTAATTTACGGCTTAAATATCAACAGCTTAGTCTATAATGTCGGCGGAGGGGGAACACTATTCTTCTACCAATAAGGACTATATCTTGGATGGTCGTTTATTTCAAGTTAAAAAAGCTGTTTGAATGCAGTTATCCTCATTGGGAAGTATGATTCATATGATTTTGAAAGAACGTTAATTACCTTACGGTTGGTACTTCGTTACGTTCATTACCATCTTCTCGTAACTTTGACAACTTTCATTAATAATGGTAGGCTGAAGTTCCGGATACACAGGATATATACATACAATACATTCCTGTATTGAATCACAGACATGAGTTTCAATATCTTGAAAAACGCAATGCAAGTGATTCTGTATCTCTTCATGGTAGTTAAGAAGTCTATTAAAATATTTAAAAATGAGTTTCTTATGCTCCAACGTCAACTCTTGTATCATCTATCTTCCGTTACGCATGTGAGATTTCACGAAGGCATTTAAGATCATGGTCCATTCTTTCATCCGTGTTTCTCACTGAATACGTTTTTCCCTCTCCCTTGATCCGTATTTCCCTTCCCGTCTGTCTCGCCAGAGGTGGCTCGGAGTCGTGCGCCTCGCCGTCCTTTGCTTCGAAACCTTCCATCCGCACCGGCGACGTTTCATCTCATTAACGCGTCACCGTGCATCCGCGCGGCGCCCTTCCAATTCATCCTGGATCCACGGGGCTTGCCTTCGCGTCTCGTCCGTTCGCTCTTCGGCGTGCGACGACTTTTACCCCTCCGTTCTTTTGTGGCGGGACCGATACATTCGAGTGGGGCACGCGTCGTCATTTGCTCTTTTTAGTTGTCAGTCGACTCCAGTTGGACGAGTGAGCCGCATCGCATCATTCTCAAAAGTCATTCTCTCGTGGTTCGGGAGGACATTTTTTTCACTTGGAGAGAGATACGAGTGGGGAAAACTGACTTTTGGTTCTGACTCTCTCCTTCCATTTCCTCGCGTGCGGGGTCTTTTGGCGAATCTCTTTGGAACGTGAAGAACGCCCATGGGATGCTCGCTGAATGCCATCCGTAGAGTGTGCAGGGTTAGTGGGGTTTGTGTGGGGTGATATTTCCGCTTTCGTAATCAGGCGAAATCTTTTTATGTGCTTGTGAAGGGAAATATTCGCCCGTTGTAATGCTAATCTCTTCCCAATCGTGATCCTACGTGCGTTGCGTGGTTTCTTAAATGCCACCGTACACGATTTTTTGTCATCATAAGTAGAAGTGAGTGTTTGTAGGTACATTGGGAGATGATAATTTAACGGGCAACTAACTTATGAAGAAAAAGATTCGATAATGAAAATTAAACTAATAGCAGAAATTTAAGAGGAGGATTCCGCGAATAATTCGTAAAACGGTTACAAAAAGCTGACTTATTTTCAAAATGTTTTATATGCCTCCATATCTTAATAGATAAGAATTGAAGTATTTTGCATAAAGTACTTATTTCATGCGTGTAAAGTAATTTCCAAGCAATAAGCATTCACAACCGATGCATAATTTACTGCTTGAACGTTGACTAGACATAAGTAGTAGTCAAATTGCATTACATTATCTCATTTCAAATCGAAACAGATATATATTGAATTTTGGGAATATTTTGTTAAAATGATTCTTTGAAGTACAGTATTTTGTTTTTCCAAATGTTATGTATTGCTTAGTTCTGTAAATTAAAATGTGACATCATCAAATTATCACGTATTACGTTTAATTCACGTGAAACGTATGGCACCCATATCTTCAGAAACCCTGAATCCACATATAGATACACAGAAAATATAGAATATGGAGTACACAGAAAATGAAAATGAGAAAAAAAGAATGAGTTTAAAATTATGAAACGATATACGGATTTTGAATCCTAAGCGTGTGCCAAGGGGGCTCAGTCACTAACTTTAAGTGTAATTGGTGATTGTTAACATTGATATCATTTCTTTTCTGTAAAAATATAAATGACTGGCATTATGTTTCCTGCTGTCGTGACCATAAGTTGCGTAAGAGAACAACAAGTTTCATATTCCGGTCTTTTCAACCGTCAAATTCTCTTGAATTCTTGTTGGAGTCTCGCCTATCGATGCGCCTAAATCTAGGGTAAAAATGATTCCTTCTTAGTCACCTATAAACGAGAGAATGATTTGCTCTGGTTTATAGCAGGAGTTTATTCTTCTTCCTTCCAGTGACTCCAAGACCAAGCTATGCTATTCTATATTCGCTCTAATTCTCTGACGCTATTCGCTTGTAACGAATTTTGCAACATGTGCATCCCTTCCTTGTGTATTGTTTAATGCCAATTTTAGCTCCTCCGTGGCGTTTCGAATGCTTGAGTTATTCAATTACATGCTTAAACACGAAATTTGCATCGTATACTGCACCCTATTCATCTGCATCGAATGTGACACTTCACGTGCTAAGTGTGTGTAATGTCGTAAACATAATTCTGCAGGCTTGGTAGAAATAGTATTCAAACGTTTTATTCTGGCGTTAGAATTTGCTCTCCTCTACAGAAGAAGAGTTTTAATTCAAAATATTCGCGAATTTACAATATTTGAAATGATTAGCGTATTTTGCTCAGACATCAGTAGACCTAGCATCATCTCATTTAGTCTGAGAGCAGCAGAAGCAACAGCAGAAGCGTACAAAACAGATCTCGAAAGAAATTTTCGCTCGTTGATGAGGAAACAAAAAATATGCATGCAGGCACTGTTTTAGAATGTCAGAAGGATCCGATATTAAGCGGAAAAAGGTAGAAATCCCAATGCAAGCCATGGTGAATAAGAATTTAATAACGGTGCTCTCCTATCCTTCCTCGAGTTTTTGAGCGGATGGGAAACGCTCATTTGTCTCTCTCCCTTCTCGTCCCGTCCCACATTACCAATCTCGCCGCTAGTCGGCTTTCTTCACGCTTCCCTTCGTCCTTCCTTGGAAACACAACTTGCTGCTTTCTTCACTTTACCTTCTTCCACTTCCTTCTCTCACCCTCGAGCTCACCTTTCTCCATTATCTTCCTCTCTTTTTGGATATTAAATATTATCCGGACCGTTGTGTTTACTCCTCTCTTTAAGGACGAAGGGAGAGGAAGGTAAGGGAGGTGGGTGCTGAGTGAAAACTTGGGGCGTCCTTGTCGACCGTGGCGCTGCCGAACCCCATTTACTTGCCATCTGCCACATATCCCCCATTCCCCTCTCCGACCTTCTGCCAATCTGCCCGCGCCCTTAAACGCCTCCCTCCTTAGACTCCATACCTCACTTCCTTCGTCATCCTCCCATCCTCATTCCCATCCTTGTCCCTCGCCCGTCTTTCTCGCTGGAGAGATAAGGAGGCAGGCTTTGTGCTGGGCTTCAAACACGAAAAAATATCGAAAATATTTTAGAGATTTCTTTGTGGCGGTGGCGTTGTAGCCGAGTTGGTGGAACATTCGGATCCAGCAACCAAGATAGAGATTCTAGGATTCCGGGTTCAAATCTCGGATTATTTTTTGTGGGCATACATTTAAATTTAAGCATCAAAATTTTCAGATAACTGCTTTGTGGAAACCTGAATGGTGGGGCCGGGAAAGATTTCTAGGATAAGGAAAGAGCGCCTCCTAACGTCAATGTGTGAATTTCATTCACCATAGGTGAGTGAACTGTACCGTCACCTGTTAAAAAAAAGCCTTCTGGTTGACTTGAATTAACGAATATTCGTATGGATAAAATTACAGTACAAACTTTCTGATTACCTAACTAGAATTACCTATTTTGACCATATTTTGTCGACTATTAATTAAGTTATTTCATTGCCTCTAAGCATTTTAGAGTATTTAACGAGGATTAAAGACCCTAGGAATCCCAAAATAATATATTTGCCCATTTAAGAAATTTATTTGGCAAATAACATGAGTGGAATTGCGGAATGCTATTTAAAAAAAAGACTAACGAGAAGAAGAACGAAATACTTGTGTAACTTAATTTCATTTTAAATTCGAATCTTATATTCTGTGATTGGTTTTCTTATCTCATTATTTGCGATTGAGCTTGAATCCATCGTAATGTTAGAATCAACAAACAAGTTTGCCTTGTCAGTGATTTATTTTAAGACCACAAGTCAGTTCTCAATATACATACTCATGATTATATTTTCAGAAAAATAGCAAGTAAGACGCATGAGGGTACACCAAGAATAGAAATATGTTTCTATTCATGGTGACATTAATAAAATTAATGAGTAATTGTAACTGTAACTGTATAATTAATGTTGAATTTTGTATAGGAGCACCTATCAACGTGATTGCATCCAGTTCAAGTTGTTAAGAAAAAACAACAATAAACTTTGATATTGAGCGTATTATAGTAAACCGCGGAATCATGCTTGATGAAGCATTGTAATAGGTTGGACTTTTTGCAGATGTTGTTCTTGCGAAGGCTGGAAATGACAAATTCGTTACATATAAAGAAGAATACACAAAGAAATACTAGGCAAGGTGGGGGAGGAAAATGTTTGTTTGGAGAAAACCATAGGAGGCAAGGTAGATGGATGCATGGAATATTAATTGGAGAAGGAATGTTAAAGACTTAATTAGAGGAAGACATTAGACAATCGAGTTAGGGGGAGGAAAGTTGTGGTCATGTTAAACTTAATGAACAGGGATGAACGTACGTGAATTTAAAGGTCTTTTTTATTGTAGTCGAGTTTTGACATTTTGGCAATATTTTTAGAGGCGTTAAGTCTGCGAATCTATCACATTACAATAAACCTTCCATTGAAAACAAAAAACGCCTTCCATTAAAAACAAAAACGCATGGGCTATATCTATCAATTAGTTTCGAATTCAACTTGTGGGAATGCCAAAGTTTAAATTTACTCCTTTGGTTAACCATTGCGTAGACGAATATATTATTTCTTTTGTAAATTCGGCATAATCTTCCTTTTCGTACGAATTTGTCTCACAGGGCCAAATCTGCTTGGCCTAACTGTATAAACTTCCAAGTATTACAGCTTTAATGGTTCTTTCAGTTTCTTTGCACCCATGCTCTAATCACTCCGGCCTTCTCTCTACTTTATCTCCTGATTATTGTCTCATGTCGATTAATCTCGCGCTTGCTTCAAGGGATTATCTCCATTCCGCGAATTTAACCTCTTTCTCTTAATGCCTTATCCTTTTAGCGAGTCTTAGTTCTTGATTCCGCCATCAAAGTGGAAGTGGGATTTGGCTTATTTACCAGGATATGGTATTTTCGCTTTAGCTTCAAGCAATTTAATTATTTAATACCTTCATTTTATGCAACACCTATTTACCGTTAAAAATTATTAAATATACTTAATTATGCGGATAGATCTTTTGAAAACTGCATTTGTTGTTCATAATTACTGGAAATAATAACAATTTGGTATTAAAATATTAATGTTCGTGTCTAAATTTAATTTCTTAAATGGGACGTAAAAGTTTTGAAATAATAATATTCAATTTAAAATTAAATGTTGTTGAATAAATAATTCTTGAGCTGTATCGAGGTATCATTATTTCAATTTATAAACAGTTTAATTTCCTTTCATTTTCATTGTGAACAGTACAAATACATTATTGTTGAAATAATAAGTTATAGAGACACTATATCGTGCTATTATCCGTCATAGTATTTAATTATTGCCTTAAAAGCTTATTTAAATATGCATTAAACTTTGAAACATTTTCTGCATCAGCAGAAGAATGACGAAAAAGTTTTTACCGCTCAAGCCCTCATTTAATGGGAGACAATACGGTCTCTATTTCACACTGTGATAGCCGTTTTCCAGTCTGTCAGCTGACCCTTTTCCCTCTTCCTTCTCTTAGACCGTATCTTTCTCCTTGGATTCTCTATACTCCTATACCCTCCGGCCCTCTCGCAGTCCTCTACCCCACCCCTTAACCCTTTTCTCATTGGACGTGGGAAAACTTATCGGCTCGATAGGCCAGGAATGCGAGAGATGTTCGCTGCCGGAGGGAGAGGGATATGGTGAGAGTGTGCGGAAGAAGCAAGGGTGGGTGGGTCACGCAGGGAGGCCGGCGGGTAGGGAGTTAAAAGGGTTTCAGTTGTGCAATGGGGGGTTTGGTGGCCAGTGGGGGGAGGGCCAAAGGCAATCCCTCGAAGAAAAGGGGTGGGATTTGCGAAAGAGAGCAACAGCTTTACGTTACGCGAGTCCGCTCTTTCGTGCGTGCGAGATGAGTTGTGTGCGTGAAGCGAGAAATGTTGGGAGGAGGGGGATGAATGGGGGTTTCGGGGACCCTGGGTATTCGATAGAAAGAGCGTGTGAGGGAGAAGCTTTTAGGGTGTTGATCCTAGGGCGTGGGCGAGATAAAAGGATCAAGGCGTCGCCCATTCTCCGAAACCCCTCAGGGCAAAAGCGATCCGCGAATTTTAGCAGAGTGGGCACTTGATTCTGTTTTTTTGGAGCAACTTTCCCCGCTCGATTGGCCCGCATCATTTAGTTAGAATAAAAATTGAAGTTAGTTTATTATTTCTTTGAGCTAATTGCGGGATATAGGCAATGGCTGTATTTGCAGGCTTCATTTTCCTCTTAAGCATGGTGAATTAAATCCATGTACAAATATATTTGTATCATGTTAAGGTGTGAGAAAATTTAAATCATTGCGTTTGCAAGAGTGTATGTGAGCATGTATGAGTGTGTGTGGAATATATATATGTTCGGAGGCTAACGTACAGGCTTCCCACCGGCGAAAAGTCCGGGGTCAAATCCTGGAGAAAACAAATATTTTGCAGAGGTATCCCCATCCCTACTTGAGGTGCCTTGTGGAGAGCACTTACAGTGAGTACGACGTCCGTCGGATGGGACGTTAAACTGCGGACGCCTGGGCGCCTTTCGACAAGAGTAGGCTAACGCCGACGCCGGGTTTCTCTCCACCCTTCCTTTTCCACCCATCCTTAATGGCGCAAATGACCTTAGCTGTCGGTCGCCTCCCCAACAAAACTAAAAAAAAACGAAATCTCGCTATACGGCAAACAAATAATTATTCACAAGGAAATAGATATAAAGAAAAGGGATACGAATACATATGAAGGACGAGCACAGGAGAGCTGGGGAAGGCGGGATCGAACAGATCACTAGTGCAATAATATTTTCTTTACCGACACATAGTTAGATCATCGGCATCAACAAGTGGAAAGATCCGGTGTTCAAGTCCCGGTCAAGGAAAATTTTTAGTGAGTCTTAGTTCTTATAAGTAATTCAAAATAACAAATTGTGCTCCTATAAAATTAACCAAAACGAAAACAGGTCGTTTCAATTTTGGAGGATGGAGAGCAGGGCAAACAAATAATTACGTGGTAATTAATTTGAGTTCAGTGAGTGAACACATCCGCGTTATGCCATGATGGGCAGTGATGAGGTCACTAATAGAGAGGACGAGGTTCTCTTTTATCACTTGCACTTTTCGAACTGTGTACGGAGGAAATGGTGAAGGGGACATGGGGAGAACTGTAGGTAGGAATTAAAATTGGTGGGTTTATAGAATCCGCTAGATATGCGAAAAGCCAAGCTTGAATATACCATTCAGCCAAGGGCTTGCAAACTCTGCCAGTTGCTTTAGAAGGCCAATGCGGTAGGAATGTGATGAGAATGAATGTAAATAAATAAAATGATTTGCGGTATTCTAGAAATCTGAGTTCAATGCAAATCAGCCATTAAAAGGGTGGAATTGAAGACAGGTGCGTTGAATAAGAATGTTAAGTGAAGGCTCGTAAAAAATTTGACACGGAGTGTGGTGTTGTGCGGTGGGAAAATATGGTAATTGAAGCAGGATGATATGGATGGATTGAAGCCTTTTTAAAATGTTAGTGTGCAGAAGGATGGAAAATAAAAATGGACTAAAAGGAAAACAAACGAGGAAGAAGTAGCCAGGATGGAGGAGGAATTGCTAAGGGAGAAGGTATTGTTTGGAGAAATCAAAAGGGGATAGGAAAGATGGATTTGGAAGGTTTGATTAGGAATGTGATGTTGAAATCTATGACTGAGGGAAGAGCTTTGGGAATACGAGGAAGCAAAAGGAGTCGGAAACACATGTTGGGAAAGAAAGTTAAGGGTTTTGAAGAGGTTCCTAATGTAGTGTCGAATGTTGTTTTGTTAGGAGAAGAAAATAAGTGCAATATTTTATCGTTGCATTGGGTATACATGTACATATCGATCCAAAATCCACCTTAACTGTTAAAATACTAAAAAAAATAATTTTCTATTTTTGATGCGCTTGGTATTCTGTGAGTTACTGCTTGTAGTTAAAAAAAACAATAACATGTATTTCATTTAGGTGATTTGTTAATCCTCTCTTATTGCATTACTTAAACGTTAAATCTCTCTTTCTGCATTACTAAATCAGTAATACAGTAACTAACTTTGGATCTTACTTAGATGGAAGAAAGTACAAAGAGTTACGTCGGATAACAAACGGCAAAAGAAACTTGGTGAAAAAGAGAGTGGGGATATGGAACCTATAATAGGATAGGATAAAATTAGTGGAAGATACAAGAAGGTAAACTTACTTTCAGGAAAATTACAAACAGTCAAGTATAAACCATGCAAATTATTAATTTGTATGCAAATATTTTAATGTGTAACATTATTCGTTCTTAATTGGATTAATAATTGAACCAGGGAAGAATAAAGAGAAATACGATATAGAGGGGAACTCTTTGCCAATGACACTAGGTCAGCAAGCTTAGAGATAGAGATAGAATAATAAGTAGATGAGAATAACTTAAGTCCAGGCATACAGGATGGGGAAATAGAAATGGATAAACGATTGTGCAATAAAATACGACCAAGGGGGTAGACAAATTTACACTAGAGCTACTTAAAGGTTGGGGAGAGCTTAGTAAAAAAATATTTGTTTTGGACTATTTCATAGTATTTATGAGTATGGAGTTTGGCTGGAAGACTTCGTCAGATCAGTGTTGATTCCTTTTCCAAAAGAGGCAGCCATATGTCAGGATTACAGGACAATAGGTTCCCTTTCGCACGCAGCTTAAGTGGTTCTCAGGATCGCATATAAGAGAAAAGCAGGGTAAATTGTTACTCAGGGGATGATCAGTTCAGGTTCAGAATTGGGAGTGGCATGTGAGATTTCAAAGAAATAATGATTTAACCAATACAGAGGGACATAAAATACAATCAGGATATATCTGTTTAGTAAATTTTCCGAACGCTTTCGGTAAAGTGAATTGAACAATAAATGCCTTTTGAAAACAGAGGTTGACAGTAGGAATAGGAGACGAATCCACAACTTGTTTGCATTCCTGAATTATGTTGGATGTCATACAAAACCATTTTGTTTTTGCTAAGCAATTATGCAATTGAACAAAAATTAGCCGAAAGTTCAGGGTGATCAGATTTATGTCTTTAATGGCACCACCGCCGAAAACGTCCCAGGTTTTAAATATCATTTTCAGGGCTTCCCATTCTCTGAGTTTTTCGCCGCAGCCAAGAATCAGATGCGCAACGTTGTCTATTCGACCGCATGACGGACAAAGGGGCAAATCAGCTAACCGTAGGTGGTCCCTCACTTCCCTCGTCATGACCGTGTTCGCGATTAGGTTGAACATTTGACTACGTGCCTCATCGTTCGCTCTGCTGGTCGCCCAGTTTTTCCAAGATAATGTCGTTTTGGATGTCATTTTTCCCTGCTCGACGAGCGCTCTGAGATACAGGGTCTTGACCCTAATTTTTTCTCCATCTCTCAGGAGTGAGGCGACCTTTTTCGTTTTTTCAAATACCCTCCGGTGGCATTCGTCGTGCGCGAGTGCCTGCCACGCTTCCTTGGGGAGTGCCTTTCGCCACGCGTCATCACCCCCAAGGATGCGTAGGCCGAGCTTCGAGTAGACCACCTTTGCCTTTAGAGCTCCGCGAGAAAACCTAATTTACATTGAGATCTGCGATGTTTTAAAGCGCCAAATTGCGCCGATTACTTGGCCAAGAGATGGCGTTAGGGAGCTGTTACGCCCACCAAAGGAGAAACAGATAACATGAACAAGAAGAATGGACAGTAGAGGTTAGCAATCATACAACATCATAACGATAGGAATAGTGTGTTTCATGGCACACATAGCCAGAAGAAGAGACGAGCCACATTGACCAAACACATTCAAACATGCAATGCATGCTTCATCCAATTTTCCCGTCTCCTTAGGATTTCTCCCGACCAACCCCTCTCCTCACCCACGATACTAAGTACCTCATCATTTGTTTTCCTTTCGGTCCATTTCACCTTCTCCAGACCCATATTTCAAAAGCCTCTAATCTACGCCTATCCTCCTGCATAAGAGACCATCTTTCCGCACCGTGCATAATTACTCTTGATACCAAGTTTTAGCGAGCCCTTTCTTAACATCCTTACTCTTAAGTCCCCGTCATCAGTTCCCTCCTTCTTGTGAAAGATCGCAATGCAACAATTGCCCCTCCTTCTTGTGAAAGATTACAATGCAACAATTGCACCCGAATCCATCGGGTTCGTATATCGGTCAAGGCGAATGATTTTTTCACTCTGCAATTGTTACATCTTGTGCATATTAGCGAATAACTCTGTCAAAAAGTTACTTTCGCGGTTTTGCCGCGGTTTCTTCTCGTTTGTCAAAGGTGAAACACCCTCAGTATTTAAAGTTGGCTTTCATCTCGTGTACCGTGACGCATCGCGCACGACTATGAATGTCTGTATTTACGGTATTTCCTCCAAACATCTTGCTCCTTTAAATATCCCAAAATATCATAGTATTAGAGGATTCCTCGACAACTTAACTGACTAAATTAATCGGCCGGACATCAAAGGATCCGGGCTCAAATCCCGGTTAAGGCGAATGATTTTTACTCTATGCAATGACGGCAATGTAATGCATATTACTGGATGATTCCGTCAAAGAGTTACTGTCGTCTCATCTGCCGAAGTTTCCTGTAACTTGTGAAAGCTTCTTTTCCTAGTGTAATTTTTCTCCTATGTTAATCTTGGCCTTTCTCTTTCTGGAAAATGACATAATCTTTGTTTAATTTATATTGAGCCTCATTTCATATCTATCGCACTTAATTTCCAATTCACTCAGCACTGCTTACAACCGCTTGGACGGCTGACAAACCAAAGCTTGGTCATCAGCAAACCTAAATGATTTTACCAATTCCCTGCCGAATTTCATTCCTCTCTCCAGTTCTTGCCATGTCTCTTTAATCATTTCCTCTACATATACGCTGAACAGCACTGGTAATTAATGGACAACCCTGCATTACAACTCTTCCTACCACTGTCTATCCGAATTCTTTGTCCCGCACTCAAAACTGAGCAGTCTGAGACATGTATTGGTTACGGATTAGCCTCCTGCCCCTCCAATCTGATTCTATTTTCCATGAAATACTTGTTAGTTTTTCCCAATTCACTCTATCACACGCTTTTTTGAAATCTACGAAATAGACAAATACTTACTGATTGTAATCTTTATTCTTTTCCATTGGTGATCTAATTACTTTAATGGCATCACGCGTGTTTCTCTACTTCCTAAACTCAAACTGATGATCCCCTAAGTAATGTACGTCTACGTCATATTCTCTTTCTGTTTCTAAGCTAGGTGGTCTAAGTTCTTTACCAAACGATTCCTCTATACATTCCTTTTATCTCTCTGGGATCTTTTCTGTTTCGGATATGATCTTACTTGACTTATCTCTAACTGTTAAAACATATCTTTCCTTCTTACTGCTAGATAGGGTTTTAACCGTCTTGTGTTGCGCACCAGTTTCATCCTTCCCCTGCAAATTTTCCAAATCCTTGGACTGCGTCTTCCACCACTCTTCATTTTTTCTGTTTGTTACGCGTCTTAGTTTATAATTTAAGTCTTTGTGCTTCATTTGTCTAACCATCAGTTTGCATTCTTCCATTTACTTCTATCACTTACCTTTCTTGTCATCTCATCCCTGACTTGTTTGTTACCATGTGATTTTCCTATAACAGTTCCTATGGTTTTTTCCGACTTTCTATATCCCTGTTTTGATATATTTAAATTTTTCCTCTATGTTACTCAGCTCTTTTCCCTGACTCATGCTGTTCTCTACAGTTATCTGGTACTCCTTCTTTTGCAATAGAGGCAAGTACAAGTATGTAAGAAAGGTAATACTTCTACGTTCCATTTCATTATCCACCGCCCCTGTTTTATCATTGTGAATTGAACGTTATCCTTCATAACAGCTAAATTTTGATCAGAGTCCGATCCCGGGAATCTGTGCGAATACATTATGCTGTTCCTAAATCTTAGCCTAATTATAATATGATCTGGCTGATACCTTTCTGAGTCATCTGAACTTTTCCATGCATAGTATATATGCATATAAAAATATTTATTTATATATATATATATCATGTGGTTATAATCAACGATGATTGACATATATTGAAGAGGTAAGCATTTCTCGTTTTTTCATGGTTTAGAGAATGTCTAATAGGCAAATTATTGGCATGTATATACGAGTAAATGAAATGCCAATAATTGGAATGAGTGTTAACAACAAATTTAGAATTGAATGCGATTGTAGAGGCGCTCAAGATAAGAAATAATGGACGTGTCAGGAACAAAAGAGTTTGAATACAACAAGTCATGAATATAAGAGGCTATCGCGTATATAATGAATAAAAGGGAGAACTTTACTGAAATAGCCCATCATCTCGCATTTTTACTTTTTTATCCAAAAGGGAACGTCGTAAAGGATATTCATATTTGTAAATCTTTGCGAGACCTATCAGATAACATATACCAAAGGGTCGTAATTTGAAGAAGGGCAGCGTCCAAAATATTTTTTTTTATGTGAAATGGGACTTTTGGAACCCTTCAGAAACTTCCGGTAATTAGAGGATCCCTCAGCTAATGGCTGCTCCCATATCGTTGACAATCGTAGGGACGAAACCAAATAAAGCACAATGAATGCGGGGAAACGAATGACAGATATATCGTGGCGCTAGCAAGGATTAAGATCTCTCCTCACGTCGAGCGTTAAATTGAATATAAGGTTTAAGACTATAAGTAGAAGTTTCTTCGAGCGAAACGGCTCAAGAAAAGTTTTCAGGATGCAAAGCAAAAGAGCGGCAAAGTACACATTAAATAACCGAGGGAGAAGTCCATAAAAGAAATCATAAAGTCTGCCGGTTCTGGCTGCGAAACTTGCGGAGTCTGCTATCTGTGCGCAATTCTACCGTAGTAAGGCAGTAGTTAAGAATCCTTACCATTAAATAAATGCATAGTGGAGTACTTTAAGGTGGTCCTAGGATGAAAATTAAAATGGAAAGGGATAATGGTGAGAAGGATGTGGGGCGGCTGGGTCGGGTGGAGGGTTCAGCTCGGGGATTAGGATTAAGCTGAATAGGAGAGAGTTGGGGGTCGAGGACGCCATGGGCAGAGGTTTACTTCCCGTCTACCTTCTGACAGCTAACCCTTTGACTTTCCTTTCGAGTAGTCATGATGAATAATTTAGACAGTGAAATTTGAATTAAAGTTCTAAGGAAAAATCGACGAAATGGCATCCAACAGGGCATGCATCGAAGATAATTTGCCGCATTCCTAATCAATTAATAATACATTTATTTATGCATAATAAATTTTTATCACGATGTTATTGTATTTTTATCTTAAAAAAAACTCCGAAAATATTTTTCTCCCAATAGTGTCTATTCGTGGTCGTCAACAAACTCTATATCAGCCAATTGTTTTTAGGTGAAGTAAAATGAATTAATACAACTCATAAATAACATGTGTCGAAAGTGTGTCCACTTTTCCGTTGACGAGAAGGCTTCTAATAAGGTTTGACTATGTGATATTTTCCTCAAACTCTAGCTCAATTACTTAACCGCTTTTCTGTAATTCGTATCAAGTAACGGCTGGATATCTAATATATTTTCGGAGTTAACACAGAGTGCACCTGCTCAAGTTGCCGTGGAGCGAAGTTGCCAAGAATATAAGCGATGTGTTCCTGCTTATCAAACTATGTGGATTGACATTGTTTGAAAATATTTGTAGTTTACGCCACAGTAAGTTAATTTCATTGACCATAATTTCAACTTTTACGCATTATTATCGAGGCTTACTAGCGTGGAAGATACTGACAGGTTCCTTCTTAGATCAAAGGAATACCTAATGAGGAATGGATAAATCGGATTGGATGGGAGAATAAACGGAGAGGTTGGAGGAAAACTACGTACTTCTGGAACAACGAAGGGTGTGGGAGATAAATTACGAATACGGAACCAAGGATTTTGGGGAATCAGGAATCATCTCTCTGCTTGAACGTTTCTCCAAATAATACAGTGTGAGCTATGCTGAGCTTCAAAGGTTTACTGTTGATTAATATGGTGAGCTATTTTTTTCAATTTTGTTCACGAGTTGCCATCAAAAGACGAGTTAAATAATTTATACGTTGGTATTAATGAGATACAATGAAATAGAATTTTGGGAACTGAAATTTTATCTTAACTCTCCATTATATCTTCATAATGGTAAATGTATCCCTCATCAAAAGTGACTGTCTCCGCTTACATTCGCACAATACCACGCCAGCCGCCGCAGCGGCGTGTGGCCTGGGGTGTTGGGTAACAATTATATTATTTATAAATGACCCTTTGTGAAAATATGTAGCAATAATAAATATATATTTGGAATAATTAATTAACACCACGCGGGAATAATAATCCTATCAAAGAACTTTATCCTTCGTTCCTACCGGGGAAACCCTATCTGACTTCTTAACCCATATCCAACATGTTTTCTGTCGATATTAACGCTATCATTCCTCTATAACCTCTATCTCTTCGCTCAAAATGTGTATAAATAGTATTATATAATAAATTTTGATATCGAGAAGGGTTTTCAACCTCCCCGGATGTGTAATGTGGCATCGAGAAGGGTTTCCACCCTTACCAATATCACTTGATCCGCCTATTTTCGCTTAGGTATTCAATGTTTTATGCCTGAAGACCTGGCCATGATTAGTATACATATACTATACTATATCTTCAATCATTGACAGATTATAAAAAAAGCTCAGGACAATATAAACGCACATATAAATCGGTAGTGAACATGTCATTACAAGGTGAGATAAAAAAATACAAATCTGATTTTATGGCTTGTTTATTTCGACGGATAGAGCTTAATCGAACTTGTCGCCCTCAAAGTACATGACTTGGCTGACGATACACTTTGACCAACGTTTCTTTCAGCTCTCAAACCCTGCCTGGTAAGCGGCCGTAGGGATCTTCTTCAGGTCCGCCGTACAATTAGTTTTCATGTCCGCAATAGAGTCGAATCGGCGCCCTTTCAAGCTTTATTTTAACTGTGGAAACAAAAAAGTCTGACGGAGCCACGTTTGGAGAGGAGGGTGACTGCGGGATCACAGAAGTTCCTCTTCTGGCGAAAAACTCTGCACGCTTAGCACCGTGGGATCCGATGTGTTATCGAATGTTGATGCGACGCGCGTCATGCACAAAATGTCTGTGATAATTGTCTGACAGGATCCAAAACTAATTTTGACTTCCTCGGCTGCCTTTCTAGCAGTTAAACGGTGATTTGGCCGCCCCGTTCGCGAATCATCTGTCAAGGTTCTGCACGATTTAAAATTACTGTACTCCTCAGAACACTGGCTTCGACTAATAGCTTCATTACCAAAATGCTTGCGGAATCATTTCAAATGTCTCCGTAGCACTTTTGCCGAGTTTGAAACTAAATTTCACGCACACACGCCGTTCCTCTAGCTCCTTCATTGCTGCCGTTGCACGCGGCAATGAACAGGTTAAGACACGCACCGCTGCTGCTGCGTAACAACTCGACGTAATAAAACGCAATACCTCTCGATTTAGTGGTAAGATATGTAGCTAGATGGCGCACTGTGCCTCGTTTCGATTTGTTCAACGGTTTGCGCAGAATAGAGTCAGTAGTCTTTTTTTAATCACAGCTTGTATTTCCTGTGAAGGCCTTAAAACTTACCAACATAGAGGAACTGAAATTTCGAAATAATTTTTGATTAATGGTTGCGATACAACTGAACAACGAATTCTTTCGTTTGGTCTGCTGAGTACTTCAATCAACTGAACTGAGAATGGAGTCTAGCTTGTATTTCAATCTTGTTCATGATTTTAAGGTTCGCATTTAGTGTGCGTGCTTTCCGTTTATGTGGTCATTTTTTGTGCGTTTACTTATCTATTTCGTATGTGAATCCGTAGCATCCCATCATATTTGGTTCCAAAATGGCTGCTTTCCTCAAGGGAACGAATCAAGGAATCTTTCCTTGAACGCAGCTTTAGTTTCAGGAAGTGGGTTTCCGAGATGCGCGACGGAACGGGGAGTGAGAGATTGGTGGCGAAGGTGGAGAGGGGTTGGGGTTTTAAAGGGTTTATATGGGAGACTGAGAGGGGTTGTTGAGAGGAATGGAGGTTTTGCAGTGGGGAATGGGCCAGGCAATGCGTAAGACGGCGGGAAGGGCGGAAAGGGGGTTTGAGGAGGGGGTTGGGAGTGATGGAGTGCTGCTCTGTGGGTCGAAGATGTTAGAGGCTGGGGTTTTTTTTCCTTGGATCCTTCCACCACCACGTAGTAAAGGGGAGGGCCATTTTGAGAAAGGGGTGGGCTTGAGCGTGCTCTGGAGCTTGTCTGTGTGCGTTGTGTGAGAGAAAAGAGAGCCGTGCAATAGGAGGGAAAGGCAAGGGGGGGTATTTCGGGGAGTGATATAGGGGTTGTTCTGTGTTGGGAGAATGAGGTGGAGGTATTAACGGGAAAGCTTTGGGAAAATAATAGGAAGAACAATGGGAGGAGGATATTGATGATTAAAAGAAAGCCGATTTTTGTAGAGAAAAAACAAGAAAACAAATGATATTACGGGAAAATTGCTGAAGTATTAAAAAATTAAATCAATATAAGGACATGAATCGGTTTAGGCAATTCATACCTTGGCTCGTTCAATGGTACCATAAGGTAGTGCAATTGGGATATCAACAAAGGTATAAGCAATCACAGCAGCAATGATAAAATCCAGAGATATGGGATAAATAATACAATCATGCGACAGTCTGATAGATTATATCAGAGATATTAATGGAAAACAAGAAGGAAAAAAATTGGTAGGAATGTGGAAATATGCATGTCTAAAATCTTATGTGGCTAATTACCAAGATAAAGCATGGAAAGTCATGTAAATCGTTGAAATTACAAAAAAATATCCAAATATCTAAATTGATAAAAAATACAACAAAAGAATAGATTGGACGGTGATATTACAATGAAATGGTTTTTTAGTAATGCAAATTTAGCAGTACACCGTCTAATCCTATATCTTATCCTCGCCCAACAAGTTATAATGTAAAATTTTACACTACAATAAGCTGTTATTTAATTCTGCAAAACATTTGATTCAGTCAGTCATCCCGATCTTTTCCCTTTCCCAGCCTCGCTTGCTTGAAGTCATCTTCTATATTAGTCTTCAGTATTTCATCACAAATGAAAATGCCATGCATCCATTTTCCTGCCTTCTTTGGATTTCTCCCAAAAACACTCTCTCCTCTCCTATTATGCCTAGGATTTCCTTTCTTGGTTTATTTTTTTCCATTTTACCTATTAAATCCTTCAAATCTAACTCTGAAGGTCCTCCATTTCTATGTCTATCATCTTTCTCCAACGGCCTAGTTTCCGCTCCGAATAAAACCACGTTAGATTTGGAGTTTTTATTAGTCTCTTCTTAACCTCCTTACTTACGGCCCTGTCATTGATTTCCTCTCATTTTGGAAGCTTCTTTGATTTCTAAGATTCTACGCCACTACTAGTAGCATGTGAACATGAGCAATGGCCAATTTCGGTGATTTAAATTTTAAATCTAATAAAGGCATTTAGTCACTTCAATGCTCTATTTTTACTATGTTTTTCCTACCTTTTTATCGAACACTACTATCACCACTCGCTGGCTCTCTTTCTTAAAACTATATTTCTAAGATATTATGCAATTTCTCGCGCTAATATTCCTAACTGGCTACATCCACATAGTACTCCGTAGGCCAACGCAGGGGCGTATAGCAGGGGGTGGTGGGTCACCAGCCATTCTACATACGAGCTCGAACATTCACCTATACCCCACCCGGCACATGGGCGCACGGCTGCGGTTCTTGGGACGCTAGAGATGGAGTGTTTTGTGGGAAATTAATCTTGTATAACCCTTTATTTGACAGCGTGTACCTATTATTTTCTTAGGTTTTCCCCCTTTTATTGTATTGTCCCCCTGTCTTTCCATCTCACCTTGCATATTCCTAAATATCTATATATAGTCTCCTCCTCTCCCAATATCTATTTTAAATTTCCTTGTCCTTAACGTGATCCGATATGCTAACCCTAAACTAACTCGTTAAGTATTCGGTAAACTACGTTTTGCTACCAATTTTTCTTTGCAAGGACTTTGTAGAATTGAAGACTTGCATCTCCCGCTGCCGAGCCATCCGGGTTTCGTGTTCGCGAGGACTCATTTTAGACATTTATTTAGTTAGGATTAAATAATTGAGGTGTTTTCCCATTTCGTTCATGAGTTCTGTTTTTCACGTGATACTGTCACTAGCACGGCAGAAAATCACAGTATACACTCCGAAGAGTGTTTTTATAGGTTAGGGTATAGCTTTCGTAGTTACTAAGCCTAACGGCTTGTGAAATCAACACAAGATCAGATTAACAAATATTTTCCAGCAAATTGAAAATCCCGAAAACAGCTCAAACTGAGAAAGATGTCCAAGGAAGAGAAATATTTACTAAACTGCCATAGCGTCGAAATAGATTGTTAAAGTTCCAAACAAAAAAACTTTTGTTTCCAAAAATCTCTTCACCGTTGTTTTGGTCATCTTACTCCAATCTATAAAAGTGGAAATAAGGAGATCTCGTAATCACAAAAAATGTACTGATAATGCATATCAGTTGAGTTTCTTCTGAAATTTTAGCATCAGTGCATAGGAATTCTGCCGTTTACATTAACCTTTTCTTTCAAATGCCGCGGAAAAAGATAATCACACAGATAATACACAAACAAACATGTTATTTCTTTATAGATTGGTTTATGAAATTCAAATTTAACCATAATGCAAGTAAATAGTAGTCATTGTCTCTAAGGACAATGAGGAAGTAACCAGCGCACAATAAGGATGTGTGAGCGTACATAATCTTACTAATATACATTAGTATATTGACTTGAGATCAGACATATTGACTTGCGGAAGAACAATATTATATTCTTTTCCGTAGACAAAATTAAGGTTAAAAGACAAAAATAAAATGAATAGTTCATCTGATAGCTGGTTAAACTTCCATGATTTTGATCATGCATCTGAGTAGTTTTATGAGTTGTGATGATGGTGTCATCATTAACAGCACAAAAAAATAACGTTTTGATTAATAATGGCGGAAAAGCGATCGCAATTGCTCCTGGTAATTTAAACCAAGCTGTTGGTAGATCATCTCACCTTGAATCTTTTTTTGGGAAACACGTTTCTAAAATATATATGACTTCGCCTTAACGAAATTTGGTTCCAGAATTCCGTAGTCAAAGATTTGTGGCCTAACACTCCTTTTCATGAGCTCTTTTTACGGGTCTCGTGAGCGTGACATAAAATCTTGAAGAAAACTTCGAAACTTTGTTAACTGATGAAATCATTTCCTTGTAACCATTTTTATTACAGTTAATAAAAAATAATATGTATCATTATAATCATAATTAAATTAAATTTTATGAAGGTGGAATTCTACCCAAAAAAGAGTTCGCAAAAATATCAATACGTAATGATACATACGCGATGTTGGGAGTGTTTACAAAGAACTGATTATGTATATGTATGCAAATCGTTTCTGTTGATTCTGTGATTATGAATTTTAAATATCGAATCATTTATTTATATTAAATGGAAAGCTTTTAGTTTCATTTTAATGCATGTAAATGTATACGAGCAGTGATGCATTTAAAGTTCTCGTCGTCTTACATGTATCATGGGATGAATTTGTAGCCCCGTTAGACTATAATTTATAAGTGTGTAATTTAGAATTAATAATTGTAATATATACTAATCCTTTAATTAATAAATGTTTTCTTCCCTCAAAACTTTCTTGATATCCTCTACTCTCTTCTCTCCTGGCTCATAGTTAATCATTAGTTATTTCCTTCCATGAAATCTTTGCTCCTTTGCGATTTCTTTAGTTTTAGTATTTCCCCAATCAGTAATAATTTCCTCTAAGGTTTTTAAATTCTTAACTTTTGTTTAAACGAGCTTCACTAGATTTTGGTACACTGCTAGATCCTCGTACAGGTTAGTGAACTATAAAGGCTAATGCCGAGGCATTGGACAATAGATGAAGGCCGTGTGATCATGTACAGTGAAGAGAAATAGCGAGTCTGAGAGAATATGCTACGGGAACGTGCGATCTCGGGTCTGGAAGCGAAGCGAGAAGGGTATCGCTCGGCAAGAACACAAACGCTGAAAGGGAAAACGGTGGAAGTTGGTACAAAGCGACAGGATTAGGATGTTTGGACGTGGGAAAGAAAGGAAAGTGGCGTGGTGGTGAGAAGGAAAAGTGGATTTTCGAGGGCGATAAATGTAGGTAGGAGGAGGGTTTGTAGTGCACGCGGCCGTGGTAAAAGGGTGGAAGTGGAGAGGGAGAGGCGAAGGGAGGGTTGAGATCGTATCTTTCGGGGTGGATTTGGTGGTAATATTAGGACGAAATAAATGGAGAGAGCGAGAAAGGTTAGGGAAAGAGGAAAGGAATGGATAAAGGAATAAGCAGAAGAGGCAAATACAGGGGGGGGTTTGTGCAGTGACATAGACACCGGGGCAATAGCGTCGAAGGTGGCCGAAGTAAGGGTTCTGGGTTGGTCGGGAGAAGGGAAGAGAGTATGGGACGAGGTTGTGAATGAACGGCACTTGATGTGGTCCAGAGAATAAAAGCTCTGTCGGGGAGCTGAGCCACATCCGAGGGAGTTCACAGAGACCATTGTTTTCGGCGCCGAAAATTTGCAGAATTTTCAAAGAGACGAGAGCTACGGGCGGGTCGTGTCGGGGGTTTTGTCGAGAGGGGGTGTCGGGAGGACGGAGAGTTTGTGGGCAACGGGTAGTTTGGGCCGACGGTCGGCGCTGCGGAAGAGGTGAGTCAAGGGGGTGGTGGAAGGTTTTCGAGAGTGGGTTGGTAAGTGGGTAGGGTCAGAGAGGGTGGCGTGGATGAGGCTTTAAGGGAGGAGGTTTTGATGAGGTGAGTGGGTATCCGGGGGATGGCGAGGTTGGTCTCAGCCGTGGACAATTGTAAGGGTGGAGAGAGATCGGTATGGGCAGCGGGGATTCTATACGGAGCGCGGGTCCGGGATGTGGGCAAGCAATACGAGTCGTTGGTGCTGTGTAAACAGGAGAGGCGAAATGCCGAGGAAAAGGGGAATTGGGGTGGGGAGGTTAGGAGGGGGAAAAGGGGTATTTGGATGGATGAGAGTTAGGGATGCCTCATCTCACCCAGTTTCTTTTTTCGCATTTGAATTTTTTTTGTTTCTGGTCGGGGAAATAGGGGCGTGTGTTCTGTGAGTGGTATGAGGGGTGGGTGATTCTAGGGAGTGGCAGGTGAGGGGGTGGAGGATTGTCATACATTGCGCATACAGCCATGTCCCCACTTCATTTTCCCTGAAACCCCCGCGCGTCCCAGGCTTCATCCCAAACCGCAATACGTGTGAAGAAATACGACGATGAATTCCGAGTCCACTGATAACGTTGGTTATGTTCACCCAGAAAAAAAGTTCAGTGTTTATACGTACTCAATATTTTAATGTTGGTAAACTCTTTTTAAATAATGGTGTTCTAATGCAACAAATAATTGTTCTGTCATCCAATATTCTCAGCAAAAAAATTTTATTTAAATATTTATCCAGAAGCTTATTGGTGCCTTGTGCAAAGCAATATTGCTAGTAACTTTCAATTAAAGAGTGCAGTGTTGTTAATTATTAGCGCTTATGTGTTCTCTAGAGTAATTGATTCATGGTGTTAACTGTTCAATTTTTATTCATATTAAATTTTTGGCGTGGTAGATAAATGATTTCGAAGAAGTTATTTACCAGGTGTCGTAGTGTTCAAAAGTTCTCACCTGGTCAATTTCCTCCAATTAAAAAGTCTATTGATACAAATTTAAATTACTTTGTTGTGCATAAATAAAAGAAAAAAAAACATATATATATATATATATTTATCGTGTATATATATATATGTATTTTTTCTAAATATATATATTATATTTATATACATGTATGTATTTTTGTATGTCTGAGTGTGTATGTGTATATATACACAGTCAGACATACAAAAATACATACATATGAACAACAGAATATTTCAATGTGTATCAATAGCCTTTTTTATATTTTTAAATATATATATAAATTTATTTATATGAATATAATAAACAAGCCTATTATTTTTTATAAGGTAATCTACCGCTTAAGGTTGGTTTTTGGATGGACTCAACTACCGAAAAATTATTTTGTGATTCCTAACAGAACACAATCTGTAGAAAAATAAGTAAAAGAAAATAATGTATCACTATATGCTCCACACTTTGGTATGTTTGAACCACCTTTTCGCGAGATTTGTTTGTCGCGATCGATATTACTAAATCTACAAGCATATAATTTTCTCTCCCCTTAAACTACACCTTTGATGTGGGGAAAACATTGTTCGCTTTGATGACCCATAAAGCTTTTCTGATAAAACTTGCAAAGAGGAACCTGCTGGATGCCAGTTTTAGTAATCATATCACGCTAAAAACCTATTGATGATGGCAACGAAAAAATATCTCATTTGATTATCTGATGCAAGGAGAAAATGGAAGTCGATCTATGAATGTGGCTTTGCAGCTACGAAATTCGATACGCAGAGCCGTATGTTGTTACCGGAAGCGGGGCAGGTAAGGATTTTAGCGTACTTCATTATGCAAAAACGTTACCAAGCGCAATCGAAACCAAAAGCACAAAAAAGACGCAGATTAGGACCAAAATGGTTAATATGAAGGCATAGATTTTCTGCACTGTGTTAACGATGGGGAAATTAAAAAATATATGATGGGAGATGAATAGGAAACTGAGATATTTCTGGGTTTTGCGGGGTGAAAAGGAAATTTTAGATCCATACATGGCGAATAAAAACTGAGTCTAAGATGGACGGCAATGATATTGAAGTTAAACAAAACTAAAAGTCAGAAAGTGGTGCTGTTAACATAGGGCAAGAATGTGATAGAACATATTTAATAGATGTTAAGGGCCAGGACCATTGAAACAATAACAGTAATAGGAAGACATTAGAGATGTTAGGTTTAAGAAAAATTGAAGAAATGTTCTGGATAGAAAGGTAATTTAGATATGTTAATGAAGGGACTATGCTGTCTAGAAAGATTATAAAACGGCAGGATAAATTGATGCAGGTGAAATTGAGAGACAATAGAATGCAGACATCGGTGATACAGGGGTGAATTCTGGGAAGTTGAGGTAGAGTTATCAAGTTTTGGTCATTATGAAAGTAATTAAGACAGGATTAATATAGGGAAGATAAAGATTGAAACATGTAATATTTCTTATGGTTTTTAAGGAATTGTTTTTACACTTTAGGCTTCGGAGTAGAGTATTCTGTAATGGCCCTGTCCATTAGAAACCTATCTTACCCTGGTAGACTACTTTCTGCAGTTAATAATTTGAGGGCAATTTGAGTAAAATTAATTATATCAATCCATGAGATAGGAGTGAAAACATTAGACGCATTGTCAATAATCTTTACTACTTGTCTCAGATGGCATAGTTTACACGTTGAATGGATAATCTAAATCGCCATTTTTAGGCAGGCATCTCAGCAGATTTATCTGTTATCTCTATTTTTTTAACATATCAATGTAGAGGATGATTAAAGAAGCCTGTTAAGAGTTGGAGGTACAGTAGAAAGTCGGTGGACAATTATTGAATTCTTTTATATTTGATTATAATCCAGCTTTAGTCAATAAGGCAAGGAATCAGTATTTTTGCTTAGCACATACGGAATCAGTATTTGTTAGTGGCGATTATATTAAAGAAAACGAAGCAAGGTAATATTGTTATCAAGATAATGGAAAACAAAGTTAAACATTACGAGAATAATTGTAGGACGAGAATATATAATGTGTTTTATGAGTAAAATTCATGACTGTATTAAAATATTAATAACCTACCGTGTCAGGTATGTGTTAGATGGACCCATACTGAGTTTTACAAGACATAGGAGTTCCGTCCTAAAATACACAACCTTGACCCTACGCTACATATCACTGTTCTTCCATTGCGAATACTTACTTTCCACTCGTCATTTCGTCCTGCCTATCCTTTCCATATTTATTTTATTTTATGTAATGCTTGACTAACGTTATCTCTCCTATAATAGACTTCAGCATTCCATTGCCCATCAAAATTCCATTCCATCTTTCCTGCAACTTTTGGACTTCTCCTTACAACCCTAACTCAGTCCACGCTTGTATACCACTTCTTTGTTCGTTTTTCTTTCCGTCCATTTTCCGTTTTTCGTACGTCTCCATAGCCATTTCTAAATTCTATACTACGCCTGTTGGGTGAATGACCAATGCCATACAAAACAACGCTCCATATCAAAGCTTTTACTAATTTTTATTTAACATCATTACACGTCAACATCATACCTTGAGCTTTCCACTACTTGTGATAACTTCTTATCTTAAAGAAATTCTTCTTCTTCTTCTTCTGATATCCCCAATGCTGAGTTCATCTTGGTCCAAAATAATAATTCATATTATTATATAATATAATTCTTTCTAGGACGAGAAGAGGTCGGCGTGTTGCGATGGCAGTAATGAAATGACTAAAAAAATTAAATGTGGTGTACAGACACGTTGCATTGGTTTTTTTATGAGATTTTGAAACACCGCTTCAAAAGGGTTAACTGGTAATTATACTGAAGTCCTTAGAGAGGATGGATATATATTAAATAGATAGGCGACTTGTTGACAGCCCCTTCAGGTATCAGATCGCTTAGACGCGTGTGGTGGATGAAGAGTCGGGATGGGCACTGTAAGGAAGAGTAGTGAGTAGGAAGGAGTTAGGAATAGTAGTTAGGAATAGTGCGGCCATTATCACTTGCGATTTTCAACGTATGTCTGGTAAGGAGGCTTGGGAAATATGGAGATCGGAAATCAATTGCTGGTGAATACATAATAGTTAGTTAATTTTACTAATGATCAAGCTTTAGGCAATCGGTCAATCCTGCAATTATTATCATTTCTGAACGCTTTAAAAAGTCTGTTTATCAGTTTTGAATGAAGATGAATGTGAACAAAGCAATGGTTATGAGATTTTCGAGGAAGATGAAGGCTAAGTTTGTCGTTTAAGTAAGATGGAAAAGGTAAATAGAAAATTAAGTACTATGGAGCCAATAGCTATAATACGACGTGTGAAATTAATGCTATGCTTCAGTTCTTATTTATGTCCCTTCGTCGCACAGATACTAATTAAAACTTAATGAATTTCTCTAAATTTGATTTCCCTTGCCCTATGATAGCTACTCTTATATTCCTATTTTCTTCTCATTTCCCTCCCAAAGTACTTCATTTGTTGACTCTAGAGAACACCTCATTTCCAGAAAACATTTTCCTTTTCCAATTAATAAAACTTTGCGAAGGTTAGCAGATAAAAATAGGAGTGAAATAATAACATCTTTATGATAATATTTCAATTTAAACATAACCAATTTTAACAAGTTGGCGTTAATTAACAATCTTTCTTCCTTAAGTTAATGCAAATTTTAATTCAATATACTCCATTCTTCTGTTACTTCAAGTTATGGTGGTTAAAGGAACTCGAAAACTAAGGATGACTTTCAATCTTAAGTCGTGATATTAATATTTTGACTTATAATCAAAACTAATATTATTTGAAAATGTAATAAAATATTCAGATATAAATGTAATCTTTGAACTAATTTTATTATTTTATGTTGGTCATAATGTGTTTCACGTGATAATGACAATAGCGTAGTAGGATAATACGTGAGTTTATAACCAACGGAATATATAGTCTTGCTCATAGGAACTTCTTGGCGATGCCTCTAACCTAAACGTAAAAATGTGCGATGTTTTATGTGATTCTGAGTATGATTTTCATGAACCCCGTAGTCGGCTTAGGAAAAGTACTTGGCTATGTGATTAAACCTTGTTTCTATTGTTATTGAAGGATTAACTCTACATCAAATCCTTAATATAGTAGGCATACGTAATTTAAATTATAAATTAAATTTTTGTGTTTACGGCTTAGATACATCTACATAAATACCCTGCGAGCCACCAAAAAGGTGTGTGGCAGGGGGAAGATAGGACGAATAAATCATTACTTATTATTATTAATTTGAATTCGTAATGCCGAATATATGAAATATTTAAAGCGAGAAGAGGTTTAAGGTTTTTTCAATTCGGTTTTTTAATTTTTTATGTTATTTTGTTGATTATTAAATATATATACATATATTATTTTTTTAATAAAATGTGCTTATGTACTAATTATATTACTTCGGTTTTAAAGTAAATAAAACGAAATTATCAGAGTTTGAATGTATATTTATTTATCTTTTTTAGAATGGAGTAATTTGTCTGAGGGATATTTAAACAAATTATGTATAAAAATTATTTATGGAATTAGCATTTTCAGTGAAAGGAAGAGAGGATGGGTTTGTCTTCCAACTATATCTTTTCCACACATAAGGAACCAAAAACATATTTCATATGGTATTTTTCCATTAAAATGTACACCATAATTGAAGTGATGACTTTTAATTTTCTTAATTCATCTGAGGAAAAGGATTATTTAAAAATTGAAAGAATATTCGAAGAGACCCCTAAGGCAAGTAATATATCGAGTCTCAAGAATAAAAGGGCATTAATGATACAATGTGTGAATATGACATTAGCGAAAGATGTATGCGAGTACAAGAAAATGTATAGGACATTAGTAATGGGTATAAGTTAAATATCTAAAATCCAGGTTCATTAAAATTGGCTTACTTCAAAGGGAAATGGCCTGGCGTGAAATATGTATGGTTAGTTCATACGTTACATCCATGTGGACATGAGTATTAATGGGATTTATCAAGGATCAGAATTTTAGCGCTTTGCCAGAACCTGAAATTCCGCACACATTTTCCCCCTTGAGATCAATTCCTTATTGTGCAACCAACATGCATCTCCTTTTATATTTATCGGAAAAATTTTATCCTGGAAAATCAAACTGACGAATTCACTCTTCGTTTACGTGGCTCTGAGATGGAATTTTTTGCACAATCTCTCTGTCCTCGACGCGATATGCGGGCAAGTTTCACCTTCTTCCGTATTTCGATTCTTTCATCACACTCGTTGCATCTCCTCCCACCACCAAACACCCCAATCTGCACTGCCGTCAAATCCACCACCCGTGCCGTCGGATTCTCCACCCTTCTACCAGCCGCGGATGTACCCCTACCTGCCACTACCTCCGTCGACGCCTCCCTTCCCGTACTCTCTCTCCCCCGTCCCACCATCCCTGATCCGATTCCCACCGCGTGTTGATCGCAATTTCCCTGAGCACGTCCCTCGCGATTCCGAATCTCGAACGTGAGGACGGCAAAAAGATTCACCATTTTTGTTCAGCGCTGGCGAGGTATTCGCGCTCGCTTCCCGCCTCCCTTGCCTCCACTCCCCGGCCCGCATTCGGCTCTAATGTGGAACGATATTTAATGCTCCGATCCGAAAATGTGTGAAGAGCTGCGTGTTAACTGTATGCCGTAGATATCGTTTTGTATTGTGCTATTATTACGCAGGCTTGCGGTTCTCATTTAATAATAATAAATTTTAGCCTTGAGAATCATTCACATGTATTTTCCCCATTTTCAATGTTCTTCTGACGAATGTTTCAAAAATCCACCCCAAATGGTCTTGATTTAATTAATTTTTGTGGTAATATTTAGATATTATTTGGATCGCTAATACTCGAAAATTAACTTTGAATCATCTTATGAGTTTTATATGGGAATAATATTAAAATCATTCGACTCGACATTATATTCACTCGACTCATGTTTTTCGCTATTTTGATAGCCAGTTGAAGATGATAGCGAGATTTATGGTGACACCGTTATTCTGATCCTGGGGAACTGAATTAAAAGATACATTTATGTTTTTCAAGCAAATAAATCATCCGTTTCAAGAGAGTAGTTTATGATCACATTACTAACTGAAGGTAATTATGAAAAAATGCGCTTGAGATATAATTCAAGAAAAGTTTGAATGATTGCGCTTTATAGAATCTTTTTTAAATCTAAACAAAAAGAAATTTTGCTGTAGGAATTTAAAATATGTTAATTGTTTAGGCCGTGAAAAACGAATTTAAAACTAATCATTAATCAAAGGTTTTAACTTCCGTCAAATTCTTGATTTTACTTAATTAGAGGAATTTTAAAATATCAATAGTACCGCTTTTTTACTATTTTTTGTTTTTATGATGTAAGAATTTACCAACAAAAATATCATCTTACTTGGAATGATATGATATATCGAAGCTGAATTATAATTAGATGCATCGTTATATCTGAGTTTAACAATTACCTTATACTTACTGTTAGCGTCTCTACTCATTCATAGCATATTTTTACTCCAAAAACGTCTATTATCAATATGTTTTTCCCACTCTCATATCGTAACATTTCCATTAATTAGTTGAAATTAATGCAACACCATGCAGTAATTAATGTCAATAGTAGGTGTATTTATACGACTATGTCAAAGTTCTTGTTTCTCACGTTTTCTACACTCAGTGTGTTATTCCTAGTTCCATTCACCTCTCCTAGCTTGTTAAACCGGTGGAAAATATTCATTGCAAATGCATATAGCCTCGCGTGCATCAGATGGGATTTCGCTCAGAGGTGAAATTTGTTTTCCCTATCGGCAACAGGAGGAGAATATGAAACAATGGAATGATATAGTAGTGCGATGAAACCACCCTATATCATTGTTCAGTGCCACAAGTGGCGAACTTTTCTGGCAGTGGTGCATTTTCGCAAATTCCCTCCATCTTTTTTTCACATACGCCTGTGAACCTCACCACAAGCATACGTACTTTGATGAGGAAGTCAAAAGACATTATTAGCACATGGATTCGGTTATTGCAATTGGAAGTGTTACTATCAGATGTGTGTTAGTTAACGCCGTTGAATTTTATAGTTTTGAACCTCTCTTTCTTTAATTTCGTTGACATTTTTCTGTTTGTAGTGCTATACAAATACTACATTGTACTACAATCCGTTTATTCCCCAAGTTTATGCAATTCCGATAAAAAGTTTAGGTCTTAGAATATCATTGAAAGTTGAATATTGACTCTTATCGAGAACACGTTATTGCCTCTTTACTTTTGATAAATTACCTTTAAAAAATCAATAAGGTGTATTTTATATGCTATCACACAAACCGTTTTACTGTTATTTAAAGAAATACTGAAATATCATTTGTAAAGAAAAGTTGCGAACCTTGACTCATGTTACCAAGATGACTTAAATGGTCCTTTTGATTTTACAGTTACCATAATTAATCCTTAGTTAATATGTTCCTTAAATCTATGGTCCTTTATGGTCTATGGTACAATATGGTAATCTATATGAGGTAGGAATATAGCAAACATCAGTTTGTATAAACTTTGGGTTATATAAAATATCTATTTCGGAAGTCTCCGAAACTGAGTGGGACTTTTTTAAAAGTTAATTCTCAAATTTAAGTTAAAAGATGAGAAACGAAATAAAAATAAGATAAAGTTAATTTATTTCTCCAGGAAATTTATCATATCGATAGATTATTCATTCAATTTGTGGTGATTAAAGTGTCGTGAAAATCTTTTTCTCACTAGTCGAACTCGAAGCGAGAAATATCCTCAACTATTCAACCATGCCGTCTGTATTTCGAAGTGTTTACTGCATTGTATACAATTGTGTATTGCAGTTAATACAGTTTAAACTTTACGTAATACAGTTAAATGTGTATCAAATTAAAAAAAAAAATAGTGTGGAAAAATGCTCTGAGGGCAGTTAAGCATATGATTACCGTGATTATCAATACGGATGCACAATGAAAAAATATTCGGTCAGTCTGTCACACTCGGGGTATTCCGAATCGATGTTTTTTACGGGCATTGCTTTTTACGCGTATGCAAAAACCTATTCAGATGAAGTGATATCACTCTTACCCATCTTTCTAAGCCTAATACTTTGAGCCCATTATTTATGCCCAGCTCTTTCTCCCCTTTCCATCCACTCCATCCAATCCGGTCCCTCCTCCGCCTCTTCCTCTCCCTCTTCACTCGGTTTCCTCGCTTCCTTTTCCCTTTCGGGCCCACCCACGCACACCCCTCCTCACCCAACCCCTCTTTCTCACCCCGTGCTTGTCCTCTTCCTCCCACCAACCCCCTGCCAATTTCTCCCCATCGGTTTTTCGCTGGCGTCCGAGTGCCTTGGCATCGATCCAAGGATACGCATCCCATAACTTTGCTCTGCTGAAAAATAATGAAAAAGCGCGTGAGGGTCCGTTGGTGGTGGTGGTGCTGGTGGTGTTGGATGTTTTTCAGGGGGGTGGGAGTGGAATGGGTAAAATGGGCCGAGGGTGAGAAGAATCCGGGTGGAGAGGGAAGGGACAAAGGGACGCCTAAGGGGTGTGGCAGAAGTACAACTGTCGCGTGGGAAAGGGGTGGGTATTTGTTGTTTGAGGGTGGCGGGTTTGCAAAGGGAGGAGGATTTTGGACGAACAAAAGGGTTCATGGACGGATGGCATGGAGTATAGTTTGACGGTTGGAGTAAGTAATCGATTTGAGTTGGTTCACTCGAAACGAGCGACCTTCTCACAAAATCGCAAGTTATGAAATGATTTTGTCCTATAATTATGATATTGGTATAAAAAATAATTTCTCGGTTCTGAATCGGACTTCATCTCCTTAGGATTTCCAAGAATTAATTCCCCTTTTCACAAAGAAGTCATTGACAAAATGATTATTAAATTAATAAGTTTAACAAATGAATGTAGAATCTTTTCTCGTAGAATGAAGACTTTGTCCAATCAAATTGGAAAATGTCCGTTAATGACTAATGTAATCCAAATCGTTCACGTAATTACGACTTGTAAACCTTGGTATTGAAAATTGGCACGAAAAAAGTGGTACGAAAATATGATATTTTTTAATAAATCCCTTCTTTAGCACGGTGTGGATACTGGTAGGTTGGTGGGTCCCTTTGAATTAAAAGTAGGGTCAAGAGGGGACGGTAGCTCTCCTTCTCTCTATCTTTTGGAGATGGAAGCGAAAGAACAACGTCTGTGGGCGATAGATATTTTTTTCCTTGGGCATTGTTGCTGTATTCCATCCTGCATAGGGAGGTGGGGAAGATTTTTTTTCGAGATTTGTGAGAGGAGGAAGGGGGGTGTGTAGTGGAGACATTGACTCTTATTCCACAATCCGAGAGGAAAGTCAGCCCTCTCCCGAATTGCAGCCTCTCTCTTTTCACTCACCCCTCCGGCGACCCGAAAGATCCCTCGCCTACTTCGTTCTCTCAGTGTCTCTCCGTCGGAAGAATGGGTCGTGCTTGTGTTCTTCCTTTTTTCCCTCCTCACTTCAGCCCGTTACCCTTTCAGTCTTTTTCTTGCTTCCTCTTTCTTTCCCCTTCTTGTTCTTCTTCTTGTCCCTCCTCTCATTTTTTTCCTCAGCTCTGAGATTTTTCTTTTTATTCCTCACGTTACTCTTCAACCTCCCCCTCTCGTCCCATATACCGTATCTCGAATCTAGCATCTACATAGGCCGGATTGTTTGTGGGACGGAAATGTCTTGAGGAACTATCTTGATTAAGTAGAGAAAAAGAATATGGTTTCGACGGGAATTGTTGATATATATTGGACAATATACTTGTATTTACTATATCGATGGTGATGGAAACGATTACGACGACTTAAACGTGAAAACTATTGCTTGAAATTGTATATATTTCGTCGGGAACCATAATGGTCTTTAGCTGGATTTGGTTTCACCTCAATGAGAATTGGAACAGATCACAGCAATATTTCATCCTTTTAGAAATTGATTCTTTGGAAAGAATTTTTAGAAAGCAGTGTATACGACATGCCGATTTTATTTCGTAGCAGGTACCATAAGGAAATTTTTTAATTTATTTCATTATAACCATGAAATAACTTCAAAGAAGATATGAACCGTCTATTTAAAAAAAACATTTATTGCCTATATGTACTCACAGTTTGTGCCGAAGGTATCATAAATTGATTCTGTTTCAGTGAATCTTAATAATTCCAATTAGGTTGTTCTAAAAAGAATTACCTCGGCTTTTGAGAATATCATTGTATCTTTTCGCATAAGTATGGTTTGTTTTTTAACCAAAAAATAAAGCTCAAATCATTAAGGCCCATTTATCCTCGTACCCATGGTGGGAGAAATCTTATAAGTTTTCCAAATAAGTTTTCAAAATCCTCTTAAAGCCTAACACACTTGGTTATTGTGTACTCTGGTTCTCTAAAATACTCATGTTCGTTTAATCGAGAGAGTCCTATTTCATCCTTAGCGCAACACAAAAATTGGCCGCCTTCCATGAGTGCAAGTTCACGGAATCTTCAAGACTCGTAATGTATCATACTTGAAATTGATATTACATGCCTTAGACGCTCAGCCTAAACCATGACTGGCTGACAACACACTCAAGATCTGGTGGATGTAGCCTAGCATTCATTTGTAGAGGGAGAGGCCTTCACTTCTCCTTTTATTCTCTTTGTTTACTCGGACGTGCACGTTTCACGCATGGGTTGACCACACTTCCTTACGTGTTAGAGCGTAATGGTCTCCATCAGAAATGAGATTTTGGCGAGTTGTCTATATTTAGGTGAGTGACTTCAAAGAAAAACTAATATTATATATATATATATATACTTATATATATATATATATATATATATATATATATATATATATATATATATCAAAGTACGCGTAATATGTGAATGTTCTGTGGCCCTTTAAAAGCCCATCGAAAAAATTATTTGTCGTTGGAGATGTTATGTTCCAATATATTATTGATAGCCCAATATGCATCATTACTGTTTGCAGAACGTACCACTCAGTATGTTTATGTATGGCTAGCGTAAGATATATCATACACAGTGTTCTATTATTAAAGGACTGCGGACACATGTTTTCAGCTCTGCCCATGACATTCTTTTCCACCTGATCTGTAACATTCTAGCAAAAACTCCTTTTTATTTCTCTTTCAATCTTTATTCTGAAGTCGATATATCGTTCCATTTTCTGTCTTCCTAATTGACTGTTGCCTCAAAATTTCTGTCAATCCTTTGTTTGACATATGGCTTTTTTTCACTGTCGGCAGCCATTTATTACCTTTCCATTTTACGATTTGTTTTCTTTCCTTTTCTCTTTCAAGTCCCTTTTACCGGAATTCCCTTCTCGTTCCTTGCTTCTAAAACTCTTCCTTGGCTTTCATTCTCTGTTAATAAACTGTGATATATATCATTAATAATTGTTTAGATTCATAATGTGGAGATTTATCCATATAAAAATTGGTAACAAAAGAATTTTTTATCAATTTTCAAGGCTGTTAAATTATTTCATAACGTATGATTGAAATATTATCAAAATTAAAAACTTGGACAGTTGATGGCATATTCAATACGTTAGGACAACAATACTAGAGAAATTAATCAACTTCCTTTCCAAATAAAATAGGGGGATTAGGTATGGGCAACTTATCGCGCTAAAAAGATTTCTTCAGTATTAAATTTTGTTCATTTTATAATTGATTAGGGTTTTGTGTTCTTTAGGTCTTCTTAGAATACTCTATTTTTGATTTATTTTAAAACTATGCGATTTGACAGCCATGAAGTTGTTTTACTCACTTCTACGCATACAAATTGTTGTCAATAACACTTACTTATATCTCCTTTTCTTACGCTATTCATTAATTTACGGCATTTATGCTAGTAAATCACCTGAACTGTATTCATAGGGTGGGAGACGAAAGTGGTAACTCATACTTTTCCTGAAATATATTGCTAGTAATAAAAACTTTTTTCGCTTAAAGACACGTTTAAAAATTTCCTTCTTTTTATTTCATTCTTCCCTGGTGATTTTTGTAATTAAAGTTTTAGGTCAGTGACCCAAAGGGAGAAAGAAATATCTTATGTAAAATGAACCTTGAGCTCGCATAATTGGTCATGAAACTTCATTATGACTGCTTCCTCTGGCCCTCACTTATATCCTTGGTCACAATTCTTCGTGATATGTTTTGGACTAAATCAAACCCTTTCTTGAGAGCTTTACTGATTTATCGGATTGTTGATTTTCTCCAAGACTCTGTCATTATTTCTCTTAAAGAGAAGGGCTATGGAAATGTATGTGTGGACTCCCGCAGTCCTCGTTTTCTGAATGTCGTTTATCTCTCCGTCACTCATTCTTTCATCCTTCCTCTACCCACTACTTCTGCGTTCAATTTGTGGTGTGTTTATTCAACCAAGTCCCTGTGCCATTGTATCTTCTTCCCTTGCCCTCGTTCCCTTTTGCTGTTCGGCAATTCTATCGATCCCCGAGTCCCCCCGGATTCTTCCAAGCTGCTATCCCCCTTTGCCCTCCCTCCCCTCTTGATCCCCTCTCGCCAGCATGCCTCTGAGCTTACTTCCCAACTTGAGTTTTAATTTAATTACGCTTGATTATTCCGCAGGAGAAAGAAGGGAAAGGGGTGGAAGGAGTGAGACGCGACAAGATAATGCTAATTAAAATTGATTCCCGAATAGAAAAACCACGTTTCTTGTCTTTTTATTGCGAAGGTTGGTTTGGAATGACGGTCAAAAAAAGCACGGATAGAAATCGATCTATGGGACAATTTGTTAGATGTTTTCGATTCGCGCCGTGATTAAATTTTTCCGCGGAATCGATCATAGTCAGGAGAATAAATTTTGTTTTGATTGTCGCATGATGGAAAGCCATGAGAAATGTAAATCGACATTTTTTCCACAGAAAATTGATAATTTAATGGATGAGATACAAAATAAATAGGTAAAATAGTTTAATGGAAAACTTTGATAACATACTCATGTGAAGAGATATAAAATATTTATTTCCTCGTCTTATGTTCTTAGTAAGGACTATTACCATCATAACGTGGAATATAAACTTTATAAAAATGTACCTCTTAAATATAATACCCGTGGGGATGTGACATGTTAGATCTGTGCGAGGTGAGACGGAAAGTTAACGAAAATTATTAGCGCGATTGTTACAGAGCCTAATATATAGAGGTGGAGAATTTAATTGGGGTAGCGAGAGTAATGATTAAAAAAAAATATTGTGAAAGGGAGCGTGGAACGGGTGAGTGGTAGAATAATGTTGGTAGAAATAAGGCAAATGCTAGTAATATAGTTTTAATCCATATTGACGTGTACAGGCCGGAAAGAAAAGAAAATAGAGGAGGAAAGAAGTAGATTGTGTACACAATCCCTAAGATGAAACGAATACAAACGTATCTGTTTGAGAATACTTGTTAATGATTGAGGACTAAAAAAGTGTGTTATACAAAAAACAAAGGAGGAAGTGTGGTAAGAGTACGATTTTGGAGAAATAAATGGCCATGGTGAGAAAGATTTAAAGAGTTCTGCATGAAAAATGACGAGAATATGGTTTAGAAACCACAATATATGTAGGAATAGACGAAAAGAAGACCAGATACAGGAAGATATCTTTTGGGATGGTTTACGGTTAAGTTACAGTTATGCTTATGCACAAAAAATGAAGTAATTTGTGGAATTCTCAATAAATTATGAGGTACTCTTGTGGATCTTGTAACTAATACACGATCATGAGGTACGGATTTCGGCCGTTTCGAGGTCTCATTTAAAATTCCATTGTTGGCCCTTTTTGTGATGAATACGCGTATGCATATTTTCGAGATGCATTGTCTTTTTCGAAAACGAATTATTACCGTGGGTCAAATTGGAATTCCGGCAACCAGTCTTCCCTGCTGTGGGATAATATGTGAAGCAGCTCTGATGAGAGTTTAATTCTTTTAATGAAGTCACCATGGTTTATCGTACATGGGCGCTGGTTTGCAGACATAATAATTGTCAAAAGGACTGCGGGTGGTTGCGAAAAGTCGCGGAGAGCTTACGATAAAGCAAACTTTATCATGTACTAAACTTTAACAATAGTGTTAAAAACTGAAAATATAAGAAGAGATTATTTGTCACTTATCGAGTTTTTGGTGCAGTGGATGTGAACCTTACACATTTCGTAGTCTAAATATGCTTTTAGAGGCATGCTGTTTTAGTGAGTAAGGTGGTGGGTTAATGTATAAATGACTCAGGTTCCATTCCCGGCGACGCCTCAGGGCACTTTTTCCATCACTCAAGTTGCATAATATTTCGGGTATTAGTACTTCCTAGAAAGTCGCAAGGGATATTGCTCCTTATATTATCATTATGTCGGAATCTCTCCCACCTTATAACTTATGCAAGGTGACGTTTGCCAGCACATACAAAACCTTCTGGTTGATTGCTATGAGTGTTGGTCCTTACTATGTACCATTTTTTTATTCACGTTACTGTGTACGTATATTCTAATTTAGTTTTATCTAATATTTTAATTTGAATCTAATTTGGGAAATTAAGAATTTGGTGACATTTCCTTAATCGTTTTTTTGTTAAGAAGGCTATCTTTACGATCAGTCATAAATCGCCCTTCTTTGCCAAGGTATTAATCTATAGAAAGCTTTTCACGCATGGGGAATCAGTCTTAATGTGTTTATAGAAAATATTTCACTCGAATTTAGTTCACAGTTGAAGATTTTACCATTGGGATTTTTAAGAGTGTATGGGAGATGAAACAAACCATTGGGAAAATATTCATATCCAGTTAATTTTAATGAAGAAGTTAATAGGATATTGAGAGGCATCAGTGAAGAGAGAATATTTGTTAAGAATGCAAGAACGAGGAAGAAGGCAGAGTGTCCTAAGAGAGGAGTAGAATACACAAGGAATTGTAATAATTTTTTTGATAAAATATATTTAAGCCACGCGAAAGAAATTAAGATATTACCGACTGTGTGCAATGATTTTAGGGCTTACCAAAATCCACCCGCGATCAACCGTGGTTTTTACCGAGTATGAAATAATGAGAGATCTCACACGTGACAAAGTTATCTTTCTGATATGTATTCAATGACGATTTTTGAAGCGGAGCAAATTACGTCTTGAGTATATTTATCACTCATGGACCGGATATTATTTGTAATTGATCCCTAATTCTTCAGTGTTCCAGTTTATGCCAAATATTGGATACATTCCCTCCTGCATTCTCTTTGAGCATATAGAATATGCACTATTAACATTAATAAGTTTATTCTTTTTCTTTTATTATTATTTAATTTGTTCTGAGAATCTGTGAATGTTAAACAAGCTGCCTTGAAGGATCACCTCGTACATTTTGCCAAAACCCTCAATTTCTTCACAAAATATAGACTGTCATTTTTAAATAGGGCTTTGACATTAACAAAACAAAATATATGAAGGATTATATTTGGGTAAATTATATTTCATATAATACAGCGGACTACCGAAAAGGACAAGTTTGCTTCAGGATGCCTTATAATCGCATTCAACTGTCCCCACGAATATTGGTGCTGGCCACAGATTGGTTTGGATTGTACCCAAGTGCCCCATCGCAGAAGGGGACGTCAAGTTGTGTGGTGATTATTCCGATGGAGATGGTCTCACCGTGGGTGTTAAGCCATAATTCCATCCTGTAGCTGCTGTTCGTAAGAGCATTCGACTTCATTGGAGGTCACATTTCAGAAAAAAGGCTTGCCAACTTTTAAAAATGGGCTACAGTATCCCATCCCGCAAAGACTGCGGTATATTAAATAAAAAAAAGGTCGAGAAAATTAATTCTTATCGGTATTTTACGTTATCATGAGCTCTATCTAAATTATTTGTTAAAGTTATATGAATTCACCATAGAGGAGTGATGATTTTTCAATATTTTATTTATTTTAGTGTATGGTGGATCAAATATTCTTATTTAGGTGTAAGTCTCGTATTGTGTTATTTATTTTATTTCTATTATCTAAGTGAATATTATCCGTTTGAATCACTTCTAAATTTATAATGTTTATTAACTTTGATACTGAATTTGATTCTGTTTAAGTTATCTAAATACTCACCTTTTATAATTGTTATCAAATCATGAAATACTGTAGCCATAGTTTGCGCAAAATCGCTCCCGGCGGATGGTAAAAATCATTGGTATACTCATTGTGACGAAATTTAAAAGGGTAAGTAATAGTTGTGATCGTGCTGCAACGGAATAAGTGCTTTGATGGCATAGAATATTATTTTATAAAATCAAATCTTTATACGATTCACTATTTACATCCCACTCAAATCAATTGGCATTCAATATTACCGTTAAATTCAAATTATTTTGGTTGGACATTAGTTTAAGTTTTGAACGCTTGAAATTTTCAACTGTGTTCGTTTTTTACAACTATGCAGGCTATGCCGTCAATACTTGTGTTGAATTAATACTATGCAACGGTTAGGACACATGTTCGTCGTGGTATTCCAGTTCTATATATATTTAATTTGCCGTCTCAGGAAATAGAGAGCTTAGGTAAAAAGATAACTCAAGCGGATGTTACATATAAGAATGGTTGCATATCAGAGAAAATTTTAATGATAAAGTAAAGGGTAAATAAAGTTTTTGGACTATAAATAATAACGTTGACTGAGCCAATCGTATAGATTTGTGTAACAATTATCATAGCTTGAATAAAGTGACCTAATTTTGGACTTGGCGCCAAAAAACGCAAATTTAAAAAAATAATGCAATAGGTTCAGATTTCTCTCTAAAGATTTTTCGGGAAACTTTTGTGAGAAATTTATTTTCGAAAACATTAATGTGTTTTTCCTCACTCTCTCACACACTTTTAGGTGAGTACCGTGACCTGCATTTCTTGCCAAGCGCGGAAAAAATATCGTCGGAGGAGGTCGCTGTGAGTAGTTCTGAAGGTTTATTGTTTGGAAGTTTGAAGGCATGCGTTTAATTCTTATTTTGGCGTATTCTTAAAGATAGAACTGTACTTTCAGGGTTGGGTAAACGAATGGTGCCTCCATCACACACCTTTATTGAATTTTATTCATAATAGCGCATTATAAAACTGCAATTTTGTGTCAAACTATAAAAATATCAGTATACATTTTAATTATTTTTCCATGATAATTCTTGATATCGCAGTACACTCATACAAGTTTTAAGGTGTATTAAATGATGAATTAAATGGGTTCATTATAATAAAGGAAAATCACTGAAATGAATACCGGTGTTCTTGAAGAAATATTTAAAACTTTATATGAAGCAAACAGGTTCGAAATCAAAACATATTCGAGCAAAAAATTTAAACATATGTGAAACTGAATTATATCTAAAAGATATTCTACAGACCGCCTGTAGGGTGTTTGGCAGTGCATATATATACTTCAGGGTTGCTTGGAGCAAAAATATTTGTGGTCGAATTACGGTAAAAATATCGAGTGATAAACAGGAATTTTACCATTTTATTTATTGTGCTAACTACCTATTTCGGTATTTTCCACTTTGATCAATATTTTTCGTAAAAATACCCATAAGTCTTTATTAAACAATTTAACAAATATATAATTAAAAATATAAAACGAAAGTCATCAACCATCAAAAGTCATCAAACTTTTCATATAATTGGTGAGAGAAGAGCTCACCTAATAAAGAAAAGATAGTAAAAACTACTATCTATACTTTTTACTTTCTTTTATTTATTACGTTCGCATTCCACCGCATTCCGCCAGCAACTACTCAATTAGAGCTCACCTTATTCCAAGTCCATCGGTGAGGGAAAGTCACCCATGGTTCTTACCATTAATAAAAGCACGCGTATTTCAAGAATAGTAGAGCTTGCAAAGTCATGAGAAATATATTATACTCGAATATATCCTTTTGCACTTGTACTAATCTTTTTAAAAATAGCATTAAGTGACAGATAGGTCGTAATTAATTGATTAATCATACTAGAAATAAGCGTAGTGCATTAATAATGTCCTTTTTTGTAATATTCAATGCATAATATGAATAACATATCAAGATAGGGAAAATGTCTCTTTTTGCTGTCCTAGTCCAATTATAATTACCTTTATTTTCTTTGCTCTTTAAGAATATTCTTTGGAAAATAATGGAAGCTTCATGGAAGCTTAAATGACCGTTTACCCTAATGAAACAGGTGAATTTTAAACCTTGGTTTTTGCGTATTATTATGCTCTATTAGGCAATATTATTCCCTGTTAAATGTGTGCCAACTACCGAATGTTTGAAAATATTTAACAATTTCGTTTCTAAGTACATTGCAAAAATTAATCGTTTCACTCAAATTCCTTTTTAAAATCTAGGGGCTAATTCCATTGTTTATCTGTTAGTCAAAGGTATGAAAGGAATTTGTGGGTGATCCTTAGAAACCTATCAAAAATCTAAAGATAGTTGCAATTTTGGAAGTTTCTGCAGCAAAAATCGATGAAAGAGTCATGATGGCCGCCAGAAAAATTTCATTAAAGGCATGTCGATTTTACTCCTGATCTGATCAAATCTCCTAACTTTGAGATACTATGATTAACTGATAGTTCTATGTATCTAAACTTCCAATTGCATGAAAACACACCTTCAAATAATCCAGGAATGTAGTTGAAATCCCGTAGAATAATCTGCACATCATCATTAATCATCATTGAAACAACATTTACCTGTCAAATATGCTTTGGCTTGGACCGCTATTTTCAGAAGCAATGAAGTTTTAATGAATTAGAATTAGTTAACTATGTCACATTCTTAGTATGGAATCGCCGTAATTCACGCATAAGGGCACGCTAAGCTAATTTTAGTCAAGATCCCTTACTTAACCTTGTTGATGTGTTGTGCTTATAAGGAGAAAATTGACGATTTCGGCGAATAACTGGTTTACGTGTCCAATTTTATACACTAGTGCCTCAAGTCACTCGAAATATACCTACCATCTCGTCCTTTGGGAGAAAACGTTCTCTATTGATTAAAAGTCTTGAAGCAAACCACGGGCGAAAATACCTACGAAATAAATTCAACGGCCTTCTCGAGGGCGTAAGATAAAACGGAAACCCTGAGAAACGCAGCTAACGTTTGCCTCCGACCGCTGTCATTTACTTAGCCTTCGTTCGGAGTTAGTATTTTCGGTCGCGAGGACGGCTTAAACCCCTGCGAGACTCTTGGGCCACATCGTCGCCATCCGGAGGCGCCATTCGCTGGCGGAATCTCGCGAGGCCGCGCCCCCAACTCCTACCACTCCAATTTTTGCTCCTTGACTCTCACCTCCCACCCTTCTCCCCCGCCCACCAAAGATGGGCTCCTCCATGAGAAGAGGCGGTCGGGAGATGCGGAATGAAGAGTATATTTCAGCGGAGATGAAAATGGGAAAGCAAGAGTCGCGCCACCAGCCTTTCCCGGCACGAGATGCGATCCATCGTCCGGTCCTTTCTTTTAGCCGCAGAATTTTTATTATTTCTCTCATCTGCATCGTCGCCGCTTCGATCGCTTGAATTCTGGGGCCATTCCCCTCCATCCAGTTGCCATCCTTCAAGTGTCTGCAAAAATGTTTCTTTCCTCAATGTTTATCCCTGCCCACTTTCTTGAAGCCTAACGAGAAATTGAAAAGTATTTTTTTTAAGATTTCTACTTTATGCCCATAAGTGGTGTAGATGTTTCTTAATAGAGGTGAAAGGTTTATAGAATGAAATTTGGCGTAATGTTTACTGCTTCTAAAAATCCTGAGATTCAGGCTGTTCATTATTTTTGGCTCTAATATCTTTAATTTTTTTGCTCACCCCTGTAGAAATATTTCTTTGTCACCATGTCAGGTTTCATTACGTATACCCTTTCTCATGGACTGTAGTCTTTGTTAGATGGAAGGGCTACCGAGTTCTAAATAAGCTCTGCTGGCAGCGTTATTTAATCTTTGAGGATGGGGACAACCTTGATTGTTAATGGCTAGGTGGCAGTGAAAAGGCTCAAGACCAAAATTATTTTTGAAACAACGGATGGAGGTTGAAAAGATACGAGCTTCCTTAATATATGAAAGTGCAAAAATAGTAGAATTCAGGGCTTAGTACAACGTGAAAAAACTCATCTAACTGATCAAACCTCTATTATATATTTCTACTGAATCATGTTTTACCTTAGGTATCGTAGTTAATTCAATTTGACTTATGGTTAACCTAGATTTTTTCAGATTATGTAGTGTTATCTCTATATTTTATAGAGGACATGCATAATAATTTGTTGACGTGTATGTATTAATAGCTAATGGTCAAATTTACATAATTCATTTCATGTGAGACGATCGAGCTTTATCGTCACGATATGTTCTTTGAAATAAATACAAAAATAAACGCAGATCTTTTATATTCAAAATTGTATTTTAACTAGTTTCATATCACCGATATGATACCAACATTACTGATAAAAAATAAAAATTTAAGGTTACAGTCATGAATCTTTGGAGTTACAGAAAAAGGCAAACTGAGGAAAAAAGTTAAACATACAAGTTGGCAAAAGGAACTTGGAATTAGCAAAGTATTGGATTCACTTTCATTCTTTCATGCATCAGGCAAATTAGAAGTTTACAAAGGTCGTCGTTACATAAAGTTTGTCTATTCAGTATGGTCGGGGAAATTATACAGCAGCTGTTTGGGATTATTGTCTGCAATGTAAATGGTAAGGCAAATTTTAAAGATGACCAATTGATTTGGAAAGTAAAGTGGTTTAAAGAAATTTGGAGAAACGTAATTGCTGGAAAACAGAAGATGTTCCGTCTGTAACGAAAAATATCAGCAGTTACAAAACTAGCTTCTTAAAAAATACTGGGCATTGTGATTTGTTTATAACACCGAGGGCTCTCAAGGCCCGAGGGTAGATATGGGTAGATGAAGCCACCCGGATGAAATGACCCAAAGAAAACTCGAAAAGTAAAAATTTAAATAAGAGGGTTGCTATTTATCTTTTCAGCCTATTAATGGAAAGAGAGTAATCTATTTTTTAAAATGTGTTTATTGTTCTTCGAAGTATTCTCCATGATGATCAATACACTTTTGCTTGCGCTCGAACCAATTCTCGTAACAGTTTTCTCACTCCGATTGAGATACCTCCATCGGAGTTGGTTGCAATTTTAAACGAAAATTACGCGGTAACCAAAACCTTATACATTCAACAATCTTCAAATTTCTCCCTAATTAATTAATTTACATTCTTAAAGGTTCATTCAGCAAATTCTTAAATTTTCTTAACAAAAGAATATATTCTTCATCTTCTTGAAGATTAAGTAAGTCATTAGTTCAAATTCTCATATCTCAAATGGCTGAAATCCACTCGCACTACTACCCAACACGCTTGGTGGATAAAAAATTAAGTTTCAAGGGTAACACTTTTGAGTTTTAAAGCAAGGTTTAATTGTCATTTGTTATTGCATGCCATTAAACACTGCACAATTCTAATGCCTCATGGGGTTGAGACTATTATTTTCTATTTTTATTCTGTTTTCAGAGAACATTTTCCAAAAGATTACATCTCCTTAAATCGGCATTGCTTATGTAACCATTTATTTTAATAATTTGGTTAAACTATGTTCGCGGTGTTCCCGAAGAACTTTAATTTGCTCACCTTCTACGATTATTTTCTCTTGTTTCTCAAATTGAACCTCCAAAGTTTTTAGCTTCTTTTTATCGCTGTTGTTACTATTACTATGTATTTTTTCTAGAGGAAGGTCTCCTTAACTCCCGCCCGTCTCCTTTCCGAGTCTCTTTCTTTAACACTTCCTCCCCATGCTACGGCGTACTCGCGGCCAACTCATCCCCTTAATGGTTCGTCTCCGAACTCTGTTCTCCGCTTTCCATTCCCTACCCACCATCCCAACATCTCCTCTCCTTGCTCTTTGCGTGGGCGGCGTGCTGCTACCCTTCCACTCCACTCACTTCCGCCCCTCTCCTTTTGCCATTCCCAAAAACCTTTCCGCGGCCGAAAACGCTTCCATCTCAACTCTCCCGCTGGCCACGGAGATTGGCTTGATGAGGAAAGTTACGCGTTTATGACCCAGAAATGAGAATATCAGAATGTTGGATAGGTAGCTAGCGGTTGGCCGGTTTGAATGTGATATGTGTATAGAAATGGAATTGTCGCACTCTCGCTCGGAGTAATTCCGTTACTAATCTCTTCCTGTTGCAATACTTTTTTCTTAAATAATACTTTCCATGCTCTGTCCTTCTGAAATTTCTGAACCAAATTTGTCTCAAGACAAAAAGGTATACATATCATCCTTAAAGATGCCTTGACGATGAATGTTTTTAAAAGATTTTATGCTGCCTATTTGTGATTTTGTGGTTTGTATATAGAGTTCAGTGATATAATTTTAGTAGAGAACATAAAAATGTTAAGCAAGAGCTGTATTAGAAAAAAAGTATTTAAGAAAAGGGATCTGATTTTTTATTTGACGAATAACAAGTAGTTGTGAAGTAGAAACAGTCGTATGTCATTTTTAGTGCGCTCAGTTTGTATTATTTAACGACCGGTGTGAGGTTTTTTAAAATCGTTTTTAAATAAATAAAGATCTGGTTTTACGAATAATGTTAAATTTTTAGTTTTTCAATATTTAAAACTTGAATTTAGTCCCATTTAAATATTTGCAAAAATGTTCATTGTTTATTTACACACCGTACATACATGGAACCTGGAAATTTTTATGCCGCTATTGGTATCACTCAAGTTTAATATAATGCGAACTCTTAATTTCTGTTTTTAATGCAACATATGAAAATTTCGTTTGGAAAGAAAGGTAGCTTTCAACTGATATTAACCAATGAATTTAACTCTCAATTTTCAAATAGTCAACATGAGTTTGATCCGGCATCTTAATTCCTTAACGGAAGCTCAAAATGGTAAATGTCTTTAACGAATTCATGTAATCAAACTCAAATTCTGGTGGATTTCTGTTAAGTGTGACTCCAAAATTAATAATTATGACACGGAGCAATATTGAGAGGAGCTAAAATATTTAAGCCTATTTTTTGTGTCAAGATGCAACTTGTGTAATGAAATTACTTGGTCTACGATTTAGGACTAAACTTCAAATTATATTATATAAGTTTCGAATCAGTCTCAATACTATTTAACATTCATTCTACATTTCTGAAATTCGATCATGTTCTAATGGAATAAGAAGCATATATTCCCTTTAATTGAACTTTCATGACATTGCCTTCATGAATTTTACATTGGTTTGCTTGCATTACGTTTACTTCTTCATCACTCGCAATTTTACGAAATTCCTAAAACCATTCCATTGCGTACAATATGTACATTTAGTCAAGTATGAAGGGGGTTTTTTACGTAATAATTTTATTTTTTTAATTTTACGTCATAAAACAAACGCTTGTCTTTGAGATTTGCTGGTCCGATAATTTATTGAGTGATGCAAGATGCAGCTCATGTTAGAAAAACTTGACAGTGAATAATCTATTTCCCACTTGATCTCATGATTTGTAAATATCTGAGTATACGAAATACCAGTACTAAATCATACAAGATTTCTGAATACTCATTAATTTTCCTATGTTTAAGTATTTTTTTGCCTAACAGATCGCACTCAGTAAATTTACGCGTGTTCATTTCTTAACCCCTTTATCTCCAGCTCTTGTTCTTCCGCTGAATTTTCTTTCGCATATCATGCTCGTTTATCTTCTCTCCCCATCTCCTCTGCGCTGCCTATCGTTCCTCCTCTATCTTTGCTTCCCAATCTCCATCTCTCCACCTTCCTTTCCTTCCCCTAATTCCTACCCACCCTCTGACCCAACACACACCTCCTCCTCCAGCGGTGTGCTGTTCCTTGAAATCGCCCAACTCATGCCGGCCCCATCCTGAATAAACAACACCTTTTCGCTCTTCCTTTCCCTCCCTACTGGACCCCACCCCTCTCTCTTTCTTACAGGTAGCCTTCCAATTTGACCCAACCTCCATCCCTCCACCTCCCTCTCACCCCCTTCACCCACCGTCAATTCTACTTTCTCACCTAATGAAACACCTTTGCTTTCCATCCCGTCATGTTCCTCTGTCCCATCCCATCCGCAGTTCATCTCATTTCTAGCAATTTCCTCCGCTATTACCGTCCACTCCTTTAATGCCTCGCCTTCGGCTACTATTCTCCCTCTCTCTCTCTCTCTCTCTCTGTTTAACACTGTTGTTTCTCTATGCTCATTTCTCTTCCTTCCGATCCCATTCTCTTTGTTTTTACACCAGCGTCTCATCTTCCTCGTCGCTTCATCTACTCTGTTTTTTTACACATTGGTGCTCCTGGTGCCCTCTACTCTTACATAAAATTTTCTCTTGGTCTGCAGGAATTTCCGTTAAAAAAAGATTCGCTTTGACTTTGGACTAAAATTTCAGCACATCCACAATATTTTTGCCGGCTCCGGTGGTGGCGGGGTATCGCCCTACTCTGCCAACCCATAGGTCGAGGGTTCGTTTCTCGCCTAGGTGATTTTTCCTCCACCTAGGGCTTGGGTGTATTTTTTGTGAAATTGTTTTATCGATGTTCAAAGTCCAATGTGAAGGTCAAAGTGCTGTTTTTGGACGAACAAAAAATTACATAAATAAATAAATTCTGATAATTTTGATACGATCGAGTCTTACAACAAATGGCACACTGTAAAATCTGTGTCATCTAATACTATGAATTTTAGGGGTTTTATACGAGAGAAAATGGGCTCAAGTCCCGCTGAAAAGGAATGATTTTTACAATTGAAATGTTTGAGTTTAGATATCAATCAGCGGATAGCTTAGTTAAAGCGATTGCTGTGGTATATTCCTCAGTTCTTTGAAACGCTTCTTGGTTCTTGATTATAATTGGTTTCAATGAAAGTAATCAATATTTTCTTATATTAAATCATTGAGGAATAATGAAAATGGTAGTCATTGATCTTCAGTAGGTCTAAAAGCTCTTGGTGTTTGCAATAAGTTTTATGCTTTTTGTATTTATGCTAGTTATATTTTATGTTTTTATAAGTTATATGCATGCGTGTGTATATATATATATATTTTTTAAATATATATATTACACATATTATTTTCACATATCAGGGTAGGGGGGCCAGTTCCTTTCCCTGTGCCGGTTATAGTTTCCCGGGAAGATTTGATACCCGAAAAATCACATAGCTTGGGTGGAGCTGAAGGTGCCCAGATTGCCCGGGAATCAAACCCGGGACCCTCTGGCCAGTAGTCCAAGGGGTAGAGCGTTGGACTACCTACCGGAGGGTCCCGGGTTCGATTCCCGGGCAAGTCACTCTGGGCATGTGCAGCTCCACCTAGTTGATTTTTCGAGTACCTGATCTTCCTGGGAAACCATAACCGGCACAGGGAAAGAACTGGCCCCCCTATCCTGATGTGTGAATATTCACACGCCGTCGGCCTTAGTACACGGGTAAACTCTACCATCACCTACTAAACCGACATTCGGGTTGATTACTGTGTTTATGGTTAAAATATATATATGTACACACACACACATCAATACTTAATCAAACATGGCAACCCGCCTTATGGCAAACAAATATTCATTCACATGGAAATACATACAAGGAAAAGGGTTAGAGCTTCGGCCCGGCAAGTCGATGGATGCGGTTTTCAAGTCCTAGACAAGAAAATATTTTTAAACTGGTGGTCTGCTTGATTCCGCCTTACCCACCTTTCCTGTGTTCGTCTATTTTCTGCGTTCCTATCCCCTTTCCTTATATCTATTTTCAAGTGATTGAATATTTGTTCCCCGTATGGCAGGATTTCGTGTTTGAATGTATGTATACATAATATATTTACATACATAACACACACACATTTTTTCTTATTTTTCGGGCATTTCAACTTGTAGGGTTAATTACACATTACATTTGCATAGGACTTTTGCATAACGTATGGCATAACTTAGGATTGAATATACTATTATTTTATGTCTAAAGACTCTGTTTCTATTGTAAAAAATATCTGTTTTTCCAAATAGAAATGATATTTACATCCTCTATCTAATTCTATCTTGTTTATAAAATTTTAAGAAGAGCGTTTTTGTTCGTCAAAGTGTTAAGGCCTTTCTTGTAATGGAATTCATGTAATGGAATTTCCATTGCAAATTGCAGAAGTCTCTTCCTTTGCCCATCACCTTCGATTTATTATCTAAGTCCGAGTTGGTGTATTTGGTGCTCTAGGGAAGCGGCTACGTTTTATTTGTGATTCTCGGAGGATATTTGCCCATGAGCAGTGATTAAAGCGATCGATCTTCCCTTTAACCTCATCTGTCCCGCTGAACTCCTCCTTCCCCTTATCTTAGGCACGAGCTTGCTATCCTTCCCAGCCCTTTGTCCCAGCTCGGTCCTAAGATCCCCACTTTCCCAGCGTCCACCTGCCCCTTGTGCACCACTTCCATAGATTTTACGTCCCCCATTCCATTCAATTTTGCATTCCTGCTTCCCCTGGCATAAACCAGTTGGCTAATCCCTGTCACCCATCTCTTCTCCCTCCCCCCCGCGGCGAACAATTTTTCCCGCCTCTCCCATACTCTTTTTCTCTCCTCCCTATTCCATTCCTCGCCGAAACTTCCTACTTCTAATCCGTGATATGTAGCTGTCTTTCAATATTGGACGTGCTAACCTAAGCCTCTTCCATCATCCCGTATCTCCTTTACTCCGGAGATTCTTCGACCTCCACCTTGCATATTTTTTCTTTTTTGTACCAAAAATTTATTTTCCTAAATCACGGTGTTCCCTTTACATCATTCCTTTTTTCACTGAGGAAACATCTTCCCGAAGACTAATCCGTCCTTTTCTTCCTTCAGCCGCCGACACATTCATCCAATTTTGCACCCCTTAACGTATAACCAGCCCTTCTTTCTCTCCCTTCCCGCATCGAAAACAGGCCTCTCTTCCACTTTTGCAAGATACATATATTACCAGACTGGATTAATTCAACTCAAAGATATTACATCTACTTCATCCACTTCCGGGAATCTGCCAATCTCTCAAATTCTTTTTCCTTCATATAGATATCCTTTCCTTCATGTAGGTATCCTTTGCTTGGGCGCAAGATTTCATCCGTAACATTATTGTCATGGGTGACCTCTCCGTGATAGAACTGGATTTTTTTCCTGTAAACTTAGAAGCCTGTTGGTTTCAAAAATTCATCAAATCTTTCTAAAATTCTCCCTACTTTGCTTTGTAATTACGAGTTCATATAGTAGCGCCAACAATCATCCATTATATTTTTCTTCCCATTATGAGTGAGAAAAAACTGAAGACGTTTAGTCTAGTTTCATCAAACCTTTTTTATTTGCTTTAAGGTAGTTATATTATGTTAATATGGTTATGATACACATGTAAGAACATATTCCGATTTGTCTCCTGTTCATTGGCCGAAAAAATGTTCCTCGTGTTATTCTTCTGCTGGAAAAAATTGGCGCCACTGTTTTCTTTTCGATACTAAATATATGCCAAATTTCCTGACGAGAGACTTCTATTAGTTTATAAGTATTCCTATATTTTCATAATTCTTGTATAATGTTAGAGATAATTTGAAGATATTAAGATTTAAACCTTCAACGAGTTGAAAGCGCAGCTATATGCTACGATATGCATATTTATGAACAAACAATTTGGTTAGAGACAATTAACAGTGTCTATAGTAGTTGAGGGGCTTGTTATTAAAGTTTGTATAGCATTGAGTTACTAATCGAATTTCAAGGCTTCGATTTATTTTGAATTCTTTCGGTAACCTCAAATTCAGCCAAGCTATTAATTCAATTTAAATGGCATAAAATGACTGCTAACGTACAATTTATCACTTTTAAGTTTTTGCGTACATTATTATCGGGGTTATAAACGTGCTAGTCTCTTTTGTTCATTAATTATGCGTAGAAAAATTGGTGAAAATTATGGCCACCAATGATTTTTGCCGAGGAGGGAAATTGTATGTTTGGATGAGGGAATATCTTAGCAGAGCATGATTACTGTCCGCAGACCCCGCATGAGTTCCTACGCCCTTGGGAGGAGAAAGGGTTCACGATATCTGGCAAATCAATTCATCCCTTTCCCTGTGGCTTCGGGTTCCGATTAAACTGAATACGGTAACAGAGAAGGGAAATGTTTATGGGTTATTTTGTGGCGCTTTGGAAGATTTAAAATCTAATTTGGGAACTCCTTGACGTGGAAAAGGTCGAGGACCTCAGCAAAAACATTCTAGGCTTTTGCGTTCATCTGAAGGCACCTCGACTGCTCCTAAGTCTTCCTTACAAGTTTCTGGGAAACAATTCTCTCTTTCCTCAGCTCTCAGTCCCACTGTTACGTCCACTTCAAGAATGCCATTTCATCCTCATCTTGCCATCCCTCCTGCACTATTAAGCTTAAGTATGGTAATTCTTATCCCGTTTTCTCTCCAAGTTATCCACATTTCACGTCATAGCATTGTTCCTTATCTCACCGAATATATTTTTCTCTTTTCATTAGCCACTTTATCAGTCTTTTCCTTTTTTTAATGCGCATGTGTGTAGATATATAAATCTCACTTCAATTTCTTTCTATCCATCATTATCTCAGCTCAAACTTTTTTATCCTCTACTCCTTACCTCTTGTACCAACTCATCAAAAACTTTCTGCTCCCTTCTCCCAGTAACACCTTCCCTTGAAGTCCTTCCTCAAAATCCTTTCTCTTGTTAACGGATTTGCTTTGTTCTTCATCCCTCGGGTGTATCCTTATCCCTCCGTTTCCTTTTTTTTTTGTTCCTTGTTACATTTGTTTATAGCAATAATAAGGACTCTTAATTGACAGTTTTACATATTTTACTTTGAAAATAGCTTTTAAACGGTTCGAAAACTTTTATAATAATGCAAGAAAGATCACCAAACTAGTTTTTTATTAATGCGAAAATTATTGTTTGAGAAATCAGCAAATGAACTAAATTTTCTGACGTGCATGGTAAAAGTTACTACTTCCTACTTTACGATAAGCTATCGTTTTTCCATGGGTCACTTTTATCGGTGCTCTTACTTTTTCTGGTGATAATAGTTATTTTTGAAATAAAAACTCTGGCATTAGGACTTAGTGTTCTTATCTGTTCAATAAAATAGAACATATAATAATATCTTTGTTTTTGATTGTCTTCCACTTACACTTGTTTATTGTGGTATGTTTAAAAAAATACATGTATTAATGTAAGTATTGTTAGATTTGTACTAGCTGATCTAACGAAAGAGTTTATTTAAAAGGTATCGCTATTATCAGTTTTAGTTTTGTGTATCCAAATCTCTTAAATGTTTTGCATGATCGGGTTTAACATTGTGTTTTGTCAGCCAAAATGAAAGATATGTCGTAGAGATTTTAAACTAAAGCGTAAGTTTTGGTATGCAGATATATAGTTGTCAGAACTGCCCATGCCTATGACATTATATTTTTATTAATAATACCATATGATAGATAAGATCAACATAAAATGTTTAAAATATATTAATGCTAAATGAATGTTTTTCTTAGATCAAATAGTGTAAGTCAAAAGGGAAATTTAAGGCATGAGTAGACCAAATCAGGTTTCATTAGTGCTTAATACGCATTAATCCAAATTAATAAGTAACTGAGATAGGTTGTCCACACCAGAGTCTTAATACACTTAATACACTCCTTTCCCAGAATAGTATAATAGTAGCTTATGAGATCACGATTTTGCCAAAATTAACCGTCTACCCGGAATAAAAAGTGAAACTTATTCTCGTTTTTATCAATTCTCAACAAACGCACCTCAAAAAATGCCACAAATATTGGTCATTACGGTTAAGTGCCTCTTTTCTTTTTTTAACGTGTGAGAAAAAAAACCAAAATACTGAATTCTTTAGAGCAGCTGGAGATGTCTGTGTACATGTGCCTTTGCACAAAAGCTAAACTGCACCCGCATGTCCTTTCATCCCAACCTCCACCTTCATCTTCACGTTCTATCAAGAGAGCCAACTCGGCGTACAAGGATTTAAGAATCATATCCTTCCGATCCCCAGCTTCTTCCTACACCTCTAAATAGTAGCCCATTACACCTTCCATTTAACAGATTCATTCCTCATTTCCCCTATTTCCTTGTGTGTGCGATATACTCCATATTGAATTATATAAAGCAGAATTTGTCTCAAAGAAATACCTCTATTATCCTCCCAAATACTTTAGGTAACTCTGGAGTTACTTTTTCATCAAGTTCCTTCTAATCATTATGTATCGGGGTGTTTGAGTTAGTAATGGAAGCCTTGAGATGTAGATCATTGTGATCTCACAGGGAGTGCAATCAAGCAATAAGTCACCAGCAACAGTTGCTGTTGCAGGGCAGTTTTTGGTCCAATCAAATTTTCATTACGGAATTTCTCGGCCCATTTTATTATGCTTTCATTATTTTATTTATATCTTCTTCAGCTCAAATAATTCTGCAGTTGCTCTACATTCTCATATGATTAAAACATTAACATATGATTAAAATTTTGTCAATTCATTGTCTATTCTTCATAATAGTTGGTGTATACAACAAGTTCAAGACGCCTCTTCACCATTTTTCTGTTCTCTACTTTACTTTACCAATGTCTTCGTTCATTGATACCAACATCAATTTCATTAATCATTTTTTGATTTATATTTTTGGCAGTTTCCTGAAAGTAAATCGGGGATATGACCTCAGCTCTCGGTCACCTCCCCTAGAACTGATACTGTTTTTAAAACATATATAGGAGTATAGTATGTACACTTCGTATACGTTTTTGTTTTTAGCCCTTTCTGTCTTTAAGAATTTACTTTTCTTCAACGAATCTTACTGACACCATCTCCTTTCTCACTGTATATGATCACTCATTTTTACTATACATGAAATTCACGTGTCAAAATAATTTCTCCAACTCTTTCCCCTCATCACACCCGTACAAAAACACACTCCGAAGAAAGGACTTTTCTTCTCTTTTTTAAAGATATCAATCCTGTTTTCCTGAAAAGACATTCGGATTTGTGCAAAAGAACTCCTTTCCCCAGTTTTAATTAATTTGATGTAAATAGGTGAAATCCTCTAATTCTCTATGAATTTGAAACTTACCATAATCTGACTTATTTCACAACAAATATACTATGGCAAATGAATATAGAATTTTTATTAAATGGGGAGCTTCTTATCATGCAACCCCTTTTAAGGTAATTACACTGAGCTTTTGTTACACGTTCTACTACATTTTTTTTCGTAATTGTAAAAAAGTATAAACACAAGACGTAGGGCATGACAACCGAACTTAAAACCATGGGGTTAGGAGGAATTAAATACCAAATTATTCAAACTGAAAAAAAAAATATTTTTGAGATTTTCTCCCTTGGCAGTCGGTTTGATATTCTATAAAAAATGGGAGTGCCCTTCAGATACACACCTATGCAGTTTAAAAAGAATATTTTTTGAGCTACTGTAACGTATTTTGATTGAGATATGCAGTATGACATATGTAGCCTTGGGACAAAACTAATTTATTCCACGTGTCACTATTTTATTTCCTCGCATGTATTGATTTTTTAATGCGAGGCAAAAAACATCATTTTTCACTGATTAAGAGCCCTCTAAACGCATTATCTATTCTTGGGTAATTTTTCACTTTGAAGGTATTGTTCTTCACCAAAATGGCAAGCAAATTATTTTTCTACCGCACGGGTAAGCGAAAATCCACTCCCAGTTCCACATTGTAATTTGTAATTTTCACACATAATGTATTTCCATACGCTAAATCATAAAAATGAATGTTGTCAAGTAAGAGATTTAATCATAGCCTAAAGGCATACCTTTGGTAAAGGTTAACCACCACGTCCATAAAAGTTGAATTAACAGTAGAGGAAGGCAAAACGGTTACATATAAACGGTACATTTCTGCAATTATAATGTTCCCTACGGCGATTTTTCCAAGCTACTGACCCTTTTCTACGGATTAAAGTGCCAATTAGGTCGTATGAACTGATGATTTGAGATATTTAATGCTCAAAAATTCAGAGACCGTAAATGTTTAAGTTCTTTATTTTTTATCCTCTAATTGTGAAATAATTATGAATATTATCAACTGTAAATTCTAACAAAAGTATAATAGAGTATATAAAGCATAATGGTTTGTTTAACCAAGTTAGTTTAATGTTTGTTGTAGATATCTTGCATGCTATGTTTCATCGTTAAAATAAGCTTATCGTACATTTAAGAAGAGGCTAAGTAAATTGATCAATGGAGACAACTAATTAGGAACTTATGCTAGGAATTCTTAGCTCGCATATAAGGGGAAATATTTTCATATCATGATATCAGACAATGAGTTTTGATTTTATTTTCTTATAGGGAAGGCGTTAGTCGTTCACACGGCTTCATCTATTTTATTGGTGAAAAATTATTTTCATAGGAAAATAACTGACATTATCGCATTTTTGGTAACTTTGTAGATTTATCGATGCGATAGTGCGAGGGAACGAAAGTGAAGTAAACATAATTCCCAAATGGAAGTTGTCAAAATGCGAGAAAAACATTCAACCACACTATGCTTTATCCGCAACTCAGAGCCTAAGGCGGAAAACTCTTGAAAAAGCGAAGAGGGAAAACGCAAAGTTCTGAATGTTCTTCGTCAAAAACAGAGCTGTGGTTAATTCCGCCCCTTTAACAGGTCAATCGATCACAGACGGATTTCGATAAACGAGTATACTCGAAGATTTACGGTCATAAATTGTTGCACAATGCCTCATTCCTTCCTATTTTGGGTCCAATGGACTCGAATGAGTTGATTTTTAAAATGAGAAAAATTCGTCTGAATGAAGTCTACTGATGAGGATATACTAAGTTATAAACACTAGGGTATTACTCCATCGGAACTTCTCACTCTCAGCCAATTCCATTGATTGTCTCACTATTTTAATAAAGAATAATAAATATTAATTGAATATTTACATATTCTCAATATTTTATGTGGTGCATTAATGTAATTAATACCAATGTACACGTATATTTTTCACTTGTTACCACCACTACAAAATCATCAGTTCCTGCAAATAAAATTCAAAGTAAATAAAAATGTATATATAAATGAATAGTAATCACATACTCGTCTAATTTCTCCCACAAATAAAAATTAACCTATTTTACTCTGATTTGTAGCTTTAATTTTAAATAGAATACCGTATTTTCGTGGTATAAAGTGTGCAAATATTAAATATTTTTTCTCAATATTTTTGTCAACTAATTGCATAATTTTCCTATAATTCTTCTTCCCAAATGCATTCCGTATCCACTAGTGGCGTTCATTGAAAATAAGTCCGTTAATATAATTAGTTAAAATACCTGAAGATGACGTTGTACGTCGAAACCCGGGTCGTGTGTTTGTGAAATAAATCTGTGGAATTACCAAGTATTATATTATCCGCTTAAGAATGAACCGATTCCATAAAATAACGCCTGAAACCATCGATTATAAGTCCGTTAATGAAAACTTCAAGTTTCGCAGATTAGGATCAGTTTGTCACATGCTTTTTGGACTTAATGGAGCTGGTAACAATGACTCCTTCACTAGATACAAATATATGATGTCGTTCTTTGTATTCGAGTATTATGAACTGTTCTACAATTCATTTCTGCTGATTTTTGTCGAATAACTAATCATTTCTAGTGCTGCTTTGGCTACAAAGTTCAAGGTTATTTTTTATTTTATCCCGCAGTGTATTTTCTTTATCCTTTCCAGGAAAATACTTGACATGAGAAGCTTTTTTCAAAAATGTTTTCACACATTTTCAACTCTTGTAAATGAAATTATGACTTAGTTTAAATGTAACATAATATTTTCGAGACTACCTATAGGTGATTTTAATTATAAATTGAATCTGAATCACATTAATATTTATTGATTTTTGAGAAAATCTTAAAGAAATAATGTTTTTAAAGGAGAGTTTTTGCTATTTTGAGTTAAGGCTGGAGAATTTAAACTTGATGTATATTTTATTCGCAGTTTTACCTAAACTTAAATTTTAAATACGCTGTCCAAATTTGGCGTGTAGGGGCTTTTGTATTAATCGATTGTTGCTATTTACATTTCACTTAGATTGGGGAAGTTAGAATGACCTTAGCATATGTGACAGAAAAATTTTAGTTTATTGAAATTAGATATAATTGCTTTGTGAGACAAAAATTAACATTTCAGGGAAAGAAAAACATAATATGAAAGATTAATGTCTAAAGATAACGACGTAATTGTTACCCCGTGAAGTGATTAAGAGTCGGATCGCTCTGTACGAGGTGTGTTAAAAAAAACGAGAATTTTAATTTTTCGGACAATAATATTTATTTATTATTATACAATGATGTTGTCAACTTCAAAGTAGTACTCATTTGAGACTATGAGCTTGTGTTAGCGCTTCTTCCAATCCCCGAAACACTTCTCAAACTCGATCTTTGAGATAGCCTCTAATTCTTTCAGTGATGCACTTTTAATGTCATCTACGGCTGTAAAACGACGGCCCTTCAAGTTTATATTAATTTTTGGAAATAGGAAAAAGTCACACGGAGCCATATCTGGCGAATATGAAGGCTGGGGCATCGTTACAGTATTGTTTTTAGCCAAAAATTCACGAACAAGCAATGAAGTGTGCGCTGGTGCATAATCGTGGTGCAAAAGCCATGAATTGTTTCTCCACAGATCCGGGCGTTTTTTGGATTGCTTCACGCAAACGGCGTTGATTATGTAGGAAGCACTTCTTATTGACCGTTTGACCTGGCGGCAGGAATTCATGATGCACTATGCCATTAAAACCGAGGAACACAGTGAGCATAACCTTCACGTTCCACCACACTTGTCGAGTCTTTTTCGGTCTTGGTGAGCCAGAAAGCCTCCAATGGGATGGTTGATCCTTAGTTTCAACGTCATATCCACAAATCCATGTTTCGTCACCTATTATGCGTTTCAGTAATTCTGCATCGTCGTTTACTTAATTTAGTGACTCCTGAGCAATTTCCATTCGCCGCTAATTTTGCTGCTACGCGTTTCATACTCAAAAAATTGGAAAAAATGCCATGACATGATCCAATCGATATGTCAAAATCATCAGCGACCTCTCTGATTGAGATTCGACGATCGTTCATATTTCACTTATACCATGTTTTCATCGATTGTTGATGTGCTGGGGCGTCCAGGGTGTTTGTCATCTTCAAGGTCTTCCCGGCCTTCTTGGAAACGCTTATACCACTCGTAAATATTTGATTAACTCAAAGCAGACTTTCCTTAGTCCTTTGTTAACACTTCACACACTTTGTTACACTTTATTTCATTTTTACGCAAAATGTGATACAAATTCTTTGATCCATTTCTTTTAACAAACGAAAATCGCCGAGTTCATAAAACACGTCAGTTCATGATGAACTTAGTGGCTGTCACAGACAAAGTCCACAATGAAAAGAGCTGAAAAAGTTATCATGTTTCAGGGGAATGTATACCAACATAATAAAAAAAGTTTGAAAATCGGGCTCCTCAAGCCCGCAACATGAAAAATTCTCTTAATGTTTTGAACACACCTCGTTAGTTAGTTAGTTTTTGGGTGTTTTTGGTGCATTGACAGCTATGGTCATTTTGCACCACTGTCTTAACATTTAAAACCACAATTCGCTTTTAAAAATATTAAATATAAATATGTAACACACCTCGTATATCTTTTGCTGACTATTGAACTGTATTAATGTTATCAGCTACATAAATGATTTATCAGACGATTGCTTTTGAGCTTTTACATGGCATTATGTGATATACGTAAGGATAGGAAACTTAGTTCATAGTATCGTCAACATATATTGCCTTGTTATTTTTTATGTCTTTTAAATGTTTACTATTTATAATTTTGAAATTATCTTTGCGATGGATTGATTAAAATGGGAAGGGTAGATACTATGCCTCTAGGACGATATTTCCTCCGGATACCACGTCCTTTTGGTTGATTTTATTCATTAACCATGTATATTGTCTCATCAAGTGCCAGCAGGCAAGGCTGAAACCTGCATTTTTTTCTTTAAGAAAGAGCGCTCGTAAGCATGTTGACCACTGCAGACTTCGGCTCTTGAAAACCATTTTTTTTTCAATTGGCCCAAGGACTTGTTCAACTTACATAATATTAAAATATATGCCATACCTTTATCTTTTGATAACTCATTGCTCATATTCTCAGTGTTATACCGTAATTCCATTGTAATCCCCTCTTTCTCCTTACTTCATATGATCTACTTCCTCTTTCCAGGATGTCAGCCCCTAATCCTTAGCGGTTTCATCTCTCTCATGTACCCTTATTCGCTTTATCCCTCGCCACCTAATGTCTCTTCAGGATTCGACCGTCTAAATCTTATAGCGCTGCCCTAGCAGCACATGTGTGGCTCATTTTGCTCCACTTGCAATGAGCGCTAATGATCCTCTGCTTTTTTTCCGCTTACCGTCGTTCTGTAGACACTGGATGGATCTACGCTTGCTTTCTTCTCCTTCGCAAGGAATCCTTTTATCTCCTCCACCCTGCCATCCTTCGAGGTGCGGTCCCATACATTCGTTTATTTTTACCTTCTGTCCGTATATTGCTTATTAGGAAAAAAAGAGATGTGGATCTGTTTTGTTTTTTCCCCTGGAATTTTTATCGGAATTTCTTTTGATACCGTCCTACAAAGAAATTACGTTTTACCTTACTATATGCATTCTCAAATTCCCTAATTCGTAAGGGTTATATCATTTTTTAGATCCTCAATAGTAGCACTGGTAAAAGGTTATATTAAACATTTAAATAATTCGTATGGCTTCTCCAAGTGAAATACCATTAATAACGTCTGCGTACGGAGAGTCGATGTTTTTATTAATTACCTCAATATAATTAATTATAAGTGAAAATCACTTCACCAAGCTCAATGTGAAATATACGAATTGTTAGAGGGTATATAACGAGTTGAGTCACATAAAACCTCGTGATAAATGACCACATTTCCCAAATCCGGCAATATAGCCCCTAATGTGTTTAGATGATAATACTTGCTGATGTTTCAGCCTAAACACGGTTTGTGTATTTGATATATGTAACCCACATCAAGTCTCAGGTAATATCACCATTGATTCCTTCACTATAGTTATTATATTAAAGTGAACGAAAAATATTTAACAATTTCAGTTAATATCGGCAAAAGTCTTGACCCTGAGGAGCTAAAAATAAATAACTCTTGGAGATAAAAACTGTTTTTATATTTATTTTTAACAATCAGACCTCTGAATAACGGAACTTTTATAATGATGTAGTTTATGTATCATGATATTTATCTTTCGTGGTTAACACAGTAGTTAGGCATCGTTTTTTTCGTATTTGTACCCACACGTCTAAGAATGCTCCAAAGAACATCGTGTTTACAAATATTTGCGCCTTCCGATTTTATTCCTTAAGGACTTATTCCTTTAATGCGTTTATGTATAAATGGAATAATCCCATATTTAATGGCTGGGATACCTAAATATAGCTATAGGCGTGTGAATTCAGTCCATAATTTGTGATTAACCTAATTAGCAGTGTTCTTGGCAAGGGGGATTTGTAGAAGGGCGGTCAAACGTGAGGCGCATCTTTTGAGAGAATTACAGATTGTATGGATTGTATGAATGTATGATTGTAAATTAGTAATAATTTTATAGATAAATGTTCTAAGTGTTTTAAAAATAAAATTTTCTAACATGCTTTTCCGGAGAATTTTCATTAATTATTCAATGAGCATTCTTTTTTCGTTTTATGGAAAGAAAAATAAATAATTGTTGTTTTATCAAATTCTAGAAATTTGCTGTTAGGAGTTCATTGCTGAGAATACCAGTCAACATAACAGGACTCCGAATAGTATAAAGACAAAATAGAGTTTGGGATGAATGTATATTTTACTAAAGCAATGGTACAATAAAGGCATCACAAAAAATGTCAACGTCATTGTAGAAGAGTAGAGCAACTACTATTTAGAGGGGTCCATAGACTAAAGCTTTAATTTTATGTAATATCCGAGGGTAAATACGTGTATTTAAAATCTTTTCAAAGAGAGTCGTTACAATTTAAACAATTTTTAATTAGTATCATTTGAAGTTAACTAAAGGCGCGTAATCTATTCATTATTATAGATAAAGTAACGTGTAAAGTATAGTTAAATAGGTTAATAAAATCAGCTAAACAAGTGTATGTAAATAATGTGGACAAAATAGGAATCAAAAAGACCAATCCCGTTGGAGAACTATTTATTTGAAAACTTAACAATGAGAAATGTCAATATTATCAGATTTGTTGACATTTTGCGCACAGATATTGTAGAAAGAGTCACAGAGACTTCGAGAAAATAAGAGTAGAGAAATATTTCCGGGATGAATTAACAATTTTATTACGGTATCTTCAAAAATGAGGACGAATTTCTCTTCTATCGTCCTAATGGTGCTATTTACTTAATACATAGCACTGCAGAAAGAGTATGATACGAATGATATGATTCATACCATACGAATATATAAGAGGTACTCAGAATATTCGTTGTAATTTATAGTGATGAGTGGATATCCTGGATGGAGATATCCTTTCGAACTGTTAAACAATTTGAGTCAATTTAATCAACTCACTCGCTAAAACCCAAGTGCTTCGGATGAGTCAACTTGATATTCCATTTCCTGAAGTAGTTTTCTCACCCAAACTTCCATAAAGAGGGTTTTCTCAGATGAGCTCTCTTCCCGAAAATTGCGTTGTGTTTTCGGCTCAAGATATTTTCTACATGAAAAATGGAATTCATGGAATTAATCAGTTCGCTACAAGTGCTATGATTTTTGTGTCTCATTCTGCATTTGAAATGCAATATAGATCACGTTACATAGATCTTTTTTGGTTGATATTCGTTTCATCGGACTCGCATTGTGCATTTATATTTATGTAGTGTATTTTAATTCATATCATATTATTATTTTTATTAATTTCTAATATTTTATGGATATTGTTTTGGAAATGTTCACATTGTTAATCATATGTTCAAATAACTGTACACTCTGGATTTCAATATCTACTATTTAAAGCTCTTATTAAAATATTATTTATTAGTTTTTTGTTATCATATTCATGAATTATGTCACATTGACGTGATTTTAGAATAAAAACTTGCCTAAATTTTTCATTATTATTTTAAATCCGATTTTCATTTTGACAAAATGAAAATCTGAACTTAGAGAAGGTATGCAGAATGGTAAGTCAATGAAAGTAGCGAATAGGTTGGTGATAATATGAATTGGCTAAACTATTGCTGTATACTTTAACATTACTGTTTGAAAATGTATAGAGGGCATAATAATAAAATGGAGTTTGCTTGACTCGCTTGAAATAAAAAATGGTGTGAAGCGAGGATAGCTAATGCCACCATTATGATGACTGTCAAATGTTTTATACGTGCAGTATAAAACATTTTGACCTATCTCTAGCTGCAGATGTTAGCGATATGTCTAAGGATAAAGTAGGGAGAGACAGTGTAAATATGACCAATTTTCTGTGACCGAGAGACCAAGATGTCTACATAGCTTCATGGATAGCTTTAATGAGGTAAAATGAAGAATTCCGATAGAGAAAATAAGATGTTAAACGAAATAGTTTCCCTTTTTGTAAAAACTTAAAATGGATAAAAGTGATGTGCCCTGAATATAAACAGTGAAACAATTGAATAAGTGTATCATTTATTTTTATCTCATCATTTAATGGCAGAATGCTGGAGAAATATGGTGCAATAGGTGAAGAGATCGTAACGTGTGCGAATGCCGGAAGATGTTAGCTGTAAGAACTCGGAAAAATAATGCTTGCCTTAGAGTTTAAAAATAAGTTAATAGCCATCAATTATATGTAAATAGACAAAATATATTCAGAGATAATTATAAACGTCGACAAAATGCAGTGGAAACCGAGTGCTGAAGGAGTATTTATGGGAAGAACTGGGCATAAATGATGAGAAATTATTTTCCTCCACTACTAGAATTGAACTGAGAATGGGGAAAGCTACTTTGATTATAATACGAGAATGAATGGGAATCGACTAACCAAGGAGTAGTGTGGGAGAGGAGTAAATGTTTTAAGAGGGGGCGGTAGATAGAGAAAGTTATGGATGATTGTGGTCGAGTAGACCCTCAACGCTAGGATTATTCGTGATTCTAGGAGTAAGAGACCATGTGTGGAACATATTAGTAAAAGATTAATAACCGTTTTCACACTATATACCAGGTTTTTTTTACTGTGTCTACGAGGGAGATATTTCTCAGTTTAAGGAGCAATGTTTGAGAATTCTCCCGTAATAGCAGAGGTAACTGATACTGGAAATAGTATTAATGAATTTTCTTGTGTGTTAATGAATTCTTGGAAGAAAAATTTCATCAATGGAAAAACATATTTTGAACTGCATGGCAATATTTTGCACTTGATTTCATCAGCAAATCGGTTTTGTAATTTATTCGTCTATAACCCATTATACTTCTCTAAATGAAATCTACATTCTCTAATAATATCGTCTCCAAAGTTTAGGTACAGAAAGTTAGTACTTTATTATAAATATAATTGCTAGGGGTGTTATTCCAGTAATACATGAATTATTCGAAATGGAAAATAAATTTTAATTTTATTCAGAGGCTGATTATTTAATTAGATAAGGCAACAGATACCATTACTGATTTATAATTGGAAAGAAACGAGGAATAAATATTGCTGAATAAGGAAAATTCTTGCCTTACTTTTGCTTTATTCATAGTGTGCCTTGAAGAGCATCCTTTCTAAGAAATAAGAGTTGAAAAGAAGTTAAACAATTCTCTTCCACATATAAGGTAAACCTTATTGTTACATGGTGTGTAAGAAATTTTATATGCTTATATGTACATAAGCGTGTAGATGAAATAAATTATGGTTCCGATTTTTGAGTTTGCGCCCCATTTGCCTTACTTTTTGGACTTCATCATGTTTAGCCGAAAACTTTAAGAACATTTTTGAGAAGCAGTATAACAGGATAAATTTCGTCAAATTTGATGTCTTTTTAATTTGATCTAACAAACATAAAATATAGTTTTGTTAAATTTCACAGTTGCAAGTTACTGGTTTGTTATTGAAAACCATACTTTTTACAAAAAAAGGCGAATAACGTATGCTGTGATCAGTTCCCAAAGGCTTGAGTCTCATTGAAGGCTCAAAAAACCTCATATTGTTGAAATCCTTATCCGGCGTGAGTTTTGGGCGAATAGGTTGGCATGAAGAAGCATTTAGCTGCATTTGAAAGATAAGTGTGATGCCTATTGTATCTCCTATGTACACTCATATATTTTGCGTTAGAGGAGCACCCCATGCAATTACAGACATTTGACGCCTGGGCATGACTTGTCCTGGATTATTCTGGCGCTATGGAATATATGAACATGTGTTTGGTAAGGGAATACCCTTTCTAGCTTAGTAAGGCTTTTCACATATCTAGGCTATTTTATAAAAGATTTACAAAATTTTCGATAACGATTAAGAAAATGAATGAAAGGAAAGCTAACAGTACCCAATTTTATTTGAGCAGCGATTAAATTATTAATTTTCAATGAATTTTCGAAAATATTAAATTTATACAAGCTTTCCACTTTTAAATTTTGAGTTTTTTTTGAAAATATTGCTATCAAAGAAGGGTCTTATGCTTTATGCTGTTTTCTACTGGCCGAGAAGCCTACAAAGAAAATATTTGGTTGATTGTAATGATATTAACAAATAACTGATGGCAAGGTAGCTTTCCTAATGATTGGAGTTGGATTATCTTGTAAATATCACTTCCAATTCCTTAAAAAATGAAGAACTTGAAAGCAAAAGGCATCGATGATAAAATAATGCATTTTATTTGTTCCCGTTTCTCTTTTATGTTAGGTTTTGATGTCATTCCTTTGGTTTAATTTTCTTAGACCCAATTAAATTAATAAATATGCTGGCAACATTAACTACTGATACTCTAGCTAATACGGTCGTTTATCCGGGCATCTCCAAAACATTCCTAGCCAAATATTTGTAAGCTGAATTACATAAAATTTCCAGTAACGAATGGCTAAAATTTGAGAGCTGAATTATAATTAGAACTCTGATTCTATTTAAAAGGCTTTGTTTAAATTGATCTCAAAATTTCCCTTCTCCAAAAGAAATATTTGCAGTTCTTCATCAATCCTTGGAAAATAAAACACTATGTGCTCTGTAATCCAAAAATCTTAAAATCTACAAAATGGAGGCCCAATTACGTGATCCGTTGAACCTTCCGTTTCGGCATTCATCATTTCCGATTGGCTCCGATGTCATGGGGCAAGTTTATTTTAATTACATAGCAACGAATGTTTACTCGGGGTTAAATCGATTCGTTGGAACACGTTCGGACCAATTCAAGGGGTGCCCGGCGTTCACTTTGGACAGAACGAGATGAAATTAACTCCATATAGAAGGCAGCGCTAAAAGCGTTTGTGGGAGGACTGGGGGGACGCTGAAAGAGGAGGGAAAAGTGAAAGGGCCGTTGCAGGACAGGGGGAAAAGTCTGGGGAATGGTTGAAAAAGGTGAGTCAGTGAGAGTGTGGAAAAATATTGAACTAGCTGCGAGTCATCCAAATGGCTCAAAGAGAAATGCGAGTGCGATTTTCCTTATTTTTCTTTTTTATTATAAGTCTAGTCGGAGAGTTAGTGCTACTACATGGTGGATGTATCACTAGAGACATTAGAAATTTTAACATTTGATGCAGTTGGAAAAGCTATTGCGATGCATGCTTCGGAGGTTCGTTGATCATCATCAACTAATCTTCGGACTTATGAAATGTTAGTAGATAATGCGTTTTTTTATTCATGCGTCATTATTTCTACTTCCAACATAGTGTTCATGAGCCTTTCTTACATGCAACCTTTTTTCATAACGAGTTTAAATTGATTGCCATCATTTCAAAAGCCACTAGTCAAACCTTGTTTGGTGGTGACTCTTATTTACCCTTGATGCCAATCCTGATATTATTGTACTCATTGCTTTGCGTATTATCGTTATTGTGATGAAGTACAACTGCCTTGTGGTGCCACCTAAACCGGTTTTACTAAATTTGGTTTTATTTGAGGTAGGGGTACTATGCTAAAAAGCGTACTGCCATAAGCAGTGGATTTAATGAAATTTTTGTCTATAAATTGAAGTGTTATCTCTATTGACAATTAGTCTGGATGAAAATATTTGACAAATGGGTAGTAAAATGTTTTATGTTTACCATTTACACTCCTAGAAAGTGATAGTTGCTATAAAATGTAATATTTAAATGCTTACAGTATTGCTCACACGAGTATGTACACGTACTGAAGCCCTATCTCCGTTAATACAGCGTGGATTGATTGTCCATATGACGTTTGAATGTTTTATCAGATTTTTTGATAACACATTATTTTTATAATGGGATATCAAAAGAATGGAAAGGAAATGATTCAAACTCATTAAATTATTTACAGCTACGAGCTTCTATGATCCAGCCTACGCTTAAATGAATGAGCATGAAGGGGTAATGTGTAACAGTCTCCTGGTTTTAATTGATACGTTTTGTACTAGAATTGGTCGAAATTAGTATGATTTTTCAATTATTACAGTGAAATTCTAATAATAAATCTGTGTGTGTATCTCCTTCATTCACAGGTGTATTTCCCATTCTTGTAAATATAAGTTTTTCTGCTAAGATATTCATGAATTTCTTATGTAAACCTTTGATACATGCCAAAAACCTTTCATAGATTAAAGTGGCATTAACTTGATATTTTTCGAAAAACTGATAACTTAGTTTTTCCGTTTAAAGTTCTGGTTGCAGAAATATCCTCAGACGCTCTGAAATTACATTACCTTTTGTTTCTTTTCAGGTTGGTGGAATTTCTTCCTAGATTCCGGAGTATGTTAAGGTAAATCTAGTTAGTTAAGCGGAAAACTCTTCAGAATGAACTTCAAACCGTGTTATACTTGGTGCATATTACAAGGAAAAAGCTTTTTAGAGAGTTTAATTTTCTCCAGATCTCCTTAGTTTGGTTCGTTTTTATCTCCTTTTTGGCGTCTTATGGCTAAAACTTAGGCTATCACAATTCTTTACTAAATTCCACTCTGCCCCGGTTTTAATGTTCATCCTACGCGTAGGCACTATAGAAACTCAGGGCCAATATCCTTTCATGCAAACATCCCCAACTATCATGTAAATAAAGATATGTTTCTCCCCTTTTCCTCCATGTTCCATCTCATACTATACGTATTCAAGTTGGATAGCACCTCAAGATAAACGTAAGAGCGATGCAGTTCCTCCATAAAACCACCACAAATCAGATAGCGCGGCCGGGCGAGAAAGACGGAGAGGAGGGCTTAGGAGCAGACCATCGAATGTTTCCCCTTATCCTTCTTCACTTCCTTCTTCCCATCTCCACCTCGGATCTGACCTTTTACTTCTTTTCCACGGACGTAACCGAATGCCCTCCTCTCTCTTCCCTCGGCCCTGACCCCCCCCCTTTTCCAACCCATCTCCCCCCCGTAACTCGATGTTCCAATGTTATGTACTGAGTGAAGAGGGGCAAGGGATCAGAGACCGCTGCCAGCGGGGTGAGGATTTATTGGGAACCATGCATTCAACAGTGAATATCAATCGTTCATCTTGATAAAGTGCACGATATTGAGGCACGTTCTTTCAAATGGCAGTCGAGTGATGCAGTGCGGGGAATGGTGGTCACGTCTTGCGGCAAAACTTGTCAACAATCACATAATTTATGCAGCGGCAGCGTTACCTGTGTTGTCAGGGCGACGCATGGTTTCCGGTTCGTCGAAGATGCTTGGAAGCTATTCATGGATTCTGGAGGCTATTTCCCCTTCCCCGGCCCCTCGCTTCGCGTCAGCGTTCGTTGATGGTGAGGCAAGGGCTGCCGTGCCAAGACGTTTCAGGCATTTGCGTCTTTTTCTCGCGGCGGTGGCCAGGATTGGAGATTTGAATGTTGCGGCTTTTGCAATAGAAGTCCTATTTTACTATTTTGCTGAAGTCTCTATTCCCTCGTCCGAGAATTGTGGGATGTTTTCCAGTAGTATTTTGGGTAGTGATATCATTTATACACTAAGATAAATATCATACTATATCGCGATCATTGATTTCACTTCTAGCTTTCTTTATTTGAAAATATCTATTGGTAAATGGAATATAATCGCATCTACAGGCGGATGAATAGGCATCCATCCATCAGAGAAGAGGCAAATACTCTTGGAGATAGGTTCCTTTGGAAAGATAGGATTTGTCGAGAGGTGTATAGGTGAAAAGATATTTTTCATTTAAAATTTGGTTTTTTAATTAAAGCTCGTAAAAACATGGTATCTACTAATTTTCAAAGTAAATATGGCGGGTTGTTAGGCTATGTAGCGGGAAAAGTAACATAGAGTATTTGGAGACTGCTACTATTATTGCAAATATACTTGAGGAATATACCTATTTTCATTTTATTTGACCTCCGTACTCTTTGTAAAAATGAAATGTGACCTTGGAAATCGTCTATTATGGAGCGATAAGTGCAGTGTAAATCGGTTAACAATTTCTTTAACTTTTCCTATCAAACGACACGGTACTCATGAGAAATTGGATAAAAAATAAAGAAGTCGTAGATTTGTCACGAAATTCTGTAATGTAGGTAACGCTTCAATTTAATTTATATACTATTAAACATTTATTGGACAAGGCATATTTTAATTACATTTTTTTAGTGGTTTTTATTTATAAAATGTCCAGAAAACGTATTCATTTTCGGAATGAGCTAAATAAAAGAGAATAAATACACAAACTTTCGATCGACTCGAACAATTAAATCGGAACTAATATTTAGAATATTTGCTGTTTTTCTTCTTTATCCACGAAATCGTTTGTCATGAGTTTACCAATTCAGTGATAAAATATACGAGGGCATTAGTAGAAATTCCTATCATTACACCAAAAACAAAGAGAGCGCTAGACTCCACTAGTGCCAAAAATAAAGCAAGAAATTGCAGTGATAAAAAAGGGTACTGTGGGTGACTAAAAGAAAGGCCTTTGTCAGCTCATAGGAAGACAACGACAGGAGAACGTGGTAGAAGAAAATTAATTGGAGACGAAAAGGAAAAAGTTATAAAAAGAGAGAGAGATGGGATAGCTGGAAATTCGCCTAGGAAAAGTGGTAGAAGTAGGGAGAGCGCTGTTTATACAATGTGTAATTAGACATTTTTATCATGAGATTGCTACGCCTTGCGCAGAATGGTTTACTTTTCTATGAAAACATTTGTTATGCAATGGTTCCAAACTAAGTAAATTCTTGGTTTTGTGGCTATGATGTCGTCATGGAAATGAGACAATAACGAAGACGAATTCGTCAAATTTTCTGAACCGACTTTTAAAAATAGAACAAGAATTATTGAATAGTACCTGAGATTTTATGGTCGGTAAAATAATGCGTGGAAGCATAATTAGACCACTAGAGCTATGTGATTCAAATAAGTGAAGAGTTTCTCCATTATATTTTTAATCTTTACATCACTAAATATTTGGTGACGAAAAATGAGAAGTATCCAATATATATCCATCATTTTCACCAGCAAGATATCATGGATACATATATACAGTATATATATATATAAACAGTATATATATACTATATATATATATATTTATATTTATATATATTTATATACAGTATATATATATGTTTGTATGTATGTAATAAAATTTACATGTCTGATATTCATTCCCTTAACTTCCCTTATGCTGAGAAATATCCAATTTAACGTTCACTCCAAGATTAATACAAATATTAAACGTGAGTGAGCAGCAGTGAGATTATCGTAATCCTAGGTCAAGCAAATCGAAAACTGAAGCTTCTATGATAGCGAACGATGCATTTCTCATTTGCTGCAAACAAACGAAGTAAGCATTTTGCCGAAATTTCCGTGAAGCGAAACGAAAGCAATATGTTATAGAAATAATATCACCGTTCATATTGGACTACTTAATGAAAATGAGTTTCTATCCTACGTCACTTTTCTATTAAGGCGCAGCGAAAATTCAATAAAACTGTGGAATTTACGTTTGAATGCGTGGTGATTTTCCTTAGAATCTTTAAGCGTGATTTTATTTTTGGTGACCTGAATTTTCTGGCGCGTTTTTTCCTGGGCTTCAATTTATGACTTGGCAGTAATTTTCTACCGTAGCTATTTTACTTTTATTTGACTATTTTCCGCCTTTATCCTGGACTGTTGATAAAGAATTTATATCAAATACTATAATAACACTATTGCTGGTAATATTTTTCTTTTGTTTCACATCGTTAAATTTACAATATTTTGTTGAAGAGTTGTTGTTTTCACATCTTCACCCAAAATGTGATATCTTAGGAGCACACACGAGTATTAAAGGATTCATTGCAGTGATTATTTCTAGAATGAAATAATGACCTTCACGTTTTGACGAGTATTTTACTTGCTAACCGATTTGAATGTGGTCTATCGTTAATTTATCTTTCTGTCTCTCTTTGCTTCATTCCACCGTTTAGCTTACCTTTCCTTTCACAACGATTTGTCACTAGTTTTTCCGCATGGCGAAACATCTTAGCTCTACGGCAACAAATTTTGAACGCAGCTGCTTAGAGATGCAATTTATGAATTTTTCTAAATTTATTCAAATCAAGGCTCGTCACAATACTTTTGGTGAATATCATATTGAAAAAATGTATCTTCAAATATTTTTTTAATTCATTACATGTAAAGGATAATGAGACGCTTTCCATAATAGTTAAATTTTTGGGAAAAATATTACAATTTCAACTAATTCATATATAAAAAATTATAGACACCTTCATTTTATGGAATTTTCTCATGATGATTGTAAAGCACTTGTTGTTCGTTGAAACTATTCAATTACTCAATAAAAAGCGGGGAAAATTAAAAAATGTTAATTAATAATAAAGTATTACATCCAAACTTGATAAAAGCAGTAATGATTAAACAGGCCAACAGTGGTTTTGGTGCCGGAGCTTTTAATGATGATATAAAGAACAATTGGGGTGCTGAATCCAATTTTGACACTAGTTTTTCCTATCAGTTATAGTTATCAAGATATAGATATGTTGTTACTTACGTAAAAAAAATCTTCTACATGATGATATGGGAATATTATATTAATAACACAGGCCAACAGTGGTTTTGGTGCCGGAGCTTTTAATGCTGATTTAAAGAACAATTGGGGTGCTGAATCCAATTATGACACTAGTTTTTTCCTATCAGCTATAGTTTTCAGGATATAGATATGTTGTTACTTACGTAAAAAATCTTCTACATGATGATATGGGAATATTATATTAATAATTATCTCATTGGCCTACAATATAGAAATATACATAAAACTTATTGACAGTTTATTGAAAATAAAAGGAACACCGCAGATTGGTTATAAATTAGTATACTTATAGGTTTATTTAACGTTGAATATTATTTTCCGGAATATATCAAATATTAAAACAACTAATCGTAAGATGTGCCATATCTAAAAAAGTAGAGCTGTTAAATAAAAACGGATTTCATATTTGAATTCAGCTCTACAAATATGGTTAAAATCATCACAAAGATTCCCGGCACCAAAAAAAAATTTTTTTTTGTTGGCCTGTGTTATCACTGCTTTTTAAAAATAAATTAAGTGAATAATTCCTCGGTAAATTTATAATGTATTCTACCAGTTAAAATAAAAAACGAAGTAGCTCCCTGTCATGCGCGAGATAGGGGATATTAGATTACCAGCTATAAAAGCGGAAATAATAGTTCTTAAAATACGTATGATTACAAATATTAATATAAACTAATTTAATTTATTTAATTAAAAAAATTGAATTCTAAAATTTCTTTCCTGGTGTGCTGCTGTTATGTGCGAGACAAAATTTTGCGATGGAAGCAAAAACACGTCAACTCGTCTGTTCAGAGTTATCCTTGTTTTACTTTTTTTACCCATTCTCTCATTGTTGTGTTGATCTTGGATTGTCTTTTTCGTTTGTCACAGGTAAAATCGCGTTATTGATTTTTAAATTTTGAATGGGTTTAATTTCGCATTAATTCGTATAATTAGGGATTCAAGATGCTTAATCTATTCAGGCATTTTACTCATTTTGTGATTTGTGCTCATTCGCAGCACTTTTTCACGAAAAGTCGCTCCCACTGAATTCCCAAGAATCGAATCACTTTATCGCACAAATGCCTTTCAAATACATGCCTCGTCGTCCCTGCACTCCCACACCACATTGTTCAATTCCAGCACTCAGCCTCCCTCATCTCATTGTCTAGCCCTCACCCCCTTTCAATCTCACTTCATCCCGCTCTTTCCTTCGCTCCGAAACACGTAAGAAACCATGCACCGAGGCCCCTCTCCACCCAACAGACTACTACTCCTTCGACCCTGATTCCCGTTTCTACGATTCCTGCGTGTATGGCCACTCGGCCTCGTGAAATTGGAATTCCATTTGCCGGGCGGCTCCATTCCATCCTCGACTATCCAGATCCCCGAGCCGGCTTTCCTTCTTACTCTGTGAGTGCCGGCACTCAAGCCTCGACCCTTTCTTTGTGATATCTTCCAATGATTCGTTCGCTGTATCAACAAACTAATTTTTTTCCTCCGTATCGCTGTGAGTCAACAGTTTTGCTCCTCTTGTTCTCAGAACCGGATACTCGGGGTTCTTTCTCTCCGCTTCATTTACATCCAATGCATACCAAAGTTTTGTTCAGAGTTAATAAATTTCTAGTTAAACGTAGGGGTTCATTAGTCCGGTGACAGTTGAAGATGGGCAATATTTCTTCTATTTTGGTCGTGTATTCAGAACCATTCATCACCTAACCTGATTCTTTGTAACATATAAGTTAACCCATTCTAGTTTATATTGGTAGAGATAATTCAGCGGTTGTTAAAAGCAACATATTTGGCTTTGAAAAATAAAACATTTATGCCAAATTCTTTAGCCATTTATCGCCATGCTCGATAAGGATAGAATAAATACCGAAAAATTTATCTGACTAATCAGGAATATTTTTTTACGTTATGACTCAATACTACGGAAAATTTGTAATGTGACTTTATTTGTTTTTACAAAAATAGTGCAAGTTGCTAACTCCCTGAACTGACGATAATGTAGAGATTTATGCTGCCGTTTACATTGAATTTCATGTCAAAGTAAACAAAATATGTCAATTTATGAAACAGATGCATTGTTTTGGTATTCATCGAGGCTGTATCATGAACAATTTAAATGAATGCATTCGTCATTCCGTATCAACTTTCTAGTCGTTCGTGCCTTCCAGTGGCACAAATATGGTTTGGATAGAGTATACGTTGTGGGGAACTACTGGATCTCAAATCATTCCTTGTACCGTGATAATACACTTTTTCACTCGAGAGAGTTTTTCCATTCTATAAAGAAGTCCCTAAGACTACGCAAGAGTTGTCGTTCGAAATAACCTTGACACGGAAATAAAAGGATTCATGGCGGGCACCATTTTCTTAGGAAACAAAGAAGTTACCTGTAAAGAGCAAAACATCTTCGGAAAATTTTCTTTTTTGAAAGGTTTCCCCAAGCGGTGTATTTTCATAGTTCATGCCTTATTTGTTGGTAACAGATACTCCATGCTCTGATGTTTTATTTATTTAGCTGCATTAGAATAGTTCATTAATATTTAAAAAGTGGTTCATCGTATTTACTTAATTCATGTAGCACAATAATAATATGAGTTGGTCAAATTGGATTTTGGGCTGGGGTTGACCTTAAATTTGGCATTTATTGCCCAATTCTAATAAAGTAGACGGGTATTATTGGTAGTGTCAGTTTTCTTAACCCTAACAAACAAGAGTTATTAACTTTTAGAAGTGAAAAGTTCGGTACCATAATGAATGGACATACACGACGCACCATTTAGAATGTTAATTTGAAGAATGTTTGCTTATTGTTCAAGGTAATGTGTACGAAATTAGTCACGCGAAAATAAATCGAAGAAAAATGTAAAATATATTCGATCACCGTATTATTTTTGCTAAAATTATCATTAAAAACTACTAGGTTATATAATTATTTAATCAATAATTTTTGTTGGGAATATCCATCCGTAAATCAGTTATTATGGGAATTTTTAGGAAGTGTAGTCTCAGCCATTACCTATGAGAGAAAATTAAAATGTTTTTAAAGTTTCTTAAAGCGAAAGTACAATATGTTTTTTTGATCGCAACTCAAACAGTTAGTTTATTTTAAGGTGAAGTGTTGGCTTTTCCTACCACCTTAATTATAAAAGATGTGAAGTGTGGAAACATTATTTAGTTTATTTATAGAGGCACACTTCTTTATATTAAAAGCTTTCATAACACGATTTTCGATTCGACTGTTGGCTTTATAATTTATTTTAGTTCTAAAATAATATACTTACACCTAACTCTCCGAGGTAAATTACTAAATGAGCGGTATTTAGTAAATAGCCCTGCCATAGGAATGAATAGAATTAAATTCCGAGGCAGACAGGATATACAAGCGGTATTTGATGCACCAAAGATTAGAAAGGCATAAACTTGGTTGTAAAATCTTTACGACTGGGTGTTGGAAGAGTCTGTTGCAAACTACCGTTGTTATTTATGCGCCTATAGAATTGAGCTCTGGTCACAACGCGAGTTATACAGCATTTTTTGAGGTCTTCTCTCTGAATGCGTGCCTTGCGTTAAAACGTAAGTTTGGCATCAAAATATGTGGAAATTATTGATTTAAATTCAAACATTTCTTTGATTGATAATGCTGCTAGAATATTTTACATGAATTTGATTAGGAATATTTCAGAGGTGAAATAAGGTCAGAGAGTTATTTTTAAAAAGTAATTCTGCACTGAGTGTGAAATGATGGAAATCATCCGTGATTTCTTTCAACCGAGCTTATTTATATGTTCTTGCTAAGGTTTCAATATTGTTTGATCGACGATTTGTAAATAAAACTGATCTTTTATCTACCACTGAGTTCCTTCACTGAAATATCAGAATTATGCAGTAATTTTTCATAATTTCCATAGTATTAATCGCAGGGTTCAGTTTAATATTGAATAACCTTTTATTGAAGAGTTGACAGTTATATTTTTTAGGTGTCAACACTTGGAGATTGAAAAATTTAGATGCTAAACTCCGGTAGCGAAATTTATTTTTTTCCTGATTGATACGTAGAGGATAAATAATGATGGAATCTCCTATAAAGGTATGTACTTTTTATCGGGAAAATTCGTTAAGTGAACAGTCGGGGGTATAAAACGTGCCGGAAAATACCGCCGTAAAAAGACGAATTGGAGTTGGGAAACGTTGCCTTGCTGCAAACTGTGGCCTTTGACCGTAAACTTTCTGTGACGCCCGAATAACATTACAGTAAAGATTAATCCGCTTTTAGACTGGCCCAAATCATTGTCGAATGCTTGCAGGAAAGATTAATGGTTCATTTCGGCGCCGGAATGCAACATGAATGGCTATTGGCTCTATTGAATACAAACACTTTAGTGGATATGAATAGCCTAGCTTAACGATAATTTTGCAGACGATGCGTTACAAATTGTGTACTGTGAAAGATATTTCATTCACAAAAAGTGTGACATAAAAAAGTGTGTCATAAAACATATTATTGAATGGGAATATGAATGGTAAAACTTATGAAGCATCAATCTGGCTTTCTAATTTTTATATGCTACTGAACATACAGTTAACAAGAGTACGTAACCTCAGCTAAAAATTTAGAAAATAAGTTTTATGCTTAGTATAGAGTAAACCATTCTCTTTCAAAAACTAAATATTTTTGAATGTTTTCGTTTGATAAAAGATGCACATTAAAATAGTTTACCGCATTCAATGCACATGCTCACGAGTCTTTAAATTGCATTGTTTACAGTTAAGTAACCAATAATTATTTCATTTTTCTCATAATTTGTGTGCCTGTGTATTTTTCTATAATCTCCCATATGCCTTTGAGTATTTTGTCTTAACTTGGATTTGCATATCGGTAAAATATGGTAGTAATTAAGCTGTCTTTTCACAAAACCTATGACAACTTTAAATAAATGAATTTTTAAAAAATTTCATATATATATTTTTACGTGCATAAGTTATTGAATATTAAAAGCTGCAACGTCCTCATTCAGAAGGAATAAAAATAACTGAATATAAAGGAAATAATTATTCTGAAATTGGTAAAATTTCATGACATGTCAAAATTTTTGTAATTACGGTTGGGTTGGACATCTAAGAATGAAGAAGCACAATGTATTTCGACCACTTCCCTTACACGCTCCTTGGAGGATTGGTTAAGGGCTGTTCCGCTAATTTTTATATGTATCCACTATTTCGTATCCAGTGCTGATTCTCTTGCACCGTAATGGATTTTATGCCCAGCGTTCCCCCTTAAGTGGTTAATTTATTTTTCCCTTTGTCATATCTTGATATTTTCCCTCGGTAGGCTCTTGAGAAATCTACTGTATTTCAAGCTACTTATGACATGCCATCTGACTCTTGTTTTCCTTAACATACCTCATAATGCCTTTTCGTCATGTATTCTTTTGTAGGTAATCTCGTAGCTCACCTTAACTGCCCATTTATTCTACATTACACCATACCACCGTCGTGTTTTTTTATTCATTTATTCAAGTATGTTGTTGAATGTTTCATGTTTACCATATATATTTCTATCGCATTATTGACGCATATCTTCATATACTGTTATGTGGCATGTGAGATTATGAACTTTAAACATAAAAGTTGCATTTTCGTGGTAAAATACCTTGTTATTGTGAGCTAATCTGCACTCCTGTCTTACAAACTTTTCCATTTCATGTTTTTCCGCTCCCTAAGTAGGTGACAATTTTTCATATGCTAATGTCTGTTTACGTAGCCCAAATTTCAAATTTTCACTTTTAAATTTCTAGGATTTGTTTTGTTGTTTTCCATCATAACGGCTAACCCCAAGTATTAATCCAGTTTATCCTATGGATTAGTCTCCATATGTATCCTATAATGGAATTGATGATCGCCGAGAGTTCCATTATTTCATAAAAATGAAAGACTATTCACACAATTAACTGGCATGTTAGCTGCCATGAAGTACTCTTTTCGAATGCAACTCATTTATTAAGGAAATTATTGTTGCTCTCGGTAATCTACTGGCTGAGGTAGGTTTCGGATGGACAACAAACTACCAAACCGTACAGTGGCAATTCTGTTTATTATCTTATCGAAACAACCTGACATCTTACACTAAAATTAGCCCGTCTTCAATCCGTCGCCGCATACTTATTCTTCCCTGCCTTCCATCCAGCACCCTTATTCTATTATTGCCGCTTCCTCGCTTTACGGAGATCCTCCCCTCTATCACAGTCGTCAGTATCCTATTACCAATTAGAATGCTCTGCATCCGTCTTACCTGCCTCCTTCAGATTTTTCCCAAAAATCCCCTCTCCTTCTCCTCTGTACGTAGCACATCATCACTTTTTTCCTTTCTGTCCACTTCAGCTATCTTGTCCTCCACACTCAAATTTCAAAAGCTTCCAATATATGCCTAATCTCCTAAAACATAATATCCTACTTCAGTGACCATGGTTCCGCGCCGGACATAACTACGCTTCTTATCAAAGTTTTAGCAAGCTTTTTGTAATTATTTTACCCAACGTCCCTGTCATCGATTCCTTCCTCTGTGTGAAAGCCTTTTTACCTATTAAATACGTCAAAGCAAATCGCGGCCTAAAGTGGTACAATAAAGTCGTTAGCAGAGCCCTACGATAGCAGAGAATGTGATCCTCTAGGGTAAAGAAAGCAGGGGTGAACACTTCATCCTCGGAGAATAAATACTTATTGGATAAGTATAGATCCTCAAAAATTGAAACATTACATTTACGTTGCTCCTTACAAGACTTTAAACGTAGATTACTATGCGAGTATTTGGACACTGACACAAATACGAGTAAAATTCACGAAATTTAACTAACCGCGTATGTTTTCTTGTCAAAACCCTTCACTCATGGGAAACCTCATGGGAATGCCATTAAAAATATAGTGCTCTTTACAGTATTGCTTGCTTTACTTTACATGTAATTATTTTTCTCCTTCCATCCCATGTCCCTCTCGGTGGGGGAACCCTTATGCTACTTAGACCGTTGGGTCACATTCCCTACACTTTGTGGGGAGGAGACCATTGTATGCTGCATGTCCATATGGTAGTGGAATTTCACAGTGGTGACCTGACACCCTCCGCCACACGCCCTTGTGGCGGCTTGCGAGGTATTATGTAGATGTAGTGCAATTCTTCTCCTTTCGTCCCTCCTTCTTGGACCATTTTAATGCTAGACTCTGCCGAGATAGTTCCACCTACTATAGTTTTGGCCCTCTTATTTTAACGTTTAACTTGGCCTCACTCTTTCTCTGTTGTTTGTTAAGGGTAGAACATTACTTAGTTATTTTTATATTTTAGTATCGTCTTACGGATAAGTACCTTCGTAAAGAGCATATATTTAAGCCTATTAAATGCCGTAATATGGATTAAAGTTTCAGTAGAGACGTATACTTATGCCTTGAATTCATACTTACGAAAATTATTGCACAGTAGACTATTGAAGATACGTCAAATTTGATCTGCTGACACAATTTTATTGAGTGTACGTATTTTGGATGCTGAATAAGGGTGCCGCTTAGACTTTCCAAACATCATCTCAAAACCCGTAAGGTCGTTTATAAAAGATAAAATTTGCAGGCCTATATTCGTCACAAAATACTGCTATTTCCTTTTAACCATCACATAAAACCATATGTTATGTATCGAATGGAATGTCTCATAAAAAATGACCCAAAAAAGTGTACTGCATTTAAAAAATGAATTTTACCTTTTTCATCTGCAGATTATATAAGATTTTTGACGACTTTCCTACAGGGTTCGTCCGGAAAATAAGTGTAATAAGCTCATTGTCTTTTTTGACAAAAGGGGAGTCGTCCACTACGAATTTGGACCCGAACGACAAACTGTAAATGCTGCTTTTTACGTGCAAGTGCTCGACAGGCTTCGAAAACGAGTCGTCCACGTCCGGCCAGCGATCAAAAACATCTGGTGGCTGCATCACGAGAATGCGCCGTCTTACACCGCGCTTGTCGTGTCGGACTTCTTGGCCAAGCACGGCGTGGCAACGCTGCCGCACCCGCCCTACAGCCCGGACTTGGCACCACCGGACTTCTTTCTATTCCCGAAGATAAAGAGGAGTTTGAAAGGAACGCGATACGGGACTTCGGACGCCGTCAAAGAGACCGTGACGACGTGTCTTCCAGGGTTTCCCGATGACATCTTCGCGGGAGCGTTCCAGGAATGGGAACGCCGCTGGAACAAGTGTATCGACTCACAAGGGTCCTATTTTGAGGAATATTAGCTTAAGATATGTAAAAGTGTAATAATATTTTTTTCCTGAGCTCAGTACACTTATTTTCCGGACGAACCCTGTATATCCTCTGCATATAAGTCGCATTATTTGTAAATATTCCTACTCTGGACTATTGATTACGTAGAAATGGATTAATTTTATTTAGTTAGAAATAAAATGTGACTTTAGATAAAATATTTTCGGCTGTAATTAAAAGGTCAGAACCCATAGAAATTTGTTGGGAAAAGCATAAGTTACATTTGATTATGACGAACTTTCAGTTATCTATCTTTGTGAAATGGGCTAGTGATATAATTTTATTATTTCAAGCATTTATAGTTCAATCTTTTGGTGAGAAAGATAGAGGGCTAATTTTAGTTATCTGTTCTTTCTTGGGATTAAATGTAGATATAAATTTAAAATGCAATTAATTTTATATTCAGACAATTATTGAATCAATGCACCCGAAACAGCTTTCTAATAATTGAGAACATAATCAAATTTAGTTTTAATGAATGAATGAATGGTGCCATTAAAAACCAAATTGTGATATATGCACTTCATGAATGTCGATCAAAAGTAATTTTAAATTAGTTATAACATTCACCAAGATCTGTAATTTGTTCAAGAACCAATTCCATATGCGAGGAGAAGATGAAATTTTAGCGTGATTTGCAGTTAAATATTGACGGGTTATTTTGGCCTTATCATGTAATTAAATTACCTGCATAACATATTCCCACCAAAATGCTGTGTTTTTTTATAGAATTTAATCTTGTTGCTTGATTTCCGAATAATTTCATTAAAACCTTGGAATAGATCCAGCCTTATAGGTTGTTGCTACAAAAGGTCTGCCTATGATTGCATCGATAAACCTGTGCATTTGTGTTTGATGAAAGGGAAACACTTATAACCCGTATTTAATAGAAGCACGCACCATTTGCTGTTATTTTATAAGAACAAGTCAGGGTTTAGGATGTTTATAATGCAATCCCCATCATCTTGTATTTTTCTTAAATTTCACCTTAGTATATTGTTCATCGAGTGATTATGAACGGAACTTCGTCTGCTAGTATCTTTCAAATATTGAATGAACCAATTTAAACCTCCCTATATCAGTGGAAGTTCGAACCCGTGACCTTTTGGATCGGGTTGAGGGGGCGATCTCACATCCACGGTCGTTTTGTGAGACATGCAATCCCTTTAGCCACAAAAAATCTTCGACATGTGTAAACGGGTTAGGGCAAGGGAAAGAAGCGGAGAAGGGCAATGAGATGCAGGGATGGAGGGGGTGGATGGAGGTATTGCCGGGAAGGATCAAGGAGTTTGGATGTGGTGGTGTTCGTGAGGTGGGATAGGGGGTTGGAGTATGGCGACTGGGTACGAAGTAAGTCAGAAGAGCTGAGTCGGGGCACAAGGTGAGATTAGCGGGTACGACCGAGCGTGTGCCGGTTTCGATATGTATCCATTATTCATGGTCCGGGAACTAGCGGCGCGCGGAGGAAGGAACTGAAGGAAGATGGGTTAGGAGAGTGGGCGGGTGACTTGCTAGAGGGCGGGAGTGGGGCAGTTCGGTTGCGCAGGTTTTTTCCTCCGTGGACTGGAGAGGAGGGTGGGGGAAGGGGAAAGACAGGATGAGATTATTTTGTGTGTGCGTGCGTGAAGGGGAGGAAAGGGGTCGGCAGAGGATAACGTAAATGGAAATAGAGATGGGCAGAAATGGGAATCAAAAGCACGCGAATCGCATCTGGCGACGTTAATTTTTCAGATTCCTCTACATCGACCGGTTTTCCTTCGGCTGAAGTCGAAGTTGTGGGTGCAACAAAGGTTATCGACATTGAGTGCATCACTTTGAAAATAAGAAGGTTGTATATTTGTGTTAATATATATTTTCCTGTAGGTTTAGTCTCATTCTTCTTTATTCCTTTGCCTTTACTCTTCGACTACTGACCAAGGCGTCGTCAAAGTTAATTTTTTCCATACAGAAGTCTTTTTATACTTCAATACATAACTAATTATCACGTTTTCACGTTTGACATACTTCAAGAGACTTTGCGCCTACACTATTGGACTTGAGCTGGTTCCCTCAAGCCATGAGGTTAATGAAATATTTATTAATATGTAGTAGTAGTGGAGACACACTTTAATGCTAATTTTGTGCGCTAGAGCCATTTTATCTTTTATTTATCTTGAGAATTTTTAATGTAACGCAGTGGTATTGACAATTTTTTTCGTTTTCTTCCTGTAATATTAAGTACCCCTTATCTGATAAATCTTAATGGCGTCAACATGTGATCAAAGCAAAATATGTAATCATTCCAACAACATCAACATTCTTTCCCTTGGTTATAAAATTTCGAAATATGTGGCTTTTTTCTGTTATTTAATTTATTGAATCCAGATTTAATCTTTGGCCAAATATAGTCATTATCGTCCAAAATGTTGTTGCTATTTTAATTGCTGAAATTGGAGCTCCTTGTGGCCATTTTATGTACTTAGTGCTGATTTTATTAAAAGTTTATTAAAAGAGAAAAGTATCATACGTAGTAATAGCCAAATACTTGCACCTTGGCATGGTGGTGGCCTGAATTTATGTTGGGCTGCAGTTCATCCCCCTGTCATCAATTTGTATGGTCCTGTCAGATTCCGAATGAAATGCTTCAACAGAAGTTGTTTTAAATTACTTATTTGGACGAAAAGTTCTGGAATATATCTGGTAAAATCCTAATTCATTTGCATCTTAGGAAGTTGAATAAAAAATTTGCAAAGCACACAAACATTCAAGTTCAGGTAATTAAAAAATATGAACTGAAACAGGTGTTTTGGACGCCAATTCACAAAAAACATCTTATCGAAAAACGTAAGCAAAAAAAACCTTAACTTTAATTTTCCGATAAAATTTAGCACAATTCCTTCTAAATTTCTTCTTTTTCCCTATGTAGCTTTTCTGGGTTCATTCAGCAAGCGTATCCCATCGACATGCTCTCTTGCCATCGTCTAACTTACCCGTGTCTTTGCTCTCCACATGGTACTAATTGGCCTCTCAACAGTGCAAGTGCTGTATAGCTGAACCAGAGATGAATATAACCTTTTTTGTTATTAAAGAAGATTTCATCGTCATTTACTACGCCTGCTATGTTTAACAGTTGTAACCGCTCTTCAGTGAGTTTCTTGTCCTTCTGCCTGACGTACTACTGTTCAAATTCGGTTTCGAAACCTTTGAACTTAATGAAAAGTCAATTACTACTTGGCTTACATCCTGAAGTCTTGATTTGTCATCTCCTGTATGATAAGGGAATGTAAAGCCAAATGTGGAAAAGCAGGGGAATGCCCTTACGATAGGCCTTGCTCCAACAAATATATTGAAGTGTTTATTTAAGGATATAATTAAGATCTCTTCAAATACTCTACAGTACTGAAAGCTAGAGTATTGATGCGATATTGCTCTCTTCCAACAAATAATGATACCGTCAATTTTGTCTTATTTTAACCACTTCAAATGTGCTAGGCTAGGAGTGTTAGCTCGTATTCAACTAAATGAAATTCCTTTTTTAGGAACTCAAATCTTAGCAAAGTTGTTGGTATAGGTTATAGTCCTATACGATGTCAATGACTCCATTTTACCGCCAATGTCATCTAAAGAGACCCTCAGATTCAATGAGCCAGATCGTTATCTCAGCATTAGTCAACCTAAGACTCCGCTGCATCTCTAAGCGTTGAAACGGAAGCAGGCACTGGTTGAGATTCGACGGGGTGCGATACGATTTTAGCGTTCTTTTGATGACTTTCACACACTGTCAAGCTAATTCCTTATTGATCACCCCAAAAAAGGTTAAGGAATTCAAAGTAAAGCAGAAGCTGAAGGTCACTCTGCAGCATTTCACTCATTTCTGACCAATTGAAATTTTTCAAACGATGTTTCGGCGCGTTAACCCCCGAGGCAGCCTCACTTGCCAAAAATTTCGCAAAAAAAATGTTTTCTAGTTGTCCGAATTTAACAACTTAAAAAATCGAAAAAAACACAAAGAACTAAAGTTGTGCAGTGTGTGCCCATTTAAAGAGACTTAAAATTATCACGACCATAGTAAACTTTTCCAGCGCACATTTCACTTCTACGTTTTTAAGTATTTTCATTTACTTACTTGATTTATGAGGGAGCAGCTGTCACCCTGGCGACGCCCGCGCACCTTGGGTCATTAGAGTAAAGCTGATGTGTTGTACTAATTTATAGAATGGCCAAAACCTTTTTTTGGAGGCAAGAGTCATTCAAATGGTAGGTTTAACTTTTAAATAGCATCAATTTTAAAAATGTATACAATAAATATCATGGCTTGCAAGTCAGGAATAGCGGCACCACTAGCCTATGAATTTTGAACGAGTTGCATTATTTATTAAAACTATGAAAAGGAGGTACCTTCGAAAAATTCACTTTTATGATGTGTGTTAAAAATTTACTTAATACTTATTGGCTAAAATGTTGGCGCCCGTGAGGTTTTATAGCACGCGAACTCTGAAAAACCGATGCCTCTCTGTATCCGATCACCAAAAAAAAAAACGTGTAGGTGATGATTTGGCATAAAATTAAAAGAGCGAGTTAATGTTTAAAATAAACTAACTCTAAAATCAAAACCTTCAACTAAATAATCAATGGTGATGAAGTACTAGCAAAGAGAGAAATTTATATCATGCAGAATATTAACTATCGTCCTTTAAATGTTTATTAGATTGAGTGTAATGTATGCCGCATTATGAACATTAGACCAGTGTTTAGAAGATACTCCTGTTTTAAAGACATATGACGATTACATATAGTAAATGTAATATGTAGATTATGTTTATTGCGATTGGCCCGTAATACTGTTTGCTGTCTGACATCCCGGGAAGTCCGTTTCAACCTCGAGACTCAGATATTATTGCGAAATTTATCTTAGAGATTGGACATAAAATTCGATCTATTCAACGCTTTTCATAAGTTGGATTACTTGGAAATTTTAATTCAGCACCTGTGTCGTTAATTACATAAACCTGCAAGTAAGCTGCATAAACCTGTAAGTTTCTGTGTCAAGAGCTACCTGAAGGAATGGATTCCGAATGTTATATTAAAAGTCAGAAATGGTTCATTCTCTGAACCGGAATCTTAACGCGGGAAATCATTGAACTCAATGAATCAAACTCAAAACTCACTCAAAACTCATTGAACGTATACCATTGAAATCGTGTGCTGGGATGGATTGGTACGATTGCTACTATGACTGAAATCATATCATTTTTCAATCATTTTATATTTTGGCTATGATAAATATTTTCTAATGTTTTCACAAAGCTTTATGTACCAATTCAGCCGTTATAGTAGAGGTATTAAAGTCAATTTAAAATTTACTATTAATAGTCTTGTAAGCAAAGTAAGAACAATGCCTTACGCCTCTTACAACCATCGATGCCATTGAAATCACTTAAAGGCACCAGCAGAAGAGTTTTGATAGTGTTTAAATTACCAGAGGAACAGGAAAGTGTAAAAACTCTGCTATACTTCTGCGATAGGCTTTTCCCGCCGGAATTTCATCCTGGAAAATTGAGACCATTCCTCTTACTCTTGGAAATGCCAGAGAACTGCCGCTTCTTTTGTCAACATATTTATATTTCTATTGAAATACCTGTAACTCAGATAAATGGTATAGTTTTTGAGCTTTTTTTAGTTAATATTTAGCAAAAAAAGAAGAATCGGGTGGAAATTGTTATTCCATGAAATAGCGTGTACTATTGAGGTTTTTAACGGAAAGGTACCGATGAAAATAAAGTTTTTGTTTTGGAAGGCCAGCAAAGGTGACTTTCCGAATGCTAGCCCTGAGTGAAAGGAAGAGGGAAAAGTTGGAGAGAGCGAAGGACAAGGGGAGGTGGGATGGGGTGCGTCGGTTTTGAGACTCAAAGGAGGCAGGGGTAATGGAGGGTGAGTAAAGGAAGGGGGACAGGACCGGAGAAAGGTAGTGTGAGGGAAGGGTCTGTGGGATCGGGGGATGGGGGGCGGCAGAATGTGGAGTGGAGGCGGAATGATGGGGATGAGGTGTGGGGAGAGGGTGGGAAGCAAACCACTCACCCCAGACCATGTTACTCGTCGGCCATCTTAGCGAATTCCGCGGATCCGAGCGAAATACCACTCACTCGGAGATTTCAACCTTCCTCTCTCCCCCCCTCCTCTCGCCCCTTTTCCACCCACACCACTCCAAAACGCGTCCCTGGGTCTTCGGTAGCTGGGGATGAAAGCTTTGCGAAAGAATTTCTGGAATCCTCACTTGGACATGTCATAATTTGGCAACACTGCGACAAAAAAATCGTGGAAGCTGGGAGGAGGATACGTTCGTTCCGGAAGAGTCTTTCTTTTCCTGCTCCCCATCTACCACCCTTTTGACGCCCTCCCTCTCACCCTACTCCATCCTAGCCCATAAAGTTCTGAATCGCCGCCTAAAACTCGCAGAACTTTGTGGGCTTAGTTCTAGGCACATCCAAACAAACCGGAGGTGACAAACTACTTTTCGGTTTCCGCAGCACAGGTTATAATTTTCCATAAAGAATTTGGTACCTCAGCTTTTTTTAAGTGAGTTGGTATGGCGGTTTTACAGCTTATGTTTCACATTTTGAATTGTGTACTCTGAGAGCTTTTACGCATTACTTGTTTCGCCATGAGTTTTAGGGAGTTTCATGGAAATAATTCAATACTTTTGGGTGCATAATTGGTAGAAGTACAAGCATTTTGAAAAATATATAATTAAAGAATGTTTTAATAATATATTCTGTGAATTATATCAAACACAATATGTTTAAGTAGACATAAAACGAATCGGTATTTATTATTTCTTAGTTAAAATCCTATATTTTTTTAAGGTAAATAATTCTACCAGCCATAGTTTCTTCGATGTTTTTTACTGGTAGCATAAGTATGTATTTAGTGTTATATTTTCGCTTTTTTCAATGGTCGACTCTATTTTTACTAGTTTTTCATAGCCTTGAAGAAACATTTGTTTTATTTTGTTTATCATCGGAGTTATTTTTTCTTCTGTTTCCTTAGATGCGTTAACGAATAGTTTTGATTGATTACTTTTTCTATCTGGGCGTTTAATTGGTTCCCGCATCCAATGCATTCTTAATATAAAATACTAAATAAAAGAATGAATTTAACTCTGTAGTCAGTGAACAAAATTACTGATATTTAATCATTGAATACATATAATTTCAAAGGTGAATATACATTATTTTCTTTCCTCCAGCTTCAAAGGCTGATCGAAATCGTAATGGTATTCATGCAACTCACGCTGATGAGTTTTCGTAAACACAATACAATTACTTAGACGAACAAAATTACTACCCACTTTTATTAAATCACAACCTACATGTAAGTTATCTTTAAATAATGCCTTCAAAAAAATAGAATTGTTTAAATTTTTATGCAGAAATCAGTGGATTCATTTATTTAATTCACTACTTGTGTTAACTTTTCAGTTGTGAGTTTTTAAGGAACTCGCGTTAAGATTCGTTAGGCACTGGTAAAATATCTAATGGAGTGCAAGGAGTTAAATATTGGAATTTAAGCGTTTATGCAATTCAAGCATTAGATTATGCGTTTGAGGAGGGAGCATTTGATAATAGTCAGACGAAGAAGGAGAGTGAGAACCAACGAATTTGTTCAGGCGCCCGCCTGAGCGTCTGGACCGAAAGGGGAAATGGCTGTGGGAGGGATCGTAGCTTAATTACATATTCCGCCCGTTATATTTATCGTGGAGATAACCAATTGTGCTGAATTGGCGTCGGCGTCAGGAGGAAGGAAGTGGGAACTGGAGGCTCGGCAGTGAAGGCGGAGTTGGCAGAGATGAGCGAATTAAGAGGAGAAAAATGGGTTTGCGGGCAAGGAGGATGGCGATGCACAGAATATGGGGGTGTAGTGCGGAGGGGAGTGCATTGGGGCGCAAGTGTGCAAGTAGAGCACATCAAATGGCCTGATCATGTTAGGAAAATTGGGCTAGCTCCCGCGGAGCATGCGACCGCGCCGTGCCAAGGGGAATCGCTCGGGACGATTGTCTCGCAATCAGTGCCAGGGGAGTGGATCCCGAGGCACAAGGGGAGCGCTTTCAACTGCCCTTATCTTGCTTACGCTGCTTAGGGTGAAATTTATCGTGAATCGTTTGCTTATCCCAGGAAGACGTTGGTCACAGATAACACGGTATTCCTGATTATTGGCTATTCCTTTAACTGGGAAACGAGTCCAGTTAATTAAAAAGATATGAAGAAATAATCATGTTACAAAAGTATTTATGCCTATTTACATAGTCATGCTATTATAAGCTCTTTTTCCCATAGTAATGTCGTAGAATGTTTTCCTCAAGATAGTGCACCCTGTTTTCATCATTCGAAATATTTAATAAAATAGACTTTTTGTCATAACTTTGGTTTTTGTTCTACTTCCTTGGAAGTATTACTTTTCCCAACGGGAGGAATTAATGCTCTAATGTATTCTTGCTCAAAGCCTTGGTTTTTTGCATATTAATATTCCCTTTTACATATAAATTCCATATTTCATACCTGTAAACCATAGATAAACACAGTAATCAACCCGAAGGTAAGTTTGGCAGGTGATGGTAAACTTTGCTCTTTACTAATTACGATGACGTTTGACTAAAATATTAATAATATTTTAAGTTCATACAAAACTTCGCGTGAAGCTAGTTAAGAAAATATTTCCTAATCTCATGCAAAATCAATGAAGAAGTGTCAATTTATACTTTTACTTTTCCGAAGGAGGAGCTTAAGAAAGTATTACTGTAGGAAATGTGATGTTTATTTCGTTATGGTGTCTAAAAATATTACTACTTAGGAATCATTTTGGAACTTTCCTTCGTCATATATTTTCCTTTTCTCAGTTTGCGACGATCTATTTGAAATTAATTTTGCTTTTAAATCTGTTTACAAAGGCAGCAACATGAAAGTCAGTGTAATCACTACTTACTCGTCATAAAAAACATTTACGGTATGCCATCTAAGTGGATCGTTAGTTGGCAGTGGCCAAATATCGGTTTTGTATCACTTGCACGTGTATTGATACAACACGTAATTGTATCGATCCAGTTTATCGACAAGTAGATAAAAATGACTGCGTGTATTTTCTACGTCATGAGGACGCGAGCCCAATAGATGGAGGACCAGAGAGTTGGATAGAGAGAAAGATCTTACCGATGAGTGGGTTAGTGGAAGACGGGAAGATAGAGGAGGAGAGAGTGGGTGTGTGAGAGTGGAAAGGGAGTTGCTGGAAGGTGGGGAAAAGGGCAAGGGAGAATAGATGGGTGCAGATAAATCGCCGTCTGAAATCATCGATTATTGGACACGAAACCTTTTTACTTCATTGCCTCCAACAAGCCCGCCAGCTTCTTCTTCCCTCCGCCCACATCGCCACTCCCTCGCCGCCCACCTGCCTCCAAACTCCCCGTTCACTCTCTCTCTTCATACCTCTATCACTTGCTTTCCTTTTGGTGGAAAATTCTTTTACTTCGCTATTCCTCTCTCTTACCTCTATCCTCTACGTCAGCCATTCGATCGATTTATTAACTATTTAAGTTCGTTTCCGTGGGGACCCCTGTCTCCTCTTTCCCTCTCTACCTTCCCCTTCCTTAGTGCTAATGAAGCCCTCCTAACGTCGTTTGCGTCCAATCAACTACGTCGCCCAAAAGTGAAGGTTTCGGGTGAAGGGTATTTTCGTTAAGAACAAATTCAGAGTTATGCATTTTTAATGGGATCCAGAAAGCTAAAGCTTTAACTAGATGGTAACGTGAGATCATTATTCATTGTTGACGTTGGGTATAGAATAGCCAAAGAAATGGATCATATCGGGCCTCATGTAACTGGGCTGTAACATCTGATTTAATTACGATATGTGCATCTACTTAAGTCGATCTTATCTATATCTTATCTGGATAATCTTAACATTTCAGAAGGGTTTATTTCCTGTGGCTTACTTGCTCTCATTTCAGCACGGATTTACATGCTTATAATGTGGAATGTTTAAAGCCACTTATAATATTTTACGTAGAGTGAGGTGGTGAAAAACATTTACAAAATATTACGTAAACGTTGATTAATAACCAATTTAGTGAACGAATTAATTGCTTAAATTGATGGTGGGAGTTAAGAATTGACTAATACGGATAAATAAAGCTTACATTGGAGTTGGGTTTCAAATCACGTGAATGTACATTACTTAATATTTAGGAGATGTAAGGGGACAATGTTAGGATAAAATCGGTTTATTTTGCCGGGAATCAGCTTACGGATGTGGCAATTTCTCAGTAATACTATCTGTTACTAAATCTAAAAATTTCTAATAGCAGTATCAGCCCATCTGCTTCTAATTCAAATACAAGATTACACTACTAAGTATTCTCATATACGGCCTAATGCTTAAGCACAAGAAAGCTATTCCTACTTGGGAAGTCTTTACGCAAAGTAAATTCAGCTGAAAACGCTCAAATATCGAAGCAGCAAATACAAACCACGGAGCATAACCCAGAATCATTTGATCTGCATATTAATTGGAATGCTGATTGTGTCAAATAATTTCTTGGAGACGAACATTCCATCCTCACTGCTTTATATTAGGTTGTTATTAAGCTAGGACTTGTGCATTTAGATTTCATGAAGATATACGATAGAGACTGCCTATGTTTTGGAATATACAGTTTTAAAACTGGATTTATAAAATGTCTGTTGTTCATAAATGGATAAAATGTAAACAAAAATTTATAAACTATGTAAATATTAAATTTCATTAAGTTTTATAGGTATTTTAAGTCTAGCTACACTGCAACAAAACTGATGCATCTTGATTCTTATATCAATGTAAAATTTATAGGAAAGTTTATTTCGGTCCAAAAAGGGTTCCTTTTACAGGGATTTCGGAAGATCTTTAAGGGTACGCGTGCAAGATTTTCTGACGGCACTTAAGCTCACATGGTGGTGTCCTTTAAGGAAGAAATTCACTTTTGAGACTTGATGTTAGTCTGCTGGTTTTTTGTAGTACAGTAGGGACTGTAAGGTGGTTGGGAATCTTCGCGATGTCCTTGCAGTAGGTTTTCGCAAGCAGACACTCTACTGTGCTGTTGGTCCCGCGTCAAGACCTTAGGGAAAAATTTGGCGCAGATCTTATATAACGCCAATTTTTCAGTGATATTAGTTTGAACTGTCATATTATCAATGCCAATACGATCATGCGCAAACTTAACCGAGGGTCTGGAGCCAGCATTTCACGGACGCGATTGGAAAAAATTGTTACCATTACTTACCTTGTAGTGTTTCATATCCGATAGAAGAGGGATCCAACTAGAATTGGAAGGAAGAAGAGAAGAATAATGAGGATTGTATACCTACCTTATTTGCGTAACTTGGAATATATCAGAAGGGGATTTAGTGCGATCAGCATTCCATGATTTAGATTTAATATACTCAAAAGTGAACGAGCTTGATTTGCAGGAGAATTATGATTATCATAAATTTTTCATCTTATGATTCTAGATATACTATTCTATAGATATACTACATTCAGGTAGGGGCGGGGAGGTGAGAAGGTCGAAGGGTGGGTGGGTCGACCTTCTTCTTCTATAGCCTAATTTGGAAACATCGGATTGTGAGTATTAACTCTAATCCTGGGATTAAGATCACCATTTTTTCAAGCCGAAAGTCCGAAGTCCGCGTCACACTAATTGTCAACAATTGGGCTTTTTTGTTTTACTAATTTAATTTGAAAAATATTTTGAAATCCTAATAATTATCAAATATATTATTTTCATTCCAATCGGAATATGATGAAATATTTTTCTGATTGAAATTTGTTGATTATTATTTGCTTATTGTTATTATTATTACATATATGATTATTAATTCGTAGATGCTTTACTTATTTTTGCCATTTTGAAATAAAGTTTTTCAAGACTTTATTTGGAACCCCGCAAGTGCAAAGGAATTTCTAGAAGAATCGATTACACAAAGTCGCAGTGAAAATTTCTTCCGGGAATGGGAGAAAGAAAAAAGGTTGGTCCTAGCGATTCAACTCTACGAGCAGTACCGTTTTATGGGGCCGTTTGCTGTGTGTTCGAGGTTTTTCTCCCTATACTTTTGCCCGATTCTTCTTTCGTGGTCCATAGCTCTTCCTAACTCTTACACTTCTGTCTTGTCCCTCTTTCTCTCTATAAGGCAACTCATGCTCTCCATCGGGGCTACTTCAGCTCTGGCAATTAAAGGCTTCATTCTTCTTCATCGTCTCTCTCCCTTCCAAGTACCTCCTATGACCCTCTTGAAAACCATCAATTACTTTTGTATACCAATAGAACTTCCGTACTGATTTTTGACGTTGACTTGCGTCGATATGGGTGCTCACGCCCCGGTTTTTTCTCAGCTGAGAAGAAAAACATGACTTCATATTCTTATTACTGCGTTTGAGCTTTCATTAAATTTATATTAAATCATAAACCATATTCCGACATAATTAAGGAATACCTAAATTAATGGAGAAAGCTCCTATCAGGTTTTCGTAAAAAGGGTGGTTAATGAGCATAATTAGTTGGGGACTTGTTAGCAAAGAGGAGTGAATTTCTACCATGTCTCTAATTTATAGTATACCATCAGCGCCGGTATAGGTAGAAACAAGTCATCTCTCTATGCACAGATTATTGTGATCATATTTAAGGAAGACTTTTATATTTTTACGATTTAAGTTCAGAACGAATTACCTGTTTGGGATATATTCCATCAATGAAAAATCCTTCAACTCCTCTTTGGTATCTGACAACACCGCGAGGTCATCAAGAAAACGAAGAGTTAGCTATGCCCCAACATGATCACCCCTTTTCATTTGAGGAATGGACTGAACAATTTTGATGAGAATGAACGCCCTTCTCTATCATTACTGCCTTCTTGTGTCAGTTTTTATTATCACCTTCGCATATCTCCGTATACAAGATCCACTATGCTCTCCTTGTCTTTAAGTTTTATATCGATTATCTCTGGAATTTTCAACAGATTACTGCATTCTGTACAATCTAAGGCTATGACTGTTCTTCGTAATATTTTTTTCAAAAATCGGTCCAAATGTCAGAATAATACATCGTGTACCTCGTTTACTCCTAACCTCGAATTAGTCATCCAATACTCTTCAAGCTAGGCCGTATCTGTCGAGCAAATATGTTTGAAAATAAAAAAAATATGTTTGAAATGTTATGGCCCTAAAAATTTTGGAAGTAGTTTACCTTGCCTCAAATATTAGGAGGAAAGAGATTTACTTCATGATGACATCGGTTGCTCTCTTCTTCCAAGTCACTCCCAATATCATACGGACATGGCCCTGGGATGAAAACTGTTACACCGTTTCCCTGTTTTCTAGAATTTACTATGACATATTGATGAGAAAGTCAGGTGTCCCGCCGGTATAATTATACCCCTTTTTCTTCGAAAGATTAATCTTCCTGCAATATTAAACACTGACGCTAATTTCTGCGTTGGAATTTCATTTCGTTCTTCACTCATCCCTTCATCCTAAGTCATCTTTGAACTGCATCCCAATTTATCCAATTCGCCCTTGATTGTCCAATTCGGTTAATTCATTCATTCATGTTGCAGTTTCAGATCGTTTATTTCCAGGCATATATGCATTTTAATAAGACAAGAAGAGGCTTTTCAATATATTTAATCGCTTCTCGTTCACCGTTTTCATACCACCGTCATCATGTCCTTTACCTCTCGTACCTCTTTACCTTACGAATACCGTAAATTTATCGGAATTTTTGTTATTAAAATATAGTACTTTTGAAATTATAAATGTGTACTTCTAAGACCGTGGGTTAATTAAAAGTTGCAAACAATAAATAATTTCAAGGAAATGACCGAAAAATTATTTAAATACGTCATATTTCTTGGCCTACGGAAAACCTATATGTTTGAGAATTCATAATAAAATCATTTAGGTGTTCCAGAACTCGTGACGAATTTATAAAACTTTCATTATGGATATTTATTATTTGTGCGTGCTGGTAGTGAAAACCAATGAATTTCCCCATATTACCGAATATATGTAAAAATGGCCCGGAAAAGTTATATATTGCATAGCTAATTTCAGTTACATCCTTATTTTTCCAGCCGTATTTCAAAAACAAATATTTTAATGTTTCTCATAGGCATTTTGGTTTGGGCTTTCATTTTGATAATAACACACTACGGAAATTTTGATGGTGCGGTGGCTAACGTACAGGCCTTCCTACCGGGAGGGCCCGGATTCAAATTCTGGAGACAACAAATATTTTTCATTGATATCCCTACCTAATGTGCTTTGTGGAGAGCACTTTGATTGAGTACGACGTCCGTCGGATGGGACGTTAAACTGCGGACCCCTTGGAGCCTTTCGACAAGAGTAGGCTAATGCCGACGCCGGGTTTCTTTTCACCTTTCCTTTCCTATCCATCCCTAATGGCGTAAATGGCCTTACCTGTCGGTCACCTCCCATAAAACTACTAGAAAATTGCCTTTGGTTCAATGAATATTTATGATAAATGTGGCTCCGTTTTAAGCTTTACTCGGTGGAATATCTCCACTGTATAGATAACAGAAACGTAGAAATTCCGCGATTAATATTTATCGACGACTATTGTTTCACCACTTCCAATAATGTAATTAAATTACTCGTATGAGGTGATATTTTGCGTGTTGATGCCACATAGTGGTGAAACCATGGTCGTCCATAAACAGTAATTGTGGAATTGCTGTTTCCGTTATCTGTAATATAAATTTAGCATCAACTATAATTTTGTGACGTATTTTGTATATTTCCTCTTCTATCCACTGTCTTCATTTAATTTATATGAATTATATGAATTTCGTAGGTGATTCACCATTTACATCTTACTTCCCTTGTCGTTCCGGGACTGCGTTAAGGTCATTCACTTTCCTGATTTTCGTTATCTTTACTTTAATGCCGCCCACGTTTTCCTCGATTTATTTTCTTTGAAACCTTTCATTCTTTATTTTCTTGGATGCATTTGCCCGAATTCCAGCCCGCTCGCTACTCTGGTTAAATACATTTCATACGGAACGTCAGTCAAGTTTTCGACTTGCCGGTTGTCCGCTTTTGATTTTCATTAGTGTGAATTCTTTCGACAGCCTTGCGGCGTTGTCACTCGTTCCACTCAAAGGCCGTCTAACTTTGAGATGGATTTTAGGAATCTGGGGCAATTTGTTTCCTGCCACCCGAAAGTTACGGCTCACTTATTGTGCTTCTTTCATCCATTTTATTCTGCACTTTTTCAAAGATGTTATGAGTTATTACTTGAAAAAAATAAAACATTCCAATTACAATCTTATTAATTTTTTTTTGTTACGGAAATTTATCATAATGATATGGATTAAAAGATTTTTTTGCCAGTTACAGCCTATTTGAGGACGCAGATGTAGCTTCTGTGGTTCCCGCGAGGGGGAACCACGTCACATTTCGCCTTAAAAGGCTCTCTGCAGAGGAGGCTATGAGAGCCTAGACCCGGCGCTAGAGTTTTGATTTCCAGTACTTATTCCAAATTATTTTTGCATAATTGTATTAATCAATCTCCTTAGACTCTACCAATCGCTAAATTTTATTTATTTCTCCGAGAAAAATTAATTGGTCTCATATAACTGCATTAATTATCTCTAATTCTACCGTACTTTAAGCATTTTTCGTCCTGGTAGCCTTTCGTTTTTGTATTGCTTTACTCTTATAGGATGTGCTTAACTTAATTCCATCTCTAGCGCTCAGCGGAAGCAAATATTAGCGCGTGGTTTCTCCCGTTCCCTTAACTTTTCCCTTATTTTTTTACCACTCGTGTTTGTTTGCCGTTGCTTACCTACCTCCGGAAAGCGGATTTTTAAAAGGGATAAAAAATTGCTGAAAGGAAGAAATGGAGGAATGGTAGTCATTTAGGACTCTAAAGATTATGTTCTCCACGTCCTCAGTGTTTGCAGTCTCCGCATCGCGCACCGCTCTCGACCCTCCCCCGCATCCTGTCGTCCTTTCTCCTTATCTCTCATCTAACATAAGTCTTCTCTTTCTATTCCGCTTCCATAATGACTGCCCGTCCACCTCAGCTCTCCCGGCAACCCACACTTATAGGACTACTACCCGCTCACTCCACCTTCGATGCCGAAACCCTCGTCTTAATACCCTTGTGATTGTTCTTATGGAGTAGGTTTTGAACTGACGTCATTAAAGGAAGGAAAAAAGTTCTGCGATCAACCGTATTGAATTCATTTTAAGCCGCTTATGCTCCGTGGGTTCAAAAGTTATAAAAAAATATTTCGCTTCCAAAAGGATGTTTCTTTTTTATTTCGCCGACATTCTCAAGTCCCAGGTCTGGGTGATTATTCTTAAGTTCCCCAGTGAGTGCAGGTGTTTTATCAACATCTTATTAGAATCATCTTATAAATGTATAGAAGGTATACATTTTGTGTTGGAGAATTAAAATAATGGAAACCGGGTAATTGCGAGGGAATTAAAAACTATACAACATTATTTCATTAAAGAGTTCTCAAATTTCATCAGAGATAGCCGTGATTGTCTCATTACTCAGGACATTGTGACTTAATTAAATTTTAAAATATCAAAGGGTCGTTCTATCTGATACTTTTTTCCACAAGCTGCCGCGCGGAAATGTAACGAATTTTACTGAATTTGAGGTTGGTCACAAATTACAACCAGCAGCTGGATGTATATCTTTTTAGTCTTTTACTCAAGTATTTTATTTTTATTGCAAAATGAGGGTTCACTTTTTTGATAGCCGTATGTGATCTTTCGCGAGAGAGTAAATTGTCGTTTCATGCAGCAGTTACTCCGGGATATAGTTAAAAATAAATACAGCATCAAAAAAACGAGTTTCTTTTGAAAATCCGAAAGGAAGGTACGTATTCTATGTAATCTGATAGTTTTATTCTGACTAAATTCCCACAATGAGAGATCATATGTCCATATCGGCTTTTTTCTGAGTTGTAATATCAAAGATGTCGTGCTTCAAAACCACGTTTGCTAATGCTACGAGTTATATGCAGTAAATAGATTCCGTTTGCAATTGATATGAAATATTTTTCTGCTCATGTGGCTCTTTGGAGTATTACCTACGAAAATAAAATTCTTTATAAGTTAACCATCTTACTCTTTAGCAGGAAGTTCGATCTTTCACATATCCCATTTTAAAATTCAAAATTGTCTTAGAAATATATTGGTTGCTGCATAAGGGTTAAGTTAAATTCGGTCCTCTGTATGAATAGTTACGATCTGGAAATGATGCTAGTCCTTAATGTAGTTTCGATATGAATATGCTCTTAGTGGCTATGAGGTAGGTAGCGTAAAGTTTTAATCATTGCTAGAAAATATTCGAGATAGAAAATTATTTTTTTCTCAGGAGTTCTCCAAACGTTCACTATCCAGAGTTATACATTTGTTCCAGCGTTTCTTGGCTTTTCGAAGACCGTCGTTGTAGTACTCAGCAGATGTGTTGAAAACCACTTTTCCACCCCTTGAATCGTTATCATTTTTGTTGTCAAATATCCACGCAATTGATTTTTGAATTTTCGGTGTTAGAAAAAGTCGCTTAGGGTGAAAATGGAAGAATAGAGCGGATATGACAAACATTTAAAAGCCACCTCACCTCGATGAGCACCATGCAGTTTTTTCAGCAGTGTGCAGTAATACGCACCAGTGATAGTCAGACCCTTCTTCAAGTAGTCTGCTAAGATGACTTCACAACACTTCCAAAAATTAGGCCTTCCCTGCAATGTTCTGCACCTTAACCTTCTTGGGGGAGATGAATCACTGTGCTTCCACTATTTTCTCATCTCTTTGATCTCTGGATCGTACGAGTATATATAGATCCAAAATTCGAGTATTCCAGGGCTTAAATTAGATTCAAGCGTAGGTCATCGTGTAGGTCAATCCGTGGGACTTTAAATCCTTCTTTGCCAAATTATGTAGCTTTATATGAAGTGAGGTTCATTGCTAGAAATAGTTCATTTAGCACCAAATAGATAGCATCGGACGGAAAATTTTGTACAAGATTCAATATTAATAATAAGGCGATTCTTGTTATAAATTCAAACAGCTGTTATTTCAAAGGAAAACTATCTGTATTGGCGAGTAAATTTCCGAAGTTTTAAAAACAAAGTCGCAGAAAATCATCAACTTATTCAAAGCACAACGGCAGATAAAATTAATGGGACGGAAACCTGGTTATCTACTGATATTGTGGACAGTAAAATTTTCCAAAAATCCTTTTCCATTTACAGCCTTGACTAAACAAATAGAATTGGGGGTGGTATCTTTAGTGCGTCAGTAGGGCTGAGGTAATTCTGGGTAATGGTTTGGAAAGCTTTTGGTTCTCAATTAAAAGTTCTCAATCGAAAAGAATTTATGCACATATAAGTATTTTACAGACCGCCAATCAATAGATACAATTCAATACTATAGTTAGATCAGCAAATCAAAGGTTTTTTTATTTCAAAATAATGATGGCGACGTAACAATCAGTGGAGATGTACCATAAATAGACTGGAGCACCTAAGAGTTATAAAACAAGCGGTAAAGACAAAGCTATCTGCGAATCGCTATTGAATTTTTTTATGTTGAATATATTGAATCAACTTGTCACTTCACCAGCTAGGTGTGACAATATTCTTGATTTGAATATTCCCGAAAATATCTTTGCTGTAGAAACTATAAAAGAAATGAGTGACCTCATGGAGTAACTGCTAAGTTTTCGCTTCATGGGATCCGAAATAAGAAGTCTAACAGGAAAATTTACTTGAAAAAAGAAGGGGACCACAATTGCCTAAAGTGCGTGATATAGAATCATTTTGCTAGATTTAAGAAACACAGTAATCGCCGAAATACTTAGGATACGTGGACTCACTTCCTTGAAATCACGCGCTCAGCAGTCAACAAGTTCATTCCCAGAAAATTTATAAAGGATCACGATAAAAGACAACGCGGATGTTCGAAAGGCATTAGGACGTGAAAGGCTATGCCATGCCTAGATGAATAATATTAGGGATATTATTGTTAGCAACAAAAAGAATGAGATCACTTTTGATTATATGATAAAGGTATTTTTGCCCTGTATCTTGCGTTAATGACATAAATGAGTTTCGTAAAGCGATTAGGGGATTCAAAAGGAAAAAGTTAGCGAAAAATTTGAAAGATAATTCAAAAGCACTTTGGTCATACGTCAGAGAAGTTCACGGAAATAGGTCAACTGTCCATTCACTCAATAATGATAAAGGTGAAAGAGTATCCAGCAGTTTGGAAAAGGCAAACTTATTAAATTCCTTCTTTGAAAGCGTCTTCACTAATATCTCACAGAATACCCGCGATAGCTTACTGAATCGTGCCGGTCAACCGATGCCCAAAATTGAAATCTCATAATGGAATAGAACGTTGGCTGAAAAATATTAAGCCTAATATATCCTCCAGACTCCATTCATATATTTAAGGATCTAAAATAGGAAATTGCGTCGTATCTAGAAATAATATTTAATAAAATGCTAGTAGATCACCGGTTTCCCAGAGATTATGAAATGGCTAACGTAAACGTAACGCCCATATTTAAAAACGGAGACTAGGAGAAACCAACTAATAAAAGACCCATTTTCCTCACATCCATTTCGTGCAAGGTAATGAAACATATTTCCTAGTTCGATCGTGAGACATTTCTATAATCAAAAGTTATTGATGAAAACTCTGAGATCCGGTTTCCGAAAGGGTAGATCCTGCGAGACACAGCTTGCGCTTTTGGTTCATGATATTCTTATTTCAGGAGAGAGCAATGTCCCAGTGGACGTGGTCTTTCTAGATTTTAAGAAAGTCTTCGACAAAGTACCTCATGGTAAACTACTCGCAAAGCTAGAAGCATATGGAATGTGTACAAATATCCGAGGTTGGATTAAGTCTTTTTGTATGGTCGGGTTCAAAGAGTAGTGATAGATGGAGTTAGCTCAGTTGCAGTAGAACTAACTTCTGGGGTTCCCCAGGGAAGTGTCGTCGGACCTCTTTTATTCCTACTTTACGTTAATGACATTGACTCCGTAGTGACTAATAAGAGACATTTATTTGCCGACGATGCAGTGGTTTACCCTGAAATCCGTGATCCTGAGGACACAGCAGCACTGTCAGATGATCTTAATGCTTAATACGTGCAACGCTGGTGCGACCCTTGGCAATTAGAATGAAACTTTAAAAAGTGCGTAGTAATAAATTTTCGAAAAAAGAGCAATTCACACCTGAACACCTATTGCATTAAAAACATCAAAATGGAATGTGTAGACTCAATTAAACACCTAGACGTTACTCTCACTCACAATCTCTCCTGGTTGAAACACAAGCAAGGAATTTGGACATGCTAACATAGGATTATGATTTATTAGAAGAGTACTGCGTAAATGTGATGAAAAAGTCAAAAATAACTGTTATCTATCGTTGGTTAGGCCACATTTAGAATATGCTGCGAGGATATGGGAGCCTCACGAAATTGCATTATTTGCCCAATTGGATCGCATGCAGCGTAGAGGAGCTAGATTTGTAAAACGTTGCTGTGATAAACTTAGTAGCGTACCCAAAATAATAGAGCAGCTAGGCTGGGAATCACTCACGGAGCAAAGGATAAATTGCTGATTACACTCTGGCATAATTTGGAAGGAGGTCTCTCTAACAGTGATGTTGACAATATATTATTTCCCCTTTTCTACGGTAGGAGAGATTATTCTAGTAAAATTAGAGCGATTTAGTGTAGAATAGATAGATTTAATATGTCGTTATTTCCACGAACGATAGGGGATCAAAATAATATTGTTTGGCTGCTGTAAGGGCATGTTCGGGTAAAATTATTTTGGTGTGTATTCACCCCTTGCCACACACCCTGGTGGTGGCTTGCAGGGTATATATAAATAAATAAAGATTAATCTGTTTTTAGCTGGCGCCCAAAAAGATCATCTTTGTCTTGCTGCAAGCAAAATTTCATATTTACATTAACAGGTCGCTCCGTGTTTGGTTCCGAGAGGAAGTCGATAATCGTGCATCACAATGTGCTGAAACCTTGGGCATGTTCATCTTGAATAATTTTCCACCCAATGCCGTAAAGTCAATCTTATTCATGATCATTTGGTTTGTTAGTTCATTTTGTGTACAATCGCCCACTTTCTTTATTATGGTAGCATCGTCAGTAGGTGATGTTCTTCCACTTTTTGGATAGCCTGTGAGGGACAAGTGGCCATATTGAACATTTCCTTTCCAACACACTACTGTTAATATGACGTATTATCATTTCAGTAAACCGCCATCATTTGTCGTGGATTTTCTCGGTACCGTAACCTTTCAAAAGAAGGAACTTAGTCACACTGCGAGCCTATTATCTATCTTCTCCATATTGCGAGTCACTCCACTCTACGGCTTCTTTGCACAATAAATAAATAATCCGTCTTTATCATAGGGATTAAAATTCAGTATTTGGGGGTGGACTTACTATCCAAGGTTGGTGTCCTTATATGCCATAAGTGTTTAAGATGTTGTTGAATTTGGTTGCATATCCCAGAAATGTTTTTGGAAACTGCTTATTGTGTTATTTAATCAGGCTTACACAATCATTAAAATCGCTTATTCTTTCTGAACCACCTAATATATCATCCTAGAAGTTTTACTTGTCACATTTTATATTTTTAAGTGGCTTCAATTTGGAATTAGTTATAGGAAAGGATCAACGAGTGCAACCTAAACTGCGTTGAAGTCGTCACAAATGAATGTTCGAAACTTCCACCTCCAATTTTCCGCTTTCAATCAATGCTCATGTATAAAGGTTTACAATGAACTCTTATTGAACTTGACTCATAAGATGCTTTTATTTCAACTACTTTAAATGTTCATACCAATTTTAAAGGGAAACAAAAGAAGTTTTGAGAGTACATTCTTTTCAAAATCACAAAACCTGCAAATAGGGACAATGGCAATTCGATTAATTACGAAGTAATAGCACAACATTGCATCTATGTTGTTTTGGAACATATTCGTTGAAAAGCAGTGCCTCTGTAATTTGGCTCCGTTGGGAATAATAGCTTGGTTCTCACTCGTGGTCATAAATCGTCAGAGAATCCAAGCACTGTAAATATCACATACATCTTTCACGCCGATGCAGGCCTACGTTGTTTACCCGACCACGTCTGTATTTCACTAAAACAATAGGATCGTGTGACCATTTAGTAAACATGGCAAGCATAATTTCTGTGCGTACCTGGATATTTTTTTGTGTTCGGATAGTTTAATCTAAATGTCATATTTTAAAATAGTAGATTTTCATCTGTGTTCTGGAAATAAGTTTTCGAAGAGTGTTTCTTTCCCCGAATGTTTGTAATATATTGAAACGAATCGTTTAATATTAATATTTAATTTTTAATATTGAAGGTTTCAAAATAATTTAAGTGGTAATGCTCGAATAAGTTGGACTAAAGCTGAATGATTTCTTATTAGTAAATCATTCATAGTGTACTTAATACCCATTCAATCACATTTCTGCTTATGTCAAAAGTAGAAATATGATAGAATGTACATAATAACGTCTCGTGGAAAGAGTTCATCAAGGTCTGTGAAAAAAGATCAGTTTCGGTTTTTTTACAAAACAATGTATTTCACCTTCAGATGGGACGTGTTTTACTGGAATCCTTACACCCGGGGATGAACTACGAACCTAATTACAATCAACGATATTTGATATAACAGCCAATGTTACTCTTAAATATTCAAATTAATGAAAACCAATTTTCAAAAAAAGATTCTGTCAAGTGCATTCACAGATACTCAAAACAGTATCTGTGAGTGTACTTTTTTCGGGATTACCACTGTTTTCCGAGTTATTGGGAATATTTGCCAACAAAAAATACGAAACCATTTGAAACGTTCAGATGTTTCTAAATTTTTGAGGAAATCGTTGTGTGCAGGAATTATCATCACAGTTCTATTGATGTATATTCATCACGTTTCATTTTAGTTTTTAGGTAAAGTGGTTATTAAAATTTGATAAAATTGAGTCTCTATTTAAAAGAACTTTTGATTATTTGGAAAAATGCCCATTTCCCCGTTTTATGAATAATTTAATAGTTACTCTAAGTTTACCAAGAATATCGATTATTGCGGAGAGATGACGATTTTCGTCGTTTAAAATGCTCAGATACGTATAATATGGTTTATAATCATTAGCGTAGCAAACCACTTCTCCTTTCCACGTGTAGTGCCGATATCCTCGTTATATGCATATTCAGATTACCTTTGGTGTAAAAAAATACACATCCATTTTTATTTTAGATTTTGATGCAACTTGAAATTGCTACGCATTACTATCCAAATCATTAACCACAATGTCTTGGGCGGATCCATAGGCAATGTTCAAGTCCTCCGCTATTTCTCTGATGGTTAATTTGCGGTTATTGACCAATATTTCTTTTACTTTATCAATTTTTTCACCGACTTTCGATATCGATGGTCTGCCACTGCGTTCATCATCTTCGATTGACTCACGACCACTTCTGAACCGCTCGTGCCACTGGTAAACGACCGTTTTTTTTAGAGAATCGTTGCCGAAACACTTTTCCAACATTTCCAACGTCTGTGCGCCACTAAATCCGTTTTTTACGCAAAATTTAATACAAGTTCGTTGTTGCAAATTTAAATCCATTTCTGCAATTGTAAAAAATCGCCAACACACACAGAGATATATGTACTCTTGGCTACGTAACTTTTGCAAATGTCAAGTTATGACACTAAGATTTAAAGGGAATATCAACAACAGATGTACCAATTTCACAAAAAAAACATAACTCAAATCGGAACGATGGGAGCGCCACACGGTGGTTATTCCGGGAACTTTTTGATCAAGGTAGTATTTCCTTACCGGGATATTGGTGAACATATAGTCCCGAATGTCAGTGAAGGGACAAAGAAAATGAAAATAATATTTCATTTTAAATACCGACTTATTTTTCCGTCCATTTTCTGGTATCATTTCCGATTCACCATAGGCCTTTGTTAACATGTCACACACTTTATTTCATTTTTTAAGCAAAATTTGATACAATTTATTTAATCCATTTCTTTGAACAAACAAAAATCACCGAGCTCATAAAACAAGTCTAACCTTAGTGGCTGTTACAGACAAAGTCCACAATGAAAAAATCTGAAAGTTTTATCATACTTCAGGGGCATATATACCAACTAATAATAAAAAAGTTTGATAATCGGACTCTCAAAGCCCGCAAAATGAAAAAATTCCCGTTAATTTTTGAATAAACATCGTGTTGGTAAACCTTCATTCATACTCCGAGGCATATACCTTCTTGAAAAGTTCACAACCAATAACCGATTGCACTTATAACTTCATCTTCTGAAACTGTTTTTTCTCTTTTCCATTAGTTATTTTGTGGATTTTTCTTTACATTAGAGGAAAATGCTCTCTCTTTAGCGACCTTGCTCTCTGGATGATCCAATTTTCTAGAGTTCTCTAGCCAGACACTCATTAACATTAAACTGTCCAAATCCTTGGCTCTATTTCGCGTGATAATGAGAAAACCTCCTTGCTCGCACTTTGCGAGGGAGTGACTTCAATAATTTTATTTCCCCGCCCGTCACGCTTATTTTTTTGGCGCGAAGGAAATCCGACGTTATTGCCGTTGCTCTGCAAATCCAGCCTACACTCGGATTAAGAATAAAAGTAAAAATTCCTTCTCGGTCCCTGAACCTTTCTCTCGACGTCACTCTCAAAACTACCAGCCCGTCTCCTTGCCTATAGAATGCATTCGAGGAGCGGCGCTTGAGATTTTAGGATCCGCGACGCGAGATGCATATAATATGACCCGGGACAAACCGTTCATTTGCGATTACTCACGCCGCGGTGGGTCTGTCTCTCTTTCTCCTCGCTTCAATTCCCCTTCTCTCCCTCAATCTCTCTTTGTCTCCCCTATAGACGTTCTGTCTGTCGAGGTTCTTGGGCGAGTGAGGCGGAGGGGAAGGTAGGGGTCGCTTCGTGCGGGGTGAAAGCCGCGGTCTGTCCGCGAGACCCGAGTGTGGTCGGTTCACGTCGTTGTCTAGCCGTCGATATGGAGTCAGCAGAATGCGGGTGTCGGGTCTGGGGGGTGTGACTGATGGAGGGCCGTGAGGTAACCCACATTGTGGACTCTTGTGCAGAGGGGCAAGGGTGACTGTGAAAGGGAATATGAGAGGCCGGAGCGATATGCCGGTGAAAGTTGGCTCAAGTTATCCAAGCCCTTCTCCCCTGACACATTCCATATCGGAAAACTGGATAAGGTAAGGCTTTCACAAGCAGATTGCAGAAGTGCCATAATTGTGGACGTGAACACGGCAAACCTTATGTTCCTAGGGTGTTGGAGTCAGTGAGTGTTTTTTTTTTAGGGAGCAAGTCGTAGTTTTTATGGTGGCGTATAAACGCAGTAGGTATATGCAGTGGGGCTTCCGAGGTATCGTGCAGATTTTAATCCTGACGAATGCAATGGAAATTTTCGAATCGATTAGTTTCAAATGTTTTAATGTAAAGGCTTTTCAAGACAAAGAAGTCAATTTAAAAGTCCCCATAGCTATATTCATAGCAGAAATGTCGCGAAACTAAAATTTCTTCCATGCTTGTCAACAAATTGCAATATGGGAAAAACTTCAATGCGTTTATCATTATCTTTTTGAAGACTCGTTATAACACCTTTTAGCTTTGAAAAAGGAAATCTAAAATCTTTATATAAATGAAATAAAGCAGAATGGTATCATTCTTTGTGTATATATGTTCATTTTGACCTTCGTATATAGATAGACTGGACTGTAAGTGAAATTTCCGATCAATGTTAAATGTAGAATTATTTTTGTAAAGAAACTTTTTATCCGCAATATTATAAATTTATCAAATGGCTCAACTTTATGATTGCTTGAAATATTTTGGGGCAATTTTTCTTTACGCACTGTGGATGTTTATAGATATCTCTATAGTTTCTTGCGGCACGATGATAAATGCATACGCAAATGAGTATAAAGGGAAGAGCCACTTATAAAGGTTTTATTTGCTGGATGAATCACAATCGATTAATCGTTTTTGGACAATGATTCGATATTATTAATAGTAGGTATTGTATTTATGCACTTGCAAATTTATAGCTAACTATTTAGTTCAATTAATTAATAGATCAATATTAAAGTTAACCCACCTAATCATCTATATCACTCATCCATGTATCATGTTCAATACACATTTAACTTAAAGACTTAAGTGTGAAACGTAATGTATCAAAACGCTTAATGCCTAGTTATTCATGTACAGTTTAAGTGTGAAAAAATATTCCGTTGGTACTTTTCTTTATTTCATGGTGCGAGAGAGAGATGTCTTTTTTTACCATCTAAAGTTTAAACTACTACATGGTTTGTAGAAAGCTCTCATGAAATTGCATATAAATTAATCGTAATAATAAATGTATTTAAATTTAAGGCATTCCTTTGCAGAATTACATAACATTTAATGTAAAGTTTTACTTCAGTAAGAGGCTAGTATTTTTCAAGCAAGTAGGGTTTTATGACCGTTCAAGACTTGGTTCGGAGGAAGCACATTTTAGAAATTTAGAGGAAAAAAATAGGGAAGTCCGTATATTGTCCCACAAATGCTTTAGATTGAGTGCGTGAAAAAGAAAAAAATAAGTTAAGCATTGCTATTGTAAGTAGACAGTCGGTAGAGACTATATCGTTGGCTTAGTCTTCATTACTCATAGTATTATTACTCCTTACGGAGCATTATCGGATCAAAACCTGAGACTTATGGCATTTTGAATTAGCCTCCTAATAGTTTCTTGTGAATTGTTGGAACGGACAGAGACTCATGTTACAAAAATGAATGAAAAAATATACCACAATAATATTTCCGGAAATATAGAATTCTGCATGATGATCGCAGCAAAATATATTTATAAAATTAAAATGTAAAAATAAATTTATTTCTGTTCATCTTAAAGTTAAGTTCATCTATATTATGGGGCATAATTAATTAATGACGTTTCTACGAGAATTTACCGAACGGACGAACGATGAAGTGAGGAAATAAGGTAAGAAATAATGTCAACTGAAATAATTTTATAAAAGTTTTACGAATGTGAAATTAAGGACGCGCGATATATTTTTCCTAATGCTAATATTTTATTTAAATTTATTGTGAAAAATGTAGAACCATTCATTATTCAAAGATGGTTTGTATAAAATTAATCTGTTACCAATTTCAAGGGCATTAATGGAAAGTAAATTGTAGGGAAAACCAAGATTCAAATTTATTGAAGTTTTCTCGGGTCTTCCACCAGGTCAGGGGTTCCATGATGACCGACGTTTCGATTCACGAGTTCGAGCATCGAAACGTCGGTCATCATGGAACCCCTGACTGGGTGGAAGACCCGAGAAAACGTCACCAAGCTCATCCGCCGGGAAAGCACCAGATCTTACTTCGAGATTCAAGTTATTTACCATGAAAGAATGTGTAAAACTATGAATAACTGATCGTAGCAATTACCACGATCAGTTATTCATTATGCTCAACTTCCACCACATCACGCTTGAAGGTACTCAATTTGTATTTAAAATTATTATTAGAAATTTTTTATTTTTATTCTGTATTCCTATTAATTTCAAAGATAACAAAAATAATTATCTCATCGTTAAATTACTTCAATCTAATTTTGTAACTATCCTTGTGTGAAGCTACGAGTTTTTACTAAATGACACATGAAAATAATTCTACTTACGAGAAATTAATTTTTAAATCGTTCAAATGGAACGAATATCAATAAAACTATTTTAAAATCACTAAAGTGAAAAGATGTTTTAAATAAACAAAATACTATTGGAAAAATTAAAAAAGATGCGACATCCCAAGGTTATACAAATCATGTTTTTAAGTACACCGCCAAATTATTCACTCCTGCGTTTAACAGTTGCAGAAAATTTTCGGTGATTGATGTAAAAGCGCTGCCTTTAAATTCGACCAGTGAATTGGATATCAAGGGGTTTTGAAGTGGAATTTGTGATATCCTACTGTTGGAGCAAGATTAGCTCCCATGTGATCGATGCTCGCATCGAAATATCCCTCACAACGTTCAAAGTTCACATCGGAACAACTCACGCGTGGGAGGCTTAGAATTGCATCACACGTTAAGTTCTCGCATAGCATTCGATGCATCGTAATATCGCGTATCCCTAGAGGAACATAAAGATCTGGGACAAGAGCAAGGATGCAAGAGGGGTAAGGAGCCCTGGGGGGATGAGTGTTGGACGGGAGGAGGGATTGAAAAGGAGGACGAAAGGGAATGGAATGGGGTAGTTTCGCCCTCTTTATTAAATTTTTCCCAGTCAGTCACGCCTTGTGTTATGCGTCTCCTTCAACGACGGAGTTAATCTCTTCTTCTGCGGTGGATGTCGCGATTAAAAAGGCGTGGGCTCATGGTTAGGCGCAGGAAAGGTTTTCCGGGCGATAAGAAAGAGGCGTGGGGGTGTAGGAGAGGGTGAGAGTAGTTAATGCGGTTGATGGTAGGAGACGTCGCGAGTGGTGGGGGAGGCGTGAAAAGAGGCAGTGAGTATTTGTGAGTGAGACAGGCGCCGCGACGTGAAATTTGAGACGCGTAAATCCCAGGCGCGGGCATTGATTATGACGGCGAATATTAAAGCTTAAAGGAGTACGGCATTAAAATATCTCGCCGTTTTTATTGAATGCTTGGATGAATATAGATGTTTGCCTGTATGCAACGCTCAGTGTGTACCCATCCATCTCTTTGGTAATGGGACGGTTGTGTGGTAGGAGAAATTTTTAGTAATTACCTTAGTTTAATGATTTAGAGGTCTGTGCGTGTAGAAGAAGCTCCAGATATAAGTTAAATTAATAAAGTCAAAATTATAAAGCGGCGATAGACCGGAGAGAGATGAGTTAAATCTAGTAGAATTAATATCTAGTGTCATTAAATTTAATGTGTGAGCGCTAATTGGACTGTCCCTTTACCGGTTTTCTAATAATGTAGGCAAATGCTATCTCCATTGCGGAATACTCCTTGTTATGCTGGGCTTTTCCGTCTATTCTGTAATTTTGTAGTTTCAGAACTTATTTTTATATATCTGCTTCATTTTTTTTATATTGCTAACTATCCAATCATTTGAATATAAATGTAATATGGATTGAGCTGTTTCGAGGTCTGCTCAGAAAGTTCCCGAACTTTTAAATAGCGCATCTTCATTTGGTAATTTTTAATCCACTTGGAGGTGTTAATTTCGTGAAAACTTGTCGAATTACTGGATTTAACCACTTTGTTGATATTATGTGTTGTTGATTGATTTTGATCGTCTATGTGAAGGAGTATCCGCGGTATGCAGCGAAAAAATCCAATCGGCGGGAATGAGCTCTTTGAAGGAGCAGCGTTGTTCTGTTAAATTCTGCGTGAAACTCTGCAAATCCTCCGCGGAAACTTTCGAGTTGATTACCCTGGCTTATGATGAGGCTGCTATGAAACGTACCTCACAATATGAGTGGTGTACCTGGCATAAAAAGGGATGACAATCAGTGGAAGATGACGAGAGCTCCTGAAGATCATCAACGTCGATTGATGGTCTCATCATCGAGAAAGTGAACAATAATGTTCATGCAAATTGACGTTTGACTGTCAGGGAACTTGCAAAATAGCGTGTCATCTCGATTGGTTGGTGTGTTGAAATCCTGACTGAAAAGTTAAGGATAAGTCGTGTCTCCGCCCAATTCGTGCCTCGCCTGATAACACCAGACCCAAAACAAATCTAGTTCGACTGCCAGTTACTGTTTGGTTGAGCTGTAAATGATGAAACCTTTTTGTCCAGGATCATAATAGATGATGAGTCATGGGTTTATGGATATGAACTCGATACAATAGTGCAATGCGCATGATGGGTCGGTGAAATATCCCTCTGCTCCAAAAAAGTTCGACAAGTTCGCTCGAATGTCAAGGTGATGTAGCCTGTTTTTTTTCGATGTAAAGAGGGTTGTGCACCACGAATACCTACATAATAGCCATGAAAGTCAACGCGGAGTACTACCTTGGGGTTATGAAACGCCTAAGAGTAAAAATCATGCGGAAACAGCCTGAACCTTGGAGGAGGAGCGGCGAGCGGTTTTTTCAACACGACACCGCACCGAGTCATTCGTCTCTCAGAACTTGCGAGCTTTTAGCGTAAAACAAGACAGCTATTCTTTCCCACCCACCCTACTCATCAGACTTGGCCTCATGTGACTTTTTCCTGTTCCCCAAAATAAAAACGCGCTCAAAGGAAAAATAATTGTATCCATTCCAGAGATAGAGAAAAATTTTAACAGAGGAGTTTATAAGCAATCCGGAAGAAGCGTTCCAAGACTATTTAAAAAAGTGGAAACCGTTTGCATAAGTGAATACGTTTGGCGGGAGACTACTTTAAAGGGGACTCTGCCCAATAGTTTCTATTGAGGAATATTTTTGTAATGAAAACTTCGGGAACCTTTTGAGCAAACCTCGCATGCTATTTGAATCGCTATATTTTCCAGCCTAGCTATATATTTTTTACTCACAACGTGTATTATTATATTTTTTTATTAAAAATATCCCCTTTAAAGTTTGTGTAAAATGCATTTTTGGTGGGTTATTATATTAAAGCGGAAAGCCGGACGCGATTTAGGTTTGCGACTGTATTTGGTATTTCATCAGTTTATATATATTTTTACATGCATGAAGTGTCCTTTTGTTTTTTTCCAAAATACCGATCCGTGTGACGCAATTCATGTGATTTTCACTTATAGTTGTAATCGATGGTTAACACGGCAACCGTGTCGTCGCAATATGTTTTTCCTCCAAGGATTACTTCCATGCACCTTCTCAAGCGGATGAAAAGGATCTAATCTGATTTTGTTAGACGAAAGGAAATGAGGATTACTGATGTATCTCTCCTCGCACCTCCTCATAACCCGACCAGGTTTCTTTCGGACTTAATCAGTTTTATAAACAGCGTTTCGTTGATTGATTGATCTGATTAAAATTCAAATCAATTCATCTCTTATAAGAAGAGGTTTGTATCAGTATCACTTTTCAGCAGACTAATTCTTTTTTCATCACTCGATCTTACTCAAGAGGGATATTTCAGGTTAAATATACCTTATCGTCCGCATTATCAGTGAAAAAGAAGTCCATTTATCGTAATAAAATATCATATTTTCGCTGAACATGTAAACACGTCACTGCGAACGATAGTTTCGGGTAATATTGAAGTTAAATCTTAGTTTTCTGGAAACTCCTCGGCTACAGAAGGTGCATTTATAAAAAAACAATAATTTGCATATCGATTTATACAAACATGTGTATAGAAATAAGGAAAATGGATAAGGCATAGGAACTCATATTTGAGGCAAATACCCTAATGGTGGGGAAAGCAGAATTGAGCAGATCACAAGTGCCAAAAGTTTCCTTAACCGGGACTTGAACCACGGATATTTCAACTTTCCGAGCCGCAGCTCGATGTTTGTGCATACATTTTACTCGGATGAATTCATTATTATAATTTGGTGACATAATTTCGTTATCAAATAACTTGTATATTGGTTACATGAATTGCCATTGTTAATAACATATGCTAGAAGACAGAAATATTTTTCCAAAACTAACACTTTTTCATTCGTACAAGGTCCAAAAAAAGATTAATTCAGAATGTTTTTGCTCTAGAATGATATCAAATATATTTTCCGTGCATAATTGATGGAACTACGTCTTAAATAGGCATTACAATTTGTGAATTGAAAGCGAATGCATACAGATGTGGTTGTACTTAATTATGACAAAAAACGTACACTGCGATATTTTGTAAAGCAATATAAATATATAATTTGACTGCATTCAACACACTTCAATTTTAAATGTGCATGCTCATATGATAGACTAAGGGCGATGAGTAGGGAAGACTGACTAGCGGAGGGAAATGGTATAGGGAGTAGGAAAATGAGGACAAACACTGAGATCAGACAGGAAAAGAAAGAATCTCACCCCCGGCCATCTTGCAGGTTCTTTTCCAGAGTATTCGCGATTGTTCCGGAGAGGGATTTGTGCGGAATGCGACAAGTGCCAAAGGGGATGTGGCAGGAGAGGGGACAAAGGGGAAGTAACGGTGGCCTTTTGGTCCAAGCCCCCCGGGGGGTGAGGTGCCCAGAAATAGGCCTCCACGGGTGTTACTATTGAGGGGGAAGAGGGGGAAGGGATCAGGTGGGGTCAAAGTCGGCGACGGGTGTCCCAGTGTTATGTCGGCCGTACGGGTCGTAATGAATCAAAGAGGAAGCTGTATGGGCGGGATGGGTGGGTCCACGAGGAGGAGGGGGAGCGTGGGCGGGGAATACTGCGGAGGGTGTGGGGAGGGACGCAGGAGGGGTCGTGTCAGTTGGGAGAGGGGCGGGCGTGGAGGGAGCAAAGTGGTGGGGAGAAGCCAAGAGAGTGGATTGGAAAGGTTCGGAGGAAGAGTTTTGAAAAGAGAAGCCCAACAGAGAGTGAGCGTGCGAGCGAGATGGAGTGCGTTGGAGGGGCTTGGGAGGAGGGTTGGGTTGGTTTCGGGGCTAGTGTAGGAAGGGAGGAGAGATTGAGGAACAGTAGGACAGAGGTTAAGGTGGCGAGAGTGAGTAGGGAATGGAAAAGTGTCAGTGAGGAAAGAGAAAGGGAGGAGGTGGAATAAAGTGAATGGAACTGGGCTTACCGATCGAAGACGCGCTGAGTAACAATTCATTATTTACCTCCTTTTCGAAGAGAGACAATTTCAAAGCCAGGTTTTAAAGGTGGTGGTGACTTATTTTGAGTCGATATTGTTTTTCTGGTACAGATACCTAAAGAATTATTTTAGTTCACAAATCCAGTATTCAGTCCGTGATTTCTGCTAGATTTCATGATAAAGCTAATAATAGGCATGTAAAATAGTATATTATTCCTTTATAAATAGCATTATTATTTTCAACGCCTATTCAATGAATTGGATTGAGTAAATGTTACACAAAATAACTTACGTATGTATGTGCGGATATATATATATATATATATATATATATATATATATATATATATATATATAATAACGTCCTATACCGTATAAATGGAGTTACCGATTTCATGTAAAATGATATCATTCATATTTTAAGCATTAAATCAAGCACTTTAATAAGGGATGATATTTTGGAATGTATATATAAATGTGGTATTTACAGCAAATGGCATATTGCTATATTATCCACCTATTACATTACAGAATTACGGAGGCACATATAGCATCACGGTTATAGTCAAGATTCCTGTCTTCCAAGGTACACGCTACATACGGCGTGAAAGGGAAGGTTTTATTTCGTATATTCTACACAAATAATAAAGGAATGAACGGTACGCGGAACCCGAGAGAGAAGGTGAGGTGGCAAGAGTTTAGATGAAGCTTAAATAAACGTTTGATAATATTTCCTGTACAATGAATTGAATAGGGGCTCATTGTTCATAGGGACTATTCATTGTTTAGCCGTATATCTGCTTTTGTCTTGCTATTAATAGCAAGACACTGCATTATTTAACCTTTGAATTGGCTGTGTCCAATTAAAAGTCACCTTAAGCCGTATAATACTAATAACAATAAAGGAAATACATGTACATGTTGTTCTTCTAACATATCCCAGTATAATTGTCTTAATTATATTCATATTGCTTAAAGATTTGCTATTTACTTGAGTGACCAGTTCCTTAGGAATATATCTTTGGAAATATTCCTGAAATTCTTTGAAAAACTCATCGTTTTTAAGCCATAATGAAAGTGATAACAATGGAAATAAAATTAAATTAGTTGCAAAGTAATTTCAATGCCGTTTTCGCCAAGTTGTCATTCTCAGTTTTATTCAAATTCCATTGTTTAATTAGTCTTAACAACGATTCTGTATTATTTAGAAGGAATCATATGATCAAGAATTTTCTAGGTACATATATACTTAAGTGAAACATAAATACAAAAAAGTGAAAAAATCTGTATAAAAATGTTATTAACCGGTTTTGTAGGGTTTAATCTTACTACAATAGTTTTACGGTCCTTATTGTCTCCAAATGCGGTTAACGTTTTCAGTTCTTAAAGAAGCTGCGGTATATTCGATTTTTTTTCTTGCATAATTTTGTGTAAACATAAAATAATGTTGCACCTCGCCAAGTAATCCTCACCTTGCCTACTTTTTCAATGAAGTAAAATAATGTTTGCTACCGAGATTTATGCCTCAAATGTTGGAATCGTGCTTGATGAAGAAATAGTTTATTTGGACCAACACACGACATGTTTTCTAGCAAAACATTTTAGGTGTCGAGATATTAAGTGCCAGCTAAATAACATGAGTGAGCATGGGTCACTGGTCTCTCGATGGAGGAGCGGCCGCGAAGTACTAGTGGAAGGAGGGCCGCGCCTGCGTGCGGTGGAGATCTAGGTGGCCGGGAACAGAGGGTGGGTGGCTGGGATGGGGTCCGGGATCGGAAATGGCCAGAACCCTTTTGGATGGCTGGGGTTGCAATTCTGGTTTGGGGTCCAGGGAGCGCAAAGGGGGTGGGTGGGGTTTCGATGATGTAGAACGTGGTATAGGGAGCAGGGTGCAAAAGGAAAGGGGACTCGTGGATGTGTTCGTGCGTGCGTGTGTGTGTGTGTGTGTGTGTGGGAGAGAGAGGGGGTCAGGAGAGATCAGAATTATCGATTTTTAGAGGACGCAATAAAGAAAGAGATCACTTTCACTCAATCTACATTTCCTCATCGCCGTTGCTCTTCATATTATTCATCAAGCGCGAGTTCCTCTGCATTTCTATTTTCTCACACCACAATCCTTCCCCTTTTCTCGTCTGCTCCTCTCGTGACCCTCCTCATCCCTAAATGCCAAGCGACCCTATTTGGACGGATCCCCTCCCATTTTTTCATATCCTTCTTCCTCACTCTACCTCTGACCATCCCTACCAGTTTGTCCTCTACTTTATGTCCCGCCGCGGTTCCAACCCATCTATCTGTAATGGGGGGGAGAGGGATCGGAGAGTTTTAAAAAAATCATAAAAATTGGATCCATCTCGATGTGGAATGTAGTTATTTTTTTACTGTGCATTCCTTTCTTACCCTCTCTCACTTTTCCCTCTCGGCCGGCCCCGAGCACCACCACTTTACTTTATTGGTAAATTGCTCTAACTGAGGCGTTCACATCATTTGTATTAAGGCTCACAATCTCTCGGCACTCTCTTTCTCACCTACACATTGAGTGTGAAGATATATTCCTAATAAAAAATGCTATTTGAAACGTATGCTAATTTTTCTCGCGTACATTCATCGTGGATTGCTAAGATATGCTATTGAATTGAGACTAATTTCATCCCTATACACGTTACTGGAGGGCGATTGTTGATACTTGCCTACAGATCTTATTGCATGTTTGCACGATTGCTCTATACTGTTCTGTTCATCATTTAAGGATAGATGATTTTTTTAAAGGATTTGAGAGTTTTCAAACCAAGTTAAATTCGGGTAGGTGACAATAGGATATGTAATATTTGCGTATCCTAAATTTGGCGTAGTTTGTTTTTAATTTTCCCGTGATTAACTTTACCTCTTATTGCTTTTTGATACTGTTTTTGACCAAATTATGTTAATTTTTGACCCTAAAAACTTGAAAATAAAAAAATCCGCGGTTATTCAATATCAATGTTTAATTAATATGCAATATGACAATTTTCAGAAAACCAATCTGAAATAACCGTCCTGAAAGCCTTAATGCCTATATTATATGGGAAGACTTATTATTTGAAAGAGGAAGATAACTTTCTATGTGTTTTTAAAACATTTGTTTTTCTCAGCCAAACGTTGGTTGAGGGAATTCAGCTAGAATGAGAATTAAAATGTGCATACGTAGAGACGCCATTATTTCACGTATATTCAGTCGTGAGCATATCTGTATGCGTGGAAGCATTGAATAATGGTGAAACTGTTATTGCTACCCAAGGAAGGACGGTGGAGTAAGGTTTAGTAACGGAAAACGATATGTCTAGTAAAAAAAGGATCAGTAAGCGAGTAGCGCATGCATCTCAAGCTGTCCACGCGATCTATGCTACCTTGTCGGCGGGATTAATGGGACAAAATGTGCCACTTGTGCCACGCAGTCTGGGAATTCCATTTTACCGCTTTCTTGCATTATCGACACTGTATTTATGCATACGAATGAAAATAAATGAAAGACGAAATATATTCATGAGAGAAAAATAATGGGAACAAGGAACAATTGAATTATAATACTCGATAGGTTTCCGAGAAATTAGATGTCTGATCGTCCCTCTGGTTTTTGCTGGTTTATGAGGTAACCTGAATATTTAAATTTATTTCACGGTTTTCTCTAATTAATGCTAATATATATGTGCAGAAATATTTTAATAACATCTAAAAAAATTACTCATTTTTTATATTTAATAATTTATATTGTCCTGATAATTTGGATAGCCTGAGTGTTGCCACTAGAAAAGTATTTATTTATTTGAGCATTTACATTTGAATTTGAAGGCGAAAGAGAATGTTTATATGTGAATTCACGTGTTACCTATAACACATAAATTGACAAAATTCATATAAAATTGGTATTATCGACGTTTACACTTCGTCTGAGGACATAAATAATGGGATCGAGATGGTGACTAACATCCTGGCTGCACACCCAGAAGGCCCCGGTTCGATTTCTAAAGACGGCAAATTTTTTACACGGGATTTTCGATCCCTACTTGAAGTGCTTTGTGGAGAACAATTTCAGTGAGCACGCCGTCCGTCGGAGGGAACGTTAAGTTGTAGACCTCTTGGCGCCTATCAAGAGTAGGCCAATTCCGGGGCTGGGTTTCTCTACAATCTTCCTTCATTTCCTGCAATCTCTAGTAGCGAAAATGACCTCAGCTGTCGGTCGTCTCCCCTAAATCTACTGATAATACGTCATAAATAAAGGATCATAATTGGTAGAGTGTGCACTTTCTTCAGTTTTACTTGTTTTACGATAACAGACAAGAAATGAGGTCTTAGGTAGCCATATCTAATCTAAATTAATTTTCTTAAGCCGCGGCCTTAACATTTTATCTCTTGTCGAGTAAAACAAATCTTGGGCCTCTACTAGTAATGTTTTCCTTGTTTTCCATTTTTAAATAGATCATGCTTTCAAACACCATATCAATCAACGAGTCATTGAGAACGATAGGCACATTGGACACTCAAGTAACGGAATTGGAAAATCTGACCCACAGGGCAACCAGAGGAGGTTCACTTGTTCCTTTTAATCAAATCAAATTGCTCATCCAAAGATAAATATTTCTGTCAGAAGGATGAAATCACAAGGGAAGGATTCCATTAATTTTTAAGAACCTTTTTAAGTCATATTTTTGTTGTTGTTTTTTCATTTGTGGCCCTAGAGTCAAATCCAATCGGAAGCGTTTTCATATTGGTCAAAGCCCGGGATGGTGGCGAATGTTTCATTTCTCTCTGACTCTCCCACGGTCTAGCTGGTCCTCCCATTCGCCTCAATTCCCCTCGCTATGCGTTTTCGCTATTCGCTTGACCTCCACCGTCATGTATATTGACCCCAGGGCCTCGCCTCTTCGTGCAGACGAGTCCCCGGGATGCTTCGCTGATTGCTGCCGATGCCGCGTCGCCAACATAGCCGGCACACCGCCCCTGGGTAAGAGGGGGTGAACCTCTCACCCCACTACTGTGACTTCCGACCGGCCGTGCAATTCTCTCCATTCTATCTCACGTGTCTCTCTCTCCTTCCTTCCCCTCTCATCGTCTTCCCTTCTTCCCCATCATTCTGTCAATAGGCCACAAAGGGCCATGCTCCAGCTACTTACATTTTCAATTTTGAAAGCTGATTCCAATCGAAAGAGCTTGTCGTCCCGATTCGGTGTTTGCAACATAAATCCACTCCTAAATATAGGAATTAAAAAGGACAACCAATAAACCGAAAATCTCTAAAGCCAATCATCGTTTCCTCTGTGACTTTTATGAATATGTTTTCGTGAAAAAATAATAGTGCAAAAGGAAGGGAGATCGGCTAAAGTAAACAGGCACATGTCAAGCAATATTTTTAATAATAAATTCCATTCACATTCACTTTATGACTTCTTGAGTGAAAAATGTAGTAAGCTTCATTGGGTCGATCAAAATCTGCTGAAATCCAAGAATCAAAATTAAAAACGGTGTCTGAGAAAATTGCGCAAGACATACCATATGATATTTGAACGTTGATGGGAAGAAAAACTATTAGAGCAAGCGACTACAAGGAGGAAGATGGAGTACATTCTCTGGTATTACATTCGAAAATGACTTCTTGCCACGGATCACGACCAACTTAGTAATGAGAAAAGGGCATTGACCAGAAGGGGCGACGACCCTCAGAGAAATCAAACTGCTGAACACGTATCATATTCTGTGAGAATGAGGGTTTGCCCGACACAAGGGAGTTCATTCATTGATAGCTTAATTTAGGGGTTATATATAGGTTGACAAATATTATATAATGGTGTTCGGAAGACTTTCGACCATTCCAGCCTTATAATAATATGTTGAAGGCGGCAATGGGTTTTGTACATTTGCATAAGGTTTATGGAATTTAAAACGCCGCATATTCAACTAGTTTGGAGAAATATATGAAAGGATTAAATATTTGAGGTTTAAATAAAATTCTTTCATCGTAAAATTATCATATTCTCTCGCAAAAATTGATCGATAGATATTTGGAACCTATGGAAGGTGCAGCATTTTAAGTTTACTTTAAACATAATTCAACACAGGCGATTTCAGTGAATTGCCGGACATTGCAATTATGATGTATTATTGTAAAATTATTATGTATTATCTTTTCACTCATAAAAAGGAATACCTAAAGAAATACTACCTTGATCAAAAAGTTCCCGGAATTTATTCAGAAAATTAAAAATACAAGTTTATTCATCTAAATCTATATTGTCCCCTTCAAAGTAATCCCCATCGACTGCAACACACTTATGCCAGCGATTTATGTTATGACACTAAGATTTAAAGGGAATATCAACAACAGATGTACCAATTTAACAAAAATAACAGAACTCAAATCGGAACGATGGGAGCGCCACACGGTGGTTATTCCGGGAACTTTTTGTTCAAGGTAGTACATCTATTATATAAGAAATGTATGTGTTCATTTATTTCATTCCCATTATTCCGATTATGCGTTTTCATTGCAAAACATAGTCTGTTCGTCACCTTGGGCAACGATTGAACTGCTTAGATCTTAGCCACTGAATCTGCTGTGATTATTGAGATTCAAGCGTTGGTTTAACTTACCACTCATCCCTCCCCTGTGTTTCAATTCCCGATCCGTTATTGCGAGTCAGCTCAAGCCACTGCACAGAATTCGTGAGCCGCAGGGGGCAGCAGTGATCGCTTGCCATTGCGCGAAATAAAGGTTGCGAAAGGGAAATCGCGATAGTGCCTGCCATTCCCTAACCAACGTTGTTACCGTGTAATTCGAAGGACATTGTATCGGTTATGTATCCTCACCGCTGTTCCCTGATGGACCGAAAAGATTGCCGAGTTTTTTTTTATTGTTATTGTATCCGCTGTCACTTTCCGAGGGTCTCATCTTTTCATTTCACTTGGGCACGCTTTAGATGATTCAGGTCGATTCATGTTGTGGATTGAGATTTTGAAACCTGTCATTCCATTGGGGGTATAAAATGAAAGTTTAATAATGAAATTTTGTTTTCAAAAACGTAATTATATGCATGAAAAAGCGATAGTACAATATTAAATAACAGATTTAGGGTTTCCGAGCTAATCACAATGGTATTGATCATTCTTTTCATATTAATTCACATAAATTTCCTAGAAAATATTATGTAACTTACGTTAATGGTTTTATGATTTTCCTGAACAAATGATTTAAAAATGTGAAATAAGGAATTAAATGATTACAGTTAAATTAAAACCATTTATTATTTTTCATTGAATTTTATTAATTATTTACAGGTTTATTTAACTTTATTTACCATAACTTGTAGTTCGATCTTTCAGTAGGTGTCATGTTGAAAAGTAGTGGTAAGCCTATCTATTTACAACGTACCTAAAACGGTGGAATCACAAATGACATTATTTCATAATACATAGTAGTGTTTCAGTACACTTACCCGAATACTGTCTTGTTTCCATAGCCTACCTAATTATTAGTGTTCGAAGAAAATTTTTTCAATGGTCTCAAAATAGATCCACACACAAAATTAATATGGTATATTTATTGAATAGAAGGGTTAAATTTTGTCAAAATTCTAATATTTTTAATTTTTCACTTTTTTATACGTTTAAATTAATATATTGAATTATTTTTTTCCTAAATGATTCCATTATTAGTAATTAATGGTTAATATAATCCTTGTAACTGTTAAAATTAAAGGTTTCTATATTTTTACCAAAAAAAATATGTATTTTTCCGTTACACTAAGTATCTTGTGTAAATAAGTACTTAAATTAGCGAGAAAAATAATAATTATTTCCATAAAAATCAGAGATCATAGTTTTTGCATAATGTTTACATGAGAACGCCAGCACTATTCATGCATTTCATGAAAAAAATGACTCATAGTATTGAAACTGGGAAAGTTACTACACCTCGGAGAGTAACTTTCCGATTGAATACTTTTTCCATAGCCAGAGATAGCCGTTGGTTTGCGGATGATTTTTTTTAAAGTGTGGTCTCACTGCTCTCACCATTTAAATCTCCCTGTCTGACCTCCACCTTTTCAGTTTGGGGAGAGTAACGTTCCGAACCCGAAGCCCTATGGGACCCTCCATCATATCCACTGGACAGGAGGCCTCACCCTCCCCCGAAATCTCTCCGACACCCTCGCCCAAAAACACCCCATCCCCCATTTCATACAACAACCCACCCTACTCCGCTCTCCTCCAAACTCTTCGGCTCGAATTCTCTTCTTTCTCTGACCACCCTCGGATTCCCTATCCCCAGCAGTCGCTTCACACCCCTCCACAAAGTCCTTTCGCACACATCTTAGACAATTCCCATTTCTCTCTCTCTCCCTCTCCATTTATTTATCTCTTACTCCCACAGCATACTTTCCCGTGGTCTGATTTACCCATATTTTAACTTTCTCGCATTTATTCAAAATCTTTGCTCAAATTCAGGCCAAATTTGTCCTCCATTTACATCGTCTCCCTCGGTCGAATCTAGTATCCATCCGTTTGGTGATTATAGTTGAATTCCTTTCCGCTTGTTCGTTTTGAGGTTCTAGGATCATATTTCGAGGCAAATTGCCTAGTTTTACCACACTCCTTCTATTCTGTGCGTTGTTGTGTTTCAAGTTTAAAACGACCCCGCGAGCATTCTTGACAGTGAAATAGGATGGCCACATGCCTCACCGATGTTTTGACAAAGCCATGCATAATTCTATGCTTATGGTGAATGAATAAATTACAATTACAATTACAATGTTCGTAGGTGCTGTTGGAGACAACATTTTCCTTTCCAAAGCTTCGTTATATCATCAACCCACCCATAAAAACCCATATGGTATTAACATCATTTATATTATCGCACATGATTTTCCATTGCACTTATATAATTTCCCTGGTCTTGTGTTCTCTCACTCTCTTGTTATTATTTTAAATGAGGATTAATGCTTTATGAATATAAAGAATTATAATAAATAGATCCCTAAAATATTCAAATACCTCAATTAAAAAATAATGACATTGTTTCCTGCAGTTATTTCAGTCAAAAAGCGTTTATATATCTTATAACAGGTATACATTTTTTTACGGTTTGTTTTAAATACTTACCAGTTACTAGACAAATACCGAGGATACGAGCGTTGAGAGCAACACTTCACCTTAGCTTCCACTCTGCTGTCCCCTCCTGGCTAACTCTCGCACTCTTTGTCGAGAAGCACAGTGGGGCAAGTCTGAGGGTCAACCCCGGTCCCACTACGTCCGTTGTAGTGCCTCAAATCTTTGGCCTTCGCTCCAATGTTGGACAGCAACCTATCTATAGGCTGAAGCCAATTAGGGATAAAAAAAACTCATGGTTTTCGATTCCGGTTAATCGCCAAGGATCGGAATTTATGCCTAAACGGAAGAAAAAGAATTCCGTTACGTGAGTGAAATATTTTATCGATATCGACGTATAGGGTGTCATTTGGCGTGGCGGGAAAAATTTCTTACAGATGTACAGTCTATTTTGTCTCCGCATCTGAAAACAGAGATGCTCTCGAAATTTAATCTTGAAATGTTTCTCTTCCGTTTGATTTACTATATAAGTAATCTAGTAAGACTTTTACCCTGGTTTGATGCTTCTAAATAATTGCATTTTCCTGGTATATATATATATATATATATATATATATATATATTAAATATTAATTGTTGATGATTAGCCTACATTTGTTGTCAGTAAATATTATCGTATTCTTAGGTTAACATTGGCGTAAACGAATTCTTATTTAAAATTTGTGTATGAAATATAAGTGGTAAAGGAATGATTAAAAATATCCCTAACTGAAGAATCCATAGACATATAATTAGGAAAAATCAATGGTATTAATTAGGAAAGTTTGTTAAAAGAGTTATTGCCCATCTATCCGGCTATCTGGTACATTTTTCCAGCTTGGGAATTACCGAGCTAACAAACTTGCTCTCCCACTCGGCTCTTCCCATGATTCAAGCGGGCAAGCCAGTTCAACATTCCTTCATTCAACATCCGTGAACGAAGGTTCTCAGGATAAACTTACGTCTTTGTCCCTTTCGTAAAAAAATAAAATGTCACACACCAAGATAAATCGTCAAATCTCCTATCATGCATATGTCTTCGCCGTAGATAGTGCATATTACGTTGCAACACATCTAATATTAATGATAAGTCGCGAAAATCAAGTTGTGATTTCTGTGATTCGCTATAAATATGAAATTATATTCAAAGGCTTGTGTCATCAAATTTCATCACAGTTCATGGATAATGGACATTTTGAACTGATATAATTAACTCACACCATTGGGTATTTTCTTATCTCATAATGCAATTGAAACATAAGTTATCAAAAACAATCAGGAAAAGTAGATGACCGAAGTAAGTACTACTTTAATTAGAAAAAAGTTAGGTTTAACAGTTTGAGTTTTTTTAGAGTTAAATTACCAGACTTGTATCGTTATATGAAATTCTAGGCATGAAAATTCAAATTATAATTCTTTACGTCTTTTTGTAAAACGTATTTTGAAGTTTCGAAAATTCATTGCCCTGGGGTATATATTTTGGAGAAATTCTCATTGTCAGATATGATATTTTGATAAATTAGTCGAGCTTATTGTGAAAGGAAGTATTTTGTCATCCCGTCGGAAAAAAATGAGCTCTCTTATGCTGAGGTACTGCAGAGGAATCCATCGTTTCCGGATGTCAACAAAAATTTGAAATATTCCCTCCATTGGCGATCGCACCCACGTAGTGAAAAGGAGAGGCAATGAATTTTGGGGAAAATAGTTTCATTTTCACTCCTCTGTCCAAATTTTAGCGTTATGCTCTCTTTATTTAAGTTAGCATAATTTTTGTTTTTACACAAGCTTATCGGACTATTGCCTACGTTTTACGTTTGAGTTTTACGACCTATCTAGTAGATTCGGACCTTAAATTATATAGTATTTTAATAAAATTCCTTGATATTACCTTTATCATATTTTAATATTGTTTTTATTGAGGCTTCGATTACTCAACATTTGACTTTTTCAAAATATAACTTATTTATGTTCTCTTTAAAATTCAGTCGATAGTGTCCTCCTTATGTGCCTCCTTAAGTGCGCCTGTTTATGTTTTACCGTTAATTAATAAATTGAGACGGGCAACAAAAGAGGCATGGTGGAAGACGCAGTACGAGAATATGGAAATATTGGGAAGGAAGGGACACATTGTATTATTAAATCACTATCGTGAAGTACGATGGAAAGATTTGTTCTAACAGTTAGAGGTAAAAGGAATAAGTTAATAGTTGATAAAGGAGATATCTAAGAGAGATGGAAGGAATATATAGGAGAACTGTACGGCAAAGAACTTAAACCAACATACATAGAAAGAGAAAGAGAACATGGCGTAGAGGGATGTACCTTAGGTCCAACCATACTCGAACACAAGATAGAAAGCTCATTAAGGGAGATAAAACAAAACTAGGCCGTGGGGGTAGACAAAATGCCAGCGGAACTACTAAAATATTTAGGGAAATGTGAAAGGAATATTCTATATGGACTGATTCGAAGTATCTATGAGGAAAGAATGTGACCGGAAGATTTAATTAGATCAACGTTAGTTCCTATTCCTAATTCTATTCGTAATGGCTACATCATGTGAGGATTACAGAACAAGTTTGATATCCCACGGAGCTTAAGTTATTCTCAGGATCATCAACGAAAGCTAGAGAGTGAGGCATATGATTACTTAGGGGATGGTCAGTTTGGATTTAGGAAAGGAAGAGGTATGCATGATGCCATTGCAGTGATGAGATCACTAATCGAGAGGAATATAGAATACAATCAGGACGTATTTGCCTATTGCGTAGATTTCGAAAAAGCGTTTCGTAGAGTGAAATTGGAAAAATTAATGCACTCATTGAAGAAAATAGGAATGGATTGGAGGCACAGGAGGCTGATCCGCAGCCTGTACATGTCTCAGACAGCTCAGGTGTGAGTGGTGATCGGAAAATCCGGATGGGTAGCGTGACTGATGGTTGAGGCCGAGACTTTGTGGAAATCCATTGCGAAGAGGAGTTCAGAAATAACTTTGCAGCTTCCACATAAAATAACTTACTTTATTTTCTACTAGTTTCGCTACACTGTAGCATCTTCAGGAACGTACGTTCAGTACGTTCCTGAAGATGCTACAGTGTAGCGAAACTAGTAGAAAATAAAATAAGTTATTTTATGTGGAAGCTGCAAAGTTATTTCTAAACTCCTGTTCGGATGGGTAGCGTTAAGAAGAGGGGTAATAAAAGCTTGCCCATTATTACCGTTGCTGCTCAACTTATTTGTGGAGGAAATGATTAAAGAGACATTGAAGAACTGGAGGTGGTAATGAAAGCTGGAGGGAAATTTGTAAAACCAATTATGTAAACTGATGAACAAGCTCTAGTTTGTCGATCAGCCAAGGGGTTTCAAGCATTTCGGAGTGAGATGGCAAATCAGTGTGATGGTAATGGATGAAAAACAATATTAATAAAACAAAGGTTATGGAAAATTCCAGAAAGAAAAAGGCTGAGCTAAATATTAAAATAGGAGGGGAAAAATAGAGCAGTTAGAACAGTTTACGTATCTCGGAAGTGCTTTGGACCATCGCGATCAAAGTAGTAAGGACGTAAGGAGACGAAATGCGCAAGGCGAATAGGCTTTTAGAAAGATGGAGTTAATAATAGGGACGTTGAGTAAGCATGTTAAGAAAAGACTTGTGAACACTCTGATATGGAGCGTAGCTATGTACGACGCGGAAACGTGGTCATTGAAGCAGGAGGATAGACGTACAGGGTCGCACCCAAAAGTGGTAAAACTGATTTTCTCTGGCGCGAACGGAGCTGTGGAGGGGGGTCTGCCTGGCACGGTAAGGTGGAGGGGGCTCTTAGCAACAGACCGACGCCAACCTCAGTTGCCTGCGGTATGTCGTTGAGTGAGGACACCGTTTTTAGTGAAGCAAGTTTTTTGTCCGCGTCGAAAAACAAAATGAATCTGAATTTAGAGCAACGTTATTCCATGAAGTTTTGTGCGAAACTCGGGAAGACGGCAACTGAGACCCTTGATATGATCAAGCAGGCTTATGAGGACACTGCCTTAAGCCGTTCCACAGTGGCACAAGTTGTTTAAAGAGGGTAGGGAGCTTGTCGAAGACGACCATCCCTCCGGACGGCCGTCGACGGCAAGAACCGATACGAATGTTGACAGAGTGAGGACACTGCGGAACACAGACCGACGCTTAACCAGTGAAGAAATTGCAGTCCAGTTGGGTCTGTCTGCATCCAACGTCCAACGCATTATTTCACAGGATTTGGCCATGTGCAAGTTGTGTGCCAAAATGGTGCCGAAAATTCTGAGTGTCGACCAACATGCAACGCGTGTGCGCATTTCCGAAGATGTGTTAGCCAATTTGCCCCGAGATGAAAATTGTTTGGACAATGTGATAACTGGTGATGAAACATGGTTTTTTCAATATGACCCCGAAACGAAAAGACAATCCGCGGAATGGCACACTTACGCGTCCCCACGTCCAAAAAAAGCTCGAATGAGCAAATCAAAAATCAAAACGGTGTTGATTGTGTTTTAAAACCGTCATGGAGTGGTTCACAAGGAGTTTGTCCCACCAGGGGAGACTGTGAATGCGAAACTTTTCGTGCAGGTGCTCACCCGCCTCCAAGAATGCGTGAAAAGAGTCCGACCGGGCATCGCAAACTGCTGGGTGCTTCATCATGATAACGCGCCGTGACATGGCGCGCTCGTCGTCAGAGAGCTCCTGGCCAAATACAGCGTTGCCACGTTGCCGCAACCGCCCTATTCACCCGGTCTGGCACCACCGGACATCATCTTCTTCCCCCTGATGAAAAGACAGCTCAAAGGACGACGTTTTGACTCGATAAAGGCCGTTCAAGAGGCTTCGACGAGGGTCATCAACGGCATCTCCGAAGAAAATTTCCAGCGGGCGTACGGGGAATGGGAGCGACGTTATACTAAGTGTGTAGCAGCTCAAGGAGCATACTTTGAAGATTATTAAGTCGATGTAAGTATATCGTCAATAAAATTGTTAAAAAAAATCAGTCCTACCACTTTTGGGATTCTGTGCATTGGAGGTATTTGAAATGTGAGTGTGGAGAAGAATGGAGAAGGTGAAATGGACCGAAAGAAAAACAAATGATGAGGTACCTGGTATGGTAAGCGAGGAGTGGAGTTGTTTGGGAGAAATCCTAAGGAGACAGGAATATCGGATGAAGGGCGTATTAAACGGCAGTGGGATGTTGAAGACTGTAATGGAGGGGAGAATGTTAGGGAAATGAGGAAAGAAGAGGAACAGGATATGAATGTTCGACGGGTTGAATGGAGGAAGTGTGCAGAGGAGAAGATTGACTTGATGTAGAGAAGGGTTCTGGATTGTTTTTTTTAGGAGTCACAAAATATTTATTTGGTACTTGTATCCATCCAAAATACCCTTACCGTTAGATTACTTACTAATAAAAATAATGTTTTACTAGTGGTAATTTTCAATTGAAAGAGTAATTTGATTTTAAATATAAGTAAATCAACGTTCGCGTTTCCTTTTTTGGTTTATTTATCACTTTTAATTTGAGAAATTCGATTACAACGCGACTTCACAACTTGTACCTGTATGTCATCCATTTCAATAGAATAAGCGAGAAAGGGGAAACTTTGAATAGACATTTTGAAGTCCACACAGCAGTCCGTAATGGAAGGAATTTGGAAGAACGATGAAACCAAAGAACCAAAGTGTATGAAAAGAACTACAATTCTATGAATAACTTTCCCCTATACTTCATCAATTGTAAAAATATGAGAAATGAATTTCGAAAAACCTCAATAACTCCTTAATCAGGGAGGGAAGTAATCGGATTCGTGAAGGGTGATATATTTTATTAATGTTTATGGCTCGAGCAGTTGAAACTCGCGATTTCTATACAAGGTGTACTTGTAAATTTATAATCTATTTCACTGAAAAATTTTCTCAGATCTGTAAATTTTTCCAAATGGGCATTATTTTTTTGGTGGCTACCTATGTGGCCAATGCATAGTTTTTAAAAAGAGACATATTTCCACATGAATTAGTGTGACTCCATAATTTATATTCATGAAATGGTTCAACGTTTGGTGGCTCTTGGTGTAATTCTAGAAATAACTCTCGGAAAATGATGCATTCCCGCATATTCAACTAATGCTGTAATAAATAGACCAAAAGAAATTTAAAGTGACTGTTTTTATTAATTAATGATGATTTCATGTCTACATTTAGTAAAATAAAGTGTTTGAAACGGAAAATAAGAAATGGCAATATAAAATTCAAGAAGTGACACCGATTATATTTATTCATTTACACATGATTGTAAACAAAGTCTCATTGAATGATTGATTATATTGGTTTCTTTTATCTCGGCTTCATCAGATCACGCATATAGGTATGCAATATTTATACATACAGGTATACACACACATTATCTGCTTTGGCGACCATCCAATCATTAATTTATATTCATGAACCATTTCATGAATATAAATTATGGAGTCACACTAATTCATGTGGAAATATGTCTCTTTTTAAAAACTATGCATTGGCCACATAGGTAGCCACCAAAAAAATAATGCCCATTTGGAAAAATTTACAGATCTGAGAAAATTTTTCAGTGAAATAGATTATAAATTTACAAGTACACCTTGTATAGAAATCGCGAGTTTCAACTGCTCGAGCCATAAACATTAATAAAATATATCACCCTTCACGAATCCGATTACTTCCCTCCCTGATTAAGGAGTTATTGAGGTTTTTTGAAGATACGTGATTACGGACGAAGTGTGGCGATGGACGGTGCGTAGTATGTACTCGTGTGGTGTACACCTAATCCTTGTGTGATAGTAAAGGAGAGGTCGGTAATCTTAAAAGTGTCATGGAATATACGAGCATTTTGTCTCATATCTGTTCTTCTTGTGTGTGTATGTATGTGCATTGTAAGAGTGACCAGTGATCACACTGGACCGTTGCCACTAGGTAAATTGCCTAATTGCAACGAAGTATGTAAATAAATGTAAATAAATAAATCATATCTTTAATCTCTTGTCCCAAAAATTCCTGTTTGAATACTGATGATGTTAATGTTACCTATAGTTAGAAGCACTACACTATCTGAATTGGAATTAAATATTTACGCCTGGTCGATGAGCTGCTAGTATCAAGAAGAAAAACGGAGGTAGGCATACATATTTCAATAACAACATTGCTGTAGGAGATTTGTTGAAAAGGTTCTTGAAATATTTAAATGCTCACCTCCATTTGGTAAGTTTTTAAAATGCTTAAATGTGTTGTTTTTGAGGAAAACTTCATAATAATCCTCGAACTACTTTGCCGATATCTTGTTTTACTGGTTAGTAACAACCGTTTATGTGAAGGGATGTTGCTGGAGTACATCGAAAAATCGAATCCGCGGAAATGATCTTTTTGAGTTGGCAGTGTTGTTCTGGAAAATTCTGCGTGAAACCCTGCAAATTCTTCATGGGAAACTGTTGAGCAAATTACCAAGGCTTATAGTGAGGATGGTAGGAAATGTATCGTGTGTTTTGAGTGGTTTATCCGGTTCTAAAAGGGGGAAAATCAGTGGAAGGCTACGAGCGTTCTGGAGGATCATCGAAGTCGACTAATCGTGACCCCCATAATCGAGAAAATGAACGATCTCGTTCGGTTATCAACTTTTCACTTTCAGGGAACTTGCAGAGAAGTGTGGCATCTCGATATGCTCACTCTATGAAATTCTGACTGAAAAATTTAGATTGTATTGAGTTACCGTCAAATTCGTGCCTTGCCTAATGACAGCACACCAGAGAAAACATCGAAATCTTTCGGGAACTGATTGACCAAGATGAGTAGGATTAAAAACCCTGCTCAAAGGTATACAATTAGAGACCATCCCAGAAATAGAAAAACCTACGACGGAGAAACTTATGAGCATCCTTGACGAAGCGTTCCACGACTGTTTCAAAAGTGGAACACCGTTGTGGTAAATAAAAATAGGGCGGGGGACTACGTTGAAAGGGACCCTGACCAGTATATCTTAGTAAAGTATTATTTGTATTACAAAAGTCCGGGAAATTTTTGAGCAGACCTCTTACTGCTTATTATTGTAAAAACATCTTTTCCCTATATCACGGCCATGGCATTATTTTGATCTGAATCATAGTAATCTATTTTGGGTAAAAACTATAATTATTTAGTAATGTTCTTCTAATATTATTATATCATGCGGAAGTTATAGTGGAGTTTGGCTCGAATGCCTTCAATATTCCAAATTAATGGTGGTTAAATGATTTTTTTTCTGCTCGATGCTACATCCTTAAATTATATTTTTATTATTTAAATATTCTTTTATATATTGATTTATTTTATACTTGACACTTTTATGGATTTTGACTTCATTCTCCCTTCCCCGTTCTTCAGAGGTTTGTCTCTCTCAAACAACATCTGTACACTGCCTTGGCTGTTACTGTTTCTCACATAATGGCATTTCCACCAAATAGGCCAATCCAAAACAGCTGTCACGCATATTCTTCACCCCTCAGCCCAGAAGAAATCCCTCAGTCTTATATTATCCTTTTCCGCCCTCCATTATTTCTCTTTTAATGGATATTAGGTTCCCACACTTGTCCTGCCCCACAGAAGTCAATAACCATTTTATTTTCCCAGCTTTTGGTGTCCGCACCGCAGATCACGCTGATTTTTCATTCTTTTGTTAGTATCTTATAATGTGGTCTTAGTTCTTCTGGTACCCAAATATAAATAATATCCTGATTTGCTATGGTATCATTGGCAGGTACTCGTTGGTGCTTTACTTTACTATGATTTAATTATTTGGGGAATTCATGACAAATTTTTCGTTGGTTTAACATGAATATTTTGGAGTTATAACAAGTTCATCAAATCTTGTATCATTAAAAAACATGTCGATACTATACTTTTAGGTTCGAATACGTGCTTTTTTACTCTTTGAAAATTTGTTTATCAATTAAATAAAATCCCCACTTCAAAAGAATTTTGTTAAAGTAAATGGAAATGATGTGAAGGTTTTTCATTATCGGAATAATGCATAAGTAAAGTAGTTATCGTTTTTTATTAAAAATTTTATTCCCTTTAATTTTAATGGTAATTTTTGTGCCTTAATTGAAAATGACTAATTGTGAATAGATTGATGAGGATTTTCTAAAATACAAGTATCCATTTTTCAGGTAAAGCTAAAATCATCAGTCTTTTTATATATTTAAAAGTAAGTTTTTAATTTTGAAGATAATTAGAATATTTAGTTTGTTTTTAAATTGTAAATTATTTTGTTTTGTCACCATTTTTTGTAATGTAACACACAAAATGAGTTATTGCAGCTTTCTTTTACGTTTACAAAATAATTAGAATTTTATGGACTGGATTTTGCTATTGATTGTAAAGTTGTATAAGATTTTAAATATCTGGCCGTTTATTTGAAACTTTAAAATTGTATGGGTGATATACCATTACAGTTATTTATTTTACCATGTGCAGAGTACTTTTTTTCCGCTTTATCAATTTTTTCTTGTCATATACTACTGTAAAACTCATGTTGGTAGGAATTTATCCACTCAATTTTGATTCACAAGACTACAATCACACCATCTTCGTCAAATTCGACAGGCAGCAAAACATGTTTTTATCAATACAAATATATTTTGGTAAAGCTTAGCATGTTAGTACTGAGTAAAATGCTTAAAAGATATGTTTAGAATTTTTACCTTTTTGCGTTGCTATCAATGAGAATCATAGACACAGTTAAAATTCACATTTGAAACTCAGTATCAACGTCTCTCTCATTCTTTTTCCGCTTGCATTTGTTCATAAAATTGATTGAATCAAGTTTTATACCCTGTATAACAGAAATATTTTCCTTTAGTTCTTCTCCCATGGATAATGGAGACATTAGAACGAAGAAAAAATTACTTCCCCTTCTTAGAAAATAAATCGTTTGGAATGGAGCAGTTTTATCCCTGCGGTGAAGCCATTTTTTTATTAACATTATTCGATAATTTTTCTAAGCCGAACTGGGTTGTACCAGCTCCGCAGTTCTTAATGAGGGGCGTGTTTTATCATTCCGCTAACGGTAAACTGCTAGACTGCGGCGCTCACACATCCAGAATTACTTTTTTCTCGGTAGACCCGCGTAACGACCCGGAAATTTGACGAAGCAAATTTGGCAACGGTTTTATGACCAAAAGCTGGTTCGCATTAAAGCATGAAAAATGCTCCGCAGTGCCCTAATGGTGAAGCCCCACACATTTATTTCTCGCGCAAGAGTGGGATTATATAGTCCTTTCTTCATTACGTGATATATAGCTTTCGTTGGAGAGAGTGATCACTATACCAAAGGCCATAGAAATATTGTAGTGTATTGCATACTTGGAGTTAAATATGGATAATTGCCGGGAATTAATTAGGTAGGCTCCTTATTTAATAACCATGTTTGTGTATTGTAAATGATCTTGTTTTTTTGGGTGCATATTTAGAGGTAAATGTTGTCCTTTTGCGTTGTCGTTCCAAACGAATTTTTACTCTCGAATTCAAAATAACACGCTAAATCCCCAAGCATAATTTAATTGTTTTAGAATTACAGGTAATCCTAAAACAATCAAATATTTAAAACCTGAACGTTTACTGCCCAATTGTTGTGATTTCAATCCTTTTTGGACAATCGAAGAAAACTACTCCACGCCATTTTCACTCAATTTGAAAAGTGAGGAATCCATTTGGTTTTTAATAAGCGCGCGGAGACTCGTGTTAGAGGTCGGGACGTTTTTTGTGGAACATTGCCCCTCTCCCACTCTACATACCATGTTGGAGCTAAAAATTTGCGGTCGCGGCGACCATTTAACAAGATAAATTATGCTTTCCTCTACTCAAAGCGTGAAAAAGTAATTCAGTTCCTCCGGCTCGAGTCATTCCCCCCAGAAAGTTAGAGGACCTACGTGCGTGTAATATGCGTTACTAACGACATCTCTCCACGGTCGGTCGTATTAGCTGAGCCGGTTCCGGGAGAAGGTTAGGATGGAGCGGAGGGGGTACGGAATGGGAAGTGTGGAGGGAGTGATGGGTGGGAGGAAAGAAAGAAAGTCTGTACCGTTTTGGCCTTGGCGGAGGCCATTGCGATGGTTGTGTTGGCGCCAGTAGTTCCTCGCCTCTCGCCATATTAACATTTTATAAGTCCTCTCTCTTCGCTGCGTTCTATTTTCCCTCCGGTGCTCGTCTCTCCTGTCCTCCTCCGCGTCCTAGCAAGTGTGAGGGATATCCATCCCCCCAACTTCACCGGAAGCGGCGGACGGCGAATAATGCCCGACTCTCTTCTCGTGCGCCTCCACCAGGTCTGGAAGGGGAGGAGGGTGCAGTAATGGGAGAGAGAAAAAAACGCAGCTCACGCACCGAGCACCAAAGCTCGAGAACCAAAATTTGAGAACATTTTTTCACTCTCAGCCGTTGAATAATTCATCGTGCCACGACCCGATGGAATGATTCATCGAAGAGGTTAAATGGGACGTAAACCACGGACTGAGGTATAAATGAGAGTGTGGGAGGGAGCTCCTTTGTAATGGTGTAAAGGGGGAGGTTCTGAGGGAATCGCGGGTGGCGGTGATAGGTTCCATGGTAAGAAAGGTTTCGGGGGCTGGGGTAGTACCGGTAGGCGGGAGTCGAGAAGCGAGAGCACACGGTCACATTCCGGCGGGGGAGGGTGCGAAGGTCGAGGTGCAAAGATCTGCAGGTCTGTGAGGGAAGATTGGCAATGAGCTGGCGGGCAGGTTTGGGAATGGGAGGTGAAAGAATTTGGGACCGGGACGAAAGAATGAAAAGGTAGGTTGTTTCGGACCTATCAAAAGAAGAATGGGAGTAGAAAGAAGGGAAGGCGGGTGGATCAAGAAGAAAGTGAGCACACTTTTTTTCGTTTGGAATAAGAACAATGAACGAAAGGAAACGTAACTCAGCATAAATATTTAATTAGTTGTCATTGCCATCTGAGTACAAATAATATTCACACCTGCCATTAAAAGGTTAGATATTATTAACCAATTATTAAATGTCCTTTAAAAATGGGAATTCTTAGCTCATTTTAAGCAAGGTCTTCATCCTTTCTTGCTAACATGGCATTGGAAATTATTCTCATGGTGACGAGTACCAAAACGTTTTATCGCATTAAATTAAAAGTTTAATCGTCCATAATAATTATTAATTCGCGTATGTTATTTTATGAAACTTTTTAAAAACTTTGACTTAAATCTTGTTCTGCTAATTATATCGTTAACCTATTGCTGGCATTCATTTGGTTCAAAATGACTATTGCTCCTTTCCTATTTCACTTTGAAAAATCCTGTTTATTTAGTTCAAATTGTTTATTTTTAAATGTTTTCACTCAAAGTTCATTCAAAGCATTGGTTTGGGATATCTCACTTGGCCTGCCTCCTCTGGCTTAGATAGTTTGTGGCCTTTTTGTTGGATAAGAAGCCTTTGTTGGCCACAAGATTTAGTTAATAGTAGATGCGCCGATTGGAACCTGGTGTTTTCATTGGATAGATAACACTGGATAAGACACAGAAAGATCTATCGAGAACAATCCGATCTATGGGAGCGTATTCTTCCCTGGTTGTATTTTCTCACTGGCTCGTAAAAAAACTTGACTTTTCAAAAAACTTACTCTAAAATTTCAATAGGTTACAAGAGTCTAGGCGTGGAAAGCAGGTGTACAAAATTCCAGCGACTCATTACTTCTGTTATCCAATCATGTTATGCACTTCACTTCTCTAAATGTCAATTTTTTAACCTAAAAGATGTTCGCTTGAACTAAACAACTAGTACTGAGTTTATGTTAAGCTTTAATGATACCGGTAGAATTATCTACTCGACCCAGTCACTGTAGTGACTTATAAATGTGATTCCAAATATGTGGGTGAATAAAGATACCTTGATACGCGAAATACTAGTTTTTCAAAAAATATTTCCTTAGGTTTTATTCAAATATTACCCAAAAGTAGACAAATTCATAAACGGAAAAACATTTTTCCTAATCAGTAGTGTGTAGTAGGATTTTATTTATTTTTAAAGTTATTTGATAATCTTACAAAAACATATATTGTAATTGTATACCTCATGAATTGACGTAATGGATTTCTTTATATTTTCTGTTTTAATAAATTAACGTAAAAATTCCCATGTTTGGTAATTTATATAAGACACTAGAATTTTTAAGACGAAAATTAGATGTCAGATATTTCCAATTATTTAGGAATATGGTAATTCCATTGATTATGAAAGTAATTCCTCGTAGCTCGTTAGCTTCTTCTTTAATCTGAACTCGAATTCTCAACAACCTCATTTAGTTATTATCCATTTTTGTTTTTCCCTCATCTTTCTCTTCCAATTCAGTCACATCATGGCTGTATGCCAAATCTAGGGCAGGATAAAAAGTAAACGTGTAATTTTAGGATAAGTGAATGGTTAGAGTGGGCATAATTGTCTCTGCTAAATGGGAAAGGAGAGCGTGGAGTGGGAAGTAGATTAAAAAAATGCTTGAATGATAGCAAAAAGAATACGATGAAGTGGGGCGCTAAAGGTCTGTATCATATGAAAAGAAAAACAAGTGTGCTCTAGAATCGTCAGGAGATTTCAGCGATTACATCGATATTATTTAAATATTTTTGGGTTTTATAACCTTATTGCAAGATAGTTGACACTAGAATTACCCATGTATCCAAGGGCTCCAATGTGATCTAGAAGTAAGGGCATTGTCATCCATGATAGTTGGTTATCACCCATTTATTACCGAGAGCGTTTAATGATCCTTAGTAGACATTGCATGATTTCATTGAAAAAACTTACTAATTTCACTGCGCATTATTGTATATAGACTCCTAAGACACTTATGAGTTACTAGAAAACATATTTAGCATTCGATGTTGAAAATAAAAATCGGCAATTGTAGAAAATCTGCTTTACATGCATTTTATCCTTAGAAAAGAGACAGTTATAATTTTACCAGCAAAACTGTAATTAAATAGTTATTAATCACAGAATTAATTGAGCTAATAGTTAAAATTTGGTGACTCATTATACGTATATTCTTTATCCTCTGTTCCCAATGAACATTTATTGACCGTCAGGAGTTACTTTTACCGTTTAAATGTACCAGTACTTAATTGCGAGCTTGCTTTTGAATGGAATTATTTTTATAAAGACTGATAAAGTCGTAGTTAAGTTTATGCATTAAATTTTCAATGACTTCTAAAGCGTTTTATGGTTTACTTGTGCGATGATACAGCTCATTACCACTACGGCTTTCGTTAATATTTCCTTGTAAATTCCTTAAAAATCTAACTTTGGATTCATTTAGTCAAGTATGTTATTGGAAATTTCCTGATATGCTTTGAAAGTGCCATTATTTCAGTGTTAAAAGGAACTCCCTGCTGTTTTATACACCGTCCACTCGAGGTACCCGTTGAAATACGATCGCCGGAATTTACTTGCCCCAGGCCCTCGGGCGAGCGTGCACATTCTCTTTTATGGAAGCGCGAGGGATTTACTTGTGCGCTGAACCTTTCAAGACCCTTAGTAGTTCTAGGCTTCACACCATCAACTATATCGCCTAAACCTTGTGTCGAACCCATTATAGAAACATAAGGGTAATTTCTTTTCCACTGTTCGTTTTGTGTCGAACAAAAGACGTCGTAAAACTCTCTATCCTGTAATCTTGTTCTTTTATCTTTTTCTGTGACTTAGCTTTCTGATAGTTTAATGATATACCGTAATAATACCGATTTCTAACTTTTTCTGGAGATATTTTCGTCTTAAATCTTTCTCAAGCAGCTTCACTGGGCCTTCAATTTTCTTTTAACGAGCAGCTTGCATCCAATGTGCTTTGGTAATAAGATAGGAAAATATGAAGAGGGGAATTTATAGAGAAGTTAAGAGTGGAGCGTAATGTTAAGGGAAAAGGCAGTAGTTTAGTTACTGGAGAGTCGAAGACTGTTTTAGGTCAAGAAAATTTTACTCGACAGCGATGGTGATGAAGAAATTCAAACTTATCTATGGAAATATCTATCATTTCATGTTATCATGACAGATGTTGCAAAGCAGATCTTAAAATTACCTCGGTCCAAGGGAATAGCTTCCGGCGACGGTACGGTCATTTTTCATCAATAATATCGCTGAAATCGAAATCGGAAAAAAATAACCGGAGCTCGGAGTAGTGGGGGAGTTAATAGAAAACGGAAAGCGAGGAAGAGATGATTTCGAAGGCGAGGCAGTGCAAAAAGCGTAGAAGGAGGGAAGGAAAAGGGTGTTTTTGGAGACTGAAGAGAAGGAAAGGGTGAGAGTGAGATAGGTCCCAGGGATGAGTTGTGTGTCAGGGCGACCGCTTCGTTTAAATTACGATTTCATTCCAGAAATCTCTTTCCTCCTTAGTCTGCTCGTAACTCCCGCCCGCTCGCATATACGTACACTGGAGCACAAACTACGCGGATTCTGCATACCTCAACCATAAACGATGTCGAGGCAATGTATCGGTATTTCATTCAAGTACGCCTCTATCCCAAACTTCTCCCTTTATTTTTTCCCTATCACTTTTCATTTCACTCTCCCTCTCTTGTCTGTGAGTAGAAAGGTATGATGATATACGTGTGCAATTGGTTGACTTTATTTTTTTAAACCTCTGAATATTATCAACAGAAAGCTAAAATCTACAGTCCTAGTTTGTGCATGATTTTAGTTACTTTTAAATTTTCAGGAGGCAAAGACCCTTAAAACTACATATTTTGCGTAATAGTCCCAGAATTCTGATGAACTATATCAATACCAATACTAGAACCTATATTTGGAATAAATTATTTTAAATAATGAATGAAAACTTTTTTTACACGTCAGTAACCACATATTTGATGCTAATAATTTTTTATTGATTATGATAGGGTGTAGAAATAAAAAATTTCCTTATATGCAAAAATACGCCTCAAAAAAGGTGATATTTTTGAATTTGGTTAGGAAAGGCCTTATTATATTCCGTATTTATGGATTTATAAATAAAAGAAAGACTATAATTACAGCTATTTATTTCAGGGCTTAGAAAAAGTCCTGGTAATATATAAATATAGTGTATTAATAAATTTCATGACGAAATAATCCCCAAATCTAATCTCTAAATAATGTTTACTATTTAGAAAACTTAAGAATACGTAAAGCAAAACGATCAATATCAATTGTACGGTTTATAAAAAAGTATGTTATAAGAAAATGTATGGAATCAGGCATATTGTGTTCATTTATTGAAAAAGGTAATAATCACAGAAAAATTTGCTTGGGTAACCCATAAATTCACTTGGGAAGTATAGGACTAATATTAGCATTTTGTCCAGTATGTTTTGCAAATGTTACTACATAGAAGACGATGTATCCGCAATAAAGTTTAAGTCGAAGATTTATTAATATTAGTTTACCGCTTAAGGCAGGCTTAAATGAGCAAAGATTGGACAATGCTATATTCATTTATCACTCCTTGCAAACTGGCAACCTATACTACAATAACCCTCTCTTGAACTCCACACACATTCTCTCACCATTTATTACATCAAACGTGGCTTTTCTCTTTTTCGCTAAACTGTCAGGGATAACATTATTCTCTTTAACTAGGTTTGCAAAATACTACAGCCCGTTAAAATAAACTCCATCCATTTCTTCCACAATCACTCTCCTCCCATATCATGTATATATCTTAGTTTGTGTTTTTTGTGTCCGTTTTAAATTTAACATTGTTCGGTACATCTAAATGTCAAACAATTTCAAAAACCAACCTATCATCATGCTATTAACACTGGGTTTCCGCATCACACCATTCTACGCCGGAAGTCAAAGCTTTTGTAATCTTGTACATAGGATACCCAAGACAAAAGTGTTAGATCCTTGCTTGTTGCTCCAGTCTTCAACCCCCTTCTTCTTGTAAACTTCTAACCTCCTTCTCATCTTTTGCTCGCAGCTTTTTTTAAATTTTTGAACCCTTAGCACTTTGAATATCATAGTTTAAAAAACTTTTAGGTAGGTAAGCTTGATTTTATTACCAATATCTGTTAAATTTAACTTAGCCCTGTCATTTATTTAAAATCCGTTTGGAATTATTTGCATTGCTTCCAGTCCCATACGTATGATAACCCTTTTTCTCAATAGCTCATTATATATTGTAACCCACTTACCTGTAAGTAACTAGGCTAATCTGATGTTATGAATTTCCTACCATTAGCTCTAGCCATGAATCTATTCCCATTGCCTCTAAATATACGTTTAAAAAAAATGGGTGATATGGGACAGCCTTATTAATACTGCCCATCCCCGCCATCCATCCGCCACATGAACCTACCTCTACAGTTTGATTCATGTACAGATGCATGTACATTTTGGATAATTTGTCTATACCAATCTATCCCTATCTTCAGTAAAAAAGTCATACATTCTTCTCAATGTAATGAGTTGAACGTATTCTCTAAGTCTACGGAATAAACATCCTGATTTTATTTCGTTTTTCTGTATAAGTGCCCTCATTACTGCTATTACATCGTGTCCTATTCTCCCTTCCTTTACTCAAACTGATTATCGTATTAAAATAAGTTTTCCTCCTGCCTGTCCTGTATTTTGTACTTTTAGATTCCTCCTTGGCTCTATGCGAAATCAACCTTATTGCCCTATAGTTATTACATATGGCTCCGTTTCCCTGTTTTAGGATGGAACTAATAATGATCTTCCAATATCTTTTAGCGATATTTTGTCCTTTAAATGGCCACGAATTGGTCCACAAAAACTCTCCCTTCTATTTTTTTGGATCGTTGAGTAGCTCAAAAAAATTTATTTTATCGCCAGGACCTTATTATTCTTCAATTATTTTAAAAACATCTATTTTTAATCAATAACACCTTATTTTCTGCATGATATTACTGTAGAATTTAAGTCCAATTTAGAATTTAAGTTCTAAATGATTGTAAAAACTATGTATGGTTAATTTTTTACATCAGAACATATGGAAATTGTGCATTTATCGTTTAATAAAACGCAAGAGAAAATAGTTTGAAAAAGTATGTTTAAAAATCATAAAGATATCTCTTAACTACCAACCGTCTGAAATCTGGACCGTCACCTGGACCGCCAACTTATTAAACCAGTAAAGGATGCAGATTTTGCTAAGAGGACTTACCCATTCTGTTTCGATTATAAGTTCATTTATAAATGATCTTGTGTTGTTCAACCATAATTAAAGAGGAGATTTAACTTTTATCCTGGAAATTATTACTTTAGAACATAGTGCCAAATAAAAACCGTCAAATTCCAGAAAAAAGTATTTAATATCTCTTATTTTTTGGGAAAATTATGATTGAATATTTGAACTGGGTGGAATATTTGATGTGAGTGGAAAATCAAAAGGCTTTGCTTTTATTAAGATGTCGACTTTTTTATCATAATGAACCAATTTTGTATTTTTCTCAATTTTAGAAAATAAATGCTACGTCCTGGTTTGCTTTCCGGTAATCTTAAATCATCTAATTGCAAAGTAAAACACTACGATCATTAAATATGAAATAATACAATCTTGTGCGTATTAAATAAATACTCTTATAGATCAATACATTATTATCAACTATGGTAATAAATTCTCAGTGTGTGGTTGAAGTCTTGTCCTATTGAAAGTAAAATGTAGCTGAAATAATCACATAAAAATTTTTAATTTCATATTTGAAATTATGACCCAGCTATTATTTATCCTGAGAACATTTTATTCATCACACTAAGAAGTTTGTTAAAACCTATCTCTCTTAAGCAAGTTCAAATTACATTTTTGCTCGAAGCTTTTTATTAAATATTTGTTTGTAGATAAAATTAAATGCGCATATTTTCGACATATATCCAAGTGTTATTAAAAATACGTTCCTGACCTGAATGAGAAATTATTTCTAGTCGTACTCTTGTCAAAAATACTTTCACAGCCTTAGTGTGGTTATTATATATTCATTTAATCAAAATACGTGAAAATATCTTTGCATGAAAATTCTCAAAATTTTGAGTTTTATGACCTCTCGGTGTTATGCATTCGTACACGGAGTTACATTTTTAATTACGGAAATACTATCCCGGTTTGCATACTACCTGTTTTACTGTCACAGTGTGGGCAAAAAGGGAAACATTCAAACACTCCGAATGTGGGCTCATAAAATTCCATTTTCCTATTTCCTGTAACATACTGTGTGGAAACGACATATATCAATCCGACTGCTAATGAGATTATCCAAATATCGGCCTCTTAAAATATTGTATATCCTCCCAATAAATCCCTTCCATTCTTCGGATCTCAGGGCCGGAATGTTTCCACCGGTGAAAGTGAATGGTGGTAGCTGCAAGGCATCGATCCAGGGGAGAGTAGGAAGCAATAGAGGGAGAGGAAGAAGAGGGGTCGTGTGTGTGACTCTGCTAGCGTATGTCTGAGAGGGAGACTCCAAGGGTGGGGAATGGGTTTGGTAAGGAATCCATGTGACGGGGATTGAATTTCAGGCGATCGTCCGGGAATATAGCGAGTCATTCAGAGGAGGAAGGGAGGGTATAGGGGAAGGGTATCGGTTCGCTGAGGGCGTGGCACGTGGGAGAGGCAATCCCTTTAAAGTCCACAGATTTGCAGCTATAGGGGAAATAAGTTGTTCGAATGGTGTGTTCCAAAGCAAGGGAACTGTGTCAGCTAATGGGGGTTGGGCGTGGAGCGCAGGAGGTTGATTCCGGGGAAGGAGAGGGAGGGTGCAGGGTCGTGATGTTGGAGGCAAGGAAAACTGGGCCCGGGCAAGAGCGGTGGTGGGTCACCGGCGGCGATAGGATTTGGTCTCGGGTGTGGGAAGTTATTGAAGTGGAGGTGGGATGATGGGTGAGAGGGAATTGGGGTGTAAGCTCAGGGTGACGTGAACGCTCGTAATTTGGATAACTCAATGGAGATGGAATAGACAAATTCAGATCATTACTCTGAATAAGAGAAAATATTTTCACACTCTTAAACGCTATTATTTTCTGCAGTTTCTTGCTACTAAGGAGTTAAAAAATTACAAAAAACCGAGTTAAAGTTAACTTAAAATTATGATTAAAAAAACTTAAAATTATGGTTTACAATACATTTTCGAATAGCATCCACTATTAAAACAGTGTTTTTCAATATATCAATTCAGTCCTTTAGTAAATATCCTCTGAGAATTTTATTTTAATTAAGTTAGTAATCAATTTATATTTGATAAATAAATATTTCAGCTGAATTTATTATTTCCGCTATACAGCACACATATATTTAATTGCTAAATGAGGTTATTATATAATGATGTATTCAAAAAGACTTTTTTCGTTCTAATGTAAGTTTCGTCTAATTTGAACTCTGATTACTTCAGCGACTGGTTCTTTTCTAAGAATTTCCATCTTTGAATGGCTTAATATGTGTCATGTTATGTACATTCTCGTGATTAGTCTTGAAATTCTCAATGAAGGTGGAAGCATACATTTTCATCAGTCAAATACATACCATCCTCTCGTTAATATAGGGCATTATGAGCTCTATTTTCGTCTTCCGACTACAGTTTTGTTCCAAAGAAAGTTTTATGTACGAAATGCCTAGCTACATACAATTCATGAACACTTTAAAATAAACCATTAGAATTGATATTCCTTTAATATAAAATACCTTAGTATTACTAGAAAAAGCTTACATTTTACTGGAGCAAAAAAAACTATAAGTCGATTGTATCCAATATTTTGTTAGGCAGGAAAATAAGTCTCTTAGAGGTTTAGTAGGCACTCATATATTTTTATCTCTATCTTTTATAAAATGTTGATAAAATACTATTTCCACACTATGATAATTTAGTCTGTTCATAAGAAAAAATGATTTGTTACCTTTTTTTAATTTTGATGCTCAAGAATTAACCAAATTATGGTAAAAATTTGGAACAAAAAACTTATTCAAGTCATGTTCTATTAATATATTACTTAACTCTAAAAATATTTTGTAAAATTATTTTTTTTAATTCATAGCTTTGATGAGGTAGGAAACTCCTAATGGATGAAAATGTAGAAGCATTTTTTTGTGCGTGTTTTCCGGGCGTATTGAAAAGCGAACGGGCTAAGCATTTGGTCACTAAAGAATTGTCCTCGGGGAAGACGGGCAACAGAGGGAAAGAAGCTGGCTCCCTTCTCACTTAATATTTGAGTATTATTTGCCTTAGGGTTTAGTGCGAAGTGATTTTCAGCCGCGCTGATCAAATCGACTTTCTTGTTTGAGACTGAGGGTTAATAGGGTAGTGGGAGCTGGAGGTAGAATGCGAATTCGCTTCCAGGATAAGAAAGCAGAAATATCGGCGTCTGGCCCATGGCGCTTGATCTTTAACATGCCTAAGGCACTCAAAATACATTGAACAGTGACGACTCGAATTTCTAGTGTTGGAGACCAAAAGTACATCTTTCTCCAGGCCTAACAGGTGCGTCTTAACTCATAGCTTATTGGCCGTGTGATTGTTATTTCACGTTACTTATATTGCACGGCAACGGACAAAAAATGTCATCATTTCATCTATTTATCTTTAATATCTAAACATAGTAGTTTTATTTGTTCATTTTTAAATTTGGAAATATATAGGAAAATATCTAAGTATTTAAGGGGAATATTTGTACAATAGCTAAAATTGCTGTGGGGTCAAGCTTTACGAAAAGTGTTTGGAATATAATAGGAGGGAAATATCAGGATCTTATTCGCAGCCTTACCCCCATACAAAGTGTCGTTGATTAAGAAAGCAAGAGCTCTTTCCTTTATTATGAGTTGTAAGTGTACTAGCATAGTGGCTGGATCGTGGGTTAAGTGACCATTGGGTCTCTGATTTACGATATGAGAGATTCTCAGGAAACAATTTTCTTAAGTGGGGTTGCATTGAAGAGTGAGATGCCAGAACTTCCTACAACTCTCAGGTAACGACCATATATTTCCACAAGGGCCAGAACTTTTCCACCTGTGTCGCCGGTAGAGGAATTGGCACATTGTAACACTTATATGCTATTTCGCAAACCATAAGGCGTTCCTCTAAGTGTGAATTACCCCAACCAATTTTAATGAAACTTTGCTTTTAAATAATTTTGACTCTGCCCCAGAAATAAAATATCTGCTCACGCATTTGATAATATTGTAGATTCTTTTCGGAGTCTGGGACGAAAACGAAAAACCGCTTCACGCCTGAAAACAATTTTTTCACTTTCATTCAATTTCCTAGATGGAGAAAAACATTTGCATTATCATCTCAAATAAGGTTCGATCAAATGGTGGACGGGATGGCGTTCCATATTTAGACTCATCACTCATCGGAGGTTGTCCGTACGGTTTCATTTCTTAAAGGGCCGGAGGAGAGAGCATATGAATGGGTGGCGTCATATGTGACGGCCGGTGGTGGGCGGGGAGTTGGGCAGGCGGGAAAATGTATTTCGGGTGTGGGAAAAAACTATCAGTGTGGAACGGCTAAGGGTGGGTCCTTTTGGGAGGAGGAGGAGAATTTGTATGGAGGCGGGCGTTGGAATTTTAGGTTTTCGGGGAAAGTGAGAGAGGGTAATTTTAATATGGATACGGATGGAAGAGGAGAGCCGTGAGGGGAACTGTGTTGGAAGGATGGAGGAATCTGAGTGGGGTATGGGGGGGAAGAGGCGATAGGGGGTGTTTGGCATGGGTGGAAGTGCGAGGGAGCGGATGAGCGAGTGAAAGGGTGCAGCCAGGAGAATCTCTGAGGAATATGTTATTTCTCGGGCGAGTCGAGAGGTGGCGGATGAAAAGAGGGGGAGTTATTGAGTGGGACGAAGAAAGTGGAAGAGTAGAATATTTCATCAATAAGTGCAGGGATGTAACTGAAAAAAATAAACGAAAGAACCTCGCCACGTCGGCTGACAGTGTGTGAATCGTGTCTTGCTGGTAAGTATGCATTTGTGATTTTGACTTTGGGATGCTCGATGGGAAGCACGTAAAGGAAGTTAAGGAATATATTTCCGTAAGTAACGGAATTGGGAAAATCTTCTTGAGAATTGATTGCTCTCCATCTCATTTTCACATTCTCATTTGAAAGCTAAGGCCTAGAATGTACATGATGCAGAATAGAAAACGTGAGGTTGTATTATTGGATATTTTCGAGATTAATTTTCCAAATAATATCATAGTAGGATTTACAAAATTTCATTACTTTTGCAAAATAAATTTGTAAAACATTAAGTAATTTAGTAGAAGGATAAATTATAGAACTCTCTATGAATGTATTAAACGCATCTAAAATAATTTTAATGAAAACGAGAAATTCGAACTTATTGATTCTCTAAATACGTATCTCCCGCGAATACATGGGACAGCATATACTTAAACTTAAAAAAAAACAAAAATGTTTGGGTAAACTCCTTTATTAAAGCTGTGAAAATTAAATGCAGCCAATCGAAGCAGAGTAAATCTAAATTATATTTTGTAATAACTCGCAACCCTGTGCTAGGCACTTAGTAAGTGCAACTCTCCTTAAAAATTCTGAATAAAATCTAAAAAGGATTTACTGTGAAGCAGGTCTGCTTACATGAGTTAAGTTATTTTTTAAAAAGTTATGCAAACGATTTACAGTACATGTTTCAATTAGGTAAGTAATGTGAAGAAAATGAACAAGGAAGAAATCATAAAAAAATAAAATTCTGACATAGCCGATAATCAGAGAGCCAATTCAAATCAAGTTAGTTTGTGAAGTTAGGTTAGAGCTAACAGAATTATCAAAATCGAACGTGAATTTCATACAACAGAATATGGAGGTAAATTCCTTTCCTTGTACTACCCATGATTTCCTAAGAACATCTAGTAGTCAAAAATCACAATGGTTGGATGAAGCGGAGGGTGCCATGTGAGGGTTTCTGGAAATGAAAACCGAACCATCACTACAATACTAGCGTCTACTCAATGGATTACCACATTCTTAGGGATTGTATTTTAAAACTAATGAAGCTCACATTGTGATAGAGCTCATGTGAAAGACATAACGGTGTAATTAATATGGCCTTGAATATATAAACATTTTCAATTATTTGGTTTCCAATTTCGGAGTTTGGTACTTTACATGAGGGAATAACGTATTATTTCCTATAAATTTTCGCGATGATATGGAATATGCTATTCTTCCATATTTCGTGTGATACATTGTTATTCAACTGCTATTAATAAATGTATTATTAGACGATGTAAGCACAAAGGTGTTTTGGTTTTAATCGTTCTACATGCAAATGCTCTTTTCATTGTATATAGTCCTCTATATAGGCTCAAAAATGTAGTTATCTCTTATGGCATATTATTTCTTTTAAAATATGAATCCTTAAAAACTATAAAACTATATATGCAAATATTTCGAAACTAATTTAATCTTAAGTTTCTAAAGATTACTAGTATATTAGTTTTTAAGGTATTCTTTGTGTTTAAGGAGTAATTTCAAATTATAGGTTTAACTGGTGTGATTATTTATTTTTGTAAGTTTACGTTTGGAAATGAAAAATGTAATTTAGAATTGAAGTCGTATCTGTGAGTCCCTTTCAACAAAGGTAAATAAGCAAACGGGTACGATAGGGTAATATGGTTTTTTTCTATAGCTAAATTGTTTTTTCTCCTGATTAAGATAACTGCTGAAAGTTAATGAAATTTCCGGAGAATTCCTATTCTGAAAAATATATGAAATTCACAATGAGATACAAAATAAATATAAGGATTCCATTTATGCAAGGTTTCTTATCGTTAAATATCTGCGGATTTTTTTCAATTCATCTCAATTGATTGATCAGTTGATCTCAATTCATGTGGATAACTATCAATATGCACTACAATAAGTTCTGCGGTTGGATATTCTGAACAAGATTGGTATCATGTCGTCTCCCGTTAGGCTATGAATACCCTTATCATGTAGCTGCATTTAATTTTCTCCATAAATAATCTGAACTGTGTAATGAAAGAAGCAGGCCAGATATTTTACCCTGCATAAGTGAATACTGTGCTTGATTCGGAAATTGGATGATGATGATTGCTTACTGAATTTATTCGGCAGGGTAACAGACAGCGGAATATTTGAGGAGGAGGAAGGTAACAAGAAGGGTGGAGATTAAATGAGTTATTGATATGAAGGGTACCTCACCTTCTGAAGAACAAGGGTTTCGGGTTAGGGGAAAAGAAATGGCGTAAACGGGAGAGGATAAATTGGCAAGCGCGAGTGTCAGAAAATTTTATTTGATAGTGTTTTTTTTATAACAAACTATTTGTCCTATGATGAAAAGCTATGGTTTGGCGAATAACAGTTAAACCAAAATCTGTTCGTAGTCAATGACGACTTTCTAACAATTTTAATGAATGAATTTAGTCCTACGTAACATTGAAAAGTGACACAGAAGAAACAAAATATATGGATATTTGTATAAATAATGTGGATATTAATGTATGGGTGTATGTTGTTTGTATATATATATATATATATATATATATATATATATATATATATATATATATATATATATATAAACTTTGACAGAAAAACACAATGTGAGAAAACATAAAAGGAACATTCACGTTATTCCTTAATAATTTCGATGGAATTGAGCTCTGTCTTCCTCAGAAGATTCGTTAGGACTCACAGTCATAGTCAACGTCTAGTCAAAGTCCTCGGACGCAGTTCTAACTAGTCTTCTGATGAAGTTGGAGCTCAATTCCGTCGAAATTCTCAAGAAACAACGTGAATGTTCCTTTTATGTTTTCTCATATTGTGTGTTTTTTATTTAACGTTTCCGTGTTACTTCGAAGAAATCATACACATATATGTATATAGAATGAAGAATGTGAAACTAACTGAAAGGAAAACAAATGAGGAAGTACTAGGGATTGTGGGCAAGGAGAGGGGTCTGCTGGGAGAAATCCTATGGAGGCAGGAAAAATGAATAAAAGGCGTATTGATCGGCAGTCGGATTGTTGCAGAATACAATAGATGGGTGAATGTTAGGAAAACGAGGGAAGGGCAGGAGCAGGATAGGGATGTTGGACGGGATGAAGAAATGAAGGAAGTCTACAGAGATGGAGAGGGACCTGATGTACCTGTTTTTACACTTCTTATAAACGAAATTCTTTATATTAGATTTAGTTGTTTATTTTAAATTGCAATGTGGTTGGCTTACCCCTCTTTCCATATGGGGGTTTCAACATGCAATTAACGTTAATAACTTAAAATTTGGATTGTTATTTAAAACCTTTGACAATTTAAAAGTTAGGGAATTAACCGTTAAAAGAAGTAAAAGTTTTGTTGTTGGTTATGTATTTTTAAGAATAGGGAATAATTTACGGTGTTCCCGTTATGATGTACGACTTGTACGACGAGTAAATATATCCTCGTTTTTCCCGTATTCCCGTTTTATCGCATGACCAAAGAAATACAGTGGGCACATATTTCATCATTTATAGTTTAGATGTTATTACTAATCAAATATAAGAGTATTTGTTCTGCCTTTTGTTAGTAGAACAATGGAAAATATTACTATATTCTTGAAAATGTTGTTGAGGAAATCGTTAGTTCTTCTGAACCAATGTGTTTTCACCTCTTCACATAAATACCGTGATGAACTCAGTTTACAGAATGAGAAGTTATTATTATCCATTGTCTGTTTATTGCCCATCGTCATCAATTATTTCATTCATCAGAACTAATATTTATTGTCTTGGCAATTAGCCGTAACAATGTACTGTATCGACAAATGTTTTTTTTAAATTAATAACCAGTAGTTGAACATAAGAAGTGTTGGTAGTACGAGCTCGTACGTACTAGGAAGACACTAGACTAGAGAGGTACCAGATATGTACTACGTAGATATAGCTCGTATGTACTTTATATATATCCTGACCACTTCCCCTTTCACCTTGTGGAAGATGGTTCTGTTTTAATTGACAAAATTCTGGACTTTTGAATATTCTTAGCCTGAAATATTTTACATCGTTTTTTATTTAGTTTTTTTAGTTTTTTTTAAAGAAGTTTCCTCATGTGTAGACAATTTATGAAAATGAAATGATAATTTCTATTCAATTAAGTTTAAAACCAGAAAGAGGAAGAGATTTTTTAGAGAATATTTTTGATATTTAGATGAGAAGAGGGCGCAGGAGCGACGAAGAAGAAGTATTTAGGGCAAATTTGCATAGGAAACGCCTCAAGGTTATGTTTTAACTATCACACATAAATGTTAGTACGGGATAAATGAATGAGGGTGGCTGGAGAGGGATGAGAGATGAGACTGTTTCAAAGGCGCAACGTTGAAAAATATAAATTTTTAAAAATGCCACGGTTGTATGCATGGAAACACGGTTAATTTTTATTTTCATTTCCTTTTCATCCCTCGAAGCACAAATCGATGAATGATATTTATCGACCCGTCCAATTTTTCGCCTCTCTCGACTCCATATACTACATCAGCGATCAGAAATGCCTCCATACCTTCCATGCTAGAGACCTTCACTGCCTACGTGTATTCTTGAGGATGAAATACATAGAATGAAAGATCCTTTTCCACGATTTAAACTATTTAGGAGAAATTTATTTTACATTCTTTTGTTGTTAATGTATAAAAGAAGGGAAGCTTTTCCCTTAACTATTGTTATCCAATCAACTGCAATACTCTCATGAATCACGTGAAAATATGTTTTATGGTAATTGTTTCGACTTACTAATGGAAGGTAATACTGGTAGAATATAAATACGACAGTTTCTAGTGCATAGTCAATACGAGAGTTAGGAGTGTGAAGAATGGTTTTTAAAAGAACAATACAGAAAAAAACAGTTTAATCAATTTCCAAATATCTCGGTTGTAATTTCAGGAATAGTTTAATTTTGTGCGTTGTCATAATAATTGGACCAAATTCAGTGATGGTGTAAAATACACATTTTCCTTTGTTAGCTTTCGATTTTGAGTAGATTCAACCACTTCCATTCCAGTAACTTTTCCTGCCGTTTATTCTTGATTTGAATCCTCATCGACTCCCTTCCAATTTTCCGCTCATCATTTCTTTTCGTCCACTTCACAATGATTTTTTTTGGAAATCATTTCGTCTCAAAATAGCCTCCAGGACTCCTACAAAAACTAACCCTCCTCCGGTGGCCCGTACTCTCTTGATCATTAAGAATAATCGCTTTCTTTTGCATAACTAGGTTATAATCCAACAAACATGGTGCCTCCTAATATCCTAAGGCTTAAAAGTAAGATTAGAAGCATTAATGATGTTTCTTCTTTGGGAATTTATGGAAGAGGACTCATTATATTTTCAAGCGTATCGTATGTTTTCCATTATCAATTCCTAGAATATTTCCTTACGGGTCTGCGAACTGATATACGATTTTTGATCTTCACAGCTGAATGAAAGGGTAAGAATTTTAACTGAAAATTTTGTGCCTAATTTAATTAATACTTGCCAGTGGGGAAAAGTTATTAACTTTGAGAAAAAACCCATTTAATCAAAATAGTTGGACGATAGTTGTAGTTTTCAAATACCATTCGCATTTTATTTCATAATTACTATATATATATGTATAGTATATTGAAATATTCTGTAATGTTTTGTCTTCCACTGTTTTGGATATTTCTATATATGTGTATAAAAATATAGAAAATAATATATATGTAAAAATATATGTTTTACATATATATATATATATAGATGTATATATATATATATATATATATATATATATATATATATATACACATCGAACGAGATATAACGATTGGAATACGAATGCAAAAAAGACGAACACATAAAATGCGTTTCCTCGATTGCTCAGATGGTTAGAGCATCGGCCAGGCAAGTCGAAAGATACGGTGTTCAAGTCCCGGGCATGGAAATATTTTTTCGCTTGTGATCTGCTCGATTCCGGCTTCCCCACCTCCACTTCTACTATGTTCGTTATTTATATGTGTCCTCTATCTTTTCCTAATATTTATTTTCATTGGAAAGTATATTTTTTCGCCGTATGATGGGATTTCGTGTTTGAATGTGCATAAAATGATTGACGGTATTAAATCATCGGACAAAGGTAGTCTCAGTACGATGGCAACATTCTTACACACTTTCATTTTTATATAACACTTGCTTCAAAATATTTCTCGACAAATATAAAAAAATTGGTACTTAATATCTATTCGTAATTCCGACCTCATTGAAACGTAGAAGTTGGTAAACCTTTCTCTCCAATTTCCCTTTTGCCAATTCCAGACAATAATCTTTACTACGTGGTTAGCTCTATGATTGAATGTTATATAATACATAAACAGAATGAAAGCCATAGTTCCACATGTCTTAAAATGGTCTTCCATCATTCATTGGTTAGGAAATCGTATTCATCCCGGAAGTAAGGCACCTGGCGATACTTAGCTGCAATGCACGTTTCATTGAGTAACATTGTAGGCGTTCTGTCTAACCAAATATGCGTTGACACAGTTCACAAAAAATTTGGGTGGCAGAAAAAAGCCTTTATTTTCTATTTTACCCTAATCAAATTTGGTTACAATTTTCCCTAGACATAAAGTATATCGCTTCATATGAAAGTCTTACATTAAAGTCCAAAGATTTTCTTGTCATAATATTTGAGTTTTAAAACCTGAAAATCATGTGTATTCTGCCGAAAAAGTTTATTAAATTTGTGTTTCAGAAAATAATGAATGAAAAATAAATTCTGCTTAAAAAAATAAGTAATTATTCTACAGAATAGTTTTTAGTTAAATAATGCGCACTTTGATTCATAGAGTCAAGTTCCGTTACAACGTCTGAGGTATCGAAACTTCTACGTATCTATATACCTCTCCATCTCTTTATATATATATATATATATATATATATATATATCTTCTGCTCCTATAACCTCTGCTTATTGTAGTGTAACGCTAATCTTTTAACTTATTTTATTTTCGTTGCGAATTTTAATGGTTAAATTCCCCATATTGATACGCATTTTAAAGTAGCTATTTTACTAATTTCATTATTAATTATGAAAAATGTGCCCACTTTTATGTTCAATGTAAACACAATTGATGCAGTTATGTAATAAGCTTGGTTATTTCATTAAAATTTTAGGATAATTGGTTTCTTTAGGAATAATTTACTGAACAATTATAGCTACACAGAAGTAACAGCATTTTTCCTAAGACTTAGGCCACATTAAAAAAAAATAGCTCCACCCACCCCAAAAAGTTAAGAAACCATGTACTTTGCGTACCATGACCTATGTGATGGCTATTGAAACTAGTACGTAGCTTATTGACTAGTGTTTTCCCCTACCCTACACCAGCCTGGAGGAAAGAGGATGATTGAGAAAAATACGGGTGCAAGGATTGAAAAAAAACAATACTTTGGTATTCATTGTTGTTTAAAAGAAATTGTGATATCAATTCTGGAGAGTTTTATTTTATAAATGATATTTTTGCAAAAATTTACGTAAGGAGCATATTATTTAGAAAATGTGAAGGGTATGTCTGCAGCTTAAATAATCTTTTTCCACCACGAAATCGAGTCAAATGACGGCCTGTCATTTTCATAAACAGCCATCATTTCATCGTGGATTTGCGGGGGAATAACCTTTGAAATGAAGGAACATACTCGTAATCACACTGTAAGCCTCCATCTTTTCCATCCTGCGAGTTACGTCACAAGATTTCTTATGGGTCAGGTAATGTGGAGAGTAAATTTTATATAGATATATTTGTTATTTCTTAATAACAATTATGTAAAAACGATACTCCCACTGAATATAAGGGATGGAAGTTTTGATAAAGAGGTTGAAGAGTCTTTTGCAAAGACGTGTGTCATGGAATCAGGAGGTGGGTTGAAATAAAAAATACCATATTGACCACTAGTACAAAATCGTAAATATATTCCGTTTACCTAATCAACAGATGACTCTCATTAAAAAATAAATAATGAGACAATTAATATTCGAAGTTTAAGACAATGTTGTATTTTTCCCTTCTGTAAGTAAATTTCTCATAGTAAGTAATAATATTCCCCTTGCTGGATGACTTCACTAATGACCAGTTTTTTTTCCGTCCGACCAAAAACCATATAATGATATCCTTTTTTCTACCATTTAATTTGCTATGGAATGACAAGTAGCGGATATCATGATTAAGCAAGCGACAAAGAAATTTTATATTTAATTTTCTATTTGGTTTCCATCATAAACAATGGCACAAAGAGAGACAGAGAAACACACTTGAGTTCTGAGTCTGACTCACGCGTATTTAAATTTTGCTCAAAATTTAAATTGAAATACACTTAATTGATTTTCGTATAGCTGTGACTCTATTGATCTTAGCTCTTTTTGGAAAGCTATGTATCATAGATGTACACTAAAGGTTTTTCGTTACAATGATTTGAAATTAATACACTTTTATGGAGGATATTGGTATAATATTCACTCATAGTAAAAATTTAAAGCTAGCATTTCATATTTTTAATTTGGTAATGTTTTTGATGCTGGGAATAGAATTCTATAAGAATCAAATTCACACTACATTTTATTGATAGATTCTGTAAGTGATCTTTTCCCCGTTGCCGCACACTTCAATAGTACTTGATGCAAATTATGCTATAACAGAATTTCAATACCATAAATTTTTTCTATTAAATGGCCGAAGGGCTACAAAATATTTGACATTTAAGAGTACATATATTTAGGTTAAAATTATGACTAGTATATGTGATTTATTAACAGAAAAAATTTTATTTGTTATATTGTCAGATTAGTGATTTTTAATATTATATGGAACTATATAAAGTTTTTTTGAAAATGTAAATTCAATAGCACTCTTTCTCTGCCTGACATTGTATAAAATTCTTTTCCATCCCTGTCCTGTAATAAAAAGTAATATGGTCTAATATTTACAGATAAATACTAATCGGGATTTGAAATTCGTGTACGCTGTTACTATTTTCATGCAAATGTTACCTAGGACATAGTTTGCTAGTTAATTAAAGATTAACCCCAACATGGGGAAACATCGTAACCATTCCTTTTTAACAACTGCATCTACATTTACATATACACAATACCCCGAAAGCCCCGTAAGAGCGTGTTTTGGTGGGTATTAAAACACCAAACGTATAACAGAATACAACCCCATGCAAAGCAAACAAGAGTGCTTGGCCACCCACCCAGGCAATTACACTCATGCAAAACCCATTTTTACATGCAAACATGCGAATATATATACTAGCAAACAACATAAAAAAGCACCTGAAACAACTTGACTAGATATCTACGCAGTGTTTCATCATGTACTGGCATGTAATTCGATTGTCTGTACTATCATATTGACGTTGTTACCTCAATTTCTTACTATTATTATTGATGAAAGATTATTGTGATGGAAGAAGGAATATATATATATATATATATATATATATATATATATATATATATATATATATATATATATATATAACTTTTGGACGGCACAATAGAACACAGAATAAAACAGATAACACGTAAAAGGACACTCACACTGTAGATGATTTAAGCTTTCGGCCTACTCCGAGGCCTTCTTCAGGTCAGACCTGAAGAAGGCCTCGGAGTAGGCCGAATGCTTAAATCATCTACAGTGTGAGTGTCCTTTTACGTGTTATCTGTTTTATTCTGTGTTCTATTGTGCCGTCCAAAAGTTATATTGCTCTCGTGAGTACTTCCGCATCATATATATATATATATATATATAAATTCACTGATAGTCATATCAAACACAGAAACCAAAACACAAAAGAGGAAAAACTCACTGGTTCTCGAATTTTCGGTGGTCCAACCACCTTTCTCAAGAGGAATTAGGAACAGAACTAATTTCTGTTCCTAATTCCTCTTGAGAAAGGTGGTTGGACCACCGAAAATTCGAGAACCAGTGAGTTTTTCCTCTTTTGTGTTTTGGTTTCTGTGTTTGTTATGACTGTCAGTGAATTTACATTACACGTTTGTGGGTTTTCCAAAAAAGTGTATATATATATATATATATATATATATATATATATATATATATATATATATATGCATTGGAATCTAACCTAGCTAAATAGTGTAATTAATAATTCCCTTTATGTATAAAGACTTCTGTTTTCTGAACCTTGTTAGTACAAGTCTCATTTATCCTCTAAACGTCTTAAGCCGCTTCCAAATCATAAAAGGCACTTCACATAAAGCACATTACTAAAGGAAACTTCCTTCCATATTTCAAGTTATTGCTGCCATAAAACTCTGAACTGTTCACCCAGTGGATCGTAGGTTAGCCTTTTTTAGGCATAGATGAATGCAGTTATTTCTTGAAAAATTTGTCTTAAATATATTTCTCTCGCTTAAACAACGCGCCTTTCTTTAAAATTTCGAACTAGATAGAGCGACTCTACTTAACATCAGTGTCATCTATGTCGAATACATAGGCGTGGGAAGTCATAATATTCATCTTTCATGTGCATGGTGCTGATTAGGAATGAGTCATACTAGCATGAAATTATCACGATGCCTATGATCCGTTTTTATGTCCAATTTTCTCTTTCGTGCTCCTTGATCTGTATTGATCGGAATTCTTCCTAGCTCACTTCATGCGCCAACGATTCCATCCACTCATATCAGCTTTCTTCTTTATTACCCCTTCCTCCCTTCCCTCCACCCTCTAGCCTATTCAGCTCCCGTCACCTCCTCCAAACCTCTTCGTCTTCCTTCCTTCATTGACACTTCTCATACCGCCTCGTCGGCCTCATCTTACTTTCTAACCCGCGATCCCGTCTTTTCACCCACGTTGGAATCTTTCTCAGGCACCACTCGTAAGCCGAATATTGTAGACGCACTGCCTAGCAGGCCCTTCAGATCACAGACTCGGTGTAGTGTGATGTCTTTTTTCATTCTTATGGTGCATCTATAAAAATAGTTGTGGGTATAAGAACTAGTACTTGCCGGCTCCAATAAATTTGCATTGCAATAAACTGCGGGGGACGCCGCAGCAGTAACTTTTAACTGAGTCATCCGCTTTTTGTGCATTACAATGTAACTATTTCAGAGCGTAAAACTCATTTCAGACAAGGCGAAAGATTGTTACACTCTGGAATTGCTGCATGGTACATTTTCATGGTTTAGTACTGAAATGGGTATATATTGGTGATTTTTCTGAGATTTCTAAATAGTAGCCTTAATTCTGATAGTAGCCTTAATTAATAGAAACCGAAAACAGATAAATGCGAAGAACACAGAGCATTGACCTTGGTGACTCAAGCATAAAAAATCCTTACTCAGATATTTAGCCGAAGAATAGAAGGAAGGATAGAAGGAAACCTCTCAGAAAACCAATTCGATTTCAGGAAAAACCGAGGTGCAAGAGAGGCAATTCTAAGCTTGAGAGTTCTAGCGGAAAAATTGAGACAAGTAAATAAGCCATTGTACGTGGCATTCGTGGACTTGGGAGGACAGGAGTTCCTTCGACAACGTCAAATGGTACAAGATGTTTAATATACTAGAAGCGCTTGGACTGGATTACAACCAGAGAAGAATTGTCCATAAGCTATACAAGAATCAGATTAGGAGAAAAATAGAAGCCAAAATAAACAAAGGCGAAAGATAAGGATTCAAACTCTCGCCAGCAATATTCAACGTATACCTGGAAGAGGGAATAAAAGAAACACAAGAGTTGGTATCAAAGGAGCCACGGTAAATGGAAAAGAAATCAACTTGCTCCGATTTGCAGATGACATTGCAGTAGTGGCGGAAACGGGAGAGGACCTGCAAAAAACTCTAAGTGCTATTGATCAAGTGCTGGGGGAATATAATATGAACATTGACAGGAAGAAAACTAAAATCCCAGTGTGCGGAAGAGAGAAGTTGAATACAGATATCACAATTCGAGGGGTGAAACTAGAACCCTAGAACCCAGGTAGATGAAGGATTCCACTAAAAGTGGAATCCTTCATCTACCTGGGCAGCAGCATAACATGAGATGGAAGAAGTTCGACCGACATCAAGCGAAGAATAGCCCAAGCTAAGAACTCATTCATGAAAAAGAGGCAATTAATATGTCCAAAGAACGTAAGACCGGAAAAAAGGAAACAATTCGTCGAGATTTTCGTGTGGAGGATGGCGCTCTATGGTTCCGAGACTTGGAACATTGTAAAAGTGGGCCAGCGAATAATAGAAGCCTTTGAAACATGGTGCTGGAGAAGAATGTTGAAGAATAAATGAACAGACAAATTAAGGAGCGAGGAGGTATATAAAAGTTCAGAGGAGAACCATATGGAGAACTTTACGGCAAAAAATAAATAGATGGGTTGGACACACATTTAGGCATAATGGATTGATTAGGAATATAGTAGAAGGAAAAATAGAGGGGAAGATTACACGAGGAAGACAAAGAGACATGTACATAGGACAGATTAAGAAATACGTAAAACAGAAAAAGTATTACGTATTGAGGCAATTGACCCTATTAAATAGAGGTGAATGGAGGGATGCAATAAACCAATCCTAGGACTGAAATACTGATAAGCCTTAATTTTAGTTTTGCTTTAGGGTATCATTTTCCTAAATATGGAAAGTTTTTTATGTAATTTCCACGTATTTGGAAATTTTATAAAAACGTTTTATTTTTTCAGTGTAATTTTGTTTGGTTTGTTTAAATAATTCTTAATTTATAATTATGAGGCATTAAGGGTTAATATTTACTACGTCAAAGAAGTAGTATTTTAAACAATGAATAATAGTTCTAAATTTTTAAATCATTGCAGATTATTTATTAGTTGGTAATTAATAAGAAACGTACTTTTTTATCTTTTGTCATTGAATTTTGACCCCAGACTAGCAAATTTAGTTTTTTTGAAAATAAAGAGTAAAGGGATTTCAATATAGGCACACACACTTCCATATATGTATGTGTCAAAAATATTATTTCTATCGACACACGGTTTTCATATATCTACTAATCACTTCATGTAATCTATTTAAGTCATAGCCTTGTCACATCTGCTTTTCCCCTCCTCCTTCTCTACCCTAGATTGCATCGAATGTAAAGTAATTTAATGTGTAGAATCATATTTCCAAAATACTTTAATAGCATATGGTTCCACTTTTTTCTCTTGTTTTATGTAGCACCACTGCCAGTACCATAAGTTATATTTTTATTCTAAAACTTAAAATTTCTAACACCTCCTTATCTTAATTGTTTCTTTTAATTATATGCTAGAAATAACTCCTTCGTAAATAACCCTTAAGAGACCCCTCTTGAAATCTTCTCCCTTGGACTTCTTGTGCACTCTCAAGCGCCTTATCCCATATATCACTGTATTTTCTCTCTCTGATTACATCTCCTTACCTTTTGCCTCCTCTGCTTAGTCTTCTCCTCTGAGCCAGGTTGGTAAGGAATTAAGCCCCTCATGGTGAATACTGCAGCTCCTTGTTATCAATTATGACGCAATTTATGAACAGTAATCTAATTTTTATAATCGAATTAAGGAATAGTATCTTACAGTATTTACATCTACGTTATGCTCTAGGCCTAGGTTACCACAGGATTAACTAAAAGACTTTGCTGAAGACTGTATATGTATATATTTAGTAAACTTGAGAAGAGCTTGAGTGTGTTTACTATGCTCTAGCATACTTCTTTATTACAGTATTCGACGAATGCTGTTTCCCAAGTATTTTATTATTATAGTGGACACACTATCCAATTTTTAGTGTTGTTTCTCTTTAACGGAGAGTTTTTAATAAGAATGTTTAAAGTAGGAAATTAAATTTATTTTTACTTTCCCTGATCATCCTATTTAATTAGTTTAGTTACTCAGATAAGAATAGCTAGAGTCCTCGAGTGTGCTTCCTGTAATTATTCTGTTGCTTCAGAAGAGTCCAAGGGAAGAAATAAGTTTTATGGAGTTTAAAATAATGGAAAATGGGAGTAATTTTCTGACCCAAGAATAATTTTAAGTTTAAAAATTAGTTTATTATGTTTTCTTGTTGTGATTGGGCCTATTTTCCCTTCCATTCCCCATACTTTGCATTGTGCCCGTCACTCTTCGCACGCCACTCACCCTTCCTCAAACATTCGTCGCATACCTCTTCCTCTCCACTCCTGTTCTTTCCCCTTTTTCCACTTTTTGGGTCATATCACCTTTCCTTCCTCTCTCCTTCCCTTCCTCCCTCTCCTTCCCTCCCCACACTCCTTCCCTATTCCCGAATCCTCCCGCCACGTAAATGAGTTTAACAGCACCGTTGGATGGAGATCGTCGTTAGAGGGAGCTCTTTCCACGCATTTCGCGATATTTTTTGCGCTTGCGCAGATAGAGGCTAGGGAGGGCGGGGATGCAAAGCAGTAAGCTTTGGAGTAGGACGGTTTGGCCCGGGTAAGGGAGGGAGATGTCTAAGGGATGAAAGGGGCTTGAGGGTGGCGGAAAGGGCGTCCGTCTCTTCCTAAAAACCCACCTACCTCCCTTGCTTTCCCTTTGGATTCGCCCATACTCTCCCATCTCACTTCCCTTCGATAAAAAATACCCTTCTTTTCCCTTTACCCACCCCGTCTCCGTTCAGGCCTCGACACGTCAACCTCTACGTTACATAATGGACGTTTTGGGTGCTATTATTACTGCCCGTAACGATGACACTACTCCACGACCACCTCCCGTACTCCCTTTCCACGCCCCTTCCCTCACAGGGTTTCTTCACCAGTCTCCCTCCCCTCCCCGTAGGTGTTCATCTCCTTTGTGTTCCCCTGCGCCCTCATCTTGTTCCCGACACTCTGCCCACCTCTCTCCTCTCCCGGCTTCTCTCTTCCCATTCCCTTGTATCTATACGAGGATCGCATTAACTGTGACGCAGGTCAGGGGGGGTCGTACAGTGCTGGGTACAAAACCCTTGCTCGTCCGCCCCGCTCGCCCCTCCGCTCCCGGCCCCTGCCCTCGGGCCCACTCCCACTTTTATCTTCTCCCGCCCTATCCGCTAAATTACCCTATCACTCTTCCCCGACTTCCGTTCCTTAAGACTTCATCTTAAGACCCCAAGGACTATAAACCCTGGAGGTAGAGGGAGTGAGATGTTGTATAAGCTGCGGTCAAATTGTAAATTCGTTGCCGTGAGAAGTCTTCCTCCATTCACCTATCTTGGGAGGAATATAGCGAATGAAAATATCGGACTTCTTTCCCTTCTCCATTAATCGCTCTATCATGACAGTTTGAGAACCATCGTACAAATTTTTATTTTTTAAAAGGCAAAGTAAACATTCTGGGGGAACTTTTCCCGTGATTTTTTTCATTCATTGATCGTATATCAAACATAAGGGTCTAATCCTAAAAACTAGTATGTAGGCACACTATGCATAAAAGTTCCCCCAAAACAATGCTGCACTGATAATAGACTAAAGACAAAATATTTGCGTTATAGGACGAAGGAAGGTGTTTTTAAAGTTATTCTCAGTATCAGTATTGATGTCTTTTTTTCCTTATTCCATTATCTAAACTATGGAGAAATGGTATTCTATTACACCAGTGAAATATTTTTTCTATGATGAAAGTAATATTTTGTTGAATGCTTAAGTCTTAGTCGCTTGAAATTTTGAAGCATATATTTCGTTTTAAAATGTTCAAAATTTTACTTATATATTATTCTCCTTAAGTTTACATACTTTTAAGTATTTTAACGTTAACTAAGTTTTTCATTTCATTTCTTTATCTTACGTATGTGCTAATAGAAATAATTCGTTATTTATATTTAAATGAGTTTAATCAGAGTCAAAAACTGAATAACGCTTCAATACTTTCATCATGGAGTAAGTAATCGTCATCATAATCAGTATTTTAACGTAAGGTTCGTTTACTATAGCCCTCCATTTTACTTTTTTCAGGGTTTATCCCACCACCTGATGGATTTTAATTTTATCGTTCCACTAAATTGTAATTGTCTCTTGTAAATTTTAATTGTCTACATATTTGTGTATTTTTTGTCTTGCGATATCTTCCCGTCAATATTCCCTTCTATTATTTTTCTATCCAAGCTATCATGCCACAAGATGTGCCCAATCCATCTACTCTTCTTGTTGCAGATCTCTTTTTGTAGTCATAGTTCATTCTGCTTCTCTATGGACGTCCTTTATCCTCGTTTGTCTCGACATATAATCTTCAGAATTCTCCAACTACCACTCTGTTTTCAGACTTATATTCTTTGAATATAATAGTTATCTCTTCCCCATAAAGATATTCTTCCCTTGAGCAATTCTTTCTGTTTCTTTTGACTTCTTTCATCCCAAATTATACTACAGCCCAAGTACAAGGAGAATTCTATTTTCTCTAATTTAACTCCCCCAATTGCGTTATATAACTTCAGTTTCATTGTTCCAAATTCAAGAATTTTAGTTTTTTTCTATTTAATCATGCTCCCGATATATGTTAGTTCATATTATTTACAGAGGCTTAGCATTCTACCAATTACTACGGTGCCATCTGTAAACTGAAGTGGGTCATTATTATTGCTATTTACCATGGCTCCTTTGATGGTCAATTCTTTTACTACTTTCAATACGTGTTATATATTGTGCCAGTGAGAGGTGGCATCAATATGCAACGTCTTTGGTTGGTATGGCTTAGATTTTCCTCCCGTTTTTATTTTGTATGGTAATAACCTGTGTTTTATAGGGGCAATGGATTATTCTTCTACCATTCCATGCGTCTCTTTTATCGTTAACATCCTGTTCCATTCGACAATGGCCTGTTCCTTTGTATAATTTTTTCGGCCACTTCCCTCAAGCATACTGTTGCTTCTCTTGCTGCTTGTTTTTTTAATTCAAATTAGTTTTTTGAGAGGCTTTCATCTATCTTCCCTTTTACTCCACTGTTAATTATAAGGGAAAGTTTTCGATAAATCAGATATCAGCCTCAAGGTTTTGTGTCCTTAGCAATTATCTGTTATTGGTTTCTTCGGAATTGCAATCATCACATTCTTCTCAAGGGCTTTTGGTAGTTTTTCGTTGCCGTAACTATCTTTGATTATTCCTTTTCATGTGATATGGACCCCTGATGAAGTACTTCAATGCAATCCATCCACCTCGGAACAGTGTCTTCATTTTCTATTTATACCTATTTATTGGAATTTCGGACGTTGTGGAATTTTGTTTTTCTTTCTCCGAATTGCCTCTTTGCCAGTTTATTAGCCGTTTCGCTGTCTTTCTTCTTTATCTCGTCACTGATATACTCCTTTTCAGCTTTCAATCTTCTCTTCCTCGACCTTCTTGCATTTGCGCATGACTTTGCTCCGTAACTTTTTATAAAGGATTCCCTGAGATTAATTACTTATTATGTTTATACTTTGTTTTTGCCTCCATGAGGTTTTTTTTGAACTGCTATCCTGCTACGGTTATGTTTCGCTACCTTACTCAGGAGTCTGCTATTCCGGTTGATATTGTACTTTTTATTTCCTTTCATTGTCCTTCTGTGCAATTATCATTTATGTTATCGTTGACATCCTTATATTTATATGTTTTTCGGTAGATAATTGCAATAGTATTTTATTTTGTTAGATTTTTATCCAGTACCCTTGTGTTCCATCCGGATTCCTGCGTCACTTTCTTCGTCTCCTTTTAACGGTGTCGCCTGTGTATGACCACCATGTTGTGGTGGTCATAGGGGGTGGTGGTGAATTTTTATCTACGTTAGGTTGGCTTTCAACCTTATTCATTTTTTTTTATATATCTCGTTTTGACGTGAAAACAATCAATGTGGTATTTCAATTTGTCCTCTGGTTTCATCTGTTTCTCTTCTTCTCCGTTGTTATCCGAAGAGCTTAATTTCAGTGTCGTGTTTTTCGCGTTACAGAATTTTATTCGCCTCTTGAGCTTTCTACTTTCCTGAAAAGCCTCAATAGACTTTCATTTTTCCCAATCCTAACCTTTCCAAACTAAATACCATTTGGCCCTTTCATATCACCATTCTCCAGTCCCTCATCAAGAAAATGTTTTTCGTCTCATTTACTGCTCCTAGAACCTCTTCCAGCTGTTTCCATAAGTCTTATATTTTATCATTTTAATGCCTGTATGCTTGTGTATTCACCTGTACTAGTAGTTTATCACAGACTTTTCCTCTGGATTAATGTTCACAATTCTTTTATTGTCTTAGCAGCACGATTTGACACTTTCTGGCCATTTTCACATGGATATGACGCCGACTCCTGGAATCTTCGATTTGTCTTTTGAATGTCACCCTGGCTGCTCCAGAGGTCATCCACCAAACCTTGTTCACTCTCAGGACATCTGTTCCTAGTGTATTTACCTCTATTTAAGCACTTTTCAACTTTCAACATGATCCTAATTACTTAACATCAATATCTCTACGATGAATTTTTTCACCTAGACTGACATTCCCCTCCTAGTAGTCAACACCACGAGATTCAATTACACCTTCGGAACATTTTGAGAAGAATGAATTCACATCATATTTTAACGACAGGCTAAATATTTTAGGAATAATATTGCGGTGGTTTCCCGTTGCGTTCCACAACTCAGTGCTGCATCCGATTCCTTGACTTTTACTTTTACTCACAGATGTTAGTTGACATGTGACCGATCGTCTTCACATGCAACGTAATTGGCTGATATTATAACTGCTGTATTTTTCAAATGGCGGCCGGTAGTTGGCTTTACGAACAAGTGTACCCATTTGCTTCATGTTTGAATTTGAACTACTCTTTATCCACATGACGCAAATCGTTTTGACGTCTGTGATATCGACGACCATTAGTCAAACACGCTATCCCTGGCCTGAAATTCTTTATTTTATTGTTATTTCTGTTTATTGAGAGAGGTTTACGCAAACCTGGAGAATTTTCTCATTTAGTTCCCCAGATTTACATTTTTATTTTTATGGCAAGTAATTTGAAATTAGATTTATTTTGTATTTGGTACTTAAAATAGTAGGGATCCGAAAGCTTAGGAAATTGCTGATACTTATCCTCAACCTGGTCGTGCTTATCCATAGCAACTTAGGAGCTACTCATGTGAACTCAAATTTTTATATTTGCTCTAATTTAAATATCTGCCAAAATATTTTTCTGGATAAAATTTTAAATAATGTTGGCAGTACACGGATCCTACTGAGTGAAACCAAATTTTGAAGGTTCAATTTATTATTATTTATATTGCGCACTAATATTTTCCTATAAGCCGCTTCCTTAACCGGTTCCTGCACTCGTTTCCCCAATTTCAAGATTACGGACTGGTATTTACACGGTTTCAAATGTATTCCAGCAAATATAATGCCATAACATTGCCTCCAAGCTTAAAAAATCATTCTCCTTTAGTTTTCTGACCGAAAAATAAGTGTATACTCCGTAAAGGGGTCTTGAAATAACTTTTTATCGAAACATATATTGATTTTTAAAAAAAAACATCAAATAAAATATTATATGCTTGAAAGATTACTTTTCTTGGAAGTCAATGAAGCGGATCTTGAAATGCAGATATTCTCTTGACTTACTAACTGGTTCTGCCGTTAGTCGTAACATTAAAAAAATATCGTTGAAACCTATCCATTAAATCATGCAAACAAAAAAATAAAACCCACCGTTACGATATCAATGCTTTGTTTATGGGTTAAATTGTTCTAAATGTATTATATTCTGAAAATTCAAAGAAAGTAATAAGAAATGATTCCAGTACCTTAATTATGGTCCTGAGTTTAATCTAACAGAAACGTGCATCTAATAAGGTCAGTACCCCGTAGTAATAGAAAGTCTTACAGTAGATGGTAAGTCCAATGAGGGGAAATGGTCCTTTTTACTTTTCATAGTAATTTAGTTATAGACAAAAATTCATTTTAGTGAATTATTATTTGTTAAAGAACATATAAAATTAACACCGCACTACCTAAATAAACGCTAAATTAAAATTTTCGGTCGCTGGATTCTTTAAATTGCATTATGTACAAGATTTCAAAGTTGGTCTTATTATATGTGAGGGGAACGGTAACTACGGCCGTATGAAATAATGAGAAGAGTTGACCCCAGCCGTACTCTTATAAGTGGGCAATGGATAGGAAGGGGAGTTAGGAAAGATATAAGTTAGCAGAATAAATATAATAAGAGATAATAAAAATTAATTAATTAAATAGATACCGCAAACGGTCAAAACAACCGTTTGTCTAATGATTAAATAGCAAGTTGATGATTTTCATTTATTAGAACAACTTGTTATTTCATCATCAGACACACGGGTGTTTTGGCCGTTTGCGGGATATATTTAATTAATTAATTTTTATTATCTTTTATTATATTTATTCTGTTAACTTAATTCTTTCTTAACTCCCCTTCCTACTCATTGCCCATTTATAAGAGTACGGCTGGGGTCAACTCTTCCCATTATTGGTCTTATTACCATGACTAGCAATTTGAATGTTTTGGTAGTTTGTTTCTTGATTAATTTTCGTATAAAATATGAGAATTCTGACATCGAATTGGGGATATTACTAAAACATTTGATATCTCTCTTTCGTGTTGTCTCTTAAGCAATACACGCTCGACCTATTGTCTTACCTCTTTTATGATTTCTGATATTTTCTCCAAATACATCTGAGGTTAACGGTAGGCCTGCCATCGATCTCCCTCTCTCAACTTCTAACGCAGGGGTACTAGCACCTTTGGACATCCACGTTTTACTGAGTCCTTTGCAACTTTTCCCTTCGCACCCCTCTTCGACCTTTTATCACCGCCTACGCACTCCTACCTTTTTGTAAACTTTCCGGTGTCTCAACCCGAGGTTACTTTTCCTAACTTTCAAGATTTAAACAGCCACGCCTCTTGTTTTAAATGATTCTTTCTTTCATCCATTTCTTGTACGCACTGATTATTTTATTTGGCAGGGATTGTTGGGGAAACCTGAGGTTAATATTAAGAACTTGGCGGCAAAAAATAGAGCAAGGCTACGCACACGAACCACAGGTTCTCCCTTATATAGCTTCTTCTTCGTTTCAATTCTGAGCCTAAATATTCAAATATTATCTTTAAGGGTTAGACGGAACTCAATCTCGCCCCGAAATTAAGACATACATCTATTCATTCTTTCATTTAGATGTTAAATGGGAATTGTAGGTCACATTGGAAGGAGAATTCGTTTCAAATGGACATAATTTTAATTTTTGATTATTCTTTCCAGTAATTTGTGAGACGATATTGGTAGAGATATAGGGCAACTTTCCATTCACTTCGTTATCCGTATTTATGCAAAAAAGGCATAATGGTCGACTTAGTTTTTGATCAATTACCGCAAACGAATTCTGGACATTTAGAAATTCTGCCCCACTGAGTTGGATTCAAATAATATCTCCGAATCACGAGAAACAAGTGTATCCACTCGGATTACCTGCATTAATCTAGAAACTAGAATCATCAATCCTGAATGCATGCCACAAATAGTTTCACTCCTCTCACATGCAAACAGTTAGGAGCTCCAGGTCATCCACCCAACTCGCTTCCAATCCCTTTCCAAACGCCTATCGGCCTTCCCTCGCCCTCTCCGAATTCTTCACGTCAACCGCGAGACAAACTCTCGCTTTGCTAACCTTACTCCTCATCCCAGAAAGCAAGCTCCCAACACCCTTTTCTGTTTACTCGACTTCGGAAAACCTACCCCGGGCTATTCACTGCAAAATCACTATCGACTACTCACACAGACACACACGGATCGTCATTGGTAGGAGCGTCGACTTGGGGAATGCTGAGCCATCCCCATTCGGCGATAGACGGGCTCGAAACTCACCTCGGGGGGAAAGAAAAGAAATTTATTTTATATTGATGTTGACTTTATTTTGTTATTTCCATCCTTATCGCTGGGGGAGAGAGAGTTATTCTTGTAAACTCAAGTACTAGGTACTTTGTGAGTGTAAGAGGGGGGATACATCGTCCTTCTGGTGACACGTGCATGGTAAAAAGATGTAACAATTTTTAGAAGTGATTCGGTGTTCAAGAAATTTTTTCTACGCACTTAATTTTCAATATTTGCCTTTGTGATCAATTATCATAAGAGTTTTTATAGAAAAACATAATTTATTTCAGTGATATTTGGTTAACTATATAGTTAATGTGTATTTCGCTAAAGCAAATATTACCTTTTTGACAAACTCTTTTAGAAATACATATCTCTGAATTTGGATTTTATTTGACCTCCTCCGTCTTATTTTGTGGAAACCTTTTTTCTCAAAACGAAGAATTTAAGGAAAAAAAAGGATTAGTGTAGTAAAATTGGTTCACATTTAGCGGGTCAGATTATGATTCTGTAAGGATATTTTTCCTTTACTATTAGATTTGCCAAATGCCTTTTGGTTTCCTTCGGCGAGGACAGTTTGCTTCACGGTAATTTACCCTATATTTCCTATTCAACGTCAATTTGTTACAGACGGAATATTTTTCTTCTGTACTTTTTCTGATTTTGGATTTTCAATTTCCTGAATTTTATAAATTTACCGCAGCAAGATGTGCTTCTAACTTGTAGGATTTCTCAAAACATAATGCTGCTCTGCCGCTGGAATATGCTGCTCATAAAATACACTTTTTTCCGTAACATACTCATTTTCCTACCCCCTCACCTATGTTCAAACACTTCCATGTCGTTTAAAAACCCCCATCTAAAAATTAAATACTGTCCTTGATCTTAATCATTTACCTCTCTTCTATTCCATTCACGTTATTTTTCGATAAAATATCGTAATTATCCGAAAATATCCGCTCCTCCCAAACCGTAAAGCGTATTTTTTCTTCATACGTCACCTGTTTTTCTCCTGCTTATTTTATTTTTCATGTCAATTATTTAAGTACACCAACACTCATTTTCTCTGAGAATAGAAGTTGAAAAAATGTTTCATTTTTCTTTCCGTTCCATTCGTGTTTCCACCTTGAATTAGGGGTATCGGGATGGTGCGCAGGCTAACGTACTAGCTTACCTTCCTGAAGGTCCGGGTTCGAATCCTGGAGGCGACAGTTAATTTTCAGTGATATCCCGATCCCCACTTGAGGTGCTTTGTGAGGAGCACTTTAAGTGAGTAGACTGTCCGTCGGATGGGGCGTTTAGCTGCGGACCCGCTAGTGCCTTTCGTTAAGAGTAGTCTAATGCCAACGCATTTCTCTCCACCCTTCACCTCCTAGCCATCCCTAATGGCGCAAATGACCTTAGCTGTCGGTCGCCTCCCCAACAAAACCAACCAACCTTGACCTTGTTAACAATTGTTATTTTTTCATTAATGTTTCTTTTGGAGGCGGAAAAAGACGGAGTTTTTAGCCCTAAACCCTTTGACTTTACACGCTATCATCCGTTCTGCTATCGTGAACTTCCGGTAATTTTAATTTATAACTCATACTTGTCATTTAACTTAATTTGATGGTTCCTTTTTATCTTATGACACCCGCTAGTTGAAATATTTTGTCTTTAGAATTAAAAGTTTATTGAGACTAGTTAAAAATCAATCGGCCATCATATCCTTCTCCAAAAAAGATTGTGTTCAAAAAACAGCTATAATTGGTATTAATTTACCATTTCAATTATTTAAAAAAATTTTATCATTAGTTAAAAGACATTTTTTTTAAACATACGTCGCTGGAATATGATGCCTTCTTATACCTTCCTAACTTATCTTTATGGCTTTTTGTCTCATGTGTTTTTTATAGTGTTTTTATAAATTCGTTCCCAGAGATTTTTCATTAGTTCTTCGAGTTTTTGCTATTATGTGTTTTCCCCTTCCATTTAAAATCACCTCAAATACTATTGGCGCCTCGCATTGAATATAGATGATGTTTAATAATATTTTTTAGTTTAGTTTTGGATAATACAAAATGGCTTACCCGTAGTGGATATTATAAAAATATTCGGAAGCATACTTCACTTATCTAGCCTTTGGTCTTTTGGCATCTCTTATATTTATTTCTCTCAATATTTCAGATCCAAACTTCAAGTGTTTTGATTTGAAAATTTATGCTTATATGTGTCCAGTCATTTTTCAGACCGACGGAGGAATATTTTTACACCCTTAAATCCAGGGGAAGATGATTGTGTGTGAGTGGGAGAGACTCTCACTCGCAAGCGCGATAGGAAAGAATTAAAGGAAATGGGAAAGAGAGAGAAGGCGAGAGGGACACGGTTTGGACGCAACGTTATCGAGTGACCATTCCGCCCCACCAACCCATCCCTTCAATTTGCTCAGGCACGGACCATCAATTATGGCCAAAGCGTCGACATCTCTATTCTCTGAAGCTTCCCTCACTTGTCGACAACGCAGGGCTCCACCGCGTCGTATCCTTCCCTGGACGACATCTATCTCTCACTCCCTCCCATTCCCGAGCGCTCTCTTCATCTGGTATCCTCACTCGCGCCTTGTCACTCTGCATTAAATGCTGTCAAGCCAACGACCACTCTCGCGGAATCACTCACACACACGCGCAATCTGGGCACACCTGCTCTCGCCTCTCTCTCTTTGACATCCGTATCCCTTTCCTTCCTAGAATATTTTCACCCGGCAGGTATCTTTACCGTCCTTTATTTTTCGTCGTGCTCGCTGTCAGCAGTATTCTTTCCTTCTCTTTCCAGATCTCATTGATGTGTACCATCAGGAACTTGTTAACAAACCAATGATGGAAGATGCATCGTGCGTGCAGTTCCAAACATGTACCTCGTTTCCCTCTCTCATGTGCCCATCATTTTTTTGGAATCACTCCATTTGATTAACTTTATTTTTGGAAGGCAAAGATCCGCTTATGACCTTTTAAGATGAAGTGCTCATTTGTTGTTAGTTTTAATAGTATTTTTATGCAAAATTTCAAGTAATCTATTTATTTCCTCGATTTATTTCATTTTCATATTTAGAGCCTCGTCCAATTAATCTATTTCGTTTTTGTATGAATAACGGCGTACGTTACAAAGGCTTCTTTTGTCCTGTTTTAAATGTTAGCTGAGTTGTGGTCATTGATGAGTAGAGGATGGGAAAAAATATTGGTGGTACCTACTCATTTAGGGTACCACCAATCCGTTTGCTTCTCAAATTGGATGTGAATGATGTAGTTTCAAGTGATAAGATATATTTAAGCGTCATTAAAACTCGCTCCATGGAAACTATGTGGTACTTTATTACAATTTATTGATGGAAAACTTTTAACTTAAAAGTTTTCCATTTATTTTCAATTTAATAATTCCATTGCCCTCCTGAAAAACTTGAAAGTATTAAAAAAAATTTGTGACCCTGTGTGTTTAAAATGAACGCCTTTCCCCCATATTTGCAGCAGTAAAAAGGTAAACCCCTCTTCCTATCCTCTTTTACCTTTTTCTCTCCCTTCCTTTTGAGTATTAAAGAGAGTTGCTGTTTCCTTTGCCTTAACTGATGACGATGCTAATGCATTTAAATCCGGGTCGTGTAAATATTTCACTGTGGTTTCCTTCAATTAATTTACATGTAAATAACCAAGTACTACACAAATATTTGAAAAAATGAATATGGTTAACGCTCTCTATTTATATATGACAGTACGAGTATGATCAATTACTTTCCATTTACCATTGAATTACTTAAACCATTTAAATTCGAAAACAAAAAAATGTTGAATAATTTTAAGTATAATTGATCTTCTTTATACACGCCACATTAATATTTATGACCAAATATTAACCTTATTTATTTAATTGCAATAGTAATTATCATAAAAATAAAAGTATATAAAGGAAATATAACATTGAGAAAATTCAGAACATTCTTCTTAAAGAGAATGTAAGAAATGCTCAAAGTTGAGTTTCTAAGGCATTTATCACAGTACGGTATAGAGAACAATCATATCTGTTTTTTTATGAGATACTGTGTAACTAGAGCCTCAAAACTCCCACGTAGTGAATGACCACTAGGTGTTTACTATATTTTTAACGGTATTTTGATTTGCTTTTAACCAACGATTAAGTGGTACTGGAAAAGAGAAAACGTAACGTTTAATATCAGTTCTTGCTTACTAATTTTGCTTTAGGTAAACTTTTCATTTCCGTTTGGAAAGGCATCCAATGAAATCCACCGGTGCTATATTCACTAATTGCCCTTTGGACTGCCCAAAGATCCCTGGCGAGAATACACTGATCTCACTCAGTGAGAATACGTACAAAGAAAAAGGGACATGGGAGGCCGACAGTGGCATTTAAAGTCCCGATTGCAATCGCATTCATTCTCTTCCCACTAAAACCCTCAACCGCACTTATTCATTTGCCCACCAAGTGTCTCAACTGCCCCCCGAGGCATCCTCATCCAGCACCTTCTTTTACAAATCTCCTGCCCGTGTTTTAAATGAGAACCTCAGGCTCAGTCAATATAACCTACCTTTAGGCGCTATAAAGCGGTGAATGAAACATTGATTTACCTAATTCAAAGCTTTTCTTAAAAAAAAGGATGATTCGATTAAACTGAATAATTAAATGACCCGTGTTCAAAAATCAATTTTTTTCCAAAGTATCCAAATCAATATCTATTTCTTATTCCAACAGCATGACCTATTTAAAGAAGTTGATAGCATTGCTTTTATAATATAATAGGATAACATATTCAGGTTTCTTTTTGTCTGATACACGCGTTTCCTTAGCCTTCATGTATGCAATGTTTTCCACCAATTAATAGATAATAAAATTTAAGTTACACTGATTTATACCATTCTTGATATATCTTGATAAAATAAATGTCGAGCTAGGTGAATGGGGACAAATTCACGTAAGCTCCAAATCAAAACGTTTTGCACACTGAATTGCGTTATGAATCAACATGTACAAGTAGAATGTTATACGAGTATAAGGTAAAGGCGCCTACTCTGTCTAATAAATTATTTGTAGAAAACTAAGGAGATGTTATTTAATTACTATTAAATACTCAGCAGGATCAGCTCTTTAAAAATAATCCAAATAGATGTTCATTGAGGACAAAGAATACAATCATTTTAAAAATGCCTTAATAGTTTGAAAGATTGTATCAAGTAAATCAAATGAGCCGTTATCTTTTACAAGACGGAACTAGTGTAGAATTTCAAAATTTTTGCTTATGACGGCCAATGACGTTTGAACCCTCCTTTTTATTACTTTCCTAGTACTTCGTATTCATTATCTCACTCAAGCCATTTCCATTCGTTTACTTTTTTGTCTGAAAAAATACTGTTTGACCGATCATGTCAAGGCCGTCTCCTTAGATTCTTGTGTTAATGCACAAAGTAGAGCATCCAGCTACTTACTTGAATGTTTAATCCATGTATTTAGTTAAACTCAGCTTGTGTAAATTAGAAACTGGACCATCTGGTCAACCGCAGGTGGCACATAGGAAGGCTTGCACCTTTGTCTGGAATGTGTTCATTCATACTCCGATACCGGTTTGATCTGTATTTTCCCTTGTTAAACCCATTTCGAGGTGATCGCACTCTAGCGTATCTGAGAGTGGGATGGAGGGACCTATCGACCATGGGCGGCAGGTGTGGTCTACTGTTGTGGTCTGGGAACTAGGTTATGTTACCCCAAATGGGGTAAAAATGAAAATATTGGGGGTAATGAAAATCTCGAGTGGAGTAGGTAGTATATAAAACCAGCCAAGGTGACATAAACCTCGGCCACGATACTGGATACCTTCGAGTTTTTATTCTTTAAACAGGTTTTTCGTAAAATCCATTTATTGTATATTATTAATACGCAAGAGTAATTTGCGTCTTCTCTATTCACTTCTTTTCCTTAGTTGTTAATTTAAAATCGTCATTGTGGCACTCAAGTTTTCACGTAATGTTCAATAAAATAAACATTTTACTCGATTCCCCACATGCATTCATAGTTTTACGGTGCTCATGTGCGTCTATGAAGAGGCGGGCAGATCTCTGTTCGGTGCATACTGACGAGCGAATGAAAGCTCTTCATTCCTCCATGCTTTGTTTTGGCCCTTCGCCGAGGCTTTTGTAGCGGAGACGCTCTGTGGAGGCTTCGTCGGTCACCGCTGACCAATACAACGATGAGGTTGAGGATGAAGAGCAAGGTTGGATCCACAACAAATGTTTGAAGAGAACACATTGTACGTCTTAACTGCATTTATTTGTGCTGTGAAACATTTATTTTTTAATTAAAGAGTTTTTTCTACGGAATAATATTTTGGTGTATCATTGCCGTTGTCTGCATTCGGCCAATTTTTTAAATAGTTAAATATGATTTAGCGTAGTGATCTTTTCGTTGGAAATTTGCGGTATTACTTCTAATGGAAGAATCGAACACCTTGCTAATAAACTGGGAAGAAACTTCGTTAGAGAATATAAAGTTTTGACGAAATTATCTGACTATTTTAAAAAATGCTCTTTGTACAACAATATACAGAATGATTAGGTAACAATTTAAAAATATATTCTGAAAATCTATATGAATTAGGTAATCTGAAAAACCTTTAATATTTCTTACAATCTTAACACTACTACAATAATAACAATCTTAAATATTTCACTGTTTAGCATTTCAATGAAATTAATTTTAGGGGAGATTTTTGAACGTTTTTAAGTGCGAAGGAAGTGAACTGCCAATCGTACTAAAATACCGTAGTCTACCTAAGTAGCGACTGCGAAAAGGAAAAACGAGAGAACTGGCTATTTTTAAAACACAAATGAAAACAATTTCTTAAAAAATATTACATAAGTATTTCAACAGTGAAATATATATATATATATATATATATATATATATATATATCACTGTTGAAACACTTATGTATTTTATATCATTTTTTGCGTAGTAAAATACGGTTAAATCACGCAACATATTACGACGACAATCGTTTAAATCGATGAAACAACTACACTCAATGCTGAATTTTACTGCGAGAAATGTATTGCTTTAGAATGGATAAATACATCTTGGGTGATATTATCCCATCAAGTAATGTCATAGTCAATAAGTTATGAGAGTGGTGAGGTTCTCAAAATGAAAAAATATATTTAGAATTGTTTGAAATACCCATCAACGATCGTTCTGGATAGTAAATATAACCACCAAAAATTTTCCTTTCGCACCTCATCTCTCTCATAGAATCTTTGTTGAAGAGGAGGAGAGAGGCGAGTGAAAGAGCAATGGCGTGCAGTGGTAGCCGGCAGGCCAGGCCGCGGACGGGCTCGGTTGGTTGTTGTGTGCGGCGGCGGGTGTTAAAGGGATCACAGGACGGGTGAGGAAGCAATGGGAGTCAAGGGGACGGAGGGAAGGTCGACGCAGGAGGGCGGGGGTGGCGTCCCTGCACAGTGCCTTCCACGTGGCCAAACCCCTTTCGGTCGACTGAGTGGCTCGTAGTTGGATAGAGGTGGGGAGAAGGGAGGTCAAAGGGAGCAAAGAGTAGGAGAAAGGGCGCCTTGGCTGGATAGAAAAGGCGGAGGTGGTAAGAAGCGGTATGGGGTGAGGGTTGTGGATGAATGAGAGGAAAGGGAGTGGGGAATGGTGCTGGAAGGATAGAGGGGTTTACCGTCTGGGCAAGAGCGGTGGGTTTGGCCGAGATATCTGGAATGACGTGCGGCGACGAGTGGATGAGAGGAGGGTTGTTGCGAAGGAATGGGCGTGAGGAGGATTTTCAGGAAGGAGGGCGAAGGGTAGGACGTGAGAGAGGTAATGAAGGGAAGGGAAAGGGAATTATGGAGAAGCGAATGTGAGGAAGAGAGAGGGGTTAATGAAGGGAGATTGTGAGAGGAGGGAGTGAAAGAGAGAAGGAATGCGTTAATCGCTAGAAAGAATGTCAGAATTAGAGTCGTGGCGACAGAGGGGCAAGAGGGAAAGAGATCATTAGGGCAGTAATGATTTTTTAGGGTCTGTCGTTACTTTTTCAGTCAAGTTGAGAGTAAATAATTAGTAACTACATGATTATATTATTATTTTAGCATACCTACTTTAAATTTGATTCCTAATAGGTAAATTCTAAATAATTTGGATTTCAGTGTTACGACAGATTTCTTGACTTTCTCTAATTTTACGCAAACAATCACTTCAACAATAAATCATCCATGAGACAATCCAGGTTTCTAAGCCGTTTGTGTAAATATAATTGATAGTAATAACACTAGACACAATTACGAACACCCATGCCCTAGATGAAGGAAAACCCACATAGGCAGGAATCGAACCCGTGAACCTTGGTTTTGCAGACGAGGGCGTTACTCCACCTCACCGAGGCCGGCAAAGGGGTTAGGACCAACGAGCAAAATTAAAACCACAGAAACACACAACAAAGAAAATAAATTCACATGTTTTCGAATTTTCGGTGGTCAAGCCACCTTCCTCAAGGGAGGGAAGGATGGAACTGAAGAAAGGAGTGTGTATATAATATTTTCGAGGCCAAATTATTCATAAATATCCAACGTTGTACATTTAATCACGTGAATCGATACCTAATTGTGCCTTAAATATGAGCAAAATGATTGTAATACTTGTTCTATGAAATTCATATAAAAATAACCATAAACTTTGACCATAATTCCAATTATATCCGTCTCCTAAATTACACGAAAGTTTGACAATGGTTGAATAATAATTATTCCCGCTTTATACGTGTAACTTGATGAATAATGGCCGTTGTTGTCAATATTGAAGTATTGCATTGATGGCAATAAATAAGGGAAAGAGACCAGCCGCTCTCCCTCCCCGTCAAATAAGAAATGGATGACAAGTTTACCCTGGGAATAATACCCGCTGATTCAAATATTGAAACGACGAAAAATTTAAAGGTAAATGAAAAAGAATAAAGAAGTGTGATGACAAACAAAGGGAATGGATTCAAAAGGGCATGAACCCGAGGCAAAGGGCGTAGAAAAGTAGGGAAGATCACGCATATATGTGATATACTGATATGGGAGAACAGGGTGGTAGACGAGCAGGAGCGATCGAGGTGTTAAATTGAAGAGGGGGTTTCCGGGACTTATTCAGTGTGGTGAAGTAGTCTTAAGGGGATAAGGGCAACGGTGTGATAGGAAGGCTGCGCGGAATTGGAAAGGGGAGGACAGGAAACGACCTTAAATTCTCGCGGGAAAGAAAACGCATAGAAACGGGGAGAGAAGGCTTAAGAAGGTGTGAGGTAGGCATAGGGAGGGTTGGAAACGATGGAAGTCAGTGTCGAGGTGAAGGATAAGGTGGAAGATAAGGGGAGGCAGGGACTGAATGAGGAGGGGGAGAATGAATACGAGGGTTTGATGAAGGAGCGAGGGTGGATGGGTTCGGGCGGTAGACTGCGAAGGCGCGGAGGCACATACACCGGATGAGGTCGGGGCGCCACATGGAAGTGGGCGTCTGGGATGAGTATTAGCTGTGGTGATGAAATACACAGAGTAGCGACACACCAGGTATATCAGAGATAGAGAGAGGGAGACGAAGGAAAGGTTTATTAAAGAGTCTCAGTTCAATACGGAGTCAAAGGAAGAATTTGTGTCTACTTTTTGCGCTCAAGAAACCCAGAGGATATCTCATGAAGAAGTGGGATCGCCATTTTTGCCATATTACCTATTTTTAAATTACACATACAATGTGTAGTTAGGTTTTGGAATCAAATTCATGTTAAAATATTTATTTTTGTAAATGTTTTAAGTAAGTTATTTAACTAGTGCTTGATATATCAAATCTTAGTTGTTCTAATTTTCAATAATTTAGAAAAATATGGATTCATTTAAATATTTAATAGAGATTCCTCTCTATCACAAAGAGATAATATGTTTTTTGAATATTTTTCACTGTAACCCTCCCGTTCAAAAGACTGTGGTATAAAGTGTGTAGCTTATGAAACGTATGAAATTTACATTGCTTGCACACTAAAATATGGTAACACTACGTCACACCGTGTTATTCCATGCAATGCCTCTATTAATTTCATGCTATCAGTATGTTCTCTTAAGATGCTTAGAATACACTCCGATTACACGAATGAGGAAATAACGCGCCAATTACTGTCCACCAGGCAGAATGAAATGTTGCATTGAAATGTATATTGGCGGAAAAATCCGTCAAATAGTTATTGTCGTGGCATCTCCCGCCATTTCTTTGATTTGGGAATTTATTTAATGCAAATTTTGCCCTTACAATTGCCGAAAAAATTGCCATCCACAAAAAGAATACTGTGATAAAATATGGAATAACCATTAAGTTGTCGATAATGAGAATATATTGAAAAACCTATTTGATTATGTCTATTTTGTTGCATTAAATTGAGCTATCTTTTATGGGCAAAGTGCTTCTCCATAGAGAAATGTGAGGCACTACCAAATTAACCATCAATGGTGCAGTGTATTATATCAAATTACCCAATTTCAAACCTTAATATTGGAGATCGCTCCATATTAGCAAAAAGTCATCCAATTATTTATACATTATGACTAATTGACTATATTGATACCTTCTCTAGGGTATACCATTTTTTCAGAGTCTTAATTCGGAATCATTTCTCATTTTATATCCTGACCGCAAAATTTAAATGGATAAATCAATAATATTATGGGAGTAATACTTGAAAAAATATCAAATGATATCTTGTTCACCACTAGTATATTGTGAAATTTTGAGGTTTCCACGGAGTTTGCATACAATAGTAACGGTTTCTGGTCATTCCTCCGTGCCAGGGTGTCTCTTGACGAAAATATTTTCTCCAGCCATTGTGCTGCCGCCTTCTGGTTACAAAGACATAACGTTACAGATCTTGGATAGGCTTGAAATTGTACCAAAATACCAAGTAATTAGGAATTTGAAGGCTTGATAACAGAACAGCATATGTTGGCGTAGTTATTTCGCTCTAAATCTTTTCTTCGTAGGAAGAAATTTAAATAACGTCATTTGTAAGTGTTGAAAGAAATTATATTTCTTTTTTTACACACCGAATAATACGTATTACTCATTATTTTCCCTAACGGTGTACTGCAGTTGGAAGGCTTAGTTGGATGGCATATAATTTATAAAATCCAATATCAAATATTATTTTTTTACCTGCCTATGCCATTCTTGCTTCTATCGGGAACAGAAGACGGAAAAAAATCCTCTCTCAGCACCCATCCGTCTCTGTAAAACGAAAAACAACTACCAAAAGTCATTATAGGATAAACTTTTGAACCTAATCGATTGCTAATTATTTTAAATGAGAACTTTCTTTTAAAGTTATCCTAAAAATTAAAGTAGTGTTTAAAGACTTCTCCGCATCAGGTTGTGTGGTATCCCAAAATATTTCAGGAGCGGCACTCTTTAATTGCCAGCTTCCGGGTGTATCGCCTCTCAAACGGTTCACCAAAGATTAGACATTTTTGTAATGGAAGCTTCCTTTGTGCGCACGCTCTCAAAGTGATTTATTTGAATGAAAAGGCATTTTTCATCTTTTCTTCATTCTTTTATTTCTTCGCACCCAAGTGGAGTATTCCCCTTCCCCGTATTCCCCTCTGTGTCGCTTCAGTAATCCAACCCTTGGTGCTTTCTTCCTCCCGAAGCTGTCTTCCTTGCCCACTCCATCAACTTAAATTAACCCCCTCCTCATCTCGGCGTTTCACTCATTTTTCCTCCCTCGCCACTCTTGCAGGCTCTTTTCTTCGACCAGAAGTGCTTGCCGGTTGCCGAAGACTGGTTTATTTTGCTTCCTTCTCCTCGAAGCCTCGCTCCGCACCCCGCTTCCTCAGTGCTCAGTTTCTCTCGCTCATCTCCCGAGGCCTCCTCTCTCATTAACATGGCCCGACTTCCCTTTGTCGCCGGATCGCCTCCCAATTGCTTATCTTTTCCGCCTTCTTCCTTCTCCCACTTAGGTAATTGAGTCTCTTATTCGCACAAATCCCTGACGAAAAAAATGAAACAAAGGTAGAAAGCTTGACACTTTTACTGCTCAATATTTTTTTATCCTCCTGGGTTTTATGGTGAAAAAGTTTGAACAAATTTTCTGCGAGATATATATTCATGGTTTAAATGTCAATTTAAAAATAGTCCGATGAAAAGTAAACTACTTCCGCTGCTAGAAATTAACATTTATTGTCATAAAAATTATTGACCTAAGTCATCAAAATTTTTTTATTCTTGTGACAGTTATATTAGAGTTAAATGTTGGCAGGAAACTGAGAAACGTATCAGAGAAGTAATGCATGCTGTACCTTAAGCGGTATAGGATTTTTAATGAAAAACATTCTTATGAGGTATTCCATAAGGTTTTTCTACAGTTCTAAAACATCGTTTTTGCTTAAATTGGGGCATAGAATTTCTTATTCAAGAATAGGGGGTTCAAAATGAATGATTTTTTGCACTTGAGAATGTAACTAAGGTAGATGACTGTAAAATAGAGAAATGGCAGGATTTCACAATTGGTTTAATAACTCTAAATACAATTTTTATCGTTATGTTATGCTATGAGATTCTTATTTGGTAAAAATTGTCTGCGTATCAGTTAATTTCTTGCGTTAAATGAATATAAGTTCCGACGATTCATTTATAAAACGGAATCACGTTACAGTGAACTCTATAGATTTTGAGTTGCGTAGTATATTACAAAAAGTACACCTATCATTCAATTATATTGACTAGATACTGTTTGAATAGTCTTGATGTAGGATACATGAACTGTTAATTGAAATACAGCGTAAGAAGTAAGGTATTATAAAAGTGTATTTATTTATTTGTATTTTCCTCCTTCCCCAGTATTTACGCCTATCAGGAATCACACGTATTAATTTTAAAAATATTATGTAAATAGAATTAGTATTTATAAGTTGTAAAATTTAAGTTTTAAGATCACTAAGTCAATATATTGCTTTATTCCTCTTCATATAATTCCTTTCCAATAAGTTGTGTCCCTGCTCTTGCACGGATTAAAAAGGTTTTCTTTCAATTATTATCTAACATTAAACATGGCAAATTCAAAAATGTATCAATTATTCCCAATCTAAGTTGAACAGGATGCTTTGAGCTAATAATTTCGCAATCATATCTAAAACCATATCAATCAGAAACTTAAAACTGATTTTACGATCGATTAACATTATCCGAACCACTTTGATATAAGGATTCGAAGGACAAACTTATTGTATGATAAGTCACCTTCATACACCCGATAATATAACCTTAGATAGTACGAAACTTTCCTTCACCGACATTGTGACATTGGATCTTATCGCAGGATCATCGGAGCGGGCTAAGATATTTTTTTTGTAGAGGGAGGGAGTTGGCTCCCGTGATTGACGGCTCGGTTGGGACTCGACCCTGTAAGCGGCGACCGCGATCACGTGACACGGCTGGTATAACCTCGCGGAAGTGCGCGAGGCGAGCCAGAGATTTTTGGGGACGATAAGGCCTCGGGTGAGAGGCGGGGCGAGAGAGGTTGGGTGGCAGATAAGGGGGTGGAAACAGATGACGGGAGATAACGGGGCCAAAGGGGCGATATGGGCTCGGATATCTCTCGGAGTCATCTGCATCCATGCTAAAAACAATGGGAAAGTGGGGCAGGCAAGGTTCCCTCTCGCAACGCCTCCAACTCTCCCCCAGCTCCCTCCCTCTCCAATTCCTTCCCCTCTAACTCCGTCGACCCAACTCTCGCGCCCCATTTTAGGTTTTTGGGAGCGAACCTCCGAATAGCGAGCGCGTGGAAAGAGGTGTTCCGCTGTGTGGGGACGTTTAAAAGTAACACAATGGACCCGATTTGGGTCGAAACATGCGCCGCGGCTAATTTTTCGCGGTAACTTTTCGTTTCCTAGATGAGTATCTACGAGCAATTAAGTGGCCGTTCCGGGGAGTTAATTCCCGAACTCATTTGTCGGATGGTGATGATATCAATCTTGTGTCTCGGAGACAAAAGGGGAAAATTTGACGGCAATCAGCAGATTCTTTTGCCTTAATGTGGACATCATACGTAATATGGACGGTCAAAGTTTCAATATCGAGGAACACTATATGTTTCTCCCTTTATTTTCATTTGTAAAAATAGGGAATAGTGAAATGTAAGATATTTAAAATTATTTTTGATTCAAGTAGTAATGCTAACCATTTTTTAGAAATTATATTTATTTTAATGATAAATTTAATTCTTGTATTTCTTTTTTAGCTTCTCTCTTTCTCGATATTATTACATTTGAGACAAATCTCTACACTTTTTCATTCTTGTCAAAGTGTTTATATGTGACTTGGTAAAAATATTATTTTTCATAAATAACTTTTCACACCCCTATTGGAATGAGGAATTTCTCGGTTGAAAATTTCGTAGACTCATGCTTCATTGGCGAACGTTTTCCTTTAAACTTACCCGTCATTAATTTGATTCAATATTGAGTATTCAAAAGTATATAAAGTTGATTTGACTTTCCCATTTTTATGGAATAGTACTATATTTTGAATACATTTTTACGTTATGAAATTTAGAACTGATATCCTATAGATATGTGTAATTATTAAACTTACGTTTTTTCATTCATATTTATCATATATCTATCTGCCCGTGGGACAAAAACTTGGCGTGTTGGAAGGGCTTGTGGGTTCTGAGGAAACCTAGAGGTATACTGGCAGGAGGGATCATAGTGGTTCTTCATAGATACATTTATGCCAAAAAGCACTAAGGGGCCAGGTGATGAGTCATTGCGATGTGCACGGGATAAGAGTAAAGGTAATTAAAATAATTATTTTGCTGTTTTCGAGAAAGAGTGAACTAATTAAAATGTTGTAATTAGAGTGCATAAACTAGACCATGTGGAACAGTTTACTCATCTTGCCAGTTTTCTGGACGATATGGTCAATAATTCTGGCCATAAGATGAAGAATTGCTTTAGGCAAAGAAGCTTTCTCAAGGAGAAATAAATTTATATTAATGACGTTGGTTAACGATAACAAGAAAAGGTTTATTTGAACTTTGATTAGGAGCATGCTTTTGTGCCTTCCAGAAACTTAGTCTTGATTTCCTTAGACTGGAGGCTTTTAAAATGTGGGCGTGGTGCAAGATTGGAAGGTAACGTGAACAGAAAAGAAAACTAAGGTAGAAATGCTGGTTGTGATGGGGGAGGAGAGAAAATTGTCTTGAGAAATCCAGTATGAGGCAATAAAGATGAGTACATAGCATTTCGATTGAAAATGGAATGTTTAAGACAGTGGATGAGGTAAGAGCGTTAAGCAAACGGGGAAGGGGTGGGAATAGAATAGAAATTTTGGATGGAATGAAAGAAGGAAGGACGTATGTTGAATTGAGGTTAGCTCTAAAGCAGTGTTGGATGTGAGGTAGTGTTTTTATTGGATAAAGTAGACAAGCGATTGGTATTCTCGTCCAGTACATGGGCCTTTCTTATTTAAATTCTAAACTAACCTGTAGACAACCATTAATAATATCAAACTATGAGTGGAAATATAATTGAGGAAGTTTTCTTGTTCCTCCGTCAAATGTGCTTTCAGCGTGACATGGCCACTTCTCTTTGGGCAGATGCCCTTTCTGGTTCACTGAAGAGCAAATGCTGCTCGGGCTACCGTTTGCCTGGCATCTACATTTCGACTTTTACTGCATAGGTTTATGGTGAAGTGAAAAGAATCTGGATTATTCCAAGGTATATAAAGAGGTAGAATATCTAGATTATAGCAATTTTTATAGAAATAAATGAAAAAAGTTATGCAAATAAAATGCAAAGTTTCCCTTCACCTTAATTATTTTAAACCATTAATTATCAAATGTTGGTATTTTACGCTCAATTTTAAGCTTCATCTTTTGCATGAGGAGCATTTTTGATTACTAGTATGTACTAGATATATCTTTAGGAGCTCTAACTTCTCTATCCCATAATATGTGACAACTTTTTCGGGTCTCTTAACTATTGTCAAATTTTATAGAAAATATTAAAAGATTTTGATTTGAAATTTCATAATTTGACAACGAATGAAAAATCAATTAATTCATCTATAAGTGGCATGTCTGCAAAGCTCTGATTACAGTTTTTATTTTTTAATTAATATTTTTCTCTTCGTACACTTGGATCAGTTGATGTCATTTTTACAATGTACTTCTTTGTTGACCTTGGATAATTTGAAAAAACATTTCAGTGCAATTATTGCAAAAAGGTTTTATCATTAAAAATTCTTTTCAATAACTCTTTAGAAATCAAAGATTGAGTAAGTATCTAATGAAATCCTTCAGGATTACATATTGATAGGCATTCGCCGACAATGGTGGGAAATAAAAGCATATAAAGGAGAAAGACTCACTGCTTAATATTTGTTCGTGAAATTAGAAGAGAAAAGTTATCCTGCAACCACGTCTGATGATCCTCATTCCGTGATTGTGGGAGAGCTTATCCCGTTTCTACCAAAATCCCTTCGAACGCTATACATTCTTTTTTCAGCCCTCCCACAGCCACTTACGATCCAACCCTTTGCATCACACCAGAACTTTCACTCTCACTCATCCGAATATCCTCTTGTCTCTTCCTCCTTCTGGGTGTCTCCGTTACAGAACCACGTTAATGTTTCTTTCGTTAAACCTGACAACCTATGTTTATTTTTTTAATACATAACCAAGATCCTTCCTCAGTTCACAGGACACAATCACTGCCTCTCTGACTGTCGCTTTCGTTCCTTTCCATACGTACGTTGATCTCCGTTCTCTCTTTCCCCTTTACTAATTTTTTCCTGTTTTTAAACCGGTGACCTCTCAAAAACGCCTCGGACCATTCTTTGTCCTATATTCTCCTCCTCCCTTATCACTTCGATATTTTTCTTCAAGCATGCCTCTTCTCCCCCACATTTCCCTTCCAACCTCTCCCTAAGGGCGCCATTTTCCATATGCCGAGAGAGTCTTCGCGAGCATAATTTTCTCTCTCCACGCTGACGTGTCGGCCGTCGAGACGGCAGGCTTTTCCGCGGCTCAGTCCTGGTATCCATCGCCGACATCGCCCTTCGCCCTCGTCCCGTCACCTTCAATCTTCGTCTATGCGTAAATTGTTGTTGGAGTTAAATTAATCACTGTCTTCTCTTAGAGAAGAAAGTGATACGAATCAGGGACTAGGTTTGGATGTTTAATCCCTTGAATATTTCATTATACTGTGGGAAAGACCAGATTGTCCCTAAGTTAATTTTAATCATACTCGCTCCTAATTCGGAAAAAGACATTCTTAAGAGATTTATCTCCTTTATTAGAGTTCTAAAAACGGATATTAGGGGTAGTTTTTAAAGGGATAATATTTTGTGGACGACAAAAAGTATCATTGTATTATCAATTATTATTTGGCTAAATTTTAGAGCGTAATTAAAAGTGCTGGGGAAAGAATACCTGCAATGATACAATTGAAAGAAAATTGATATTGAAAATTGAGGTTATTATGAGAGACTCTGGAGAGAATCTGGAGTACGACAATATGTCTTTTTCATTATCTAAGCGAGTATTTAAACTTAGAATATCATTCGTCACTATATAAATCTGTACCAAGTAACCAAGGACTCGAAGGCTTACGTTTCATTTCTGTTTTCATCTTAAATGGTACCTGCGTAGGAGAGTGCGAAAGGGTATTTTTCTCTGGATTTCAATGTAGTCTTTTTTCAGTTTTCACTACGTCCTTGGATTCAAGCTACCTCTCATTTATGTCATTTTTTTCCAGTCTTCACGACTCTCTTCGATGCTATATTGAACAATTTTCTATCTTATGGCACATCTGCCACCTGTGTTGAATAAATAATTATAAAGGCTATTACAAAGGAAATTTGACATTCCAAGCATTAACTCGGACAATTAGTACTATACCCAATAGTATCCATTATTTTACTCTTCAAAATTTCCCCTAATTTTCCTTTGAGGTTCCTGAATTTTAGGAAGTTTGCAAATCAAAACGTTTGACTATTGTACAAGAGACCCTTTCTCCATTTTCATTTCCAATAGTTAATGAACTTGTGGCCATTAATAGGAAATTGAAACGATAGTTTCAATTTAAATTTCCTCTAATTCCAGTTAATGACTTAACTGGAATCAGAGTTACCTGTAATTTAAGGTAATTCGAGTGAGTTTATACTAAAATTTCTGAAGCATAATAGCGTTTGTATTTATTGATTTTAAACAGTTGCCCTCGTATTTCTTGCGTTAAAAAAATTCTCAGGATTTTAGCAGAATTTATTGTATTTTATTTAGGAGTATATGTTAACTCTAATGATTCAATGTATTGTAAACGTTTTGGTGTTTGGCACTGGCTACAAAAAATATTGTATTCATATTTTTTAATTGCATTTAAAAACATAAAAAGGTATATCATTCATATAATTTATAAATTGTATCAATTACCTTTTATGTTAGTTGTAAAATTTAATTAAATAAAGCTTTAAAATTTGAAATTTACGATGTTATAATAGTTTGTATGTTCACCCCAATGCTTAGCCCAACGGTGTGTGAAATTAACACGTCATTTAGGGGGGTCTAGATACTTTTCCTTTTCCATCTATGGTTTTAAACCCGTAAGTTTTACTATACGAAATATCACACATATCAGGTGTAGCTGAGGATGAACGGGTATGCTTCACCAGAGAATCGAACCCGGGACCTCTGATAGTTCGACGCTCTACCCTTGGACTACCATGTCCTCTTAGCAATAATATTCTCTTAAAAATATACCTAAGAAGTTGTGTTAAGTGAAAAATATTCTCTGGTGGTAAATAAACGACTTCAAATCTTTCGTAGAGCTGAATTTGCGAAAAAGCCAAAAAAACGCTCTTCGAAATTACATAAAAATTCATCATTCTCATTACATTGTGAAACCTTTTCTTAATGTCACTACAATATCTGTTACAAATGGAACTTACACGTATTATTGTTTTTTTTTGTTGACTAAGTGAATAAGCTATGTAAAATAAATTATCGCGCATCATATCATGATTATATCGTTTTATAATTAAATGCAATTATGAGAATTGTAATTTCACATTATTTAAATAATTTTTCCTTTTTTATATTTAGTTTATTATTGTCCCAAATTCACGGCATGCTATTGTGGTATCCCATTCTCACTTGAAATTATTTACGCGTAGTGCCAAATCCTTTCCATCTGCTACTTACTTGTATCTTTACTGTCAGTTTTGATTCTCTTTTCCACAATTTTCAGTGCAATTCATCTCATATGCACAGTGAAGTGATTCTTTGGCATAAAGATGTGCAGAAGCAGTAGGAGAAAATGCATTATCATCAGAATCAAAAGAATCGATGCTATTTCCCTACCTCTTTTTATTGGAGAGATTTTTCCTTATTTTTAAATATATTTCCATTTTTATTTTCTTACACTTTCCGCAGCGGTGATGCGTCCTACTGGTTTGGTACTCCACGGAATGAAGTCGTTTGTCAGCCAACCTGTCCTCCTACCACTCCTCATCTCTTTTGCGCATATTTTATTTCCTTTCCCTCCATGACTCTCTCTCACTTCTCGCCGACCTCTCCTTTCCCCGGCTGCGTTGCTCCATGCCTCGCCGGCTGTAGTCTCCGCTTTCCCAAACCCGCCCCTCTTTTTGCACTCCTATAACCCTTTTATGCCTCCACCGTATCACTCTCCACCCCATACATTGCCATTATTCACTCTTATACCCCTTTCCCTCCGCCCATCCCCCCTCCCAACCTCCTCTCACGGTTTACGGTGTCCTCTTGCGTCAGCTTGGACCACACTCACACTGAGCCTACCAAATTGCCCACCCACTCCCTCAAAACATCGACTGCTGCTCACTCCGCATGGGGCTGGGAGGAGGGAGTAGTGGGGATGAGGTCCTCGGCGCCGTTCACACTGGTGGCATATTCCGGCTCCCACATCCCCGCAGAACGCCACCCACTTCCATCCCCAGCGACCAGCCTCCCCTCTTGGCCCTTACCCGGAAACCAACTCTCTCCTCCTCTCTCTTTCCCTTCCTGGACTCACTTCCATGTTAACTGCGACTAAGCGTGACCCACGGGGTAACAAGCATTTGCGGTCTTGCACGGCGCCTAACCCCGTCCGCCCTCACAAAGCCTTCAAACACCAGCGCACGCCATCCCACCGCCCGCCCCCATTCCTTCTCCCTCATCTCCCCTCCCCGATGCAAATCCGCCGCGGTCAACATCATCCTCCGTGGATTCGGGCGAGAAATCTTCTACCCTCTCTTATCTGCAAGGCACGGTGAGGACTTTCTTTGCTTATTTTTTTTACTATCTCTAAAGGTGCGTACTCTCGAAAAAGGTTAGCTTTTTAAGTAATTCAGGCTTGGATATTTCAAAGGAAATCACACACTTAGAGATGAACTGTATACACATTTCATTATTGTGATGACGTTTACGTGCATGTGTAGGTCTAATGATGGCCTCGTTAGAGCTTGATAGCGTAACTACATGTTTATAAATTTAATACTAAATGTCATTACTATTTTATAGTATAAAGTTTTCATATATTTTATTTCGGAAAGAAAATAATCTGAAGCTGTTTTTCAAATTTCTAATGTAACAAGAGGTTATTGTTGCTAAACGATAGTACACGCTAAAACATTGATTCAATTTGTGATTTAATAGCTAATTATGGTTTGATATGTTTGCACTATCATTTTTATATGCTCTCTACCATACCTCTTGGTCACATTGGTGAAAGGCGTTTGAAAGTATAAGGAATTGCAGAACGGTTTTATTTAAAGTGGGGTCACAGGCTCTGTTTTGTTAGACGAAGTTATGATACGTAGACATGAACCGCTTTTATCAAAACACATATTTTAACCGGTCGACTACCACAGCTATATTATAGGCATAGATTTTCTCTTTTTACTGTAGGTTTATTGTTATGGCACGGTTATTTATAACCATTACTTCAGAATTTAAATAAAGAAGGTTAATATATGTAAATAGAAAAATATTAGTAATCTTCAATCGATGTAGAAAATTGTTTGAAATTTAAGAATAATTTCCGAAAGCAGAAATGTCCAAATGCTGTACTATTGAAAAATAAATTTATATGCTAATAAAACATTTCTTCTCTTCTATTAATGTGTTAAAGCTACTATATATACAAAGCGCTGATTTAATAAAACAAAAGTTACAACGTTTTTTAGGAGGAAGATTATTCCAAACGTTGAACTGTGAGGGCCAAAACTACATCAGATGGATCTTGGCAGTGGTTTGGACCAAGATGGTCAAAGTAGTAGGGACGTGAAAGGAAAAATAGAGCTAGTCTCAGAAGTTTCCAAAATAAAGATGGAACTGATGGCAAGGGTAAGTATTTGAAAAAGCCTGAAAATAGGATGTGGCGTCATACTGTGTGGAAACAGGGTTACCAGCACGATAATAGGAGTAAGTGTAATTTGGAGAATTTTGAGAACTGGGCCGATATAAAAACAAGCAAAGTGCTAGGCATTGTGAGAAGGAAAGTAGACTGATAGCAAATATACCAAGGAGGTTGGAAAGATTGATGTGGATGATTTGGATGGGAAATGGAATATTGAAGACCGTGACAGATAGGGAAACGAGTGAAGAGTACGAAACGGCAAAAGAGAAAAAGTACGAAAACGGTTGGAATGTTGCGTGGAATGAAGGTTGGTGGAATATGTGCCATTAAGCAACATTTAAATATAACGCATGATGATTTATACTGTATACCAAATATACTACTCCAAACAAATATATTACTTTCGTATCTTGGGATATTTTTGTTAAGATAGGCAGAGCAAGGTATCGTTTTCCAGTTTGTTAATTCTAAAACTATCTTAAATGGTAAAATGGCAGTGATAATAATATATTTACGTCATTCTGTTTTTGATTACACAAACCTGTAAAAAATGGCGTTTATCCTTTCAGTACACGCCAATCCTAGGGGACTGACTTGATTTTATCGTGGGTTTCGCGCAAAAATTAATAAGGTAATTCTATATTTTTTTTGTAAACTACTATAACGCATTCTGAAAGATCTTCCGATCGTTTCCGTTGTCTATGCTATTTTGAAAGTTGTCGAGGATTGATAATAGACCGTTAACAAAGCTATTGTCTTTCTTCGGGTTAGCCATATGCCACTTACACCAATACTAAAAATGTATTTTTGTCGACACATTGCTCATATACTATGACGCAATGGGTATAGATCTAAGAAAATGCTGTATTAACTTATAGTAAAATTCTTTTGGTAAAATTTGAAAGTTTAATGACATACTGATCTAAAAAATTGATTATTAAAATGAAATAAATTTTCTTATTGATAGATAGGTTCCTTCTAGTATAATTGTTCCTTCATCAATGCTCTATAGTGATAATCTCAATAAATATTACGTTTAGAAATAATTATAAATACTAGGATATCCATTACGTACATTTTAAAGGCCTTAGTTTGAGGTAAAATATTACTTGTTGGATAATATTCACTCGTTTAATTGTATATTCTTGATCAGAATAAACCTGATAGAATAATGTTAAACACATTTATATGGCAAGCGGCAAAGGGGATAACAATTCATATCTAATCGGTGTCTGAATGGGGAATAAAATTAACTGGACTAATTAGGAAGTACTATTTACAATGTATGCACACCGAATTCGTCATGTGATCAATTAAATCGTAGTTTTATAAAAATTGGACATATTTCATGAGCACGTCAAAATGCTTAGTAACTGCGAGTGTAGGCGCATTATTATGCTCCTTTATTTTACCCAAGTAAGTTTTAAATTCATTTTGCAGATCTGTAATAATTATTAATTTCAGTGTTTATATTGCAGAAGTATCATCACAAACATAATTTCGTCGATTTTTTTAATAATTAAGATCTTTCAAGGCCTCTAAATTGGCATATATGACATTTCAACAAATCTATCTAGTAAATGGAGTGTTTTTTACACCTTTCCAGTACCTATCATCTTCATTTTCCCGTGATTTTCTATTCTGAAAACTTATCCCCTTAATCCATGACCACCATTTTCAGCCACTTCGACTCGGTCCCTCCCCATCTCCCTTCTGCTGACCAGACAAAGGGTCCAGGGCGTTGCGTTAAAATCGTCCGCCAGGGCTCTTCAAATCGCGTTACAATGGTGAATGTATGGCCTCGCCAAGTGGTTCCGAGGATGTCTTGAACACTCGGTCTCACCCAACTGTTTCTCGATACCCTCAGCAGCTTGTGTGTGCGCTTGTTCTGGTTTGTGAGGGGTCCTAATTGTTTTCTGCTAATGACCTTGCTAACATTACTTTCTCTAGTCTCATACAAGGGCTACCTTTCCACGTTATCTTGGACAGTTTCGTTAGAAGAAATTATCTATACACAAATGTTTTATCTCACTGGAAGTGATCTTGTTTTCCTAGTAAAAACAGTGATATAGATTTAAAATAAAAATAATATTCGCACAAAATGTTGGAGCTTAATTATTTCAGCATTATTTTTCTTTAAAACTTAGGATTGAATATAATAATAAAGCAGGAGTGTACATAAATAAAATTGGGAAAGGCTCCGGCTTGTATCGTTCAAGAGACTTTTTTGAAGAAGGGAAGCGTAAAATTAAAAACAACCTAATATATGAACAGGCATATTTGCATTTAGTTCTATATTTGATGCGTAAGCAATGATGGACAGATGCAAATTTTTACGAGTTGGTGTAGAAGTCATAATCAAATTCACAGCCAATATTCAATGAAGTGAAGGAAATAAAGCGAAAATGGCACTTTTCCTGACAAAAAGTTTCATTTCGTATCCCAACACTTCGATACTAGTGCAGGTGATCCATCCATGATTTCTACTGTTTCAATTCCATAAATTTAAACTTATCCAGCCATTGATACAGTTTACCCGAAATAAAAAATTTGGCACGCTGTTTTGGTGTAATAGCTTTTGTTTCCATAATCCATAAGGCATCATCGTTAATGTTTCAGTGACTGGAAGAGAAGAAAAATGAAGAGTGGGTATCAATGGGTTACCATTGTTTTCATGCATTTAGTATCGGTGTTTTCGATTGATTCCTATTTCTGAGGCGGTCACGGTAATGCTTGCAGTTTATTCCTTTGTTTAAAAATCTAAATATCCTTGCTTCCCTTGTGTCCCACCAACTGCGATTAAATGAAACTTGGATAAAACTGTTAGAGTAGCACCTCATACAATGTTGTTATGAGTCTATGATTAATTAATCTATTAATAACAAACAAAGGACAATTTCTATTACCAATTTGTAATACTGGTATTTATTAAAGGTGAATTTCTATTATTCCATATTACATTTCATTTTCAGAAACATTTCGAAAAGATGCCTAGCCAAAGTTCAATTACTTGTTTAATCTGGTTGTGACTGTTGTCTTTTTCTCCATAAAAATATTTGAAAATTGTGGAAATTGTTTCTTACACAGAGGTTTCGCTTTTCCGTAACATTAACTTTGTGCCTGGCACTTTGAAGGAAAAAGTAATTACTGTCATTCAACGAAAGAATGGTTTTTAAGAGTGAAGTCAGTCTATGTATATCCTGCCGTTTATAATAAGTTGATTATTAACTTTTTTTCTTTTATAAGTGAATATTTCCAGACAGTTGTATGGGTTTTTCATAAAACTTGTTGTGGACCTCGGTAAAGAATACTTGGAAATATGGGAATAAAACGGTGTGAAGTTTCTCACGGTGTAAAAATGTTGCTTGTTAGATGTCATTTTTCCATGGAGTTATTTGTAGGTAAGACAGTTACCAGTTCCTCAATACGTGGAAACGGATATTCCTACATCCGTCCGTTCAGAAAAAAGTAACGCCATTAAGCCGTAGGACAGATCACAAAGCAGCAACTCCAGCAATCTGGTCTATAAGGCGGACAAAATTGCATCGTCACATCGGCCAAAAAACGCCAACTGTAACGTTTGCCGAAACTGCTTTCGGCAAATAGTAGCACTCGGAGCGTGCATTCTTCATAATTGAGATGTACGCGCAGTTTGAATATTAGGCTGCTTTTACACTTTCAGTGAGAATAGTCCTTAATAATAAGTATTTTAGGTATAAGGCGTGTTTGGCATTAATATTGTTATCATAAATTTTAAAATTATTCTTCTGAATAAAATTTCCTAAATTTTTTGGTTTCAAAGAAAATAAATCTCTTATTGGTGCAATTCAATGGAAAAAATCTCATTAAGTAACGAAATATAAAATCAGGAAAATATTTTAGCCACGAGTAAGCACTAGAAAAGAAAATTACAGGAAAGAGATGATTCATGAAGCAATTGTCTACTTTTACGATAAAGAGTTTACTGTCATGGAGGAGCGTGCCATTCTGTACTTATTGACATGGCCTATTCGATACTGTGATATTTTGCGAGATTTAAGCTTTTTATTTACATACAAATTTTGAATCTTACCTATCTTACTCCCAAAGTAGTACCATTCATTTGAAACCATTGCATATTATGTGTTTATTATTATTATTATTCAGCACAAAATATTTTTAAGGACTCACTATGCACAAGAATATGCTGTTTTGAAAATTTCCTGTATCAGATTTAGCAGGTACCTATTTTAGTCCCATTTTATTCTTCGAACTCTATAGAGAGAAAAAATATTCATGTTCAGAAGTGTAGCGCCTATGGTCTCGATCGATTTGGTATCGTTTCCCTCTGCGACATTAATGTGAGAAAATTCTCAGGCGGGGCATGTAAATAATAGGCTTAAGTAGTGAAAAAATATACTTATGCTCTTGATCCTATCTTTATTTATGTTTGGGAAGGTAAAATTCTCTCCGTGTTACAGTAATATTCTGGATGGAATTTCGGTGTGGGTTCAGGGCATTCGAAAAAAATACGAAACAGGAACGTCTACTTATATAGCATTGGGGTATATAGCTTCCGGGGCTAACGACTCGAGCAACTTAGTGCCTTTACCCTCTTCAAGTAAGAACTGTAGGATTGTAGAAAAGGGAGGAAGGGCACTCTCCCTCCTCCACTGTAGAGCCAAACGAAAATTTTCTGGGTGAAGAGATCCAGTAAGTAAAGCCATACTCTATAAATTATTGGAGAGCATGTAATGGAGAGGAGGCATGTACGTAAAGTTATTTGCCTGTATATTCAAGTTTTTATAGACAGGGAGGAAGGAATTGATATTCCGATCGAAAGAATATTGACCTCGTGTGGCTTCTTGGCAAAGGTCATGTGAATCCAGTGGAAATGTTGTGAACCGTGAGATGATTTCATGAGTTGATGAACTTGATAGTAATTCGGTTGACATAGAATATTTTGGGGGATAAGGGAGGATGGCTAATGTAAAAAAGCGGCATAAAAATAAAAAAACGGTAAACATTTATGGAGAAATATAGTAAGTAGTAATTTAAGGGATGAATAATAGAAAATTTCCTTACTTTTGGAAATACTTATTTTTTTGGGAATTACGGGTGTGATAAGAGAACATTTACCATTTAAATTTCACGTCGAGTATTGTTTTTTGAACTGTTATGTGATTCTTGCCTTTGTGGAATTAAAAAATAATACTACAAATATTTACTGCTCTTTGAGTTATTTCAATTAACCTCTACTAAAAGTTTTTTGATCGATTTTAAAATATGATTTACCAATCGTAACTTTGTCTGAGACCAAAGATATAAGAAATGGCGTACTTATTTCTCAGTTTTAATTTACATTCTAGTTATTAATGCTAATCTTTCTGAGATATTGTTCTTTCGAACGAAAGAACTTGGTATATCTGTTGATACCTGGATAATCCTCACTTTCATTCACTCTTTTACGGACGTCAGTATACTAGAAGAAGTCATTCATATAACTAATCAGTAAATAACAATACTGTGATGATAATCTTTTTTGCCTCTAGTAGTTTGGCAATTAGAAAAAATAATTTTGTAGAATGTTTTGTGCACCTACAAAAGAAACTATAATTCCTTTTGCTACAAATTTATTTTGATGTGATGATGCAATCCTATTGGAGATAATCAAGAAAAGAATAATTAGTTTTTGAGTAATGAAATGCGAATTAATCAAAATGATACAATTTTTTGGGAAATATTTTTACGATCAAAACATAAAGAAAAAGTCTTCCTAGAGAGATCTTCAGAATCTTGGTAATAAATTTAAAAATAGCTTTTCCTAACAGGAATATAGTTTTCATTAAAGAAATGCATGCCTCTTATGTTTTTTGCGATACCAACCGAGCTCAATTTGGTCATTTTAATTCTATTATACCTGAGTTATATCTTCTAATAACCTAACTCGTTTTTCATTTAGTAGAGATATATCACATGTGTCTATCGATGCCAATGTTAATATTAGCGTGTCAATTCAATCTAGTTATATTTAAAGAAAGCTGTCACAGAGAGACAAAAGTTTTAGGTTCCACACTCTCATCAGAAATTGAATTATTATAAAGTAACATCGATAAAGCGCATGCAAGGATTGATTAACATCAACTTCTTCATAACAAGTTGAAAATAAAATACTCCAGCGGTTTAACTCATGGCTAAAAAGGGAATTAATTTATAAATACTCGTACTTAAAGATTATTTCTTCGTTTCTAGTATCATTTTTTTTACTCAGAATTCAAGCTCTTTTTCGAATATAATTACCAAGAAATATCTAAATGATTATTCATATTAATTTATCTGTAGTGTCTATATTGGAATCAAAAGATATATATCTTAATAATAGAGGGTATGCTGAGTGTTATTTGTTTTATTCATTTTTATTTTTTATCTTTCATCGATTTTTGCCGTTCACCCTACTCGCGATAAGAAACATTTGGCTGGTCATCAGGTTTCTCATCGATCTATCAAACTTACCTTATGACAACATTAAATCCTGGACTTTAGTTTAAACAAGTTATTAAAACAAGTTGAATTGAAAGGCATGGAATTCTGGCGGCTATAACTAAAATCCGTAATGGAGAGTTCCTTTCCATTTTTTGCAAATTTTACGGTGAAGTAAGACGAAATGTAAATTATTTTATAAGATATACTGTGGATCACCACCATATCACTTCCAGAGGTGTTAGTTTTAAAGAAAAATTTTCCTTTCCTAATTAATTAATATTTTAAGTCCACAACAGTATTGAAATTACTAGTGAAAAAATGAAGAAAATATAGTTCTTGCGAAGTCTGCATACCTAAAGGAGTAATATGTTGGTGGAGTTATGGTGCGTGGAAAGTAAAGAAGAAAAACTGGGTTATATATTTTTGGGAGTGTAGGCCGTAAATCACACTCCTGGGGCAAACAGGATTGAAGACGACCCCGCAGGACTGCCATCAAGGCCGCTTGAGCATACGTCAGCCCTTAGGTTTTGGGATAATATCAGGACAAGGGCAGAGTTTCTGGAATGTCGGGAAGAGGGAGTCCTTAAGCAGACCGAGAGAGAGTACGGACCGGGGGTTGTAGAGGTAGTTGGGCGTCGTGCGGTGGGGCAGGTGGAAGGGTGAATTCCAACCAGAGGCCAAGACACTAGTAGGGTTCCGATCTCCCTTCCAACGCTACTTCCGCGTCAAAGGGAAGGCAATATTTAATCAAAGAGGCAATCCAAGCTCCATGATCTGCTCCTTACGTCGCCTGGGTGGGCGGAAGCCCGCTTCAAGAAAATTAATAAAGGTTAGCATTTTTTCGATGATAGGATATTGAAAAGTGTATAAGTATGTATACTTGTGGTTATTTAAGCTTATGTTGGCGAACATATATATATATATATATATATATATATATATATATATATATATATATATATATATATATATATATATATATATTCAAACTTGAAAATCCCGCCATACGGCGCCCAAATATTCATTCAAACATAGAAATAGGTATATGGAAAGGGGATAGGAAAACACACAAAAGGCGAACACAGGACATGTGGGGAAGGCGGTTTTTAATATATATATACATATATATATATATATATATATATATATATATATATATATATATATATATAAGTCATGTCAAGGAGGAAGAAGTCGATAGGATGTATGATGAGTTAGAGGATATCATCGCGAGTGTTCCTTAAGGGAAACATTTGATAGTGATGGGGGATTGGAATGCGACGGTAGGCGAAGGAAGAGATGGTGGTGAGGTGGGGGACTATGGGTTAGGCACGAGGAATGAACGCGGGGAGAAAGCAATTGAATTCTGCAGGAGACAGGGGTTAGTCATCACTAACACATGGTTTAGACACCACAAAAGGCGTAGGTATACATGGAAAATGCCAGGTGACTCAGAAAGGTATCAGTTAGATTATATTATGGTTAGGCACAGGTTTAGGAACAGTGTGATAAATTCGCACAGTTTCCCAGGAGCGGATGCGGACTCTGACCACAATTTAGTTGTTATGAAATGTAATGTTCGTTTCAAGAAGATAAGGCAAGGGCGGCGGGCTAAAAAATGGAATTTAGAAGCAGTAAATGAATTAACGAGGAAGGAGTATCAGCAGGCTGTAGAGAAAATGATGGATGACGGTAAAGAACTGAGTACTATCGAAGAAAAATGGGAATGTATCAAGGAAGGGATACTGGAAGCCGCTAAAGACACTATAGGAACCGTTAACGGGAAAAGGATAAGGAAACCATGGGTAACGGATGAGATGATTGCAAAGATGGATGAGAGAAGAAGATGGAAAAATGTAAACACAGAGTTAGGCAAAATGAAGTACAAAGAGTTAAACAATAAATTGAGAAGGGCCACAAATAAAGCAAAAGAAGAATGGTGGAAAACGCAATGCGAGGATATGGAAAGTTTACAGAAGAAGGGTGAAATTGGTGCTCTATACAGCAAGGTTAAGTTATTATCGGGAAGTAAGAAGGCAAGATGTGTGCTAACAGTTAAAGATAAATGGGGTAAGATAATAGTTGAACCAGGAAAAATCCAAGAGAGATGGAAGGAATATATAGAAACACTGTATGGTAAAGAACTTAGGCCGACAAGGTTAGACATAGAAAAGGAACATGACGTAGAAGAAGATAGCTTAGGTCCAGGCATACTCGACGATGAAATAGAAAGGGCATTAAAGGAGATGAAAGCAAATAAGGCTGTGGGGGTGGACAATATTCCTGTAGAAATGTTGAAATGGTTAGGGAAAGGTGGGAAAAAGGCCATATATGGACTGATTCGTAGTATCTATGAGGAAGGAATCTGGCCGGAAGATTTTGTGAGATCGGTGTTAGTTCCTATTCCAAAAAAGGCAAAGGCTTCGTCATGTGAGGATTACAGAACAATAAGTTTGATATCCCACGCAGCTAAAGTTATTCTCAGGATCATCAACAAAAGGATAGAGAGTAAGGCAAATGATTACTTAGGGGATGATCAGTTTGGGTTCAGGAAAGGAAGAGGTACGCGTGATGCCATTGCAGTAATGAGATCACTAGTCGAGAGGAATATAGAATACAATCAGGACGTTTTTGCCTGTTTTGTAGATTTCGAAAAAGCGTTTGATAGAGTGAATTGGGAAAAATTAATGCGTGTATTGCAGAAAATAGGAATGGATTGGAGGGACAGGAGACTGATCCGCAACCTGTACATGTCTCAGACTGCTCAGGTGCGAGTGGGGAACGGAGAGTCCGGATGGGCAGTGTTAGGAAGAGGTGTAAGGCAGGGTTGCCCATTGTCACCGGTACTGTTCAACGTATATGTAGAGGAAATGATTAAAGAGGCATGGGAAGAACTGGAGGTAGGAATGAAAGTCGGAGGGGAATTCCTAAAATCGGTTAGGTTTGCTGATGACCAAGCATTAGTTGCTCAGTCAGCCAAGGGGTTGCAAGCATTGTTGAGTGAATTGGAGGTTCAGTGCGATAAATATGGGATGAGAATAAATATTAATAAAACAAAGGTTATGCGATTTTCCAGAAAGAAAAAGGCTAAGCTAAATATTAAAATAGGAGGGGAAAAAATAGAGCAGGTAGAACAGTTTACATATCTCGGAAGTGTTTTGGACCAACACGGTCAAAGTGGTAGGGACGTAAGGAGAAGAATTGCGCTAGGCAAGGAGGCTTTCTCAAGGAGGAGGGAGTTGATGACGGGGACGTTGAGTAGGGATGTTAAGACAAGACTCGTAAAAACTCTGATATGGAGCGTAGCTATGTACGGCGCGGAAACATGGTCGCTGAAGCAGGAGGATAGACGTAGATTGGAGGCTTTTGAAATGTGGGTGTGGAGAAGAATGGAAAAGGTGAAATGGACCGAAAGGAAAACAAATGAGGAAGTACTAGAAATGGTGGGGGAGGAGAGGGGTTTGTTGAGAGAAATCCTATGGAGGCAGGAAAAATGGATGAAGGGCGTATTGAGCGGTAGTGGAATGTTGAAGAGGGTAATAGAGGGAAGAATGTTGGGCAAGCGAGGTAAGGGTAGGAACAGGGTAGGGATGTTAGTCGAGATGAAGGGAGGAAAGAAGTACACCGAGATGAAGAGGGACCTGATATAGATTAGTTTGCTAGGTGGGGAGTCACAAAATGTTTATTTGATAGTTGGGTCCATCCAAAAACCTACCTTAACCGGTAGATTACCTAAAAAAAAAAAAAAAAAAAAAAGTCATGTAGGTGCGTATTTTTGTACTTTGTGATTAATTTAGAAATTATTGACATAAAAATTAGAAATTTTGGTCAGTAAATGGGCATACTCCTAAGAGCACATCGAACCTATACATCAAAAAAGGAACTTACATGTGCGAGTCAATTCATGTACTCGTATGTCAATTAAGTATTTCTTTATATGACATTGAAACTATAGTATTTTAGTCTTTCAGTAAACTTAAGTCAGTCTACGAAAGGATCGGCGGAAGGTATCATTTATTCTGTATATTCAATGGAACAGCTATATTAATATATAAAACAAATGGGTTTGTAAGTGGTAGCAGTAATCTAATTGTAAAGGTGTGAAAAACTGATGTGCGATGCGTAATTTAAGTTTTAGGAAAAACCCATATTTTTAGGAGTATAATTTCCTTTGCTTGTTATAAATCCTTCAATCTATTCTTTCAAACTCTTCAAAGTGAAATTATTAATTCGAGGGTATGCGCAGCCAACATTTGCAATGAACTGTTTACTTTTCCCCAACCTACTTTCACTTTTTCATTCAATCTCCACATGCCGCTCCCACAGATAAAATTTCGTGACGGCGCAAACCTCTCGTATGTTTTTATTTTCTTTTAGTATTTTCTCGCCGTATTTCCTTCGGTACTTCGGTTTGGCCCCGTCTCCCTTGAACCCATTTGTCACTTCTTTCGCTCTCGTATCGAAAATTGAAGTTCATCCGTCGTCTCGGACGCCAGCGATTCGCCTCGACTGTCGATTTTCGTGCGCGTCCCCTCCTTTCCTTCCCGTTCGGTTCACATTCTCTTCCTTTGTTCGTCATTTCATTTTCATTCCTCTCTCTCATCAAACTTTCCCTATGGTTCCTAGGTGTCCTGTTTTCCTGTCTCATTTCATCCTCGTTCGCTTTTTTGCTCGAAAATGCTCCGATCTTACTCTCGCGGCTTCCTAAAGTGCTTAACTCACATGATTTCAGGAAAAGCCAAAATATAATATGCCATCAAGCTTTCACCTCTGAGAGCTGAAATTGCTGAAAAGTTACATAAATGGATTTCTCGCGTCATGAATGATGTCATAACTTGGTGGTCAAAAGCTTGACATAATGCCATTGGTAGCAGATAGTTTGTAAGCGAACACATTTCCGGAGTATTTATATTCTCTTCTTCAAAATGCATAATACATATTAGTAGGTTACGTTTTCTAATAATAGATCGTGATATCGATATTTCTAACTTCATTATGAATATTTTACGAGTTCAATCGCCTATTGGTTCCTAGAGGTCTTAATGGACTCGACCGCTCTGCCAAAATAGAATTGAATTTTATGATAAAGAATGAATTAATTAAATCAAAATTTTACCCACTTGTAAGAAATTAGAAAAAAATTTGAAAATAAAAACATAGCTATTAGTCTCCAGCCCGGAGATAGTGTTAAAACCGTTGATTACTCTATTTTTCAGAAAGATATAATGTCCAGTTAACAAAAACCGAGTTAGAGATAATACCCTACTCACTACTATCTACATCCCTAAATCATCCATAAATACGATGTATCTTCTTTAAAAAAGTTATTAATCCGGATTGTGTACGTACAATAACCTAATGGCAACCGTTTTCCACCTAAAAAAATGATCGTGAACCATGGATTCAAAAATTGTGGTGATTTCAATAATTTTTTTCAACTACGGTTTTAGGATTTACCTGAGCCATCACACAGATTTAAATTTGGAACCCTATGCCAAAAAACCAAATGCACTATGGACTCTTTTACAAGCTCGTCTAAATACGTTCTATATAATAGTTATACTATTGGAGTTAACCCGTAGATGCTATTTTATCGAGTGCGCCATTTTATGAGAAGTGGCCTTAAGAACGTCCAATGATAGGATATTTTTATAGCTTAACAGCCCATAATTCAGTTGCACCTGTATGTCTTGTTCTAGAGGTGGGTAATGGTATTGATTCTATAGCTGAGTAACTACCCTATGCATTCGACCTACAACATCAAAATTTGTAAAGGTTCCTGTTGACGCATGGGCTAAGGATAAGCATAGAATGGAGGATTTCAAGATTTAAGAGGCTTGAGAAGACTATTTTTCGGAAATATTACCGAAGACTGGAAAAGGGGGTATAGGGGCTATTAAATGGAAGTGAACGTTGAGAATTTGATTGTTATGACATTCATACCCTTGGCTGACTGAAAAACCAAAGCTTGGTCTACTGCAAACCTAATTGATTTCAAGTATTCCCCGACAACTTTCATTCCTACCTCCAGTTTTTCCCATGCCTCTTTAATCATTTCCTCCACATATACGTTGAACAGCACCGGTGATAATAGGCAACCCTGCCTTACACCTCATCCTAACACTGCCCATCCGGACTCTCCGTTCTCCACTCGCACCTGAGCAGTCTGAGGCATGTACAGGTTGCGGATTAGCCTCCTAACCCTACAATAAATTCCTATTTTTTGCAATATGGGTACTCATTAGTTTTTCGCAATAAACTCCTTCGAACACCTTTTCAAAATCTACGAAACAGACAAATATGTCCAAATGTATTCTATATTCCCCTAGATTATTGATCTCATTACTCCAATGGCATCGTGAATGCCTCTCCACTTCCTAAACTCAAAATGATTATCCCCTTAGTAATGATTTGCCGTACTGTCGATCCTTTTATTCATGATGATTGAGTTTGTGAATTAATCACGCTGTTTTTAAGTATCTGCCTAATCATAATGTTAACTAACTGATACCTTTCTGAGTCACCTGGAATTTTCCATGCATACCTATTCTCTTTTTGGTTTCTAAGCCAAGTGTTGGTCTGTCCCTGCAGAGTTCAATTCCTTTCTCCCCTCGATCAGTCCTCGAACCTTAACGGTGGTCCCCACAACAACAACATCTCTTCCTTCGCCTTTTGTCTTATTCCAATTTCCCATCACTATCAAATGTGTTCCTCTAACTAGCCGTATATCCTGTCGAATTCTTCCTCCTTATGATTGCTTGGTAACATGTATGCCTAAAGGTTATGTATTTATATTTCAGTGTGTGTGGATATGTATACGATATGTGTATGGAAGAATAAAGTTACATGCATAACTCTTATAAAAATATCTCACATGCATTTAAACTGAACAGAATGTGTAAGAAGTAGTCGGTTTTTAACCGAAGAATTTTAGATCCATCACGAAAAATTCTTCACTAATATTTGTGAGGTCTATGTCTCTCTATTCTCTGGGCATGCTGGCAGTTTTTTCCACTACATTGTAATATATTATTTTTGTGATCAATTTCCTGATCAACAAAATTCATTTCCCTAAACTCGCAGGTAACTTATGAGTTATTTTTAGACTTTTACTAAATCTAATACTCACTGCTTTTGTTATTAATTTGTACAATTTTCATACATGTGACTAAAGTAAAATGGTGGCTAAATTATGGACAATCAAAGATAAAATTTACGCATACTATATATGTGGCCGAATGATTAATACGTATTCGCATCCCTGATAATTCTTCTAAGTCTCTTTTGTTGAACAGCCTTAATTTGGTATTGACGTGACACGACTGCTACCGTATTTAAAAATCCAGAAATTATTAAAGTGAGTCATTCACATTTAAATTAATTTTCTTTTTTTTTGTATGATTGCATTTGATTTGTCATTTAAAATAATTCAATTTAATGGGGTAGGTTTTAGAATTTTAAAAATAATCTCGTGAATCAAATCTGTGTTCATAGCGCTATCGTGCATCATCCATTATTTTCGAATGCTCTTCATACACAGGTATATTCACCTGTATTCATCTCTCCTAAACCCGATATATATTTTTAAATGATCATTTCCAGAAGTCTTGTTTAGTCAATAATGAATTTACCATATGATACTGCTTAAATAAATTTCTCTGTTATTCATATTTAATTAGACTGCTAATAACACTAGTTTTTCTTACACAGGTACGTGCCCTTCCTTATGGCGATTGGGTGAATCCTGTTATGTCGTGAGTAATATTTCTACTCACATGCTCCCATTTTTTATCCTATTGACGACTAATGATTTGTAAATACTTAGCAATTTCCTATCTCATTATTTGAAATTTGTTTTCAAATTTTCAGATGTAGAAAAGGTTATAATAGCTTAATGACCAGTTTCCTTTATACTAACTCAAGCAATAATTATTTAAAAGATGTATTTCAATTTCAAACACGAAGCATATATGGCTGGAATTGATCGTTTTTAAATAGAACTAATATGACTGGAATTTGGAACTAACTTGATATCTTGTCGAGGGGATGAATAGTAGATTTTAAATTTTTTACTTGGTATTTGAGTGGATTTTATTGACGTGCGGCTTGTTCTTTTATCCTGTCAGGTTCCTTTCAACTTTTTGGGAGTTTTTCAATTAGTTATCGTAGAAGGCAGCACTTTGAATGCGCTAATACACGCCAAGATATAAATAATGGGGATATAAATAATGAGAAAAATTTCTTAAAAGCAATAATAATAGTTAAATAAACCTTTTAGAAAGAAAATAATACGATTTCCGTAGTGCGTTAATTTCATTCCCATATTTGAAGAACATTAAGTGTTACACAGTTCCTATTTTATTACATACATTTCCGAAGCTTAAATAATAAAATATTTAATATATAGTAGAGCATATACATGAAGGTACAAATTCAGTACTTGTGATGAGTACTGAAAGATGACTAAAACAGCTAGGTATTATCGCAATTTATTTGTTCTTACAATCTTGGAAATAACCGAGAGCAATGCTATCACAAACTATATTCATAGAAAAGTAAACAAATATTGTAAAAATGGTTAGAATGATGGTCTGAGAACAGGCCAAAGTTAGTTTGATCTTACTTTAAGGCAATAGGAATAATTCGTCGAGCTAGATATTCCTTAAAAGCTAAATCGTTACTGATAGCATATGTGAGCCTAATATCCTAAATAATTTCTTTCAAAAACATCTAAATAAAAATTATTGGCTCACAAAACGTAGTCCCTTAGACACCTAAAGAGCTCATGAGCAACATATTTTAATCTAAGGAAGAAATAAAAATTCTGCTCCGAAATATAAAACTAAAAAAAAACTCGGCATGGAAGACATCCCCGCTATATTACTGAAATGAATTTAGGAAGAGATAGTATATTATTTAAAAATAATATTTTTAAAAGTAAAAAGAATAAGAATCATTACCTCATTACTAGAAGCTAGCTCAAATAGCTCCTATCTGAAAAGACAGAGACATGGAGGACCACAGTAATTGTAGACCGTAAACAGTAAGCTTTTATGGATATCAAATCATGCGAACCACCATTGGTCTTTTCATTTCTGTTATCCTGAAATCAGGTAAAAAATTACCAAGTGGATGTCGTACATTAGTATTTCAAGAAAGACTTCGACAAGAGATCCCATGGGATATACGTGAAGAAAGATATTAAATGTAGCATTAACTGGGAAGTGACCTACTCAATCAGACAATTCTTATCTAACGGTGAACAAAAATAAATGTCGACCAATTAAGTTGATTCGATGCTAATGCAACACTAAGAGTGCTACAGAGAGGCAGAGCAGTATGACAAATAGGAGTTAGACTTAAATATTAGGAAATGTACATCACTTAAATATTGAAATACAAGAAAAGAAAAACAAAACCAATTACAAAATTGATGGGATCCACTGGTGTATCTTAAAACAAATGGATAATCTGGGTATTGTCCTGGCATCAAAATATTTTTGGGCCATACACTTAAAAAGAAAATGCGGGATGGACGTGAATAAGCTAGGTTTCATTAGACACATTGTACGAAAACGTAATGAAAAAGTAAGAGGGTTTTATTTTATCCCATATTAAGCAAACTTTGGACTGTACGACATATATTCACTGGAGAAAATGTTAATTAAATAATTAGAAAAGGATTTGAGACAATCCGCTACGCTCGTTAAAAATTGTTACGAGTGTCACGGGTATACTACAGAAATTAGGCTGGAACCTTGTTAATTCTCGAAGAGAGCATGCAAACCTTGGAAATTTAGAAAGTTAAAATGCACCTGAGTTTTTATGTGGCACGGAGTGCATTAATATCATAATCAGTCATACTGATGGTTTCGATCACCGAGATAAACTAAAAAGAGATCACTAAATAAAGCTAAAACCGTGACATACAGATTCAAGTTCTCGTTATTCCCTTGCACGATGCACAAATATTACAATCTCCTCCTAAAGAGCGCGAAAACATGAAATAAATCAGAAATCTAATGTATTTACATGAGAATAGTATATCAGCTAACTTGTATATAAAGTTAATATATGTGCTAATCTTTCTTTATGATTATATGATGCCCTAACACCCCCACCCTTGCAGCGACTTTCATGGTATTTTGATGTTGATAGTATTTTTGTTTTACTTTAAACTCTTTCTAAAGGCTATTTCTTTTCCAAAAGTTCGATTCAATTTTCTATGCATGTATATATATATATATATATATATATATATATATATATATATATATATATATACATATACATATATATATATATATATATATATATATATATTCTTTCATTTTAATTTCATAAGCTGGTAAACATGATTTATACGCCAGAACTGAAATCCGATTTCACTTTAAGTTAGCTCTTCGAAAAAGCGTCGCCAACTACGCAGTATTTGCAAATTATGCAAAAAAAATGTAATCATCCCGAGTTCGTCATAATCCCATTTTTAGGATTTACTGGAGGTTCAAACTCAGTTGAAACTTCTTTTATCTTTCTGAAAAAGTAACCCAGGCATTGAATATTTACTGAAAAAACTTCACTGGCACAAACCACGGGAATGTCGAGGCGCACTGCAACCGCGTAGCAAGTGATGTCTTCACATAAAACTGTGGTTACTGGATTGCCCTGCTCGCTCGAGAAATGCAGATTTTCATGAGGGGATGGAGGAGAAATGAGTCAGAGAGAGAGAGACGGTAGGTCCAGGGAAGAAAAACCGCATGGAATGAGGTCATCATTTCGGAGGGATCAATATTAAAGCGGGAGGAAGGAGTAGGCTGGGCCGGAGAGCGTGTAGCGTGATAAGGCGATAAAGTGGGAGTGGGCGAAAGAGCGCAGCAAGAGGGCGGGTTAAGTGCAGCGTATTGTATTCCTTATGGGAGCATCGACACCTAAGGTCATTAGCTCCATTGAGAGAGCCCAGGGAAGCGGAGGACTAGATCGGATTGGATTGTTTAAGGTCGCGTCAAGAGCTGATGCCATTAGCGTCCCAAAGGATTACACGGATGGCATTATATGAGATAAAGGGGGTGGAGGAGTTACGGGAGGAATTTCGGCGGTAGAAGCGGGATTGGATCGTGGGGAAGGAAGGCGTTGGCCCGGGGACTTTTTCTTGATGGGCAGCCCAGGGTGTGGGAGGAGGAGGGTCACGCGTAATGCCTTTGGACGGGGCGAGGAATACGTGAGTGCACTACTTAGGCGGGGTGCGATCTCGCCAATCCTATGTCGCGCTGAGAGTAGCCCGGGAATCCATGATGCGGGAAACAGGAAGGAGAGGTGGCATCTCTCTAACTTCATCATTTCAAGGGGTACGCGGGAAAATGAAAATTTATCTTTCACCCTTGCCGAGTAAGCATCCCTAGATCACTCCATCGGATTAATCCTCATTTTCCTAGCAACTTAAAAGTCATTAGTTCCTTTTCGCTAGTCATTACCTCTTCACAGTCTTGTTACTAGCCGAGCACGGTTTATCATATGTGGAATACGATCTGACTGAAAGGATTCATTGAATAACTCTTTATTTAACTGTACTAAGATTGCATTGCCAATTACGCGCAGTATATTTTGCATACATTTTCATTGTGGTGTACAATATTTCTTAGTTGTGTGGCTTCGAATTATACTGAAAATAATAGACATTGAGGTTGAATGATATAGGTTTTATGTATCCAGTCAAATATTTATTCAATACTCATTCTTTTAAAGAAACTAAACATACTCTGAAACGAGTGACTACCTAATATAAAATAAATAAAGTTCGATAGCATCAAATTTTTTAAATGAGTGTTATTTCGAAATTGCGGACGATCAAACCAAATGCGTATCTTAGAATGTGTACCAAGTAGACTTTAAATCTATTTTGATGTAATCTTCATATTCATCATTTATATATTTCATCGGTGTTAATGAGTATTTTGTCTGTTTTGCCAAAATTGAGAATTTATTGTGTTGACGTGTAATGGATATTGTTATAAATTAAATTGATAAATATTACAAAATGTGAGACATATTTCGTGTAACCTTTTTCTTTGTTTTACTCTGTATATTCTACGCACAACGAGAGGTGTGTATCAAGATAAGGTAGATAAAAATATCTTTCGATCTATCTCCTGAAAAAATACTATAAATTATTTTGAAGAATTGAAGTCTACTCTAATTAATTTTATCGGAGCGTTGAAATAACAAAGCTTTTTTGTTAATTGGAATGCTAAAACAATAAATTAGCCAAAATAATGCACCTTTGTGTCTAAATGGTGCCGTGCAAGCAAGTGTGGCATGCTGTAATCCAACACAACGCATGTAAAATCATTTACTAATTGCGTGAGAAAAATCATTCAAATATTGGTGATAATGTTAACTAAATGTACATGCTCTTAAATTTCAAGTGTGAAATACTTCTCTACGCATGCCAGACGAGCTGCTTGAAATAAGAAGATGAATAAAATAATGGTTTCCTACTGGATACTTAGAACGAAAAAATTTCCCTCTGGCGCGGCCGTTTACAGTAGCTATCCTGAGTAGCAATATAGTAATGTCTCAGAATCCAAACGTTGGTATTTTTGAACTTTTTAAGTATTTTTTTCTCGTTGACTTTTCTTTTCATTTTGTTTTCTAAGCGTAAGATATTATGCGGTTTCACCATTTTTGCGTGATGATTAAACATATACACGGGTGTAGTTACGTATAAATAGAGAACAGAAATACTGAATGACATGAAAAAGGTACACACTACCGCTTTATTGGTTTCGGTTTTGCTTCCTGTAAAAATTTAAACCACTACAAATATCCTCCCGATAGCAACACCTTTCTCGCAACTTAAGGCCCGAGTACATATTCCTTTAGCAGTATATTTCTCATCAGGAAGTCCAGAGAACTCCGAATTCTTGCGAAGATACCCAACTGTTCCGGTAGAAGATCTCAAACTTATGTACTTCAAAAAAAATAATATTTTAATTTCATTATTTACTATTAATTAAGAAAATTTCAATTTTTCCTTTTGATTGTAAGTCTGTTTTAAGTAAATACCTAGTTTTAGTGTGTTACCATATTAGAATTTAAATGTGTTGCTTTTACAGTCCTCCTATGACAGCCATTTTAACGCCACAGGAAAAGTATTCCGAATCGGGGTCAGCTAATTAAATGTGTCAAAGGAAGTTTACAGGATGGCTGTAGGAAGGAGAACGGGGGTTGGAGTGAAGAAACTAAGAACGGGAGTTTGAGCCGTACGAGCCGTCGGCAAAAAGTAACGACAAGAAATGAGCGTGGATGAGCACAGTACGGGAGATCAGAGCGGAGGGGACTAGGAAAAAGAAGAGAGAGTCTTTGGTTCCGTTGTTACCGGCTTTTTTTTTGCCATCGAACCGGGGAATGTTTCGGGACGCGGTGGGAGCCTTGACTCCCGGAGCAATGAAGAGAGTTTGCCATGAAGCGGTCAGGGGTTGGCGGGTTTGAGGCGGTGGGGGCGGGGTTGCGTAGGGAAGCATAAGTTGAAACGACAGAAGCAGGAGATAACGGGAGGAGGAGTAGAGAGATAGATTGAGAAGTACGAGAGTGGGGTAGGAAGGTGCGAGTTCGGAGGACGGAAATGCGGGAATGGCTCGAGGTGAAGGGCTAGTGGGGGAAAAGGGGCTTGGAGCCGCAGAAGGATGGGAAGTTTCTAGGCGGGGCAAGAGAGAAGGGGAGCGCGCTCAGGGTCCGGGGGACCGCGCAGTGCCGCTGCAGGAAGGAAGGGTAGAGGCTCAGATTTGTTGCTGATCAGGGCTCGTGGTCTTGTCTGGGGGCGGAAGGACGGGGGGAGGGGTGGTTTTGAGGGCTGGGTTACTCTCTCGAGTGTGGTGCAGTAGTTGGAGGAGGGGTACGCAGTGGAAGACGGCCATGTGAGGGAGTGAGGGAATGATTTTGAGTGAGAATCCATGGGTACACGGTCGGTAAGGGGGAAGAACTGAGGGTTTGCTGCTCGTTGGAGGAATCAGAATGGTCGGAGGAGGCCCTATCCTCCCACAACCCTTTTGGCCTCGTGGGGTAAAACGGCTGGAACCCTCTCGCTCCCGTTTCCCCACGCCTCGGTTCTCAATTCCGGAATCACCTCCGGGGGGCCTCCCGCAGGCCGGAAATAGGCAAGGATACGGAGAGAGGAGTGTGGTATTCCCGGGTAATGGTCGGTAGTGTAGGGGACGGCTTTAGCTTTCGGGATTGGGGAGGTGAGGGTAAGGGAGGGGATGAGTTACGTGTAGGGACGCGCTATTTTGGCATGCACAAAATTGGGTCGACGGGAATGTGCATCTTGGAGAGTTGTCTCCACTTCTTACTTCATTGTCGTGAGTCTTAAAGCCGGCGCGAGGATAAATTAGTCGGTCTATAATGTGGTAGCCTTATTTCCGCCGTGTGTAGGGAAGCGGTATGTAAGTAAACTAGGGAATAATTTATGTTGGGGGGTTGAGTTGGTGGAAGGAAGTTTTTCAGTCCATTGAATGGTTTATATTGTGAAATATATGTAGATGGTATGCTGATGGTTGAGATGTGTGGGCTCTGTGTAAGATAATTTCTAGGTAGCTTGTCGCCTTCACAAATCACTTTATGATTGGTGAAAATGCTGTCTCCGTGGTTTAGTAACGTATTTAGGGATCTCATTCGAAGTAATCAACATACTTATTGAAATTAGGTATTTAATGGTTCTTAACAATTTCTACTTGGTTTATTGCGTGAACTTTTTATTTGTCTAACATTATGTACAACTTCACTTCTTTCTGAGTACTTTCTATCAACCTTCATACCGTCTGAAAAACCTTATTTTTCTGTCTCCCCAAAATTTAAATAGCACTTATTCTTTCATTAACATTCGACAATATTTTCCATATATTCTAATCCCTCTTTGCAAAATAAATATTATTAAAATGCATTATCCTGGTCAAATTATGCATGGAAAAATTCAATATAACGAAGAAACGTTTTCCAGGATCAATCTTTCATCTGAAAATGCATACAGCAAGCCTAAAAATCATTTGACGTCTCATCCATTTCTTCCATTCAGAATGTTGAGAAGCTTGATCGTTTTTCAGTTAAGTATCTTTGTTTATTATCCATTGTAAAATATTTGACACTAAAACCAGGGTAGTTAAGAGAAAAAAGTAATAGTTACCTACGAATTTAGCTTAAAATTACTAATTAGCTAAGCTAAAAGGGATTACTATCAATTTATTGTACTATTTTGATTTCATGGCTGTATAATATGAAGTTAATGTCTAACTTGTCATCGATGTAAAACTGGATTGTAAAAAACCAACGACTACCAGGTTACTTGAAGTTAGAGATAACATGGATGACCTATAAATTTGATATTGGAAGATCGTTAATGATTCGCCCATTTAACTTATGTTTCTTTTGCCATCTAAAAGTGTTACAAAAGAGAGATTAAGTGTTGACATGAGGGTTATTCGATATATTATCGCAGGCTATCAATGGATAGTATCAAGATTATCTCGTTTCGGAATCTCATAAATGTAAATTTTTTATGCTATTTTCACAGTGCCGATGCCAATCGTGGGATTCCCTATCTGATTGTTAAAGCCTGTTCAATGTATATCTCATTTTTAAATACAACTGATAGCATTTGTTTTCAATGATACCGTAATTAATTGAATCAGAGGACATCCTACTGGCGTGTGCAAAATTTATTACACATTATAAGGTAAATTTGAAACGATTTATTTCGAGTTTACGAGAGATACAGATTTGGAGGCGGAAAATATCATTACACGTTTTGTGTTATCCTAAAAAGTTGTAATTCGATCGCAACTTGCTAGAAGTGTAACTTGAAGGAACACTTGCGATTCAATTACGTAAGTGCAATTGGCATTAAAATGGTGGTTCTATCTAAAAATGGCTGTGTGTTTGAACGCAAAGAGTTAAAGTGCAAATCATGTAACATTTATAGTGACCTCGACGCACCGTATTGCACTTGGCTTAATGTAAGGGTATTACCCATTTAGTTCAATGTTTTAAAAAAATAAAATGGAAAAAAAGATTGAATATTACTTAAATTATGCAACAATAATTGATACTAAAAAAATAGATTGACCGGTTGAGAAATGCTTTTTCATTTAGTGATATTTTTCTGTTCCCATGCCAGCTTTCGTGCATAAACGTCGAGTAATCCTGATAGTTCATTGTAAACCTGATTTGTCACGTGTTATGATCTCATATGGACCAGTAGTATGAAAATCTCCTGTTATATGGCGAAATATACCGCGTATAATAGCAATCTTGCTTAAGTATAAATGTTAAATTCTGTGTGGAAAATATTTAAAAGTTTTAAGTTCCCAATTTCAAAGTAACATACACTCATAATTCTCAGCACTCGTCATTTTCACAACGCGAGGAAGAAAAACTGAACGCTTCGTGTTGGTTCACTGAACAATTTTTCGAAATGTGGAATAATATCTGGTCCTGTATCTACACTCTTTCCAAACTTTTATCTCTCCTTACCCTCACCAATCTCATCAAATTTGCATAACTTCGCCGTGCTGAATAAATTAACCGTCATTAATTAAACATTCTCCGGGAGGAATTTTCACGCACTGCTCGTCTATATTCTCTGGTGGCTCGATTCAAGCGATTCTTAAAATGTAGTCTCTACTACAAAACGGCTGACGCATTGTCCAGCGTCGAGTTGAGAGAGCAAGGGGTGGCTTATCAATTTACGCGTTGTAAATAAAGTATGCAACGTGAATTAAGTGCATATTGGGTCGCAAGTGAATGTGGTGAAGACTGGAGCAGAGGGGTGATTACTTGATGAGAGAGGTAGATGAAGGAAAAGATTAGGCATATTGGATGAAATGAAGGAAGGTTTAATATATGTGGAGTTAGAAAAAGGTACGTCGTGAGATAAAATATTCAGCGTTCACAATGGTGTAAGACGAGGCCTATAAGTTTGGAAGTGGGTAGTCTGTGTTCTTTAAGACCTGCATTTTGCGGTAGACTACCAAATGCTAGTAAGAAAATTGGGATATTATATTGTTAGTAAGATATTTGGGAAATTCATATGGGATATCTTCCATCTATTTACTAATCACTCTCGGTTTACTCCTTTCTCTCCTTCCCCTTCCTCCATGGCCCCTTAAGGTATCCTTTGCCATCCCTCTCGAGGTCTTCGAGGAAAACGAAGCCCCCCGGGACCCCCTGAGATAAATGGGCGGTGGAATGGTTTCATAAAGACGTGACGAGGACGGAGGAGTTGGGGCCGACTCAAGGAGGGAGGGGTGAAGAGTTGCGGGCCGAACGTGGAAGAAAGTTGAGGAACGTTTTGGGTGGTGGGCTGGTGGGGGAGAAGGAGGCAGATGGGTGGTGGAAAGATGGAAGGGCGGGTAGATACACGGGCGGGATGGGAGAAAGTTTGAGAATGAGCTTCAGGTCGCGAGGGGCATCGGATGGTTTCGGGATTAATTCGAGTTTAAATGGAAATTAGACAGTGGTTTTGCGAGGAGTTTTGGGCGAGCGTGCTGGGTGCCGTAGTCCCGCCATGCTCCGGGCGTGGGCGGGTCAGGCCTCGGGAAACGGCGGGCCGTGGCGAGGGATGCGGCGCAGCCAGGAGCAGTTTGAGGGGCGACGTGGATTTGGACGCTTGCGGGCGGAGAAGTGGCGGTGAGATAAAGGGAGCGACCAAGTTGTAGGGCGAAGACATTTAGCCTCGGGAAAATCCGGGAACGAAATGTTCGTCACAGACGGGACGTCGTGTCCCCCGTAGGGCTAACCCCGAGGGGAAGGAGGGGTTTGAACTGTTGGGTGCGGACGTGGAGTGTGAGCGGTGGGTTCGTGTTTCTGGGAATAATGGTGAAATGGGAAGGAGTTAGGGATACCATAGGTTTTTTTTATTGAGGGCGGGGGAGATACACATTGATCCCAGTTTTTTCTAATTTTTGTAAGTTATGCGGTGAACTTCATTTTTGTTCACTCCCAATGAAGAAAATTAATTTTTATTGGATTATTACTCGGTATAATGAAACCGCCTCTTCCTATCCGGAAAGAATTCGATTTCATCCCGTTGTATCTTTCGGACACTCAATATGGTGTCGGATTGGGGCCACGACGTCCAGCGCCGCCGGACAGGTGATTGCCGCCCCCTGGGGTCATCACTTGCACGCGACGCAAATAAAAGGACAAATAGAATACAGCTTTCATCATGCCTACTTCAAGCCTGTGGTTGGAGATCACTGGATTGACAGCGAACGTAGTTGAATGAGATTTTCAGCATAAATAGATCGAAACTACCCCAAAAACGTAGGACTAATGTGGGACTGTCTTTTATCTCTATATCTACGCCAAACAACCTGCCCAGGAGAAATGTAGTCGGGGGTTTTAAGTTTCTAGCCTTCAGCAACTAAATAGAAAAGTGTGCGAGATTTTTGGTTCGCAGCTTTCCTCGTAGTCCGTAATTTTTCGTTGCTTAACTTTGTTTTTGTTGTGATTGCACATCGTGCGGAACATTACTGCTGCCTTCCCTCTGAATTTTCCTTATTTTATACAAATGGTCAAATCATCCAATATAGTGAGGACCTTTAATGATTTCCACGGATTCATTAATGAAATTGAATTTCCTACGACTTTCCAATAGTCTTAGTTTTTCCTTCACCCTTGCTGGGATGAAATCCAGTCCAAATTTCACCATGAACTACTTTCCGTTCACTTTCTTATCATAACAATTTCTTAGAGACCCAGCAGTCCTTTGCACTTTCTCTAACTCCTTCGTCAACTATTTTTCCTGGATCCCTAATATTCATTGTGTGCTCCAATTGCATCCTCAGCAGTGCAAAGTAATGTATTATTTTCTCATTATATTTTTCTTCAGTGCGTCAAATGAATCGAAGTCTTTTCAATGGCACTCTAATTCTTCCTAACATGCTTGCTCCATCATTAGTTTTTTTTATGATAACGACCTAGTACCTCACTTGTTATGAATATTGTACTTAGACCTCATCGATAATTGTCACACCAAATGGCCTTATTCTTTTAGACCTTATTCGTGCTGAAGAAAAAGACTTATCTTTTTCAACACAAATCTATTCTTTTTAGTAAGTATACTGAGTATAAAGTTAACACAGTAAATATTAGTTTTAAATGGTTTTTATTATTTCTTTATTTGGATACATTAAAAAAATATTTCGCATCAAATCAGTTCATAATATAATTATTTTGACTGCATGTACTCGATTTTAGGCATTTTTATTTTTTGTAACTGCATTGCAACCGACACTGAAGAATGTCATCACCTCCTGGCATGTCTCAATGGTGGAAGTACCAACATTCACTTAAACCTGTTTCGAAGCCCAATTACTCGCATTGTGTGAATAATGTTTATAATATATTAGTTCCTATATTTTTAGTAGTGTTTATGTATAATAGTTTATCTAGGTGTACATTTTGGGGAATCACTTCCTTCTCCACAACGTATCGACGGCTTTTTTAGGGCACAATTTGGATGTAACAAAGCAGTTCGAATTTATGTTCTTTAATTTTAAGGTAAGTTACTGATATTTTGATCATGTCAGCGACTATTTAGCATACTTTTCGTTGAAGCCGCAGTTTAAAACTAACCGAAATGTTATAATCTAAATAAATCGAACCACAACAAGCTGTAATGAATTTCTGGACATGATTTTTGGAAAGCTTATAGTGAAAATTTCATTATTTTCATTCATTGTACCCTCCTTCTCGACCCTAATTCGAAAGGAGAACTATATCAAGCGAGGGCTGTCTTATAGATGGAAAGTAATTTATTCACCACATTTTACTTGCGTTGCTTTTCACGATTGACTCATTATGGAAAAATAAGCTAAAACAGTTTCAATTGTGTTACTCGATTCTATGATGGCTTGAAAGGAACTATAGTATAGGCAAACCACGCCTTGTGCTGTTATGATTACACGGATATGTTGCAATAAACCAAAATTTAGAATCTTCAGGCACCAGTTTCGATCTACTTAAACTCATTTTTTCTGTTTTTATTTTCGGATTGCGATGTTTTATAACTTCCACAAACAAGTTAATCAAAGGTCAGATATGTTAACTATATTCACAAAATAAAACAATTGCACGTACTCCATCTCAGTTTTATATGCTTTTTACTCTAATTATAATAAAATGTAAATTTTAAATGATTCTCAATTACGGTATGGTGACGTTATAGTGATTAAATTACTACCTATTCCTTGCATTTTTTATTTAAAATTCAATCCTATTATACGTTTATCTTACCAACTTTAATTTCTTGAGTTATATATGCTAGCCTTTTAGTCGCTAAACTATGAACAAGGTAAGACGGTAAATTGATCGACAATTACCTCATTCCCAACGAATAAATAAGAGGGCGTGTAGAAGACGATGTTAGGTTATTTTTTATTTAATATTAATACAATTTAACTAATTAATTAACAAAACACATAATAATTGTGTAATGTGACTGTGTGCAAATGTCAAATATTCTAAATACAATAATACAAATACATTGTACATAAATATATATAAATACATAAATTCCTTATTTAATCCGATATTTTATTGCTTTTGATTATTTATTGTTAATAAAATATTGGTTTAAATGTTCTCGGGAATTGAGCGAGGGTGGAACAAGTATTGAAATCTATCGAAGCGGGAGTACTCTCTTATCTTTTTAATGCGGAATGTCTTATATCCGTTATACGAGGGTCATCCGGAAAGTAGTACCCGTTCGTGCCGCATGAAGTGCTGACGACGCGAGTAGCCGCTGGACGAGGTCAGATAGCTTCAGTGGCTTGTCTGCCTTCTCTGAGCCAAGTTGCGTGACGCTAGCATTGCCTGTGTTGTTTCTGTGATTGTTTACAATGTTTAAAAAAAATTGAGAACGCCGCCAGTTGTGAAGTGAGGGCAGTGATTAAATTCCTCAATGCAAGAAACGTTCGCCCATGTGATATTCATCGCCAATTAAAGGAGGTTTATGGAGACAATGTAATGGACGAGTCGTCTGTTCGGCGGTGGTGTCGCAACTTCAACATGGGGAGGGGGAACACACACGACGATGAGCGTTCGGGGAGACCGTCTGTCATTACAGACCAACTGGTGAGCTCAGTTGACGAATTCGTGAGGAAAGATCGGCGCGTCATAATTGATGACATCTGTGAGCATTTTCCCAATGTTTCTCGAACAATTGTTCATGAAATTGTTAAACACCATTTGCATTATGCAAAAATTTGTGCAAGATGGGTCCCTCGCATGCTTACAGATGAGCACGAAACCAAGCGTATGGCTGCAGCACTGACGTTTTTGGGACGTTATTCTGATGAAGGAGACTCTTTCTTGACTCGCATAATTACTGGTGACGAAACATGGGTTTGTTATGCATCACCTGAGAGTAAACGACAGTCAATGGAGTGGCATCATGCTCATTCACCAAACAAACCAAAAAAATTCAAGACAGTTCTGTCCACCAGGAAACTCATGGCAACCATTTTCTGGGATCGACGAGGTGTATTGCTTATTGATTTTATGGCCCGTGGAGACACTATTAATGCCAATGCGTATTGTGAAACATTAAAGAAATTACGGCGGGCAATACAAAATCGGCGGCGAGGTCTATTGTCTACTGGTGTCATTCTCGTTCATGACAATGCCAGGCCTCATGCAGCTGGGATAACACAAAAACCTTTGCAGCAATTCAAATGGGAAACTTTCGACCATCCACCGTATAGCCCGGACTTGGCCCCTTCAGATTTTCATCTCTTTACAAAGCTTAAAGACTTTTTGGCAGGAAAAAGATTTGACAGCGATGAAGAACTTAAAGAAGGAGTGACCCTGTATCTCAATGAGCTGGCGGCGAAGGACTATGCAGCAGGAATACAGAAACTTGTCACAAGTTATGACAAATGCCTTAATTTGCTTGGAGATTATGTTGAGAAGTAGTTTAAAGCATCCTCTTTCAAATAAATTTTTTTATGTTTGTTAATATTTACTTTTGTGTCTTTATTTCACGAACGGGTACTACTTTCCGGATGAACCTCGTAGTTTGGGGTCTTAATAATTTCCGCCATATGAAAAGCGATTCTCTTTGTTTTTTAGTAGTGTGGAAAGACTCCTAGTCTAGTTTATTCAATAATCCCTTCACATCTACATTCTTTCCGTATTATTTTTTTCTATATCCTTGGGGTATTCCACGGAATTTATCCAATTCCACAATTTACACACCTTCCGATGAATCCCTTGATACTTGCAGATTATTATATGTGCCGCCCCAACGCTAAATAACAGTTTCGCTCAACTTTTCTGTTTTAATATTTTGTTTGTCCGATGGAGCCCAATTTGTTTAGGGTGGGTCCGCATGTTCGCATGTGTGTTCTCTGCTAAATACTAACGGTGAGAGTAAATATTTGAAACGTTCCGGGTTACTCAATTCGGTAACGTCTGTTTTACTTTTGACATCGTGTTCCACATTTCTATAACTATTAGACTTTGATTCCTGTATTGATTTATATGTTTTATACAAATTCTCAATTTTTGCGACGGCCTGAATAATTTTCATATCTCGATTGTGTATTGCGTTGGTATTTTAGAACTCTACTTTTATGGGGTTCAAAAGCAAATAATCCAACTCTTTTTAAGAGACAGCTGACGTCAGAATAGGAGTTGACTCATGAAACTTGCTCTGGGGCAGGCGAGTGTTAGACCTTCTTCTTTTGATCTCATGAAAAATACAGGCTCGCCAACTAACGGCGTTGACCCTATTTATGTTTTTTTTTCGTTCCATTTAAAGCACAATCCCAGTTTAACCCTCATCTGATTGTCTGCCTACAAAAAATTCATGCCCACTTCAATTTGTCCATCACCTTGCTTCCGCTTCTACTTCTAATCCTCCATCCTGTCTCTTCCATTCCTTTTTTTTAACTTCCCCGTTCTCCCTGAGTTCATTCTGGATTCACTCTATTCCTCCTCATCCTGATCTCATTCCTTGCTTCCTTCTCGACCAGCCCCAATGCACGATGTCCGCGTCAGTGCATTGCCCCGGGCAACAAGACTCTCTCCCAGCCACACCGCCATGGGGGCAGTGTCACTCGGAAATGTGCCCAGAGTGATTGGGGTCTCGGGTCTGAAGGCCCAGACAGTTAAGCCGCAGTGGAATTTTCTGCGAGCGGGAAGGAAAAGGGTGAGCCAAAAGAGACGAAGTTGGGGACTGATGACGGTGGAGTAGTGGACACGTATGCCGCGTTTAGCAAGTTATGTTCAGAGAAATTAGTGTACGGGAATGCGAAATGAAATATTCTTATAGTCAACCAGGGAACTCGTGGCATATTTTAGTTACATTTTCGAAGATTCACCTAAAAATACAATTAAGGATATTCGGAATTCGTGGAAGAAGAGTGGATGAGTGGGTTCACTGACATCAATTTTCTGTTACGAGAGAGTTTAAAAATTAACCTTACCCATTTCCTCAGTTAAGTCGATCGCTTTTCTCGGCACTAATACAAAACCATGTAAGGTCTATCGATTTTATTGAGAAAGCAGGATTGATTTTCATCACATTACTTGTGAAAACGGTCTGATTTCCTGGAGAAATGCTTCTAAATATGAAAATCCTATTTAACATACTTAAATAAGTAATACCTAAGAACACCTACTGGATCAAAAGTACCTAAATAGGTATCATAGACTCGATTAAAAACTTATTTGTTGCTCTTACTCACGATCTCTCTTGAGTGAGATTTTTGTGGGGCATACTTGTATGTGTACAATATTCACAATAACTCTTGTAGCGGCCACCCTTCAAAAATTGTGGAATCAGTGTAAATGATCTTTGCTGTACATCCGTACCCTCTAAACATTTCAAAATTCGCCCGTTTTCGCTGAGCAAAGCTCAAACTTTTAACCTGATCCTTCTAAAATTTCCTCTCTTATCCTCATTTCCGGTTATTTGCCCATCGAAGTCCATCAAAAGCATTTCAACCACTCAGTAATACTCTGTCCTAATCTTTGAACTTTATCCACTAAAATCCTTTCCCTCGGTCCTCTCTTCCCCCTTTATCTTTTCATTACCTGTTTTTTTTTATTTTTCCTTAATCCCGCGGTCAACAAGCTTCCCTTTCTGCTTCAAAGTTTTAATAACAAGCAATTCCTCCTTCCATATTACAAACATGACTGTTCAGTTCTTGTGATATCCAATATTAGTCCAACTCACCACATCCGTCCTCTTTAAAAATAAACCTCTTAATAGGCATTTTTTTCAACCAGTATTATTTATTTTGAGTCCACTCGTACCACCTTTGCCACACTGTCTAATAGAACACTTGGAGTCTGGCCCAGCCACAGGTCCTCGTGGTAGGTACATGGTATGTCCTAAATTCTGATGCCAACTATTCGGCTAGGCTTCGCTCAGGCAGGCTTGGTAACTAAGAAGGTGATCAAAGAACCCCTTGCAGTTAAACTAACAAATACTCGTATATGGTCACAGAATTCCCCAAAAGTATCAATGTCTTGACTGAAGTACATACAAGACATACTGTCTTGACAATATGGTTTGACTAAAAGTTCACCTTTACCATGCGTGACGATAATAAAGAATAGAAAGCAGTTTAGGAAAATAATTCGGCGAACTAAATAGGAGGTCAAATTAACAGTCTTCTGAGTGATTAGCAGTAATAACCACCAAAGTGTTTTATCCCAGGTGATCAAATGGTTACTTCTTTCCGTGTCTTCACGGTGGAAAGCAGTAATTATCGGAAGTACTTGATATCACACTTTATGGAAATAAGACAACATAAAGTTAAAATATTTTGACTTAAGCAAATCAAAATCCAGCAAAATTTAAAAGAACAGTTCACCCATTAAAGCAAAAAATCGTTAGGGTAGGATCAAAGTGATCATAGCTCACAAAGGTAGAATATCTTGAAAGAATGAATTTCTATTCAGTCAGCCATTTTTACGCCTGCTTATGCTTAAAGTACTGGTTGCGGCAACATAACTTCCTTTTTTCATACGGAAAACGCTTTCAAAAAGGAAGTTATGTTACCGTAACCTGTGAAATCTTTACCTTTTCGGTGGTCAAAGCTATGTATTACTACATTTGTATCTTAGTTCTGCCCATTCAGTGCAGCGGTTTTCTCTTGAAAGGTTAATTTAAGAATATTGTGGCAAAAGCCATCCTTTACATTAATATGGATGCCTTTTAGGTGTATTTATCCCTTTAAGGTGTTGCTTCTAACTCTCCTAGTTGAATCAACTCGATTCTTTCACTCTTATGTGCACTTGGAAGAATTCCCCTCGTTGAAATGCGGGTGTGTTTCTGGATTGAATATTTATTTTTTATGAAATAAAATACTTTCTTGGATGTGTCTACCTATTATACAATTTATTTATCGTCATCACTTCCATTGTCATTTGATATAAAAATCTAGAAAACATAACCAGAATATTACGTGCTAATAATACATACCTTTTCAAATAGTTGTTCGTCAATTTGATTTTCTTTTATTAATTACTGATGGTCTTGATCACGTTATTTTTTCTTTTTGTTCAATCTTCAAGGAATCTTATTGGCGTCTATTTTATCCACAGTTACACGTAAAATAATGCCAGGACCAATGAAATATGAAGTATTACCTTCTGTTATGAAGAGGCGGGAGTAGGTAATCATTGGATCACTAGAGATAAACATTCTTTTGGCAGTCAATGCCAGTCAACTTGATTCATAATGCTGTAATTTGCCAAATTGCTAAAACCAGAACTATTACTGCAACAGATTGCTCCATGTGTGATGTATTGTCCTTAATGAGAAACATGAAAGCGAAGACTTATGAAGACTGAAACGATTAGCCAAAATGAGAACCTAATATAGATCACTGTCAAGGTTTCTGGTCATTCGGGGTCATCATTTAAAAATTTTAAACGATGGAACGAAAGTTTTGACAATTCCTAATATTTATGTGTTCCTCAGAGGAGAGGATATATGATTTTTGAAATTAAAGTGATATTAAATCGGGATAGACATTTTGGGAATTAAGACTACGACTTCATCCATGTTTCAACGTTAATCCCTTTAAATCAAATTTCGATTTGATAGGCTCTTTGTCTTCCTTTCCCAAGAAATGAGAAAATGTTTTGAAAATCATTTTCATGAAGGAGAATCACTTTCATGGTGGAGCTATTGGGGATTCCGATCGGGGATATTGGACTCCACTTGGGGTCGGTTGTTATTCACCGGAATTCACTAAAAATACCCGAAGCAAAGGCGGTAAAAATGATACTCTCTCAGATCTCTTGCAACTGAATCTCAAATAATATTGTAATTTGTAAAAATTTCAATTGTACGCACTAAACCTCAACCCTTAAACCTTCACCCTCAGCTAGGCTTCTCGTGAAACTCTACTCCTTTACCCAACTCTCTGGCTACTTCCCTGCCCATGCATATATATCTCAATTTCTCTTCATTTTCATGAGAAAAAACTGGAAATGAAGTTACTTTTCATTAACGATTATTTATGGCCGCTGCGTCCCAACGAAAGGTTATTTGATTCTGGAAATTGAGAGATGTATAAGATTATCTTTTACATTATGGCGTTCAATCACCGTGCATAACGTCAAATTGGGTTATATCGTTTCGTGCTGTTATCTTTATGCTCCTGAAAAAACATCAGAATACTCCATTATCAGCCTAAAATCATAAAAAAGTTCAAACCTTGATCTTAGCTGTAGGCAAATATATTCATAAGCGTTAATGGTAGTTTTCGAACTGAGGGTATAAATAAAATGTCCGGTCCAAAAGTAATGCAATTAATTTTTCCCGCGCCACTTCTATCAGTTGGAGTGAAATCAAACTAAATTGAGTAAATGGGGGAAACGTTAAGCTTTGCCGTAAAACCTGTTTCAGTGCTTTTTGAGCTGTGAAAACGGCAGAATGTCAGTTATTGTCAAACTCTACGCGCCGAACCTGTCACGAAAAAACTGGAATCGACGATCGAGCAACTTAACGTGATCAAGTTTTGCGCTAACCTGAAAATATCTCTTGAGAAGACTAACGGGGACTCTGCTTTATCGAACTCACAAGTTTTGAGGTGATTCAGTGCCTTAAAGGGTTATTGGGAAGAGGTTCACGACGAACAACGCTCTGGGCGGCCTTCAACCAGCAAAGTCGATAAAAATGTGGCTCGTGTTTGACAATTGTTGGACTCTTACCATCGATTGAGTGTCAAGATGGCTGCCAATGAACTGAACTTGCCATTTACTGTTATGTTTCGGATTATTACTGAAGATTTAGTAATTAGGAAAATTTGCACCAATCGCGTTCCCAAGGTGTTGTTGGACTACCAAAAGACCAACCGAGCTGAAATTTCAATTGAACTTTTCCAACGTATTAAAAATGAACCTGATTATTTGGACAACGTCCAAACTGTTGATGAAACATTTAATGCAGTTTTTTCTTACGACCCAGAAACAAAACGCCAAAGCTATGAGTGGCGCACCAAGTCCCCCAAGCCCAAAAAGCCAAGAATTAACAAATCAAAAGTAACAACAATCGTCATTGGCTTTGTCAACAGTAAGGAAGTGGTCTATAAGGAAGTTTTTCCTCAAGGAAGGATAGTTAACGCTAGCTGATACGTGGATATGCTGGAAAGACTCCGAAAAAGGGTCATTAGGATGAGAAAGGACAACCGCTATCTAACAACTCTATCACGACAACGAGCCTTGTCACAACGCGGTACCAGCCCGCGAGTTTCTGGCCTAACACCAGGTACCAACGCCTCCCCATCCCCCTATAGTCCTGACGTCGTCCCAGCACACACTTCTTCTTGTACTTTCGGATTAAGGAAGCCCTGAAAGGAACCTGTTTTCCGTCCATAGAAGATATCCGATCAGCCATGACGAAGACCTTGCGAGAGTTCCCCGAAGATGCCTTCCAGGTGCATACCAGTCATGACAGAGTCGCCGGAAAACATGTGTAGATGCCCTAGGACAGTACTTCGAAGAATTTTAAGTGTTTGTGCAAATCCGTCCAAAACAATTAATTGCTTTGCATTACTTTCAGAACGCGCCATGTATGTTTCACTACAAACGGACGTTAATGTAAATGTGTACCTTTTTAAAGTAAATAATTCTAAAAATTAAAATATTGTAATTAATTCAATTCAATTAATTGAAACGCTTTAGTGTTATCTGGAGTGACGAATATGAGTTCGAGAATTCGATGAGTTAAATTGAATCGTTTAAAATTTTAGTTAATTGACTGAAATTTAATTGATAAATAATAAATACTAAATAAATATGCTTATGTACATGTTCGAATTTATATAGTACAAAATGTTATTGCGTAGCTTATTACATGATTTATTGAGAGCAGATTTCCGCAGCGATTCAATGATGTGGTGTGGATTATCGTGATGGGCTGCATGTGGAGTATTGTGGCCTCCGCACCTCTTTGCTGCGTAAAACTGCGTTTCTCAAACCGGTCACTGCAACGCAAGAGAATACATTGAGCCTTATATGTTCCACTCTCTCCCGTGAGCCACCTCTAGATTATAAGATGCATATTGCAGCTAATCAAGTTTTATGTATATTGTGACAAATATGTGATCGCTTCAAGAATCCCAGTTCCTTTTCCAGTCTTATAAAACTTGTTTAATCCTTTTGGTATCATAAAAATTTTGATAGTCGAAAATTGGTGAATTATTCTATAAATATCACTGATCTGGTTACAAATGCCTAGCTAACACTCATTGCGCTGCCTTTGCTACTTGTGTGTGTTATAACGGATAGGAGAATCTCTATATCTTTCGCTCTGAGAGTTGAAAGCATGAATCAACGCTGTGACCGGAGATGAAGGAATGAATTCCAAGGGCTTGGAATGCGAGTCGTCAAAAACGAGAGACCCAAATTCGAGGACGTAATTTTTTTTCATCCGGTAGCGGAGAGGAGTTATGTGCCTGTTGCGATGGTTTATTTTTCCAATTACCTTCTGCGTCTAGTCCCAGCCACACGTTAGCAACTCTTGCATTACACTTCAATTGGTGAGGAAGAGTTCCAAGGATTGCATGGAGTAAATTAAAAAGCTTGACTGACGATTTGATTTGAAATCAAAATCTCCGAGTGATTAATGTCGTGATGTCTACAAATTTCTTTTTCGGCGCTGATTACGCCGCTGCTGCTTTTTGTTCTGGGAACTTCACATGCTCTGCGATGTGGACTTCGTATTTCCTCCTCACGGTTGAAAATTTTAAATCATGTGGTACGCTTTGAATATTGGAAATCTCCCCTCTGGCGCAAGAGTAATTCCAACGAATAAAAGGATCTACAAAAATGTCGTTATTTCTGTTTGTAATGTCGATGAAGTAGGTGCTTTGCGCGTAGAGTTCGCATAGAAAAACATTTTAACAACACTCTCGTGTCATATTTCACTCTTGAAATGTTGCTTAGAAATGTTCTTTGAAAAAAGTTTCATCTTGAATTCAGTAGATTACCTGAAGTTACATTTCTATTAACTATTCCTAGAAGGCGTAATGTAGAATGACATTGTAGACATTTTTTATCATTTAAAATCTTTTTGCTTTCTAAAATTTTTTTGAAGGTATTTTACGGGGTTTTATGCATAGAAAAAGCTTGAATTTCATATAATTAAGACTTTTTTGCTCTTCTACGTAAGTTTCTTGTGAATATTTGAGTTTTTTTTAAACATAAGAATTGGACATTTCTAATTTACTCTGCAAAAAATAAATCAACATTACCAAAGTTGCATTAGAGAAAAACCTTACTGTAACTGTGAAGGTGTTACAGCAAGCCACGTACTTTTGTCGTTAACAATAACCCGGTCGTTATTTTATCCCACCGTATGTTTTTCCAGCATACATCGTGCGTGTTAGAGTGCCTCTTTTATAGAATTGTTTGAGACATTAGTTGTTTCAAGCATTTAAGCAAATTTATTTGTTGAAATGTAGTTTTCGGAGATTTTTCGTCTACTGTGATACATGTGGAGCAAAACTGGACGTAAATTACCACTTTATGCAATTTATCATTCCGTTATAGGGCTATTTTACATTGATAAATGTTTTGGAAACTCAGTTTGTTCAAATTCGGTTAATTCTTTTCCTGTCTCCGCAATTCGTTAAGAATTTGTTTTCCCCTTCCGTGACTGAATGGCTTGAGTAGGAAATAACAGGTTACCCCGTTTCAATCACAGCTTAATAATTTGGGCCACTGGCCTCAGATAAATCCTACACCTGAACCGATATGGTCGTTTCGCTGTGGATCAATGGGTTGGGAGTATAATGTCAAAGGAAGAGGGCAGAGTCGCTTCTGCCCTCACCTCGTTTATCGGTAAGCTGAGGATTCTTGATTCATTGCAATACACGCAGTATCGCGAAGCGCGCCATGGTCCCTCGGAGACATCTCCCTTAAATTTGCGGCCCAGGCACCTTTCCCACCTCCAGCACCAAGGGAATTCGTTGCAGTCGCTCTGCATTCGGGTAGCGACCGGCCGAATTTTGATATTTTCTGGTGGTGGAGGCTGAGCTGGTCAAAGCGAATCTACTTGAAACCCTTTGGGTTTGCCTCGTTTACAAAGCGGCATGGGGAAAGGTCTTGATTGCGGGACACCCTGTTATTGGATCCCTTAAGACCGTTGCAAAGGGTCCATCATTGCACGGTGAGAATTAACCCGAGACGCGACAATTCACCTGAGACGATAGCGTCGTTGGGCGGGGGGATGGGTTCAGAAGAGGGTCTAGAAGAACGGGGGTGGAAAGGTAGGACAAGGAGGTAGCATAGGTGAGGAGGTGGCGGCCTTCCTTAAGCTAACGACGACGCACCGGGGGTCTTACGGGCACCGGAATAGCCCGAATTTCCTATCGCGGGAATGGAACGCTTCCCTCGGAAGGGAGCGGGGTTGGACGACTAGCCATCTCGTGTCCTTCCTCTACCCCTTTCCAAACTTCCCTCGTTGCCTCCTCCCTCCCTCAGCTCTCTGTGCAGCCCTCCTCGTCCCCTCCCAACCGCTGTTCACCTCCACCCCCTATCCCCCTCTAAACCCCGCCCAGTGAAACTCCTCTTTCAGGAGGAAGAGCTAACCACAATTCCCGTTACCCGGATGCGTAGAGCGACGTAGTTTGCGAGGGAGGAAAGGGTGAAACGGGAGGGAAGCAGATACTTACGGAGGGGAGAAGCACTGGAGTGGGGGGTCTCGTACTCATCCTCTCGTCCGCTCGCTTCTCGCCCAGCCCACTCATCTGCTTTCCATTTCTCTCTCCCTTTCTCTCTCTCACTCTGCCACTTTCTCCAACTCCTTCGACCCTCCTCTACGCCATTCCTTCTCTCTCCTTGTCTTGTCGCAGGGAGCGATCAATTCTCGGGGCTGGTCTCTCCTACGTGGAGGCTCTCGGGGCCGATAAGCGAACATTCCCCTGAAAGACGGCGGTGGGTGGACGGAGGCCGGAGAGGAAGCGAAGGCGGGAAAACTTGGGTAAGGAGGGAACGCCGAGAGGGAAAAGGTAGGAGGAAGTGGAGGAGAAGCAGAAATTTGTAGGAAGAAATAGGGTATGTGTGTGTGTAGAAACGGAACTTTTGTGCTTCGAGTAGTCGGAGTAAGCGTGCGTATTTCACAAATCGATAGAATTCGGTGAGGAAAGAAAAGGTTAGGTATGTTTGGTGTAATAAATTCCTTTTTACTTAACGATGAAAACTTAAGAGCAAAGCAGGAACTTGGTATTTATTTTTAGCTTCAAATAAATTGGCCACTATAATAAGCCTTACCTCAGTAATTAATTACCTCTTGAGTAATTCTGTACTTGCAATTCCCGAGGAGCACATAATTTTCTATCCCAAAATCTGCTGTACGAAATCTTTGCAGAAGTACTGCAGAGTTGCATGAATTAACTTTAATGATGCTGCAAGGAATTCCAGAATTTTAGGTATGCCGGTGGAAAGTGTAAAATCTCGTGGCTCATGAAGGACGTGTGTTGAGGATTACCATACATATTAATTAGTCAACTTTGATTGAATAGGTACAATGTATATTAAAGCACAGCTGAGGGTGCTTATATATTTCAATTTCCTATTGGAGTTTTCTTTCTGAACTTCAGTGAACTCTGGTGACACCTTGAACGTGAGATGTAGAAGAAGGGATGTTTATTGACGACCATAGGTTTCCAAGGGCACAGGAGATAGGAATCGTATGAGACTCAAATCCTCTTGGAGAAAAAGACATTGGAAATTGAAAGGAGAAATAATGCGAGTTGAAAGGCTGTGTGGTGTGAGGAGAGGTATTTGGAAAAGACATGGCTTTCCTATTCCAATGAACCTCTACCCTTGATGTGACGCTGAAAAAAATAACTTAAAACCATTGTTATAAATATAAGAAAAATCAGATTGTTACCAAAATTCAATATATAGAGTTCATGTTTGGGGAGCACAAATCTTTTTTTCAAAGTTCTCGGTAAACGGGAAAAGTTTTCGTTAAAACGGTAAAACCCTTAACGCATTGTATTTTATGTAGACATGATAGGCTTTAATAATATATGTTTTCAGTGCAGGTATATATCCATTGATGAAATTCGTCTTGTAAATTTCTTCTATTATGAGGATCTCTGCCGTGATTTACCCACCTTTCGATTGGAGTTCCATCGTGGGAAGTGCAAGCTACATATATTTAGCCATAATGTCTTAGCATACGTTGCTGTTTCCGTTTGAGGTTGGCTCGTTGTCTTTCGTATTCTTAAAATACCGGATAAACGAACTCGGGATATGATGAATATACGATATCATTTTTAATACATTTTTTCCTATGGTCTATGATTTATTACATTAGAATCAAAAGAAAGAAATTTGCCCTAGGATAGGAGGGAGAAGAAAAAAAGTTTCACGGTAAAGGTGGGACAACTAACCGGGACGGTATATACATGGCCGTTCGGGCAGTCAATGAACATTTCGGGAAAAAAGTTTTTTGGAAAATTTTGAATCCAACTTTTATTTTCCAACTTAATCTGCATAAAAAATAGGGGAGAGTTAAGAGCGTTTTGTTTTGCCATGTATTAATAAAAAGCATTTGCTTTTCCTCATATGATTCAATTGGGCATATCAAATGCAAATTGATTCTACATATACATTTTAATGCATAAATTTTAATACATTCTACAGATACATTTTTAAAATTTTACAGCTTGCAAACTCCTACGCAAATGATTTAATTTGAAAATTACCGCATCATGATGAGAACGTTTTGCCTCCATAACTGTTTGTACACGTACCTTCAAGGTTTCGAATTTTATTTAAATTATCTGTCCATTACAGTATGTAACTATATACTAAGATAGGGTACACGTACCTTAAAGATTTCCGCAATCGCTCATTTTCGATTCCTTTCTTTATTGTTAATTTCCACCCCGAAGAGGAGTTCATCCTAAAACGGGGTTTCCGTACTGTCAATATTGTTACGTTTTATAATATTTTATATATCTCTTGTGTGTCTATATCTTTACGGAAATAAAAACATATAAAACTGAAACTGAAACTCTACTTTAAAGGTTTCGACTTTTATTTAAATTATCTGTCCATTTGAGTATGTAACTCTATACTAAGATAGGGTATAATCAATTTATGTAGTAATCTTCCTATAATGGTAATTGAGAGTTCGAGACTTCATACTTCAAATAGAGAATATCGCAAAACCCATATTAGCACTGTTGTAGGATTTTTTCGCATCATAACTTATATTCACAATGCAAGATCAATTTAAGATCTTAAACAATGAACAACGGCGCAAGACGGGATTGCAAAAGTTGCTGACGCAAATATTAATAAATATTTTATTCCAATGGTATCGGGATCAACCTTAGGAAAATTCATCTGGAGGAGTAATAAGAACTTTGTAAACTAACAAAAATTTATTAATACGGGCCTACCGGTTCCTTAAGTAAGTACCTGAAGATTTCATATGTGTAATGGAACCGGTGCTATCGTATAAATAAATATTTGTGCATGTACAAAGTTTGTCTTATTCCTCAAAATATATTTCAGATTTCCTGTCAATTCTTCAACATAATGCGTATGCGCCAAGGTTAGGGAGGAAAATCATGATAGAATTTACGCATTGTTTGATAACTCGAAGCCACAATGGGAGATCTCGTAAGAATCCATTATCGTAGTATTAGACAACCATATTTGAAGAGATTACGAATGGTACAAAAGTGCGTGACCTTTTTTTCTTCCTTCTCTCTTGTGTCCATGTCTCTTCACCTCACCTCGTCACCTCATACTCTTTATATATTAGATACATTTGGTCACACCCTCTATTCAGGATCTCGTAGAGAAGATCCTTTTATAATGATCCGAGACATCGCTCCACCCTCCTCCTCTTCCTCCTATCACGCCGCCAAGTGGGGCGTCCTGCCCGTAACCACGACCCCCTTGCCCGCCGTGGTTTTGGTCCCGGAGGGGTAGCACGCTCCCCAAAGTAGGAGGTCTGAAGGGGTGTGCGGTGAGGGTTGCTCCTGGGAGGGTTTCCAGGATATGCGCTCCTGGCTTCCTCTGGCCAGCGTACTTACCCGAAGAGTAACTTGCTCCGGCATGCCGGGTGTATCAGGCGTAGCCTGCGATTGGAGCGACGAGATGACATGATGGGAATGAATGTGGGGCTTTCTGGAACACCTTTGTACAGCAAATCCTTGGCTTGGATGAAAGGGTGGTCTTCAAAGCGACGGATTGCTTTGCAAAAGCCAACAAATTAAGGGGGAATCGCTCGGAAAGAACTTTAGGTGCCTCGTCAGTTTTAAAAAACGTTGGAGTAAAAAGTATATTTTTAAGAGTAATTAGTGACCCAAACACTCTCCAGGGAATACAGTTTAAAAAAAAACATGTTAAGATCTTAGATTGTTAGAACTTTTCGTTTCTCCTCATTTTTCTTTACTGGAGGTATGGTGTCAAGTATTCCCTTAAGAAACGTATCAGTTTTCAACTGTAAGGTCAAAAATTTGGAAAAATGGTGAGTAATCTATAAGGCGTGTGATTTGGACAGAGAGCCAATATCTTTCACTGTGTCACCAATGGTTTCCCAAATCAATGTACACAGTATAAGAGAGTGCTTTTGCTCAACTTGAACCTCAGCTAGTCTAATGGTGTCACTCAATTTTAAACTCTTAACCAGAGACCATGAATATTTGGCCATTTAATCAGAAGATGTCACCATATTATGTTTAAATGCCATAATGAACCACGTGTAGACTGAAGGTCCATGGTAAGAATGCCTGAATGGCTGTCCGAAATTTGTACCTTACCAATCATGATTGTCATGGGAATAAAACAAATATTTTTAAAGGGAGGCACGAGTACGCTATTTACTACGGAATTTTGCCTTAGAAATTGAAAGTAAAGCTTTGGTAAGCGTGCTGTTTATTCTGCATTCTTTCAACATTATTTCCTTATTCGATCGCTTCCTTTTGTGGTCGAGTGTCGTCGTTTTGTTTACTTCTTACGCTGAAATATTCCGCTATGATATATTGAGAATGCTCCCGTTTTGTCCAGTACTTTTATTTTACCAGAAGTATAAATCGTGGATGTTCACATACGAGTATATAATATATTTTTCACATAATTGCTGAAATTTTCTTTAATTAATAGGCACGTAGGAGATAATTTATGTAAAAGTGTTCTTGTGTTAGCTTTTGACGTGCAATATTACATTAGTAATAATGGGCAGACCAAACATCACTGATCTCTTTTGATGAAATAATTATCATTTTGTTTCAATTATCCACCAGAAGAAGGCTAATAGATTTCACTATGGAAGTATTATTTGTTTTGCTACCACTCATGGAAGAAAGAATCTCATCCACATTAAGGCTCACGACTGCTTTACTCTACTATGGCTATGGTCTTACCACACCTTTGTTCTCCTGACCGAGATTTTACTTCATAGCTTTTTAAGCAGGGTAAGTTGTGTGAATACATTACTCACTGTTTCGGCCAAATCAAATTTTATGAATATTAATGCTGCTGTGAATCTTATTTAACAACATGCGGTCATTTATGCCCCTCAAATTGCCCCATTCTTTGAATTTAAAAACTATGGGAGTGATTTAATACAATAGCTAACAAAGAGTCGGTACACAAAGCACTGCAAATTTAAACCTTATTTTTTAATGGACTTTGTATGTTTTCTTAAGAATTCCTTTCAAGCCCTTGGTCTCCTTCATATTCGTGAATAAATTCCACGCTACGTTGAAGACATTTCCTTTTTCGAGTCCCTGTTAAGTCTCAAATTTTCTGTAGTTCCTTTCTTCTGAGCGTTCAGTTCTGTCTTAAAGTTCTATCTCTCTCTCCCGTCTCCTTCTATCTCTCTCCCTCTCTCCCATACTTTTACCCCTCACACCCGCAGCCAAATTGCTTCTCCCTTATCGGGGTGGCTGTAACAGGATCCATCCCAAGCTCCTTTCCTTTCCCCTCTCCCTACAATTCTTCCTCTTAGAGTCCTCGACCCCTTCCTCTCTTCTTCGTCTCTCTCTCGCTCTCTCACACACACTGCGTCTAATAATGCTGTTTTCTTCTTATCCAACGTCTCGTCTTCCTTCCCCAGGTCCGCACTTCTTGTCCTTCTATCTCCACTTCTTCTTCCTGATCTCACTAGGCATCATCGGGTCCCGTCCTTCATTTAATCCTTTCGTTTTTACCAGACATGTTATACGGCGCACGGAGAGTGTCTAATTTGCCCACAAAAGAGATGCAATGGTAATTTATTTTCGTCTTAGCTTCTCTATAGTCATCTGGAAAATAAGGAAATTTGCTTGGCCACAATTGTAATAATTTGTTTTTCATTCATTTGAACTTTCGACAAAGGATACTGGGATTCTGCTATTCCATATCTATTATTACGACGACCCAAATGTGTGTTCTTTTGGCATTAGATGTTTACATTATTATCATATGCATTAATTCATATTTTATCCAGCGTTTCGCTTGCAATGCAGCAGTTTCCCAATCAAACTATATTAAATGGGGTGGTTTTAAAGTAGTTGTTTATAAGTCAGTTTTTAAATTGATCATACTGTTATTTATCATTTTTTATTTTCTTTTTTAGTTAACATTCCAAAGATACTCCTGGGATGGAAAATTTATGAAAACTTGTATACAATTAACTGCATATCGCCTTAAATTCATTTAGGCATTGGAAAGACATATCAAGATCATTCCCTTTATTAAAATTAATCTGTTTTGGTGAAGAATGTGAATCATATGCAATACCTTATGGTTTTGGCTTATCCTTCGGAATAGACCACTTTTAATTATGTGCCTTCCCTCCCTTGTTCATGTGGCCATAATTTTGGTTCTTAAAAGAGATTGCGTGGTTAAGGTGTTTTCAGAAACTAAAATTAAGTAATTTTTTTCCATCACTTGTAAAAATCATTTTTATAATGCTACTTACCAGTTAGACCATATGCCTTTTACTGAAATATTTGGGCTTCCAAAGAAACTAGATGTTATGCTGTATGCACGGTATTTCGTCACAACATCTTGTGCTTTTAAAAGCCCAAAAATTTCAAATTTTAAGACTTAAACGCTTCTTCTTAACTTTGACCCTTCACGTTTTGGCTCCCTCTTGCAGCGCCTCCCGGTATTCATGTTTAAAAACACGCGGCTCAAATAAGGCCGCCTGAGTGAGGTTTTTCCGGGATTCCTCACTCCCTCGGGCGAATGCCAGGCCACATGCCACCCCGGAGCAATAGGAAAATGAGCCAAAGAATTAAAGATAAACCTTTTTTTTTACGCTTTTTATGCAACCGCTTCTCGAAGTCATTTAATAAATAGTCTTCTCTCATACCTGAAGAGGCTTCGGCCTATAACGGGTATTTGTCATAACCAAAATATTTTGTATTGTATCTTGTATTTGTATTGTAAATTTATGGCAAATAAAAACTTATAAATCGAAATTTTAAGAGGATGCCTAGATAGCTCAACTGGCTAAAGCACTCGGCCGGAAAAAAAGGGATCCGGGTTCGAGTCCCGGTCAAAGCGAATAATTTTTACACTCTGAAATTGTTCTATTGAGACTCATATTTTAACTTTTTCCTAAACTCTTGAGTAATTCCGAAGATGTGTTGTCTATCACCATTATTATTTGACTGCAATTCCCTTAATACCCTTTCTGTCCCGCATTTAAATATCTCTTGATATACAGGGTTCGTCCGGAAAATAAGTGTACTGATTTTTTCCCGCCGCTCCAGGCGCGCCTAGCACCGCTCTGGCGGGCTGCGATTGGAAGGGGGTTAGTTGGCAAGCGACGCTGAAAAAGGCAGTCGGCTCTGAGCTGTGGTGTAGTGAGGAGCTCTGTTAACGCGAACCTCCACGCTTGACCCACGTCACGGAACGCGATGCCGAAGTTTTTGGAGCAGCGTTATTCCATCAAATTTGCGGTAAAGCTTGGGTAATCGTCTGCCGAAACTGTCGGTATGATTAACCAGGCATACGGGGAGTAAGCCATGTCCAGAAACATGATCTTTCGGTGGCACAATATGTTCGTGGAGGGCAGAGAAGAGGTCGACGACGAACGACGGCCTGGACGCCCATCAACGACACTCACTGACGAAAATGTGCGAAAAGTTCGCGATATATTGAACTCTGATCGTCGTTTTAGTGTTCGGATGATAGCAGAGCAGTGTAATGTGCCAACAACAATAGTGCACGGGATTATTAGGGACAAATTACAGATGCGAAAAATTTGTGCAAAGTTGGTGCCGAAAGTGCTCAGTGATGATCAAAGACTCAATCTTTTGGAAATCGCGACACAACTTGCGGATCACTGCAAAAATGATCCACATTTTTTAGAGAACGTTTCTGTTCCCGAAGATAAAGAGGAGTTTGAAAGGAACGCGATACGGGACTTTGGACGCCGTCAAAAAGGCCATGACGACGTGTCTTCGAGAGGTTCCCGATGATGCCTTCGCCGGAGCGTTCCAGGAATGGGAACGCCGCTGGAACAAGTGTATCGACTCACAAGGGTCCTATTTTGAGGAATATTAGCTTAAGATATGTAACAGTGTAATAAATTTTTTTTCTTGAGCTCAGTACACTTATTTTCCGGACGAACCCTGCAAGAAATCGCCATCAACGACAAAATCACTTTCAATTTATTAATTTTATCATCAATTTTGCCCTAAGTGGGTCGCGTTAATCCAGGGGGTAGAGTTGGGCTACTGACAGCAGCGGCCGGATTCGATTCCCGGGCAAGCCACTGTGGGCACCTGCAGCTTCCCCCAATCTGTGTTATTTTTCGATTATCAGGTCTTTCTGGGAAACCATAACCGGTACAGGGAACGGAGCCTACCCTACCATGATGTGTGAATTTCACACGCCGTCGAGCTTAGAACTGGATGAACTCTACTATCATCTACCAAATTGACCTTCGGGTTGAATAATGTATTTTTATGGTTGTCCTAACAGATACTATTTGTGTATTTTCTTATTCTTTGGAAATATTCCTGGTGCAATTAATGAATATGCAGTGGTGTTTTTTAGAGTTTGTACGTGTTTCCCCTACTTTATTCGTAATAATACTTCCACAGTTAAAGATTATGAACTTAAAAAGCAACGTCTATAAGGTCTTGCTTAATTTTTTATTAATTCCTCGCTATTTTTCTTACCCGTTTTTGTCTCATCGCATAACTGGAAAATTATATATATGTGTATTTGAAGCTAATTAGCTATCTAACTATCATCGCTTACTTTGTTAACTAATTATTTTATGCATTGCAAAAATAATCGACTAAATGTATAAAATATTTGAACCAAAAAAAGAGGAATAATAAGCTGATTTCATAAAATTTGCTCCAACAGACACTGGGTTGAGTTATAAAAGAAGTGAATTAAACCAAAACGGTTTTCGAAGTGGTAGAACTTGCGAGACCCAACTGGCACATTTCTTTCATGATATTTTAATCTCGGGAGAAAATAACGTTCAGGTCTTTGCTGTATTTCTAGAATTTAAAAAGTCATTCGAAAAAGTCCTTCGAAATTTGGGATGCTACGGGATTGATTAATGAGTAATAGATTGGATTCACCACTTTTAAACAGGCCGCGTGCAAATGGTCGTAATAGACGGGGTATCATCTGACACAGTAAGCGTAACATAGGGTCTCCCACAGGAAAGTGTTATTGGTCCGCTAATGTTCCTTTAATACATTAATGGCATCGGGTCTCAGGTTTCCAGTAACCTTCACCTATTTGATGATGATGCCGTGGTATATAGGGAAATATCTAGTCATAAAGATAGAGTATTATTACGTAACGAATTATATTAAATTTAAAAGTGATGCGAGATATGGGAGTTAGAATTAAATTTTAATAAAAGCGTTTCGATAAACGTTTGGAAGAACGTTATTTCACGAGAAAACGCACTATATTGGGAACCAAAATTAAATACGTGGGATCGGTAAAATACTTGGGTGAAACGATAACAACGGATGAGTCCTAGGGAAAACACGTTCATTAAATTTGCGGAATAGCTAATAAAAAGTTAGGATTCATAAAAAGTATACTTGAGAATTGTAATGGGGCAAGGAGCTTTGTTATTTTACGTTAGTCGGGCTCCACCTTGAGTTTGCAGCAAGTGTATAGGATCCTCATGAAGTAGGCTTAATTTTAAAACTAGATCGAGCGCAACGTTGAGCACCTAGGTTTGTGAAAGGTTTTTATGAACAAGGTAACAGTGTTGAGACACTATTGGAGGAATTAGAATAGGAGCTAATAGTTGACCGTAGGCTTAAATACAGGTTAACTTTATTGTGTAAATTTGAGGCAGGTTCCTTATCTGAGGATATTGAGGCCATATTACAGGCTCCCACTTACTATTGTAGATCAGATTACCAACGTAAAATCAGGGAGATTTATGATAGAATAAATATATTTAAAATGTTTTTCCATAGAACTATTATAGATCCTAAGAGACATGACAGCAATCACGTTGGGGATAATAATAAGTGGTAGTGTAAATATTTTTCCACGTCCCGCATGTTTATTTGAATTTTATTCTTTTTATTTAATAGACACATCTGTTTAAAAGTTCTAAAGCATGGTTTAAATATGCGTATTATGTTATTGAATATTGCTGCAAGTAAGTAATTCTTTTCCTGTGATTAAGGTTTATTAAAGTGCATGAACATACTATTATTTCTGTAGAGGTAACGTGCGTTTTGCATGTGGTTTTAATATAGTTTGTGACCTAGCGCCTCACCATGACATACCCTTGCGGCGGCTAGCGGTGTATTGTATATATGTAGAGGAATGATAAGGAAGCAGAAAGTAAAGGAAATGGAATATATCTTAGTGACTACTATGACATCAATGTGTACAATAACCCTAGGAAAACACTATTGCTTACGGTTGAAATTCTGGAAATTATTTCCTGGTAATGAAAATAATAAACTGTAAATAGAAAATAAGATTTCCTTGGAAGCAAGAATATCTTGGATATTGTATACATAGATGTTATTTGTTAAGAAGCAATATACCATCATACAGTAAAATTAGAGCTACACATCAGATACAGTAGTCCATAGTCACGATTCAGTGCAATGGAGAACGTGATCATAATTGATTTTGAAAATAAGGAAATGGGAGCTTTAAACCCGAAACTTTTGTACAATGTTTATCGCCTTATTTCTTCTTCCTTATGGTTGAAAAATTTCTTCGAAGGTAAATGAAAACCCGAATAAAAATTATTTGACAGAAATCGAAGAAGCTAAATGTGTCACTATGAGTACTGAGTAAGATGCATTATTTCGGATTTACCTTAAACCCCTATAAATCTTTGGAAGTGCTTGACAGCTAACGGAGATTACTGGAATATCTAACCTAATTTGACAATAGCGTATACCAAATTAGTTGCAAACGGCCATTAGAAAATTAGTACAATGCCTCATTTCAAACAATCGTTAAAAATATAATATTCCGAGACTCATTTCAAGACTCCGATATTGCTTCAAAGAGCAGGATCCAATGAGTTTGTGTCAACATTCTCAGGTTTGAATATGCTTTGAAACTGTAACTATTAATAAGCCAAATGAAGACGTCATTATCTCCTGATTTTCATCAATAATATGTTTAAATTCTAGCATTAGTCGTATTTCAATACTTATTTTCTTTAATAGATTTTCGTAGAACAGTTAAACATATTTTTAGTGAATTTTATCCGCAATTTCTGCACTCGCCTCCGGAAAAAAGGTATTGGTGGATATGATTAGGAGTACGGTTTCAAAATTTTTATTTTTTTTGAGGCCGCATACCTCGGTCTCGGATTTTCATTTTAACGAAATTCTTCCATAAACGTCTTTCTCATTCTACTTTACCAAGACGCAAGATTTTTCTCCTTGTATTTCCTTTCGGTTCCTCTTACACCCTCGTCCTTTTCTTCATCTCAATGCTCCTTCACTATCTGCACTCCCTACGCCTGCTGTCGCAGATCTTTCAAGTCCTCCTTTCCTCTTTCTCATCTCTAAGCTTTTCTGCTAGCGGCGGGAGCCGCTGTCTTTTTCCCACAGCCCCTTGCCACCCATCTCACACCCTCTATAATCTCCTTCCAAACACTTCTTTCTCTACCACCGCCTTTTCTTCCTATCCGTCCTATTTTATCCCCACGCCTTCTCCCCAAATGTCTTAATCCTGCTTCCCGCCGTTCATCCCTCTCTCATACTATCATCACCACCCATTCTCCTTTTTTCCAGTCCTCCTTCTCACTTCCCTCTTCTTCCTCTTTACACGGAAATCTCTACTCGCTCACACATTCGCCATTTCGGCCTCTCTCTCTTCTTCTCTCCATTTCCCCAACTTCTTAATTCCTGTCCTTCCTACCCTCTATCCATTCCCCCTACTTCCCCTAGTCACCAGTTCAACTGGCTAAGCCTTTTACTCTCGTTAATACCTAGGCTTTAGATTTTTGTATCTCGCGTTCTTTGTTTTATTATGTAATATTCACTCGAATGCCGGGTAAATAATCAGAAAAGGAATTCGTAAGGTATGACTTCGTTTAGCCCACCAGGATTAATCACCGATTTTTATCACGTGTAGTGATATTTGCTTATTAAATGAAGTCAGTTTGACCTTCGTTTAACTTTTGCGTTATTGGCGCAAAATGTTTCAAATATATTTTCCATAATGCCTTTAATAATCCCGTAATGAATAAATTTAGCCCCTGAGTTTTTGTACTTTCGAAAGTGCGTGGAATCTCTTATTGTTTATACAGTTTCACACTTATTGCTTAACTGATTTCCAAAATCATACTGATCTACAGCTTATATTTATGCAAAATACTACAAAGTAGTTTTTCTTTAATTCATGTTTTTAGAGAAGTAAATTTACAAAGATAATACATTTGACACAATGAATGAAGAAGTGCCTTCGTGGGAACATGAACGTATACAATCTTAAATATAACAATTGAATTGTTCCCAATTAGCCGACAATTTGCTGGAAAATCCTGGACTAAACATATGCATGATTATAAATTTATGAGTTCATCAGGTCATAATACCTATGGATTTTTGTACTCAATATGAAATATATGCGGCCGTATATCATACCTTAAAATAAATGGGTAAATAGTTATTACGCGGATTTGTTTCGGATGAAAAAGAGAAATTTTTTAAATTAGGAAAATAAACCAAACCATATGGTAGCTCCTACACGTAAATGTATCTGCAACCACAAACGGGTCTATTTCCCGGTATTTTTACAGTACTTATCTTTAAAAAAACTCCGTTCAAAAAACGTTATTTTTTAAATATTTTTCTCTCATAAACATAAGTAATGCAAATCTTACTACTTACCTGTATTTTCTCTCCCTATTTTGCCAGATGGTTCTTATTCTCGTGTGCTTACCTTGCGCGGTAGGTCTAGTCACTCCTGATGTCAATGGCCTGACGCCATGAGCCAATGTATGCGGCCTTCATATATTAAGTAACTCGAATAATACGGTCGATAATTTAACTTTTATGGAAGGAGTTTTAATGTTGGTTGTACGTAGTCTTATTACGTTTCAGCATATAGGGTGATGTTTTTGAATGACTGAATTCCATTTGTAGATATATATCATTTACATTTTTAGATGTAGTCTATTATGGTAGAACTAAAAATTTAGAATTAAAAATAAGAATTAGAGCCTAACATTGAAAAATGTTACTACCTTTTTTGCCTTGCCTTCTCAATTTTACTACGCCCGTGGGAAAAAAATTCGAGTAGGCGTTTTCACCTCACAAGTCAACCCTCCTTGAAAATAACGGACGGCATATTATTCCTATCCTAGTTGACAATAATGTCTTAATATATTTGATTTCCGTTTCTTGAGTGAAAGCATGATTGATCTAGAAAAATTTCATGAATGAAAATGGTGTCTAAATATTCCAAAACACTTAAGTTCTTGAATCACATTGGTAAAATCCTTAATAAGGATCTAATTTGCTGAAAAATTATATTATTCTAATTTATTCCTGTTCCTAGGAAGTGTCTGGGAATGTACCTCTGATTAGCAGGAGGAAAATAAGCTGGGAAGAGATGGCGACTACCGACGAATTTTAAAATACTTTGGGATATAAGAAAAAATACGTGTACATAGATGAGTTAAACCGAAAGATAACAGAAAATGTAAAGGAGAATATAAAGTGTGTTCCTGATATGCTGAGATCAAATTAAAAGAGAGAGTATTGGATAACATTGGTAGAGGAAGTAAAACAAGGTTTTTAGACGACATGAGGGCAATTAGAAAATGTATTGAAATATGAAGGTCATAATTTAGGTAAAATAAGAGATAAGTGTACATGATGATTTGCATTTAACTCGTGGTTTTAGTATAAAAAGGTGGTTTGATTATTGAACCGTAAATTAATCCAAAATAACGACACAAGTTTTGACAAACAGGGTTATCTTCTGATGTACCTCATAAGTAGCAACAAGGGTCTTTTTATAATAACTTAATGGAGTGATTATGGCATTATTCTGCTATCATTAAATATGAATCTTCCCAAAGAAGTTACGCCCAAAGCTGTTATTCGTGATAGTAGTTATTTTGAATCTTTCAAAACAGCTCTAATAGATAAATGTTGAAATAAATATTTCTGAAGTTAAGAATCTCCCAAGTAGCCTGGTAGATAAACGGGGTTGATTTTTATATATATGAAACTATTCTTAAATCGTATTTGTCACATTTTGGTTTGTATATTATATACATAATATAAACATATACACATATATATAGCGGGTCGCGGTAGTATAGTGAGTAGAGCGTTGGACTACTGACGGGAGGGTCCCGGGTTCGATTCCCGGGCAAGGCAGTTTGGGCACCTGCAGCTCCACCCAAGCTAGTTGATTTTTCGGGGACCAGATCATCCTGGGAAACCAAACCGGCACAGGGAAAGGAACTGACCCCCCTGCCCTGATCTGTTTATTCACACGCCGTCGGGCTTGGTACATGGATGAGCTCTACAATCACCTACTAAACCGACCTTCGGGTTGATTACTGTGTTTTTTTACAATGTATACGGGACTCGGTCCAGGCGGACGTATGTCGTCCCCGGCAGCGGGGTATGCAAGTCTTCCGCGGTCGTCATCCCACGAAACCCTTGCAGGGGAAAAATAACAGCAGCAGGACAGAAGACGAAGAAGAAGATGAAAGTTATTAGAATAGGAACATGGAACGCAAGGACAATGTAGAGGACAGGCAAATTAGAAAATATTAAGCGAGAGATGGAAAGAGGTAATATAGATGTTTTAGGCCTCTGCGAGGTGAGATGGAAGGATAGCGGGGATTACTGGAGTGACAATTATAGTGTGATATACAGCAGACGGTACGATAGTCAACGAGGGGTTGCAGTAATATTAAATAAAGGGGTAGCAAGAAGCGTAGTAACATAGAGAAAGTAACTGATAGAATTTTACTAGTAGAGATGAAAGCAGAGCCGACAAACTTGGTCATTGTTCAGGTATACATGCCACCGAGCAACCACAGGGAGGAAGAAGTCGATAGGATGTACGAAGAGATAGAGGATATCATCGCGAGTGTTCCTGCAGGGAAACAGTTGATACTAATGGGGGTTTGGAATGCGATGGTAGCCGAAGGAAGAGATGGTGGTGAGGCGGGGGACTATGGGTTAGGCACAAGGAATGAACGCGGGGAGAAAGCAATTGAATTCTGCAGGAGACAGGGGTTAGTCATCACCAACACATGGTTTAGACATCACAAAATGCGTAGGTATACATGGAAAATGCCAGGTGACTCAGGAAGGTATCAGTTAGATTATATTATGGTTAGGCACAGGTTTAGGAACAGTGTGATAAATTCGCACAGTTTCCCAGGAGCGGATGCGGACTCTGACCACAATTTAGTTGTTATGAAATGTAACGTCCGTTTCAAGAAGATAAGGCAGGGGCGGCGGGTTAGAAAATAGAACGTAAAGCATTAAATGGATTAACGAGGAAGGAGTATCAACAGCCTGTAGAGAAAATGATGAATGACGGTTAAGAACTGAGTACTATCGAAGAAAAATGTGAATGTATCAAGCAAGGGATATTGGAAGCCGCTAAAGACACTATAAGAACCGATAACGGGAAAAGGATAAGGAAACCATGGGTAACGGATGAGATGATTGCAAAGATGGATGAGAGAAGAAGATGGAAAAATGTAAACACAGAGTTAGGCAAAATGAAGTACAAAGAGTTTAACAATAAATTGAGAAGGGCCACAAATAAAGCAAAAGAAGAATGGTGGAAAACGCAATGCGAGGATATGGAAGGTTTACAGAAGAAGGGTGAAATTGGTGCTCCAAACAGCAAGGTTAAGTTGTTATCGGGAAGTAAGAAGGCAAGATCTGTGCTAACAGTTAAAGATAAATGGGGTAAGATAATAGTTGAACCAGGAAAAATCCAAGAGAGATGGAAGAAATATATTGACACACTGTATGGTAAAGAACTTAGGCCGACAAGGTTAGACATAGAAAAGGAACATGACGTAGAAGAAGATAGCTTAGGTCCAGCCATACTCGACGATGAAAGAGAAAGGGCATTAAAGGAGATGAAAGCAAATAAGGTCGTGTGGGGGAAAATATCCCGGTAGAACTGTTGAAATGTTTAGGAAAATGTGGGAAGAAGGTTCTATATAAACTGATTCGTAGTATCTATGTGGAAGGAATCTGGCCGGAAGATTTTGTGAGATCGGTGTTAGTTCCTATTCCAAAAAAGGCAAAGGCTACATCATGTGAGGTTTACAGAACATTAAGTTTAATATGCCACGCAGCTAAAGTTATTCTCAGGATCATCAACAAAAGGATAGAGAGTAAGGCAAATGATTACTTAGGGGATGATCAGTTGGCGTTTAGGAAGGGAAGAGGTACCCGTGATACCATTGCTGTAATGAGATCACTAATCGAGAGAAATATAGAATACAATCAGGACATTTTTGCCTGTTTTGTACATTTCGAAAAAGCGTTTGATAGAGTGAATTGGGAAAAATTAATGCGTCTATTGCAGAAAATAGGAATGGATTTGAAGGACAGGAGACTGATCCTCAATCTGCACAGGTCTCAGACTCCTCAGGTGCAAGTGGAGAACGGAGAGTCCAGGTGGGCAGTGTTAGGAAGAGGTGTAAGGCAGGGTTGCCCATTGTCACCGGTGCTGTTCAACGTATATGTGGAGGAAATGATTAAATAGGCATGGGAAGAACTGGAGGTAGGAATAAAAACGGAGGGGTATCGCTAAAATCGGTTAAGTTTTTGATGACCAAGCATTAGTTGCTCAGTTAGCCAAGGGGTTGCAAGAATTGCTAAGTGAATTGGAGGTTCAATGCGATAAATATGGGATGAGAATCAATATTAATAAAACAAATGTTATGCGATTTTCCAGAAAGAAAAAGGCTAAGCTTCACATTAAAATAGAAGGGAAAAAGTGGAGCAGGTTTACATATCTCGGAAGTGTTTTGGACCAATACGGTCCAAGTAGTAGGGACGTAAGGAGAAGAATTGCGTTAGGCAAGGAGGCTTTCTCAAGCAGGAGGGATTTGATGACGGGGATGTTGAGTAGGAATCAAGGAATCTGGCCGGAAGATTTTGTGAGATCTGTTTTAGTTCCTATTCCAAAAAAGGCAAAGGCTACATCATGTGGGGATTACAGAACAATAAGTTTGATATGCCACGCAGCTAAAGTTATTCTCAGGATCATCAACAAAAGGATAGAGAGTAAGGCAAATGATTACTTAGGTGATGATCAGTTGGGTTTAGGAAAGGAAGAGGTACGCGTGATGCCATTGCAGTAATGAGAGCACTAATCGAGAGGAATATAGAATCAGGACATTTTTTCCTGTTTTTTAGATTTCGAAAAATGTATATGTAGGTATGTTTTTTCTACATACACATATACATATACATGCATATACACATATACATACATAAAGATACATATATATATATATATATATATCCCTCCCATGGACTACAACCTTGTCGTGGTGGAAGGGCGTGTGTGTTCCGATGACCCCTAGAGCTGTGCTGGCGGGAGTAATAATAATTACTCCTGGAAGGGTCACCCATGCCAGATAGGTCGAAGGTTAGGAGCCACACGAAAGGTAGTCCACGCAGCGTCTGTTCCTCAGTGAGGCGGCTGCAATGGCGTCTGACCCCAGTGGGGCGGCCATTAAGTGATGGTGTCACGTTAAAAACACTATTGAGGAAGGCAACGGGAAACCACCTCAATTATCATTCCCAAGAAAATATGATGGACGCAAAACAGAAATTGAGTCCTGGCAACTGCGGGACTCGGCCCAAGGGGCCGTGTATCGTGCCCGGCAGCGGGGGAGGCAAGGCTTCCGCGGTCGTCATCCCACGAAATCCTTGCGGGGGAGAAATAACAGCAGCAGGACAGAAGATGCAGAAGAAGACGAAAGTAGTTAGAATAGGAACCTGGAACGTCAGGACAATGTTGAGGAGAGGGAAATTAGAAAATATTAAGCGAGAGATGGAAAGAGGTAACATAGATGTTTTAGGCCTCTGCGAGGTGAGATGGAAGGATAGCGGGGATTACTGGAGTGACAATTATAGTGTGATATACAGCGGCGGGGACGAGAGCCAACGAGGGGTTGCTGTAATTTTAAATAAAGGGGTAGGAAGAAGCGTAGTCAACATAGAGCAAGCGACAGATAGAATTTTACTCGTAGAGATTAAAGCAGAGCCGACGAACTTGGTCATTATTCAGGTATACATGCCACCGAGCAACCACAAGGAGGAAGAAGTCGATAGGATGTATGATGAGTTAGAGGATATCATCGCGAGTGTTCCTGCAGGGAAACATTTGATAGTGATGGGGGATTGGAATGCGACGGTAGGCGAAGGAAGAGATGGTGGTGAGGTGGGGGACTATGGGTTAGGCACGAGGAATGAACGCGGGGAGAAAGCAATTGAATTCTGCAGGAGACAGGGGTTAGTCATCACTAACACATGGTTTAGACACCACAAAAGGCGTAGGTATACATGGAAAATGCCAGGTGACTCAGAAAGGTATCAGTTAGATTATATTATGGTTAGGCACAGGTTTAGGAACAGTGTGATAAATTCGCACAGTTTCCCAGGAGCGGATGCGGACTCTGACCACAATTTAGTTGTTATTAAATGTAATGTTCGTTTCAAGAAGATAAGGCAAGGGCGGCGGGCTAAAAAATGGAATTTAGAAGCAGTAAATGAATTAACGAGGAAGGAGTATCAGCAGGCTGTAGAGAAAATGATGGATGACGGTAAAGAACTGAGTACTATCGAAGGAAAATGGGAATGTATCAAGAAAGGGATATTGGAAGCCGCTAAAGACACTATAGGAACCGTTAATGGGAAAAGGATAAGGAAACCATGGGTAACGGAGGAGATGATTGCAAAGATGGATGAGAGAAGAAGATGGAAAAATGTAAACACAGAGTTAGGCAAAATGAAGTACAAAGAGTTAAACAATAAATTGAGAAGGGCCACAAATAAAGCAAAAGAAGAATGGTGGAAAACGCAATGCGAGGATATGGAAAGTTTACAGAAGAAGGGTGAAATTGGTGCTCTATACAGCAAGGTTAAGTTATTATCGGGAAGTAAGAAGGCAAGATGTGTGCTAACAGTTAAAGATAAATGGGGTAAGATAATAGTTGAACCAGGAAAAATCCAAGAGAGATTGAAGGAATATATAGAAACACTGTATGGTAAAGAACTTAGGCCGACAAGGTTAGACATAGAAAAGGAACATGACGTAGAAGAAGATAGCTTAGGTCCAGCCATACTTGACGATGAAAGAGAAAGGGCATTAAAGGAGATGAAAGCAAATAAGGTCGTGTGGGGGAAAATATCCCGGTAGAACTGTGGAAATGTTTAGGAAAATGTGGGAAGAAGGTTCTATATAAACTGATTCGTAGTATCTATGAGGAAGGAATCTGGCCGGAAGATTTTGTGAGATCGGTGTTAGTTCCTATTCCAAAAAAGGCAAAGGCTTCGTCATGTGAGGATTACAGAACAATAAGTTTGATATCCCACGCAGCTAAAGTTATTCTCAGGATCATCAACAAAAGGATAGAGGGTAAGGCAAATGATTACTTAGGGGATGATCAGTTTGGGTTCAGGAAAGGAAGAGGTACGCGTGATGCCATTGCAGTAATGAGATCACTAGTCGAGAGGAATATAGAATACAATCAGGACGTTTTTGCCTGTTTTGTAGATTTCGAAAAAGCGTTTGATAGAGTGAATTGGGAAAAATTAATGCGTGTATTGCAGAAAATAGGAATGGATTGGAGGGACAGGAGACTGATCCGCAACCTGTACATGTCTCAGACTGCTCAGGTGCGAGTGGGGAACGGAGAGTCCGGATGGGCAGTGTTCGGAAGAGGTGTAAGGCAGGGTTGCCCATTGTCACCGGTACTGTTCAACGTATATGTAGAGGAAATGATTAAAGAGGCATGGGAAGAACTGGAGGTAGGAATGAAAGTCGGAGGGGAATTCCTAAAATCGGTTAGGTTTGCTGATGACCAAGCATTAGTTGCTCAGTCAGCCAAGGGGTTGCAAGCATTGTTGAGTGAATTGGAGGTTCAGTGCGATAAATATGGGATGAGAATAAATATTAATAAAACAAAGGTTATGCGATTTTCCAGAAAGAAAAAGGCTAAGCTAAATATTAAAATAGGAGGGGAAAAAATAGAGCAGGTAGAACAGTTTACATATCTCGGAAGTGTTTTGGACCAACACGGTCAAAGTGGTAGGGACGTAAGGAGAAGAATTGCGCTAGGCAAGGAGGCTTTCTCAAGGAGGAGGGAGTTGATGACGGGGACGTTGAGTAGGGATGTTAAGACAAGACTCGTAAAAACTCTGATATGGAGCGTAGCTATGTACGGCGCGGAAACATGGTCGCTGAAGCAGGAGGATAGACGTAGATTGGAGGCTTTTGAAATGTGGGTGTGGAGAAGAATGGAAAAGGTGAAATGGACCGAAAGGAAAACAAATGAGGAAGTACTAGAAATGGTGGGGGAGGAGAGGGGTTTGTTGAGAGAAATCCTATGGAGGCAGGAAAAATGGATGAAGGGCGTATTGAGCGGTAGTGGAATGTTGAAGAGGGTAATAGAGGGAAGAATGTTGGGCAAGCGAGGTAAGGGTAGGAACAGGATAGGGATGTTAGACGAGATGAAGGGAGGAAAGAAGTACACCGAGATGAAGAGGGACCTGATATAGATTAGTTTGCTAGGTGGGGAGTCACAAAATGTTTATTTGATAGTTGGGTCCATCCAAAAACCTACCTTAACCGGTAGATTTCCTAAAAAAAAAAATATATATATATATATATATATATATATATATATATATATATATATATATACAGACACGCAGAAAAAGTATATTTCCAACATTATTTAACTTCTCTAATCGTTCTGTCCACCTTTTCCACTCTCGTCTTCAAAGTTTCTTCCACTCCTCTCTCTCAGCCGTCATCTCCGCGAGAAACTTTAGCAACCACGCTTCGTTTACCAACTCTACCTTTACACTTTTCGATCCCCTTTCCACTTCATCTCATTCTTTTTCGGAGTCTTTAGTCTTCATCCATTTCCAACATCCGCTAACACTCTCTTACTGGCGTATGCACTTTTACTTACTTTTCTGTCGCCCTTTGTGAATAGCAACGTAAAGGAAGTAGTAGATACACGACTTTCACCACAACGCGAAAGGCGGGGAGAATGAAGGACGACAGAAAGAGGAAACTAAATAGGGTAGGAGAAGGCATCATGGGTTTTGTTAAATAAATTCCTACTCTTTCGACAGCCTAATTTAACTCCTTTGAAAGTCAGCAACCATATGAAACCGTTTCATTCCCTTCGAGATATTATTTATTAGTTCGTAAAATCAACAGAGAACGTTTTATGCAGCTTTCACGCTGCCTTCTTAATACAGTTAGCGTGACACTATCACTTAAACGTCACCTCACTTGAGTCAGACACCATTAAAGACTCCACACTCCTGCAGAACTGTAGTCGAAAGAAGTTTTGCTTGAAAATTATCGCTAACAATTTTTTCTGACCTGTGCGTGAAGTGCTAAATTCAGATCGTCGGTTGTGTGCGCATGTTCACAGATCCTACTAGGATTTGCTAGAACGACAGTGCATACCATTATCGTTGAAAATTTGGCAATGTGAAAGATCTGTGCTAAACTTATCCCAAAGGTCTTGTCGGACGACCAAGAGCAGATTCGAGTGTCTGCTTGCGAAGATTTTCTGCAACCCCCTTGGCACCAGCAGAATATTTGCTATTCCCAGAAGTAAAACCCTTCCCCAAATGACACCACCATGGAACTTTAAGGGCCATCGAAGGAGCTTGCATGCTTACCCTTAAGGAACTTTCAGAATCTGCCTAATAGGGAGCCAAAAAGTCGTGGAAAAACAACTGGCAAAGGTGTGTTGACGCTCAAGGGATGTGCTTTGAAAATTTAGAGATATTGCAGCTATATCTGAAATGAATTTATTTTTCCCGATGTTTATTGGTTGCTGGTTGCATACCCATGTGAGCTACCTTTCTTTTCCTTTCTCCACTTCAACTAATCTACTGTGGTAGAGCTATTAGGAGCAATAATCATTGTTACGATTACTATAGCTGGAAGGGTCATTAAATCATGTAGGTACTTCTCAAATGTAAAGGTTTTAGTTCTTGGAGAGGACAGTGGGTACTTTTGGTTTAGGAAACCAAAAATGATGGGAAATATTTTATTTCAAAGGTAAAAAAACATGGGTGGCTAATGAGGTGGTTGAAGCGAGGAATAAATTTTCAGGTGTTATGTTCGAACAATATTTAAGGTATATGTCGTGACAACAATATCATTACAAAACATGAAAAATTTACGATGAGCACATGAATCAATTAATGTTATATAATGTAGAGAGATATCATGTGTATTTTTCGTTCTATTCATTTTGTTTTATTGCAGATAGTTTTCTCCTGTAAACTGAATAGACTGATTGGAGTCAAGTAATAGAATTACTTAAATAAAGGACCATACATGATGCCTGTACATCCATGGTTTTCACACTATATACATTGAATAGAATTTGTTGAATACTGATAAGTATATATTACATAAATATACTTTTGTCACACAGGAATGGCGTTTTTGGTTGCTTAAATTAAGGATATGAAGCATGACAAAGGTAAGCTCGCCCCAAATATATGAAAATAAGAATGAAATAGATAAAAAAATCGTAAGAAATCAATGTGACGCAATATTCATCATTCATTTATCCAAACATATTTTCCAATAGTTATAGTTTAGAACTCAATCAAATAGGTAGGAAGGCATACTTGCTCGATATGATTATGAAAACGACAATTTCAATATTCCTGACATGACGTTTATCTTTTTATAACTGTTAAACGCAAAATTTTGTTTAGTTTTAGTAAGCACGGTTATAATAAGGCTTTTGTGTCAAAGTTCAAGAAAATTGAGTGAAATAACATATTATCCAATTGTGTATGAATTAAAATACACTAAATTTTGGTTTCCAGATAAGAACGTCACGTTTAGCCTAGCTATTCCACATAAGGATTAGTTTATTGAGATTACCTCCAAATTCTTAGTCTCCTCAAGCTTTTTATAGGTAGCTAGCAAACGGTTTTGACGTACAAATTAACGTGGTGAGAAGGACGGAGTGAAAACGATTGTAGAATCTGGAAAAGGAAAAAAATCCAAATGGAAAGTCTCTGAAATATGAAATGGTCGTGGATTAAAGGACAATAAATTCGGATTGAAAGCCAAAAGGTTGTCTAGGAGAAAATTGTCAATATATTAGGTTGTAAGCGAGCGCTAAAAGGGAGAAGAAAGGAAGTGGTTGGACTAGATAGCGCCAGCGTTAAAAGGAAAGAAAGATAAAGCGGGCCTCTAAGGTAAAAAGAAAGGGCATGATGGGTTGAGACTATCAGAGGATGGGAGGGTAAAATTGTAGATGGCGACTTGAAGAGGGAGAGAGGAAGAAGAGTCTGAGATAGAAAGAGAACGTAATGAGAGTGGCTGGGTGAAGAAAATTGAGACGGAAGATGGTCTCAAGGAGTGAAATCGAAGAGTTGAAGAGGGTGAAAGGCAAAGGGATGGAGGGAAAGGTGAATGGAAGTAGGATGTCGTAAGAGGCGTGTAAGGGATGTGAAGGGAGAGTTTAAGGGAACGAATAAGGAGAGAAATGTAGAAAGGTGGGACCAAAAATACCCAGTTGCATTTGGAATTTTAATTGTTTGCCCTCGTGAGGGAGGATTCCAAATATAGAATAGTAAATATAAAGACACACACACAATATATATATATATATAATCTTGAAAATGACGCTCTCCGGTGTCATCACGTATCCTTCTCCTCATTCTCCACCTAGACTGATCATCCACTAAGTAATCATAGCTCTGCTTTCCATATTGTTATTGATGACCCTGAGAACAAATTCACTTACGGGCGAAATCAAACTCATTGTTCAGTATTCCTGATATACGTATTTTATTCCTGACACATGCCTTTACTATTTTTGGGCTTTGAATGAAAACTGATATTACGCAACCTTTCGGCAACATTTGTCCCACATTAATGCTACGAATCAGTACTTTAAAACCCCCTCCCTTATGGTCTCCTATACCTTTTAGTAGTTCCGCAGGAATTTTGTCTACCCCTTCCGTCTTGAGTTCAATTCTCGTAATGCCCTTTTTGTCCGTATTCGTGAATCTTACTTTTCCTCATTCACGTGATATTCGCTGTCTATATTGAAGCTGACAGGGTTAATAGTTTACTCTATAGTTACTTCCTATATATTCCCTCCATCTCTCTCGAATCTTCTATGGTTCCATTTATATTTTTCCTGACATATTTGACATCGCATTGTCGGATTTTTCCTTTTTAATTCCGTACAGTGCCTTACACTTTCTATATAGCATACTCATTCTACCCTTTCTTTGTAAACCTCCCATTTCCTCTCATTTCGCCTTCCACTACGCTTCCTAGGATTTATTTATTTCCAGAATTTTAATTCTAAGTTTATTATTTATCTATTAATAGTTCCTTTTACCTAACTCTGTGTTTAAATTCTTCCATTTCCTAATCTCATTCATATATCCGTTCTCGTCGTTCGGTTTACTTTCCTTTTTGTATTTACCTTTAAAATGTTTCGTTTGCTTATTCCCTAGAAAAGAGAAGTTTTCTATATTCATTTTTGAAATGAATCCATTTTTCTTGAATAGTAGATATACTTGTATATCTGTCCTCACTCAATATTTCATTCCTTTCTGCTGATAATTCTCTCTTGTCAATTCTGCTAACGCTTTTAAATTCTACTTCCTGAATCTTCTTTTCTATTTTATTTCTTCAAATCGGATACTTCACATCATCATTACTAAATTCGAACCTGAATCCGTATCTATTTCGAGTAACTGCGAATTGATCACACGTTTCTAAATTAGTGCGCAACAGTAATACGTATAGTCTCAGGTATACCCTTTTATATCCCTCTTAATTTTCCATGTATGCCTGCACCTCTATCTAAACCAGTATCCACTATAATTAAACCGTGTCATCCGCAGAACTCGATTGCTTTCTTCCCGCTCACTTTATTTGTTCCTAAACCGTAATTCCGTTCCTCACTTCAATCTCTTCCTTCGCCTATCGTCGCATACTAATCCCATCGATAAATATAAAATATTTTCCTCCAGAAATACCCCTGGAATTTTGTCCTCTTTTGCATACCCTCTCGATCTCTACCTCCCAACCTTCCCCTCTTCGTGGCATGCACATCTACACGATGACCAATTTTTTAATTCATCTCATAATATTCTATGCGTGCTCAGCCTAATAAATATGCGAACTGGTGCAGTCTGGCAGCCATGACACGAACCCCGCCCACTAGCAGCGTTAGTTGCCAGAGGCCGAAGTCTCTGCTTGGCGGATCTTTGAGCTGTGCGTATGGTGTCAGTTATATTCATTTCTGTTATTCCTGTTTTTACTGTTTGTCGAAAATGGAAATTGACGGAATCACGAAGCAACGAATCAAAATCAAGTTTTTTAGTGAAGTACGACAAAAGATCATCAATAAATTACTGATGCTGGCAGCTGTTTACGGTGATAATTCTCTGAAGAAAACATCGGTTTTCAAGTAGATTAAGCGTTTTAAATATGGCCGAGAAGACCCCACGGATGATGCAAGGCCGGGGCAACCTTCAACAACCTGTATTGACGACAGCACTGATCGTGTGCCGTCCCTTGTCCTTACCGATCGTCGAAAAACTGTCCGAATGATAGCTGATGTACTGAATTTAGGAAAATCAACAGTGCACACTATATTAACCGAACATTTGGGTTTGAAAAAAATTGTGCAAAAATCGTGTCCAAGCTGCTGCCGCCAGATCAAACGTTGGAAAGAGTTGAATGCCTTACCGACTGGAAAAATTCACTTGAAAACGTTGTTGGATTTGGTGCAGGATAGGGTAATCACTGGTGAGGAATCATAGTTCTACGAGAATGACATTGAACTAAAATCGCAAAGCAAGGAGTGGAAAGCAAAAGATGAACCTTGAACAAAAAAATCAAGAAAAGGCGATCGAAAATCAGTCATGCTCCTGATTTTCTTTGAGTTGAAATTTTCTGTGATGTTGTTCATAATGAATTTCTTTCTGATGGACAAACAGTAAATGCTGAGTTCTACCTTACAATTCTCAAGCGTTTGAGAGATCACGTGCGACCAAATTTTATCATGGCGATTGATTGATCCTTCACTATGACAATGCCCCTGCACATTCACCATTGATTGTTCGCCAGTTTTCGGTCAAAATTCAATCACTATCCTAAATAGTCCTCTCTGTTCGCCAAATCTCGCCATCTGCGACTTTCCAAAATGCAAAAAATGATGGGGGGACATCACTGGGAAGATGTGAACACAATAAAGCGAGAAACGATGAGAAAACTAAAAAGCTTAACTGACGTGGGCCTTCAAGGATCCTTGATGAGTACTTTGAAGGAGACAAAACCTATGTAGACTAAAGTTTACAAAATAAAGTTTTTATGATCTCTGTTCGCTTATTAATTGGACAGACTTCGTATATCGCTCGATCTGCTTATAACGAATCTTCCTACATATTTGTCCAGTATTGTAGTCGCCCCGAGTGCCGTAGTTGCAAAGACTTATGCTCTTACAATTGTCTTAGTACCAAGTATATTTTATTGAGTTTGTTTTCCGTTTACTTTCTCAAATCCCTTATTAGTGTGACAATATTACACAAATAACCGCCCAATGGGGTCAGGTGCATTTTTGCTATCTCATAGAGTGGCAGACGCTGCACGGACTACATTTCGTCTTGCTACTATCCTTCGACATATACTGGCATAGTATGGATGACCAAACTAAGAGCAAAGATCATTGCTTCTTCCAGTCCCACTGTAATCCGGTTGACAGAACGCAGAAACCCTTCCACTAGGTCAACTTTGTAGCTCATGGGGAGGGAAAATAATTTAAATATCGTTTGAATATGTCTTAATTTGCTTATGACGGAATTTTATTAATTTTACATATTATTAATGGCCAGCTGCATTTGATATTTATCTTCAGATTTATCGGTAATATAATTTGTAGAATATTAATCCGTGGGTTGAAGAAATTCCTATCGTTCAATTAGATGTACGACTTAGCTTAATAAATTAAAATAATTAAAATTTTAGGATTGACGTTTTTCAAATAAACAACTTTGCTTTTCCACATAAAATTTTATTCTCACGACCCAGGTTTCGTCATCAGGTCACCTCATGATGTTATACTGTAACGAAACCTGGGTCTTGAGAATAAAATTTTATGTGGAAAAGCAAAGTTGATTAATTGAAAAACGTCAATATGAAGATTTTTCACCAATTTACGCCAGAAACTGTTTTTTATTTAATGTTTGAACATTTAAATTAAATAAATTATGGATTTCAACTTGGTAATAGTCACTTTTAAGAACACTCTATATATTATTTGATTTTTCTCTTCGGGCAAAACAATATTGAAAGATGAAAAAGTTTACCAATTGGTGGGTCGTTATTGAAACTACTGTCCGCAAGTGATCTTCAGCTACAAAGGTAAAACACTATTTAAAGGTATTTATTCTAAGAGAGATGTTATGTGGATCATAGATACAGGTGAATGGAATAGAAAAGCTGAGAAAAATTGAAACCTATTGCTGCTAGAAGAAAAATTTCACGATCGATTGAGCTAATTAAATTTAAAAAAAACAAAGTTTTCTGATGAATGAAAAGTAATTGGCCATATAGATTCAGAAAAAAATAGCGGTTGAACTACTCACAATGAATATATTAATAACATAGCAGAAGTGAACATGAAAAAACATGCCAAAAAAAGGAGAGCTGGAATGTATCAAACCGATTGTCGGTTGTTTACTCACTGGTTTACCAATTGACATCACAGCTGACGTTTATATCTGGCTAAAACATGTAGAAGTATGCTTTTAAATTCAAGTGTGTGGATTTCAAGGTAACATCCTATCTGAAAACTAGTTCGGTTTTATAAAGCAAGGTACAGATCAATTGAATTAGCTAGTGAATGGGAAACTACTCTTGACCTTACCATTAAATGGATGATGAGGTTGTGTACATATAGTATTTTTCCCACTTAAGTTAATAAAAAGAAGTTAATGAAAAGGGGATTTGGTTCCCCCCCTCGGATATACTTTAATTAAAAGGGCTTAGTTGTATTGAATAACTTGTGCTTTTTCTTTTGTCCCTATGGGAGTTAACACCTATATCTCAACTGCCCAATATTTCAGCAATATTCCTTTTCCTATTATATTCAAACATTACCGGCATCTACTTACATAAACTCTGGAAAGTTAATTTAATGAATTCGTAGAATTTATTCGTACCTGCGGCCTGGGGATCGTCACGCTCACGCTTAAGTCCAGCCGTAACGATTTCCCTCGCGGTCACTCGGTTTTATGCATTTAATCTCGGAATATTTCCTGATCCCAAACCTTTCTCCTGGAGGACGAAGCTCGGGGAAGGAGATAAGTGTCAGCGGGGGATTTCCAATGTTTAATTTTTTCCCATCACGTTCGTTTTATTTTAAATGTTATTTCTCCCGTTGAATCGTTCCTCGGCGTCGACATCGTCCACGGGGTCGTGAGGACGTGGGAAAAGGGCTGAGGAGGGGTAGTTCTGAGAAACGAAGAAAGAGAAGGAAGTTCCATCCATGCTACTGAGCACCAGAGAAGAGAGATAGGGAAGAAAAGACTTAAGATACTGAGTGAAAGAGGGATTGGAAGATTAGACGACGAGGGTTGGGTAGTGGAATGGTGGCGGGGGAGGGAGTGGGAGAGGCGCCAGTGGTGAGGGAGGGTGGGGAGGAGTTAAAATGGGTATTGCAGTCGGTAGATGGGTGGGAAATGGACTTGAGAAAGGATGGGGTCTGGAAGGGATAGGTCGAAAAGCGGAGCAGGTCTGAGAAGCGGAGAGTAAGGTTGATAAGATGGCGGAGCGAGGAAGCAATATCAGGGTGAGTGAGGGAATTTAATAGCAGAATGGGGGCGGTCTTAGGACCGGCGGCGGTGTGCGTGGGAGAGAGAAGGTCAAGAGAGGCCGGAGGAATAAGGCAGTGGATCCAGTGGGGGAAATGGGTGGGCTTTGCGGTAGGTGAAGGAGATCGACTGGGGATGGACGAGTCGAACCACTGCAAAGGAAGAAGCAACGACTTCCTTATTTCGGATCGCCGAGCCGGAGTACGCTGACGTCTTCGTTTCGGAAGAGCACAAAAGAGTTGAAATTAAGCAATGATTTATTTCGGAATAGGGGTGTGATCGTACGTGAAGAAAAATCACGCATGAATAAAATCATACGTTTTATCAATATAGGAACCATGAAAGTCTCCTCATATTGTATATTTTTTGGTCGGGGAGCGAGGATCGATTTATTCAGAATGAGTTAAATTGGGGAGGGAAATGGAACGGTAAAGCACATGCTCTCCGAACGGGAATTTCCGAAGATAATTAAAAGAGATCGAAGGATGAAAAGAAAGCACCGAGGAGGTCGGAATTTTCCCTCCAAATCTATCTCCTTGGCAGAGGATTTTCTTTAGATAGCTTTTATGGAAATGACGCATGCCTTTTTCGCCTATATTCGAGAAATAGCATTCAAGGTATTTGAATTGCTGGAGATTCTTTACTCTCTTCTTTTTTTATATTTTCTTCTTATATTCCGCATGGCTACGGGATGCTTGCAAAATCAATGGAAATAAAGTAGGTATGCAGGATGCAGTATTGATTTTGTTGCAAAGTAAATTTTTTATTACAAGGGAAAATACCTACGATTTTTCATGATTTCTTATGTATGCACAGTTGGGCGATAAGAAATTGTCTATGAAAGTTTAAATTTTGTGATTGTGTTGGTCATAGGCTTTTCTTAAATTCCATTATAAAGTTACTTAGCTAAACGCAGCACTACTCTCAGTTTACACCCTAAAAAAACTATTAATATTGTGTCTAATAATTTGATTGAACAACGAGACTACTTTCAAAAAGGAAATTTAAACGATAGTTTATGGAACCACAAATTATTTTTGCAACTTTCTTCGGTATAAATATTTGGTAAAAAAGGAAAATGTTCTTCTGCTAAAATCTCAAAAAGTTTACTGTCTTATTGAAAAAAAATTCAACTTTGGAAAATCGACGCCTTAACCTCCAAATTTATTTTAAGAATACTCATTCAAATTCAATTTAATTTATTCTGCACAACTGTTATTCTTGGGATTAATTTGAGGCCCATAAAAATGAATTAGACATTCATATCTTGTATGTTTCATCATAAATCATTTATGTATTACTCGTAGACGCATCCTACGGATTGACAGACAGTTTTAAACCTTGGTAAAATTTCCACCAACCAATAGAATCATAAAAAATATGATTCATATAGATTTTAATTAATTAAAAACAGCAATATTAACTTTTTCCATTAAAATAATTACTTCATACCCAATTAAAATATTGATCTCTTAAAAAGGGAAATGAATAGTATATGCTCTTTATTTTCCGCTCCTTTTATAAAAGATATTTGTAATAGAAATTTGAAAGGTTTTCTGGTATTATCTAAGAACACAGGTATAAGTGATAACACATTTTTCCTGCTTTGACTTGAAAAGTACATTCACAACACGATCGAACATTAAAGTTTCTTATATGGTTAAAGAAGAAATATTCCATTGTTCTCATTTTACCTTAAAGAGGAAAGGCTTGTAAGCGTTTTGCATTATTTCTCTGAACAATCCTTGGGTGCCTTAAGAATTTTATTTTCCCCGCACGCAAAACGCTCATCACAGGGGAAACTCCACTTCGGTTTAACGTTTCTTGATTGGATTCAGTGAGTGTTGTGCTCTCGCGGAAATTGGTCCAGAAGGTAAGCTTTTTATGCCCTGGCATACCCTTGGAAGCGCTAAGAGATTTGTCTTTTGCTCATCTCACTATTGCGAGGGCACAATAACGGGCGGGGTCGGATCTATGTCCTGGCCTTATCTCTTTGGGCCCGGATGCGAGAGAGGTGAGGTTGTCGACGTGCTTTTACATAAACGATAAGGGAGGGTAATTGTGCAATATCTTTGTGCTAAAGGGTATCTCTACCCCGTTTAAAAGGTGAATTATGAAAATTTCCTTTGGCAAGTATCCTGCCTTTGAATCCCGTTTTCATCTCCGTCGCCATACTTGATGCTAAAGAGTATCAACGGCGTATCATTTAATGTTAAAGAGCAATCTTTTAACGTAGCGAAGAGAAATATTTAAAATTCGTACTTTCGGAAGACTCATTTTGTTTGAGTCCTCAGTCTCCTTTGATTTGCGTAAATTGTCTTAATTACCTTCCTGTAGGTTCTCACGAGTGAGTTATGGTTTCAGCTTTTCTGTTAAAATGATTTCTAATGACTTAAAGGAAAAAAATACGTAAATATATTATTAAAGCAATGCAAATATTACATTTTATCATACATATATATATATATATAAATATTTAATTATTTATATCTTAATTACATAAAAAGTACCTGCGAAGGCTAAAAGTTTGGATTAGCACAACTATGCTGGCCTGAAAGGGGTGCTGAAATCACCGATTGTGTGAGATAAACTAGAGGAATGAGGAAAATGAAATAGAAGGGAAATCACACCAAGCTACTGGAATAGTGGGGAAAAGATTTTTGAATGAAATTCAAAGAAGGCTGGCAATATTGAGTGGAAATTGAATACTGAAGGCTCTGATAGAAGGATATTGTTGGTTGAGGGGTAGAAAGAAAGAGTAGGCATATTGGAAAAAGATGAAAGGAGGTAGAAAATATACGGAGTCAAACGATGCTTTATTATAATGTAAGTTTTTAGTTTGTTTAATGATTTGTTTGGCTGTGCTTTGAAGATAAGTGGTGCGTAGTATGTGCGCACTTGTATGAACGCTTCGACCGGCAGTCTACCGTTTTAAAAAAATGGAGCATAGGCAATCACAAAACTGAAATTTGGCAGTAAAATAATTAATAATATTGAAAACTTTAAGGTGCATCTCAGTTTATAGATCAGCACAAATAATTTAACTTTGATTTTAATTTTTTTATGTGAATATAACGAAATGAAAATATAACCATTTCCGCAATGCCTTCAAGTGAAAAATATTCGAATTTTCTTATAAGAAGAGTACCTGTCACAAAGACGACTACCACTAATCACGGATTCCTATGATATAATTACCACAGACAAAATAATGTTTAATTCTTAATACTGTTTTAATTTAAATATAATCAGTGGCTTTATAGCGGTGAAAGTCTTATTGGAAAAAATTATATAAAGTTAAATGTATCGCAATATTTCCAGGCATATACATATAGTTTTTATGATAATAGTTTTAGTCTAATTTAATTATTATTAAAATATTAAGTATAGCCTCTAAAATTTGATTAGCTCTCTCCTGTGGCAGTAATAGAAATTATTCTGGTACCATGTATAGTGCTCATTCGTTAACTTATTTACCGTGAATACAAGGAAACATTTCATTCTAATAATTCTATATTTTTTTTCATCATACTGATAATCTATCATTATAATGATTTTTCTAATAAATCTAATTGTTTTCCCGTCTTTTAAACCTTTCGTTAACGTCAGTTGTTTTTCAAGACCAGCGGCAAATCTACCTGTAATTTCAGGGTTTTTAACCATTACGATAAGCCACTACATTCCGGTTTCCTGCCCTGCTCTCTTTTCTCTTCTCCACCATATTGAAGATTGTCTTCGATGTCCCTCCCATCCTCGTCAATTCTCCATAATCGCTCTGGACGTATCTATGAAGCGTCCAGTTTCCTGAATCTCCCTTGTGCCGTGGTTTCAGCCGCATTGATATGCTAAAATAAATATTATTTCATAGTGATTAATCCGTTTTCCTTCTCGGTCGCCGCTTGCTCTTGTGTTTTCAATCCCGTCCCTTATTCACCGTCGTTACCCTCTCAATCATTTCCCCCTCCTCTCTTACTTTTATTTTCTCTCTTATTTCTTCCCCTCCGCGTTCCTCTCACCATCCTCCACTTTTCATCACTCCTCCACCTATCTTTCTACGCCCTTCATCCCTCTCTTTCCCCAAATCTCTCGCCAAACTTTTTTTTCATTTCTCCCCTCCCACCTTATGACATATTTTCCCCATTCCTCCACATACCCGGAACCCACCGTCACTTTCCTAACCTCTCTTCTCCACCCTCCATACATCCTACCCCCTCCCTACCTCCTCCCAACCCCCTAAACCTTTTCCTTTTCACCCCCTCTACTACCCTCTTCCTCCCTAGCCGCCATCCCCATATCTCAATCCCGACCACAAACCTTTTCAGACACTAAACTTCCTACCCTCTTTCCATAACCAATCTTTCTGCCCATGCCTCCTCGGAATTCCTACCATCCCACCCCCACAACGCTGTCCCCCTTCCGTCTTTCCTTTCCTCCCGCAAATACCATCCCCTGGTTGGTCGTTTTTGTGTCCTAAGCCACCCCTACTCGTCCCTTTCCCTTCGCAGTTCCACCCTCTCTCCGGGTTGAAACACCGCCTCCAACCCGGTCCCTCGTACGACGACGTATGTTACCGATCTCCGGGAGTACCTACCCCCAGATTCCACCCTACCCGACCCGTCCCTTCTCCTCCGGATCCTGGCCCACTTCCGCGTCTCCGTCCAGATTTTGCCTCAGCATCCCTGCGTCCTCCTTCCCCACTCCTGCCAACGCCATGAAATTTTTTGTGCATTTCCTTCCTCGTGCTTGTACACATATTCTCTCGCCTCGATATCCTTTTCCCCAAGCTTACGAACATTGCATAGAAGCCGCGGCTTCCCAGTCAACGAACACGCCGGGATATAGGAAAAAAAGTAGCCTCTTATGATTTATGATTTTCCTGGCAAGAAATGAATATCTACGTGGTGCTTTGTACTGGATATCTGAGATGAAAAAAAGCTTATGCTGTTGATTCATTAATTATTTATTTAATTAATAATTTATAAATTGGTTTTTCTTTGATCCATTTTTCTGTCCTATTTTCCAAGGAATGTAGTTTTTTCTAGTATTGGAACCTTTGGTTTTTTTAACAAAGACTACTGCCCATATGAGTAACATAACTAATGTTTACATATAACTTTCAGCGAATTGTTAAGATTAAGGAAGAATAGTACCATTGGGACCAAGCTATGGTTAAGCATAATTTTAATTACAAATGTTTTCTATTCTTCCACTTACGCACATGTCATTGAGCTCATGTTTCACCCAAATGAGTAATGACGTTTTGCCCTGCTTTTTTTAATAATTTCTGTTTAATGTCAAATTTTGTTAATTTTACTAAAATATTGCGTTACTTTTTGGCGCTGTTGTATTTACATATTGAAGTGCTATCGTGCTAACAGAGTGTAGTCCGTGCAGGGAAACGTAAATTTCCCTTGTACCACGTGCACCGCGAGAAATACGGCAAATTGCTTATTAAATTATCCAGGTGCTTGAGATTCGTACGTATTGAAGCGATAAATTAGTTTCAAAGAGCACAATTGACGATGTGTTCAGTTCAAAGATTCATCGTGAAATCCCATTAATCTTTAAGCCAAGTTTTCATGGATTTATTAAATCATTCACTCATGTTGGAAATTTTCAAACACCCCCATTTTTAATTGTAGATTTATGTATTTTATGTAATTTACTTTACGTACTATACGAATGTATGTCTTCTTGTTAGGATTTACATTACCTTATACAACCTTTTGAAGCTATGTGTAATAACCTGCAAAAATATATGCTTCAAACTTGAATCATCATTAATTATTTTATATTTCAATTGCGACCTTTTATGTCATAATTTTCGCGTTGTAAAATTCATTTTTCCGTTTGCAAAGAACTTATATTTTTTTTCGATTTCTCCTTAAATCTCAAGAGAAGCTTGTTCAAGTACTTACTTATTAGCATGTAATAAGAATCAGTTTTATCAAATATCAAATTTTTTATTAGGTATCAAGTTAACATAGTATTAAGTAGTACCCATTTTTCCCTGAAAAATGTTCTCATTAATAGTTTGTTATTTATAGGGCACCTGTCGGCTTTATCCTTAATTCCTCTCTAAATATTTCCATTTCTTCTCATGACCAGTTAATTCCCTTAATTTCCGAACAGCTAATTTAAAAGTAATCGGTATATTTCGGCTTTTTAGCGAATGACCCATGTTTTTCGACCCCAGCATGTTTTCTTGGAGGCATGGATTCCATTTCCAAAAAATCAACCTAATAGTTTGAAGAAAATAAACACTATTTTCTTTAGCCATACTGTCAGAAGTTAACATGTTCGTTTTATGCTGAATGTACTGAAAGAGCTACTTTCTAAAACGATTACTTGGACTTTATTGTCAGCGAGGAGAGCTATTAAGGAAACATGTTCTTCATTTGCTCTTGAATAATTCATAGTAACTGCTTTTTTGAGGATAAACTGAATTCCTTAGCTCTAATTAAAGTTTTATTTCCGTTCGGGAGGAATCTGAGGAGAATACATACATTTAGTACTTCCCAGTTCACTGATTAAACTTTGGGACCCTTTAAAGAATTTTAAAGTGATAATTATGGAAAATAGTGCCAAATATCATCTCCCCGGATGCTTTATTTATTCATTTATTTTGAAATAGTCCGAAAACAGCACTTCGGCCTACACACAGGACTGTGAATAATGGTTTAGCAATTGACACAATTACGTGGTACACCCAAGTCCCAGGCGGAGGAAAACCCGCCTAGGTGGGGATCGAGCCCGCAACCGCAGGGTTGGCAGTGGAGGAAATTACTCCACCGCAAACGGGGCCGGCCTTCCTTTTATTGAGATAGACTTATTTTCTTTTACTGTCAACAAATTAAATTTGATGTATAATGAGATTTTATATTAAGAAATCTGAAATATGACATACTCAAAAACTAATTATTTACGTAAAAATGCGTCAGGAAAGGAGTTACTGGCAATTTATTAGGCTACAGAGAAAAATAAATAAGGATTTAAGTACCTCTTTGCCTCTACTTTTGGAGAGCATATATATTATGAATTTTTTTTTCTGTGGACTAGTAATAATGCTTGCACCATATTCAACCGATATCTACTTTGTTCATAATTACAATTTATTTAAATCTACGATTTTTTAAAGCAAAAATAATGCTAAGGGGTGCTGCAATTTGAGTTTAATCAACCTATCCTGCACCCAAGTATATTTTTCGTTTTCCATGAGTATCAGTTGGCAATATCGATGGAAGGGTATAATTTCATGATACAGAGTTTGAGGGACTAGTTTTTCTAACAGAAATTTTGTATTAATCATATGTTAAAATAACTATCAATAAAACTGTATTGTATGATTTTTCGGCTGAGCATATGATATTTAATTCACTAAAATACTGGATAAATTTTGCAAATTTGGGTGTCTAATAATTTTCCGTTCTCTCTGATTTTAATGAGCAGTAATGAAATTGTTGTCCATATATGACACTATAACCTATGAATTTAACATTTACAGATTGTACAGCTATTATTTTAAGTTAAATTTAACATATTCCGAGTATTTTTTATTTTTATATTTCCATTCTTTCTTTGAGAGAATTAAGTGAATAATAGATAGATGTATTTTTGTTTAATTCACTTGATATGAATCCTTTACAATGAAGTGCATACTTTTCCAATAGGTTATCCTTTGATAAAATATTATTTTTAGTCTCACTTCTCAAAATATGAAACCGATCTTTACTCTAAGAATAGTGGAATATTGCTATCTTAACCCAAAGAGAATTCACACTACCGTCCTCATAAATCACCTAACTCCCAACCCCCTCAACCCTTACCCTTCCCTCATGGTGCTACACCCCCTGCCACACACCTTTTTGGTGGCTCGCAGGGTACTTATGTAGATGTAGATGTAAATTGTGTAGCTTTCATTACAATGTCGTTATACCTCGCTTCTCCCGGGAGTTATTTACGATAAAAAACATCGATTTATGTTGTCCAGTACACGTTAGCGTATGTACATCTAAAGCTAATTTTATTAGTCTTCATAGTGTTCCCCAGATTTCAGTTATGAGAAATCTGTGATTTTTTTACTTTTCACTAGATCTCTTTCTTGTTTACGCTCCACCTCCTTAAGAGCAGTCGTCAGTGAGATTTCTCAAATCCACAATAATGGTGATCAATTAAGTGTGACGATGATTATTTATTTCATGACCACTAAGACAAGACTGCCTTACAACAGAGACTTACTTTGTAAAAATACCATCACTACGAACGGCGCTAGTGCGATTCAGTCTCATTTCGAATGCAAATATAATTTCCTACTTTCTACTAATAATTAATAAAAATCTGCCACATTTAACTATTAATTACAAAACATATTAAGTATTCAAACCTAAAATGAGCTTGGACATTTCTAGCATAATGTTAAGGAAAAATATTTCCTTAACATTTTTCATGGTAACATTATTTTAATACAACTCAACCGTAATAAAGAGCTCAAAACACTGTGCAAAATTGTGTGAAATTAACTCATAATTGGGTGATCTTACTTTGTTTACATTGACAAAGAACTTTTAAGGAATCACTTTCAACAATTCGACATACATTCTGAAATTTAATATTTTGAGTATGTGAGATAAAAACGACGATTTTAATTATTCAAACCAATTTCGCGATATTATTAGAATGGAACTCTATGGAATGGAATTAGGATACCATTAGAGCATAAAGCTGTAATCAGGTATTCTGAGAAAATGACGTTACAATGGGTTTATCAAAGTACATTGGATTACATTTTACATTTGAGCTATGTTATTTGCTTCACAGAAAAATTTTAAACTTTTGGAGAATAATAATTGGTGTGGTCAAAATTTCCCTTTAATAATCTCTTTCTGTGAATAGAATTTCTTGGAGGATATTTCATTTAATGCGTCATCACTTGTCGATAAGGCAATAAAAATGACGCACCGATGTTCACCATCTCTTCGAGGGAGATATGGTTTATCGTTTCAATCGCTGGTCGGCTCAAGGGTTATCTTAAACGGTTATGCCATCCGGGCGCTCGTCCCGGTCAATCCCGGTCCAGGGGTGCTGGGGTCGCTCTTGAAAATTGTCCCCTCTCCATTCTCTCTGTTGCTCCCCACCGTTCCTCCTTTCCAAGATGCCCCTTTTCTATCCTCATATTTTCTCCGTGCTGCCGAAGCGGACGCTGGCTTCCTAACGTGATATTGTCTTTCTTCTTACTGCATATCCTCCTCTCCCACTTCATCACACACTTCCCAAACCCTCACCATCCTCCCTAGAAGCACCTTTGCTCCATATCCCTCTCCCCCGAAATCCTTCCGAACCCCCGCGAAACCCCACCCACTCTCACGCTTCCCATTCTACTCCCTAGAGCTTTATGTCCGACCTTTTTAGCGAGTTCGCAACTCATAAATTTGGGTTAACTCGGCGAACCTTTCCCATTTTATATCGCATAACTCCGTGGGAGACTTCGGCCTGAATTAATTATCGTCGTGCCTCCGCCCCTCCCCGCACAAAGTACTCCCCTCTCTGCTCCTCTTCCGCCAACCCCTCCACCCGTCCTCTCTAGTGGGGACGGGAGCGGTTGGGATGGGTGGAATGGAGTAGAGGGAATGAGTTTACGTCGTGGAGTGTTGGTGGGCAGAGGATCACATTAAGCATACTTGAGCGGTCGAGTTGCATCCAATTCACGTCACTAGCTTTTGGAACAGGGAAGAATAACAGCGAGATGGATGCTCTTAAGTATGTGATTGTCTGGGAAGGTATTCCCTTCTGGTTATCAGTGCATCTTTGGCACCGAACTTCTAAACTTTTACCAAAGTGAACAAACGTAAAGCGGTACATTTTTTATTGTTGACAAAACGTGATTTTTTTTACCTTGGTGATATGTACGTATTTATGTAACGTCAATATCCTGGGAAATGAGATTACTGCTTGCATAATCTGAGCAACGCTATCAGCAATAATTCATTTCCGTTTCAGATTCTTCCGACACAAAATATAATTCATGTAATTATACTATCCACAATCCATAAAAATTAAATTAACATGAAACTATTTTTTGTCAAGTTATGCTGTGAACTTGTATGCGTATCATTTACTATTATAACACCTTCATCTTTGACTAATTATTGAGTCTTTAAAATCTCAATACTAATGTTTTTTAGGTTTATAAGGTTATTTTAATTTTTTCAGACTTCAAATTAAAGTATCTAAGCTTTCACCAATGGCACACCATGCCTTTGGTGAATACAATCGGTCTACATAGATATTTTTAATTTAAAGTCCTAATCTACTCACCAACAAGTTTATAAAAAATCCATCCATCCATTAGTAATATACAATGTGTTTGTAATATAAAACTTGAAACAGTTTCCTATTTTATGTTAAGGCAATTTTTCGTACTTTTTTGATAAGGGAAAAATATCGTTCCGTAATTATCTTGCAAAAATCCATAAAAATGTATTAATATCTATTGCTATTTTTATCTACTTACTATCATTATTGCTATTGCTATCTACGAAATATAATTTATTTATATTTAATTTTACAATGTTCCTATCAATTATGCATAATTGTTACTGACCAAAGACCACAAATATTAATTAGAGTGGATCACACAAAGAATTTTTTTTAATTCATTGCCACTTTTATTCTTTGGTAATTTGAGGTTGATGTAATTGGTTCAATTGTAACCATTGAACAAATGTTACAATAATTTATACTTATTTTCTACCAATTTCATACACCAATGATGTTTTTCAATATTCCTTTTCTTGATGTCCTTCATCTCTGTTTGTTAGTCGTTGTTCCTTCGCTGATAATCATTACATCTGTATCTTATACAACCATTACGGTCACCTTACTCGAATTTTACTCGGCATCCTTCAAACTTATCCAGCTGTGGCTAACATATATTCCTTTTTCGCGCTGACTCAGTGCTTCCTTTTAGTTTCGTTTCTCAATAATTCTTCTCTTTGCTCACAGACGAAGATTACACATTCTAATCTTAACCTCTATCCTTTTCCTTATATCTGAATTATTGGCGCTTTTCTAAATATTATATAAACATATACTATACTCATTTCTTAACATCTATACTCTATCTCCCTTCCAGGAGCGGCAGTCGTGTCCACATTTATCTATATTTGATACTTTCAGGTATTGTACAACAATTGCTAAGGCTATTGAATATTCACAGTACGTGAAATACTTCCTTTTCAGTTGAATACCTGGTTTTAATTGAGAATTTGAAGCTCCTATTCTATTTATTAGTCTTCATACCAATCTCATATATTGTATTGTTCTTGTAATGCACTGTATAATCATCTTATTCCCATAGGTGACTGGGTTTATAACTTAATTGCCCGTCAATCTAATTTAATTTATTAGATATTCAGTCCTTAGCATTCAACTCCGACTTACCCAGTTGTTTCTTCTACTTTGCTATTTGCCTTCGACTCACTCGTTCAAAAATATTCAGCCTGAAGCAATCCTAGACTTTAAGAATGTAATTGTACATATTAAGGTTGGTGAACCAATTTAATGAATTATCCATAGAGTGCCTCTAAACGGTTCTGCGTGTCTATCTTAATAAATAATGTTGTCTTTTTTATACTCCCACGTTCCATAATATGAGGGACTTTAGTGTGTTAAGTAAATTCGAGACCCAGTGAGTCCCTCTTTTATGTGTTTCTGTTTCTGTGTTTGTGTCGACTAGTCCATTTACAATATTGTACACGTCCGTGGGATTTTCACAAAAGTGACAAAGGTGTTATATATATATATATATATATATATATATATATATATATATATATATATATTCCTAATTCCTCTTGAGAAAGGTGGTTGCACCACCGAAAATTCGAGAACCAGTGAGTCCCTCTTTTATATGTTTTAGTTTCTGTGTTTGTTATGACTATTAGTGAATTTACATTATTGTGCACGTTCGTGAGTTTTCCAAGAAAGTAACTATATATATATATATATATATATATATATATATATATATATATATATATATATATACACATACATACATACGTAAGATAAATAGCATAGAGAAACATTTTTTGTATGTATTTTTTTATACATTTATGAATCCATTATCATTTCCGAATGAATTCTCGCCTGATTTTCATCAGAGTAATTCAATTTAGCTCACACTAACATTGAAAACCTGAAACATTATTTCCTCGAAAAAATTTGTGAACATTTACTTCTAAAATGAATAATATACGCATATTGGACACAGAGAAGCGAATGTGAGAAATGTCCTGAAATTTTTTTTCAAACGATGAGAAATGCGCATCAAACAAAGCAAAACAGCGGCCATTCTCTTCTGCACAACGGGCCGTTATGCCTAAGGTAAATATATTTTTTCTCAAATTTAAAATTCAAATGCTCCGTAAAGCCGTCCAAATGTTTCATACGTAAAACTTGATGACAATACTGACGGTGAAGACAACCCTGGTCTTGACATCGCCTTTTAAAAGAAATAAAAAGTACCTTATTCCCACGAGCATCAGTTATTATTCCAGCCGAACGTAAGTTTTTGGAATAGCAGACACGCAGTAATTCCGCCTGTTTACCTCGAAATTTATTTCACTTCACGTCCGAGCGGATCTGATATACGGGTTCACATTTTAATAAAACATCAACGCATAAACATAATTTAAAAAACAATTTTATTCTTTAATTAGCACTTAAAAAGGAAAAAAAATATCTGACAAGCTACTTGTTTGATTTTTAGCATGCATTTGTTTTCCGAATGCTGCGATGTGTTGATAAATAGCAATCAATACATATAGTTTTTTATTGAGAGTCCCCTATATTTTTTTCCTCATGAGTTCATGTGATAAATGTGATCTTTTGTGTACAATAAAAGACTTTTTTTAATTACGCGGACTAACTTTATCCCGAAAACTATGAAGTATTTTTATTTACACACAGATGGAAGAACTGAATGACTGCATGTCAACAACTCGTATTTGTCGAGTAGGACGTCTGCTGGAGTCAAGTATTTCATAAGCAAAATTAGGTTCAATGAAATGCTAATTGTGATCTTGAAGACATTATATTAAGTATACTGCCGTTACTGATTTTTACCAATTATACGTTTATAACAATTCAATGGAGGTGTTTTAAACTTTTTGTGCTTCTCAGGTGAATGAGTCCAAGATACGGTGAATTTACAGAATATCTCTTTGAGATGTGTTTTATGTTAACATATATATCTTAGGTGTAACAAAAATTAATTTTACCATGGTTGTTATTAATTTTCTAAACCTTATGTTGGATGCGCCAATGGCGGTGGTGCATTTTTTTAAGACGTGGTGAGGTATACATAAGAAATATTTGCTTTAATTTACACTGTAGAGTGTAATCTTTTAAAGTAATGTTGTTGGAGTGTTTTTATCACTGAAATGGGTACGAGTTCATGGATTCAACTCATATTAATTGCTCACTTTAGTGATAACTCGTTTACAAAATGGACGGCATGATCATAGTTATTAGTTCACCCAAAAAATCCAAGGCCAAAAATAGGTAATTGACTTATTCAATTCATTGAACATTTTGTTTCTCACTTTTGACCAACAAGAAAAAAGTTAGAATTATTCGTCCTCTATTACCAAGCGAACAAACATTAATCCTTGCGTCATTGCAGTCCACTACAATCTTCCTCCGAAGAGCTCTTCGCGATTCCTTTTTCCCGACGGGCCCTCTAAATCAGGTCTCTTTCCATCCCTCGCGTCATTTAACAACCGTTTTCCACACGGCAATCCATTTCAACTCCCTCAACCTCTTCCTCACTCATTTCTCCTTCAGGATAACACTTAAAAACAATTAGTACCTCGTTCACATTTAAATTTTCCGGAGAACTTGGGGCAATAGAGAGCACTTACGGAGCGGGGGAGTACTTTTGCTCTTCACGGTGGTCGCGGCGTTGGGTAGGAATCCATCTCAATTACCCGACGGCACTAAAAAATTGCCGCAACAAATTGTGTAATTTAATCCCGCGCTCCGGGACCTGAAAAATTCCTTGGGCTCCGATTCTCGCTGTGGTGGTTTTTCGGTGCTTTTAAAACGAGTATGTGTTGCTCGCTCGGGAGTCTGTGTCGGGAAGAAAGAAGTTACTTCAGTGTATTCAATGGGAAGTGAATTAAACCGACATGTCCCTCGGAAGGGAATTAGCGTTATTGTGGGAATATTATGGCCAATAGAATTGTTTCTTTATTTTCAAGATGTATTCCATTGTTATGTTATACAACCGATGTTTTAACCTTTTAGGTTTGGGTCATTGGTGATAAAAATGTGGCAATTAGTCGGAACGTGTCATTTGTTTCTCGTTTTTCACTTTAAACAATAATTATTAGCAAATTAAAATATCTGATTCCTCATAGTAATTCCGGAATAATAACATTTTTGATCTAAGATTTCCCTCTTGGTGTTTTTCTATTTATAACTTATTATAACTATATTTTGGAAATGCAAATATTAATTAAATACCATATTTAAAAATTATTATTTGAACTTAACTTTTCCTTGCTTGCTTATTACATATTTTGTTCTATTTAGGGATTCAGGTTCTAAAATCAAAGCCCTTTTCTTGTATTCTTTCTGTTAGTCAAATAGAAAAAGGTACGAAATCGTCTAATTCTGTTTATTCACATGTAACATATTGGCAACTTTTTTTAATTTTACTAATTTTAAATCCTTCTGTTAAGTTGAAAATATTTTTCTTATGTGCAGTACTTTGAAATTATTTATTTCCTGTAAAAAGCCTGCTGGGCTTATGCTGCAGTATTGTCCAGCCTTATTTGAAGAACTCATGCCTTAAATAATATTATGCAATGTCAAAAATTAAACATCTACTTGAAGGGTATAGGAGTCCAAAAATTATAGCTATTATTTTTCACGTTTAAAGGTTTCATCATTGAGAACAGGGGTGAACAAATCCTCGGAAAAGCGAAAGAAAGCGTAATCTTTTTAATGGAAAAGTAAGAATCAAATGGCCGTGCTTCTATGTGATAGAATTGTTACTTTTAACTAGTTTCACTGCGCGTTTGCACTTTGATACTGTATATATTTCTTCGTTTAATTAATCAACTTCTGGTATCTTATTCTACTTTTTATATTGTAGACTCAGCGAGCGATAGGTTGGCACAATATTGAATAACAAGTATTAAATTTGAAATGATCACTCTATTTCTTTCAAGACATTCACAATTTTATTTGTAATAAAGGTACATTTATAAACTTATTTTCTATAATTAAATTAACATTTTTATCATTTTTTTCTTTTCAAATTCTTATTATAATGATATTATTATTATGAGATTATAATTATTATTATTAATAACAACATCCAAAATAAGCTTAATTAGTATGCATGGAATCGCCATGTCCACCAGGAACTTGACTGGGTTGACGGGCCTTCTCATTCCTCCTTGGAACACCGTGCCAGCTGTGGGAACGATGAAGTCCCCTTGCTAATGGCACACCCGCCCCCCCATCAAATGATCTACTGCCCCTTACGACGGCCAATCTTTCGACCGCATTCCGACACTCCGGTCCTCCGGCAGCGATTCGATTAGGTCCACGGGCAGGAGCCTCCGACGCATCCAATCCAAAAGCACGGTGTTCTTCACCTCTTCGAACACCTTCGGGTTGTGCGAGTAATGTCTCCGATGCGTTCAATCCCAGAGCCTGTTGGTCTTCAGCTCTGGGAGCATCTTCGCGTTCGGAAGCCAAAGCCACCGACGAAGTCAACACCATGGCCCGGAGTACTTGTCCTCTGCCAGCAAACTCTGCGAATTCTGGGATCAAAACACTTTTTCCCCGCTCAAACGCGTGCCAGCTGCGGGCATAGTCTTGTTTTCTGGGCTGTGATTTTGCCACAACCGCCCTCTCTTGAAACGAACTAGTTCTCCGTATGTTGACCATTCCTTCGACACCTTCTTCGACACCTCCTTCACGCTCTAATCTCCTTCCTTCCTCTCGTCGCCGAGTCGATTCTGAATCACCTCCTTCCTCAATAGCACTTTTGCATTTACAGCAGCCTGCAATGAACAAGGCGCAAGATTACATCTTTGAATCATCAAAGCACTCCGTCACTAAAAGAACACCGATATTATGTCATTAACAATAATCCTAATTCATTTATAAGTACGAAGAAAGTGGTAAGGAAGTGAACGCTTTTGTCCGGATTTTTATTTCTAGCGTTCGCATTGACAGCGTTTCGTCTCACAATACGAGAATAGGAATTTTAATCCATTTATTTTGATTTTCTACTGCCCTTTAAATCGAGATCACTCAATTTATTAAATTTTAGATGTATGTAAACAGAAAATATACTAATATAATAAGATATAGTCATAAGAAGACGAGAAAATGTACTTACACATTAGGTTCCCCATTTTTAATGGTTAAATGTTTCCTGTAGTTACCGTAGCAACGGCTACCGCGGACGCCATTTTTCCATGAACCGTTGTTGTCACATCATTTCTGTTTATATATTAATTGGTTTTTAACTGCCAAAAAGGAATATATGATGCCTAGTACTCACGAGTTCGGGATTGAATGCAATTAAAAAATAATTAAATTCTATTGGATTGGAGCTGTTTGCGATATTCTGTATCTCAGAAACCATTGAAGAAAGATTAAATGAGTGCTTACGAGGAATTGTTAAGTGTTTTAGAGAGTGATGGAAAGAGATAAAATGGGGAGAAAAGAAACATGATGAAGTGATGGACACAGCGGAAGAGGAGAATGGTTTGCTGGATAAAATCCAAAGAAGGCAAGAAAGATGGATGCATTTGGGCTAAACGAGAATGGGTGGTAAATAAAATAGGTATGTTGGAAGGAATAAAACGGGCCTTTTTTTAGAGATACTAGTCCTTAGTGCATCTTTGACTCTTTTATGGTCTATGTTAATTAAATACTCTATAAACATGTATGACATTAATAATTATAATAAAGGGAATGGAGGTAGACTAGAGATAGCGTGTATGCCTTTGTAGCCCAAAGTTTGATCAAAAACAAAAATCCCACAATGTCCGAGGTGTTAATGGAAAGATACAGAGAGAAGATGAACACATTTGAACGAGATGGAAGGAACACGTGGGAAACGTCGAACATGGGCCCAAACCACTTGAAGGTGACTTAATTAAAGAAGAAAACTATATATAAAAAGATGATTTGGACCCGAAGACACAAAGAAGTGAATGCGTCCGAGTAGTGAAAGACTTGAAAACAATAAGACACTGGGAGTTGATTAAATAAACGAAGAATTTATCAAAGGGACCAATGCAAGGTATTCCCTATTTGAAATATTTAAAATTATCTACGCCAGTGGAACACTACCTCAGGACTTCGAGAAGAGTTTAGATCATGTTAGTCTGAATTCTCACGCATCGAAGATAGTTACTAGGATAATCAGCCGACGAAAAGAAGGAAATATAGAAGAAAGCGTCTCGGATTAAAACCTCGATGAAGGGCCGAAACCACTTGAAGGTGACTTACATAAAGACTGAAAAAAGATATAAAAAGACGATTGGGAACCGAAGACACTACTTAGCCCAGTACTTGGCTCAGTGCTTGGCACATAGTATTCAGGTTTTCGTAAAATTCCTCTTGCGTCTCTGCCACTACTGCGATGTCGTCTGCGAACAGCTGTATGTTTATTTCTTCCTCATTCTCCTTGACGCCTTTGATGACCAATTACTCCGCTTTCTTTATTACCTCTCCAAGATATCCTCTGGTGAGATGTGGCATCCTTGTATTACTTATATGTTTTGGCTTTCATTTTTCATCCATTTCTCATTTACATGGTTCCTTGGGGAGATGTTGGATTAACTTTCTTTCTCTTTAGGCCAATGCAAGCGTTTCTAGTATCTTGTACACTTTGTTCCATTCGACATTGTCGAAGGGTTTCTCCAAGTCCACGAATGTCACATATACTAGCTTGTGTACATGCATCCATTTTTCGACCTGAATCCTCAAGCTGAGCATTTTCTCTCTTCCTCCTCGGTTTTTCCTGAATTCGAATTGGTTTTCCGAGTCTTCTTCTGTATTTCCTTTTATTCGTCGGCTGATGATCCGAGTAACTATCTTCGATGCGTTAAAAGTCAGACTCAAATGTTCTCAACTCTTCTCGAAGTCCTCACGTAGTGTTCCATCGGCGTATATATTTTTCAATATTTCGAATAGGGAATACCTTGCGCTTTGTTAATTGCTTCGTTTAATTAATCAACTCCCCCCCATAGAATGATCTAATGCGCCTTACGACGGCCTACGAGGTGTCAGAAATATCAAAACCCACCTCGCAAAAATGCGTGATGAAAATTTTCTGCTACCGTCGTGAAGATGCCATCTAGTAAAATGTTCAATATACGAGGGTCATCCGGAAAATAGTACCCGTTCGTGCCGCATGAAGTGCTGACGACGCGAGTAGCCGCTGGACGAGGTCAGATAGCTTCAGTGGCTTGTCTGCCTTCTCTGAGCCAAGTTGCGTGACGCTAGCATTGCCTGTGTTGTTTCTGTGATTGTTTACAATGTTTAAAAAAATTGAGAACGCCACCAGTTGTGAAGTGAGGGCAGTGATTAAATTCCTCAATGCAAGAAACGTTCGCCCATGTGATATTCATCGCCAATTAAAGGAGGTGTATGGAGACAATGTAATGGACGAGTCGTCTGTTCGGCGGTGGTGTCGCAACTTCAACATGGGGAGGGGGAACACACACGACGATGATCGTTCGGGGAGACCGTCTGTCATTACAGACCAACTGATGAGCTCAGTTGACGAATTCGTGAGGAACGATCGGCGCGTCATAATTGATGACATCTGTGAGCATTTTCCCAATGTTTCTCGAACAATTGTTCATGAAATTCTTAAACACCATCTGCATTATGCAAAAATTTGTGCAAGATGGGTCCCTCGCATGAAGAACTTAAAGAAGGAGTGACCCTGTATCTCAATGAGCTGGCGGCGAAGGACTATGCAGCAGGAATACAGAAACTTGTCACACGTTATGACAAATGCCTTAATTTGCTTGGAGATTATGTTGAGAAGTAGTTTAAAGTATCCTCTTTCAAATAAAATTTTTTATGTTTGTTAATATTTACTTTTGTGTCTTTATTTCACGAACGGGTACTACATTCCGGATGACCCTCGTACTTGATATTGCTTTTCACGTTATTTGGTAATTTTCTCTCACAGTTGCAACGGCGATTTCCTGATACAGTTTATACCATCTTATATCTGTAAACAGGTAAACGGTACTCTCAAAGAGTCTCTGTTATAATAGTGCAAACACCGTCTGAGATATTTTTTGGCCAAAGACAACTTTTATTTTAGCCTATTGCTAGTCACGTGTTGCTTCATCGTTGACATAGACCAGCCGAACGTTTTAACTTTTATCTTCGTCTAATGAATTGTTAAGTTAAATTCAATAAAACGTGAATTATTTTTAGATTGCACGTTAATTACACATTATAGTGTAATATTACAATTTGTACTGTAAACAAAGCAAATAAAATAAATAGCTCATTCTTGACTATGTCACGTAATTAAATAGATGAAAACAAATCCACTTATCAACGAGGAAGGTCATTTTTATAAAATTACGATTAATAGGTCCAATTTAAGAAATATCAGGTCGCTATGGTATTAATGAAATAAGAACATCATGTTATGTACACGGTACGGTTTTCCTTTTTCTACAAATTTACAAACTTACAAAATAACCACGTTAGTTATTTTTAACTATCCATAATATAGTAAAAGCCATCAGATACTCAACACCTTGAATAATCATTGATGCATGATATTTTTTAAGATGATTAAAATGTAAACTAAATCTTCAGGATGCATGAAAGAATAAAGAGCAATTTGTTGCTATTTAATCATCATCACAAATACAACGAACTACATTATAGATTTCCATTGGAATTGACGCTTAAATTATCTTGTTACATAGATTTTTATCTCGAGATATTATCGAGTTGTTCGCTCAATAATTATGCCTCATTTGCGTTCCACTCGCTCACCCCTCACCTTCCTATTAATAGCACATACTCAACATGGAAATTTTGATCCATTCAGTTATTTGAGACGAAAGAGAAGCATAGATTCAGCGGAGGAAAGCGAATGAAGGTTGAAAGGGAAAGGAAATATAGGGAGAGGGAAAGAGGACAAGGAAAGGATTACGAATTTCGAGAGTTCCAATTCATTTCGAAAGGCGGTTTTCAGGTGCAGGACCAGCGCGTAATGGCGAGTTGGGATAAATCAAAGGGGAGGGCCGGAGAGAGATAATGAAGAGGAAGGCTGGGGGAAAAGTAGGCGAGTCGAAATGGAAAAGGTGGGGGAAGGATCGGTCGGGGCGGAGTGCCGCCCTGAGGATGTGGTTAGTTTGGGCAGGTGGAAAATGGAGTCGAGGCGATAGAGTGGCGTTAGGCTTATGGGGGACAGAGAGAGTGAAGGAAACGAACGACAGGTGGAAGGCAGCAAATGGCCGGTGAAAGAAGACTTGGTGTGCGACATTATGCGAGTGAAAGGGAGAAAACGGACGATTCTGAGTTGCCAGGAAGTATAAGAGAAGTAGTGGTAGAGGAAAGGCTTCATCAATGAAAGAATTATGAAACGGAAGGAAACCCGGGGACATTCAGCAATGACTGAAATACCGTTTGGGTCACAGCTAAATCGGTGGTGGCTGATGAGAATGACCTCACATTATGCATTGCGAAGTTTCAAGGGAAATCTCATGAAAGCATATGCTCAGTACCCACCATTGAAAGTTATTGTGCTTCTTGCGGAAATTTCCTGAGTGTTATTTGATTGGACCGGGTGCCAAACCCTGATCTTTCAATCACCGGTCATGCCAGTTACACTACCCATTACGCGCATCCGTGCATTATTCCACCTTTGCGAGTAATTCCGCTTTTTTAATGCCCTATTGAAATGCAATCCTATTAAATAAACGGATGAACTTAGACTCATCTTCACATTTTTATTTGATACTAAAAATAAAAAAATGAAGGAATGCAATAGAAATAGTATGGTTTCCCAAACTCTGGGAAGTCCCCCTAAAACGAAAAATTATAAGTTAAATGGCGATGGCGATTTAAAATATAGCGTACTGTACTTATTCCAATGTTACAAGAGGGACAACATAAATGGCTTTGTGATTAAAATTATTATGCATATTAGGAATTAATATTTGATTAACGTAAATTTATAGTTTTCTTCAAACATTTTTAAAATGAAAAATTTACTTTTATTAAAATTTATTTTATTAATTTTCATGCAATGTAATAGAAACCTAAAGACTGGAAGAATTTTCAAGTTCATCTAGTGTTAGCATTAGAAATTTTTTTTACTTCCGTTATGACATCCTATTTTGTCATAATAAAATAAGTTCTTTTGTAGGTAATAATAATTTTTATTTAAGTAGATATTCGAAAATTACCCTCAAACGGTGTCAAACGAATGATAATGATTTAACTAAGGTACTCATTTTTAACAATTTTAGTATTTATAAATGTGTACGAGCTAAACGGGATATAATAAAAAGGATTTTCATAATTAAATTATAATTAAGTTAAAATGGATAGTATTTTCATGTAAAATTGCATTTAAATCAACAAATCTACGGTTTGTTTTCCATCTTCTTAGCATGACAAATCTTATGTAATGGAAATTTCATATGAAGTCCAAGTGAAAGTGAAATTTCAGATCTGTGCTCAAATTTGATCTTTGGAAAGTAATGACATTATAAAAAAAATTAATATCATTTTTTGTACTCGCATTATTTTATTTAATTCAATTTCATTTTATTAGCAATTGAGATAGTTATTCATATCAGGAACATTTAACTACCCGCATTTGTTCATCGAACGTCATTTTTTATCATTCTGAAAATTATGGGTTTCAATATAGTAATTGATGCTTTTTATAAGCCTATTCTGAATTTTCTGTTTGCATTAACTAAATATGTGCCCGTGTTTATCAGAGTAACACCACCATGGAGCTCTATTTATTTACTGTTTCAAAAAAAATGATCATGATAATATTGTAAAGTTATTTCTATCCTTGTAGTATCTACTTAGGATATTTTTCGAAAAATGTTGGTAAATAATAACCATATAAACGTTTTCACTCCATATCTGATTAAACCTTGCTGTTTATTTGTCAGTAGCCCGATAAATAATATACACTAACTATTAAAAATGAATTTCTCTAGTACCTTCACGAGTAATTAGTTGCGGAAATAAATAAATTTGGAATATACGTAAAGTGGAACAAAATGAAGTGAACTTAGTTTTGAAAAACAAGACTCTTCCTCTTATAATCCAGATGAATATTCTGATACCTGGAGAAAATGATTTTTTATTAAATTTCTGGTATCGTTTTGAAGTTACTATCTCTTTGAAATTAGAGAAGTTACAAATATTGGTTGAAGAAGCAAGAGTAATGACGAAGGTGCGGGAGCCATTAGCCATTATTAGGTAAACTACCGGTTAAGGTAGGTTTTTGGATGGACACAACTATCAAATAAATATTTTGTAACTCCTAACAAAACCCAATCCAGCAATCTACTCTACATCAGGTCCCTCTTCATCTCTGTGTACTTCCTTCCTCCCTTCATCCCGTCCAACATCCCTATCCGTCCCTGCCCTTTCCTCGTATGCCTAACATTCTCCCCTCTATTACCTTCTTCAACATTCCACTACCGCTCAAAACGCCTTTCATCCATTTTTCCTGCCTCCATAGGATTTCTCCCAACAAACCACTCTCCTCACCCACAATACCTAGTATTTCCTTATTTGTTTTCTCTCGGTCCATTTCACTTTCTTTATTCTTCTTCGCACCCACATTTGAAAATTCGCCAATCTGTCTTTCCACCTGCTTCGGCGACCACGTTTCCGCGCCTACGCTCTATATCAGAATTTTTACGAGACTTGTCTTAACCTCGCTAGTCAACGTCGCCGTCATCACTTCCCTCGTCCTTGAAAAACTCCTTGCCTATCGCATTTCTTCTCCTTGCGTTCTTACTAATTTGACCGTGTTCGTCCAAAACACATCCGAGATACGTAAACTTTTTAACTTGCTCTAATTTTTCCCCTTCTATTTTAATGTTTAGTTATGCTTTTTTCCTTCTGCAAAATCGCATAACCTTTGTTTTATCAATGTTGATTCTCATCCCATATCTATCGCACTGAACCTCCAATTCACTCAGCAATGCTTGCAACCACTTGGCCGATAGTCAAATCAAAGCCTGCTCATCATAAACCTAACTAATTTTACAAACTACCCTCCGACTTTCTCTCCCATTTCCAGTTCTTCCCATGCCTCTTTAATCATTTATTTCACATGTACGTTGAACATCACCGGTGATAATGGGCACCTCTGCCTTACACCTCTTCCCAACACTGCCCATCCGGACTGTCGGTCAGATATTAAGAAAGGTAATTTTCACCTGCAAATGATACCATTAACCAATATCAATAGCAAAAAGGTCTATCGATGTTGAGATATCCCTTTGATTTTAATAATTTTATTATGATTTTTAGGAAAGCAGGGAATTTGTTCCATACCTGTAGATATTACGCTGACCTCAACATTTTACAACCTTTTGTAATCGTTATCGGTATGTAATTACCTCAGTTAAAAACCATTGAATTAAAGCTTGAGGTAATCAAACAAAACATGGTTGAAAATTGAATACATTTTACCATAAAACTACTTAAATTTAAAGTTTTTCTTTCATCTTTTATGTTATTGATAATGGTAAACTTTGAAATCCCATTCACACAGATACTGGTGTGCTTTTGTAAAATATGCAATTCCGCCCGTGGATCTCCTTACGTACATTCTCCTGTTTTTGCAAATACATCATTAAAGAGAAAACGTTGTTGTAAAATATTGGTCACAAGTTTGGGATATTAAATGGAATTTTATTCGTCAAGTATTTCCGTCTATGTGAAATTAGATACATATTCAGGTTAGCCATGCTAAGAGACGTTTTACTTTTCCACAGGCTTTTATTATAAGGTACAACGCGTTCCCCGACTTTTGACATCATTGGGTACTGTATCGACTGTGCATTAGTTACTGTATGATAATAGTGTATTAAAAAGTACAACGTCTCCTAGTATGGATAATAAATACTTCCACGAAGTGAAGCCTGAAACAGTAGAATAAATCTTCAGGGTTCGAATATTAGCTGCGACTTCAAATTGATCTGCATATTTAGGAGGTAGTTAAAATTACAAATTTTCCGTTTGAATATAATCTTAAAAATGTAATGGTTCAAAAGAAGTTAAGGTAATCTGAGGGAGGGAGACCGAACTAAATAGAGAACTAATAAATGTATTTATGAGAGGTTAATTGAAGCGGAGGAATTGAAGGAGCAGAAGAGGGAGGATTAGAGATGACAGGTGGCAAATGGGAGGATAAAAATCAAAGGCTGCGAAGTATAATTAAACATGGGTGGGGGAAACTGTGTGAGAAAGAAGAGGAGATTATGCCGAGGGGTTAATAGGGTATGGGGGAATGAAAAGGGAGTGGAGGATTAAGAAATTCATCTTGTGATAAAGCCTACGGAATGGGTTCAGGGCGAGAAGGCGTATCCGACGAACAAGACGAAACAAATGAAATCGCTCGGAAAATAAGTGGAATGATAGACGTTGAAGACGACGATGGCTAGGGATGATAAAATGTGCATCAAGGATATGTGCCTTGCGACGTAGACGTTCTCGCAATTGTCTGGGGGTCCCTATCACACTACCGATACGAAGGTTTTAAGCAGGAGACAGAGATCTCGAAATGTCCTCAGCTGCCCATGCCGTTTAATGGAATTTGCTTCCTCATTGTGTCAAAACTGTTCCTTTTCTTTCTAATGACAAAGCTTATCCAGTAATGTGAATTTTTTTATAATGATCGCACTAAGGAAACCTTTTACTTAATTTTCCACTAGAAAATGTCCAAAGAAGTAATGAAATTACTATTCAACGGTTCTTAACTTAGATTTCTAAGGTTATTTTGTAAGTAATGTTTCAATCTTTCTAATGAAAAAGTGTCACAGTTAAATGGATTACTAAAACAATATTTATCATTTTCACTTTTTAAAACTTAAGTTGAGGAAAGGATAATAGACAAGATGGCACCATGAAATAAAAGAGACATTGAAGCAAAAAAATTTGAAAATGTGAGAATTTTCCCCAATAGGAGAGTAGTAGAATTCAAGTATGAAATGCCATTCATGATAATGAATACAAAAAAAATTAACCTAATGTCATTTGATTTCGAGCATGAAATTCACCTTCAGCTGTATCTTTTATAATATTTCATCATCGTTGTATACAGCTCATTTCACTTCGAAATAATTGTTTTACGTAATAACGATAAGATAAAAAATCCTGAGGGAACGCTTTGGCTCAGCCAATTTCTGAAATTTAATTCCAATTATATAGGATGCTCGGGAGGCATCAGTTTCAGCGAATTCATTCGGATTTCGTATCTTTTTCACAAAGCCCCGGGAAACCGGAAACACGTGAAGCGTGATGCTTTGCCTCTACGGAGATACTTACGTGGGAATACGATATCTGCAAACTGTTGATGCCGCTCTGGGCATCTACTCCACAGGGGTACCCCTTGAAGCACTCTTTTTCGCTATCGACGGCGGAGAGTTGTATTGCGGGCAGGTTGAGCGACGGCGGAACGGTGAGCGTACTTCGCCTCTCTTCAAATTGCGGTGGGTTGTGGTCAGAGTGAAGCGAGTTAACATCGGCGAAAGAGTCACGGCAACAGTTTTATTGATGAGCAAGACGGAAGATTGGCGCGTCGGGTGAAAGTTTCACTCCTCGTTCCGAGGTTCGTTTACATGCCGATGGGTTACAGTGGTCGATGATGCCGTGTGAATTGGACAGGAATTTAAATAAATACAGGGAAAATTCCAGGTAATTAAATCCATTTCCCTTCTTTCAGTGGGGATTTGAATATTTAAACACCCATTATCAAACGATAATTATCCTATCAACGAAGAGTTTTCTTTTTTAACCATCGTGGAAAAATATATTGCGCGATAAAATGATGGTTATTTCTAAAAATCTACGGATAAATTATATATATATATATATATATATATATATATATATATATATATATATATATATATATGTGGGTGGTCTGAAAATTTTCCGACTCAGAAAATTTCAGAAAAACTATCTTGTATCTTTCTAAGGTCGGAAACTTTTCTGACTACCTGAAAAAAATATATATATACATATGAATCTTTCAGCAGCAACAAACAATGTAAGAACACTTAAAAGGAACACTCATGCGTTATTTCTTGATAATTTCGACGGAATGGAGCTCCGTCTTCATCAGAAGATTTGCTAGGACTGACTGCTAAGGGCGGTGAGGTGTTTTATATAAGTGCGGCAATTTCGAGTTATAATATTTTGGGTGAGCTGGTACCTTTTAACCTATTTGGTACGGCATGGGAGATTTTCTGAAAATCCAAAATGAATTCATTAAGCTGTCATTTTAGTTTTATGTCGGTTAACTCTGAAAAGTGTAGTAATGTTTTATTGAAAAAATCCATTACATAACCTGATACCGGATACATTCTTGAAGTGGAAACGATGCTGAATACTTTTGGGCCTTAATCTTAAATTCAAATATTGACGCAATCATTCCATGACGATGAGAGGATTTACATTTACATTAATCATAATCGTTGAAAGTGACTATCTGAGCTAGTAAAAGTTCACAAAACAATGAACTTTCTTTCAATTAAAGCAATGATTGCATTTAATTTTTTCTAATATTTTTCCGACAGTAGTCGATGTGGTTACTGAAGAATTGATGGTCTTAGAATTTTATTAGTGGTATCGTTATTTTTTATTCTTAGCTCATACAAAATATTCAATTAACCAAATCAAAAATGTTCTCTGTCGGCTGTTGAAGAGAAATTTGGAAATATTTTTCAGGTAAAAAGTTACTATAAACCTCAGTATTTTCTCAGGGCACTACGGAAGGGAAAGGGCCTTATAAAATTGGCCTAAGAACATTGACATTTTTGGTCAATATTGGCACGTGTACAAAATTGTGCCATGTTAAAAAGTCCGTTCAGCTGCAGGCGTGTATGGGGAAAGCGTGACAGGACGAGCGAGACGTGAGATGTGTGTGGGTGGTTCGGTGGCGCACGGTATATTGGCGTATTGAAAATGGAAAGGGGATTCCATCGTGCTTTCCAACACCAGACTCCGTCCCCTTTTAGCCTCCTGTTCCCCGCTATAATCCTTCATCTTCACCTATCTATTGTCAAGCTTTACTCAACTGGACTTAGCACTGCACGGTCTAGAATCATCCCCTGAAAAGGCCTCGGATGTTCTATGGAAGGAAATATTGTCTGCAGGGATTGTCTTTCTTTTCCGAGGATAAGGATATAGAAAATTCTCTCGCAGAGAAGACGGTAGAGGAGTTTGGTTCTTGAGGGAATGGAGGGGATAAATACTGGCATAGGGTGGAGGTATTTGAGAGGACGCTCCAACCTAGGAGTTTAACCAAAAAGTGGGTGCGGTCTCGGTGAATTAGGGATTGTTGAATTTAAATTAGTGGAAAGTTGCTCGTGGCAAAGTTGGTGTTTCTGATCTGAGATTCTCATAGTTTAACTGGTCATGGTGGCCTACATCCCTTTATTTTCCCAGCGTTCACTTTTTGTCTTTTGTAAAAGAAATTAACAAATATTAAGCAAACAATTACCTTTTTCCAAATTTTAACATATTTAATTGGAATGAAACATTTATTAGTTTAGTATTTTTCTGGAAATGTGGAGTGCATTTTTGCATAAGCATGAACAAATAAAATCAATTTATTGCATCCTGAAGGCACAACAAAACTGCTTATTATTGATAATTATGCATAAATGATTCTTGTAAATACATGAAAGGCCATAAATACATAAGTCGAAGGAAAACTCACTCATGCTAATTTCGCAGATCCTACTGCAAGCGCCAACGAAGTTATCAAATTTAATATTTTGGCATGGATCACGGAACCAATGGCTTAGATAGGCAATTCAATATGCCTGCTCCATGGAAATTATGCTTTAATATTCTTTAGGCTTGATAGTTAATTCACATTAGTGATCTTCTAATTTAAAAAACCATCCTTGCCTTAAACTTTGATTTTTATTTGAACAAGAAACCTTTATATTATAAACATCTTTGAATTTAGTTCAATCCCTTTTATTAGTTCTTAGCCTGAATGGGTTGAATCGGTGACATTTTAACAAATTTCTTATTCCAGCAAAGATCAATCTTTCATTTGACCTAAAAAGATTTTCCTAAATTTATCAAGAGTAGTTGAAAAAACCTGTTTTTAATCCTTGTGCTGAGGATAAAAAGGAAATTCTAGCCCATTTAAAAATTAAATTTCTACTTTAAAACTGGGCACCTGAAATCTCGGGAGAATTGGAGAAGACAGTCAAGGGAACATGACATAGATAGTGTTCGTTTGTTAGCCCATGGTCTATTAACACTTGATTAAAGGAAAAAATAACCTTCTCAATAACATCATAATCAGCCGGCCAAAATAATTTGACACCAATATGTAATCGCCGCCAGCCGGTGGCCAGCTAATGTAGAACCAACAGTTTTCGCCTTCTCGGCTGAAGTTTTAGGCGAGTTGGTGGGCGGATTTAACCAACGGAGATTTCGGACTTTGACAATCATTTCGGTCATCTTGTCTGGTCATTGCCCGTGAGAGTCTCACTTGGGCCGTTTCAAGGGGTGAGAAAATTTCTATCACCGTAACAGCAGAGTCATCGAATTCAAAGAGACAGGCTGTGCGCTGGTTTCTCAGGGGACATAAGTTATTTGATGTTCTGTTTGCTTGTGGTAGAAATTTTAGAGATCCTTAAAAATTTTCACGTATCTATGTGAGTCGCGAAGACATGGCATGACAAATATCTTTCACCCTACATCTGTTTGCCAAAACTACTATTCGGCCGTCCAAGTCTTTCAATTTGATACTAGCAAGAGTGTCGTGGAACTGTACAGGTAGCACAACATTATGTGAGGACCTTTCGTTGTAGTTATATTGTTTTATTTTTGCTATAGAGTAAACAATATGAAAATAAACATAATTAACATTTGGGCTATCCCCAAAAAGTGAATTTTTTCCTGATGAATACTATATAGCGCTTAAGACCCGATCCGGACTACTGAAAGGACTTGCGTGGACCAAAAAACTCAAAAGGTCGGGCTTTCCTAGACTAAGCCTAAGCATTATTTCACACATCATTGATATTTCTTCCTTCTGTCGTTCAGAATACTTAATATTCCACACCCACTTGTCTTTTGTGTAACATTTTCTTCTGCATTACGACGATCAGAGTATCGCTATCTCAGCAGTCCAATTTTCTCACAGATACTATTACAGATACTATCACAGATACTATCGTCTTACTTTCAAACCTCTGTTTTTCTTGCTGCCTATTAGCCTTATGTTTTCCATCTATTTTCATACAATTACCTTTAAACTCTTTTCCAGCGCTAAAACCTTTTTTTCAAATACCATATATGTTGAATATTCAATGATTTGGCCATAAGGCATATTCCACCATTCTTCCATCTTAACAGCAGTTTATATCTCGATATTCTCAATCCTGGTCGTCTTGCTCCATAGTCTCGATTCCTTGAACTTAAATTGATAATACTCTAGTCAGCAAATACTACATCGAATAAAACCTTTTGTTAACGAATGTCTTTTGCTACGTTTTCGGAAAGGCTAAATTGAGATTCTTACGGCCTGGCCTCTTTTTAGACTGACTATATAAAATAATATTTCCTTAAGCCGTAAAGGCTTTCTTATTCTACTGTAAAATTAAAAAAGGAGGGGAACATTGGGATTGGGTTAGTGATACACGGGATAGTTAATCCTTCGCTATTGATCAGACATTCATTCCAAATATTAGGACGTTAGCATATACACGGGGGGTGTTTCCCGAATAGATCTAAAATGGAATTAATCCTATCGCCAGGCACCGTACCGGGAACTTACAAATACACACACAGTCACTCTGGTTAGTCCAAGGTGTTTTACGGGGATTTTTCCCTTCCCTAGGGACCAGCTCTGAGCTACCTTAACCTCTGACATATTAACTAGGAAAAGACCGAATGGGTTTCCGAAAAAATGCATCCAGGCGCCAAAGACATACTTCGGGGAAATTATTCACACATATAGTATTCTCATTCAATTAGGTATTACAGCAAAGCAAATACCAACACTTATGAAATTTACGGGAATGTGAAAAGAACAAAACACTGGATGGCCTGATGGCGTTTTAAAAACCAAAAACGGTAGGGAATAAAGCCCTTTAGCCAAAAGAATGAAACTAATGTAAAATAAAGGGGGACGGTAACCTCTTAATACTACCATACTATATTACTCTAATATTTTAATTGCTTGCCTGCTTCTTTAGGAAAGGAATTTTGAATGTTTGCGAGACACGAATTCACAACTTTCCTTGTTCATATTTATGCGATTACGGTTATCGTAATCCCTCAGTGTCTAGATTAATCATTCGTAAGTTCAAACCTGGCTTTTCTTTTACTCCAACTTCATATCTTATTCGATGTCCCTCCTTCAGTATTTTTAGAATATAAGTGAAAGCACTTGGGTGATGATGGACAACACTATCTTGCAACCTGACATGTTTGGCATTCCAATTTTCCATTCCTTGAACTGAAAAGAATGTTGAAATTGCTAAGGTCTATTAATTGAATATTAACATGGAGATCAGGCATATCAAATCACAAGAAATGTTTCAATGTTCCTTTCCCATTCTCACTCTCATTCCATGGAGAACACACGAACTGTACGCGGTTTAGGTTTAAGGCGAGACTCCTGATAGAAGCGATATAAATGGCGTTCAGTGAAGAAGAGATGAAGTAAAGGAAAAGTAGGGAAATTTTTTCTCACAAATTGAGAAACTTCTTCAATGTAGCCATGTTAATTTTTAACTGGCCGCCGCATGCCCAATCTTAGTCCCTCTTAGATATCGCCATCCTGTCCATGGAGCCTGCTTCCCCCTCTGATTCCGCGCTAATCCCCTTTCCCCCTCCTCTCACAGCACATCCATCCCCTGCCCTCACCTCTTCCGGGCGTTTCTCCCTCTCACACTCCTCTCACCTTCCGCATCGAGCCCGGGGCCTTATCTCTCCCCGACCTCCGGCCGTTCCGCCCGAGTTATGCCCTCCTTCCCTCCTCCGCCGCGCGGTTTGGGCCTCCTTGCGCCGTATCCCAGCTTCCATCGGAGGAGTCTTTTGTCTGCATAATGCCTCCGCATTCACTCTCTTCACTTTTATCCGTCCCTGCTATTTGTGAACTTTTTGTCCCTTCCGCCTTAGCGTCTTTCGGGCCACTGATACGACCCGCATCCTCTCCTTTCTCTCCTTCCATTTCCACTCCATCGCCGTGAATGCGATCTATGCCCGCTTCGTAAAGAAGGTGGTTAAAAGCCTGCTTCTTAATTCCAAGGCCATGGTTCCGGGTATCCGCGAAGGAAAGGATGTCGCTGTTCCCCGTTTTTCCCTCAACGCCATCTTTGTTGTTATTTTTTTATTGCCATTATTACCTTGCTCATCGCGAAGGCCATCTGTTATGTTCTTGTAGTAATGGATTAATAAATTCCTTTCAAGTAGCCATTTCCTTTTGTCTTAATGCTCTTCCCTTAGCTCATTTATAAGGTGAGATAACGCCGTAAAAGATTGATGCTTCCCGTCAAACGACTCCTTAGCCGTAAAAGTTCATTGAAACGTGAAATTTGGGCGATGGGAGAAGCAAAACTCGCGCATTAAATTTGTAAGTGTTATCTTGGGAAGAGGAGTTTATTGCTTTATGATCACAGAGTATACGGCATTTTGGGATTTAAAAACCTATTTTGGTATCTTTTTAAATTTTGTATGGCTTTTCAAAGGGTAAAAAAAGGCTAATTCGGTAGCTCATAGTTGCTTACCTAATCTTCAGGGCCTAATTTGAACCACAAATGGATGCACATAAATGTGCAAAGGGCGAGTTACCCCATCTCGAACGTCCCAAAAAGTGTAAGTACTACCATAAAAAGTAATCTTAGGATTGTGAAGAGAGCTTTTTATCATTTTGGTAAACATTTTCTACTTTTTATTCATGATGGTACTTTAAAATTGAATATCTACGAAATACCAACGAGAATTCAATTCGTGTCATCAACTGTAGTTCACATAGTGCGTAAAAATTTGAAAGCACGTAACTGAAAATAATTAAGACTTCTAATAATTTATCTGTTAGGAGTATAATCACACCCACGGTTGCCAGTTCAATATGCCCGTAGGTGCAATATTTAAAAAATATAGACAAATAGCCTTTGGTCTGTTTATTTAAATGGATTTCTTGCTTTTGAAACGCTTTGTGGTTGTTTTTTCTCTTTTTAGTTTCTCTTTGCTTTCCCAATATTATGCAAGCTATTGTGCAATTAGGCCAGTAAATTAGGTCTGATGAGAATAGTAAACTGGGAAAAGTTCGAGTGAAGTCAGTATGACCACAAGTACGATTAAGCATGCAAATAATTAACTATATTGGATTTTAAGCAAAATAACGAAGGTACGTTTAGCCTATCATAAAAGAAAGAACTGTGGATTTAGATCTAAAAGAAGTAAACGAGTATCCAAAACAGTGATGAGATAACGAAAAGACAGAAACTGTTCAATGATTACCATACATTTTTATGAAACATCAACCAGTTTTAATGACTACGTCTATATCAAGAGCATCTCAACGCCTGTTTTGTTCTTGAAGTTTTTCTCAGAAAAATGATGTCGAAACCGGGTTATATATTATGAAATTTTTTATCGACTATTACAAATCTGTTTTATTTTCGTCATGTTAATGGAGGCAAGAAAAATGGATGAAAGGCGTATTGAGCGGCAGTGGGATGTTGAAAGTAATAGAGGGGAGAATGTTTGGCAAACGAGGAAAGGGCATGAACAGGATAGGGATGTTGGACGGGATGAAGGGAGGAAAGAAGTACACAGAGATTAACAGAGACCTGGTGTAGAGTAGGTTGCTGAATTGGGTTTTTTTTGGAGGTACAAAAATTTAATTTATAGTTGTATCCATCCAAAAACCTACCTTAACCGGTAGATTACCATATAAAATGTTATAAAAACTATCTCCATAAACAATCAATTGAATCAGTTATGGTGTCACCAAACGGAAAGACTTTTTCAAAAACGGATTTGTGCCCGTTTTTCTTCGAGAGTTTTTGAAAGATGTTTGGCATATTAAAGTTAGCTCAAATAATGTCATAATTTAAAAAATATGATGAAACTAGAGTGGTTGGGGCCCTAACCAATGCATGGACACATCTGCGTCTGTATATTATGCAGTGCACTACCACGGGTAGCGGATGGGACTAAATATATGTGGCTACGGCATAGCTGCGGGTTATCATTCGTTATTTTTAATATAATAAATGTGGATGACGAGGCCGTGGTAGTCCAGTAGATACAGTGCTGGGCTACTGAACGAAATGCTAGTAGCCTAGATTTGTTTCCCGGGGATGCGTCTAGGGAGCTTCACCCAAGCTGATTGATTTTTTCGGGTACCAGATAATCCTGGGAAAATACAGGCGGCACAGAGAAAGGCGTGCCGTTACACTGATGTATGTTTTTCAAACACCGTTGGGATTACTATGAGGTGAGGTCTCACCTATTAAACTGACCTTTTGGTTGATAACTGGGTTGGGTTGCTAACATATGGAGAAAATGAAAGAAAGATACGACTGACGATCAGAATGGAAATGGACGTGAAAATCAATAAATGAGTTTTTTTAAAGTTCATTTAACATTAAATTGGATACCAAAAACTAGAAGAACTAGAACATTTGACCTTTTTTGGCATGCTTTTAGAAGAAGTTGGGTAAATAGACAAAGAACTGTGTTTGCAAAAACCATTTTACGAAGGAAAGAAAGTTGATGACGTGCATCTTAAGTATAGATGCAAAATGAAGACTTTTCCAAGTTTTACATGTAATGTAGTATTCTGTCTCAGAAATTTGGCTGTTTAGCCAAAGGGTTGATGGCATATATTTAGATGTTACAAATAATTGCAAACGTAGAATAGAGTTACCTTATTGTAGGGTGTGGCGGTATTCAGTATTGTTTTAGACGGGTGTTAGAAATACTGTAGTATTATTTATCTGCCCACACAAGCCTATGTCGACTATATCTAGATATAGTTATAATAAGGTAATCTACCGGTTAAGGTAGGGTTTTGGATGGACACAACTACCAAATAATATTTGTGACTCCTAGCAAAACACAATCCAGCAACTCACTCTACATCAGGTCCCTCTTCATCTCTATCTATATCTAGTAAGCTTACTTAAATACGTAAATAGCATTTTTTAAATCCATGGAATATATCCGTCAGACAATAATCGTGTAAGTATATGTCCATTTCTGAGACAATATTTTTCTTCTTGAGGAAGTCATATTTATTCCTAATATATTGAATTATATGCATAAATGTGGTTTATATTAAAAATAATTATGTATGATATGTTATATTGGTAGCAATGCCTGTCAAAAATCCACTGTCTTCATTCCTTTGAAATTAAAGGTGTAGGTATTACCATCTTCCTCTTGTTCTCTCTGAGATTTTTCAAATGACGGCTTCCATTAAGCTATAAGGGGCTATAAGGCAGTGAAATATATTTCACTCGTGTATTTCGAGAGCACAAATTTTCATTGTGGAATTAATTTTTGGAAACTTTATATAAAGAAAAAATTCAGGAAGTCCATTAGACAAGGTCGGGTAAGAAAGGGTTTTTGGTAGAAATCCAAAGGATGCAGAGGATTTTGCTTGGCAATAAGATGTTGAAATTTGTCATAGAAGAGAAATTGTTAGGCAAACGAGGATGGGTCAGGAATAGCGAAGGCAAATTAAATAGAAACAAGAGACGAAAGAATAATGCTGAGACAAAGGGAGGTCTAATGTAATATTACGCCAGGCTGTACTTTGTCAGGAGATGCAAGTGAATGTCGCAATATTGCAACGGGCAACGCCCACGCAAATAATGTTAAGGATAATGCAAAATATGCCTCAAAATGTCAATTTTAGTTTGAATTCTACTTGTATTTCCAACGTAGTACAATACAAGATGGAAGAGCAAAGAGTTTCATTTGAATTTCTTCCTTAAAATGTATTTTTCAAATGTAGACATTCCCTGTTCTTTCTTTTAAAAACGATCTTAGGCAAAGAACTTTTTTAACAAATCCTTTAAACAATCGGTAAAAATTTATCATTATTTTTGTAGTTAATTTGCGGCCACTCATAATAATAAGTGCACGAAATATGTTATTTCTGTAACCAATTTCATAAGTTACTTAGCTATATACCATATCTGCATCCATTTAATCTGTTGGAGGCTATCTCCACATAATTGTGAACCTTGAAGCACATAATTGAACTTGCAGCAAAAGCTGCAGGCCTCAGGGTTAATGACTCAATTATTCATCGGGCATTAAGAATAAGGTGGTGATTAAAAATTAAATTTAAAAAATATAAAATGCATAATTCATTTTAGGGTCTGATAAATTGCTTATACTTTGAGTAGGTATGAGGAATATTTGCCCCCTGTTAGAAGCATTTTCCATTCTTCTGATACAATGCCTTCGCTTTTGGTATTGTTTTTTTGCATAACATTCCATTGTCATGATAACGTTGAACTTTATTCCATTCATCTGTCCACTTTTAATATTCCTTTTTGAAAGATAATATGACTTTTATCATTTTTTCATCACTTTTATTTTCTCTTTTTCATATATCTTTACTGTACAGAAGTTGATCCCTGTTAATTTGATTTTCATGTATAGATTCTTTCTTTAAAAGTACCCCACCTCATATCGATTTTCTTCTCTTTTTATCTGTGAATGTCACGCGGCATGGGTTAATCACATGAAATGGGCATGTACTCCAATCTTTCCTCTTTATGTAATGCCCTTTGATTTCCAGGTACTCCAGTTATATTTTGTATTTTTTCTCGTAGTTTTATTTAAATTTTTCATCCGTTTTTCCTCTCTAGGCAAAGCACTCCGTTGATAATTCATGATACAAATTGATAAGAGCCAGCCATCAATACGGTGTAAGCTGGAGATTTTTTATGCAACTGAGGCAGATGAACATTGCGTAATTATGTTTCCAGTAACTTCATATCACTTTAGCACTTTTCCAGATGTACTTATTATTCATCATGATGCCGGTGAAAATGAAACCATTTTTAGGGCCCCCATTTCCTCATAATTCAGTCATTAGTAAGAGCGTATCAAATAATCGATAAATCGCGTGTTTGGTCGTTGCAGAGCAGGTGGGTGTTTCTACCGACTCGGGTTAATTCTCCCACTTGACCTCCTCTTCCTCGTTCCCCCATCTTTCATTTCCGATTTCAAAGGGAGCGAGCATTTCGTGGGCATATGCCTCGCCCGTCCAATCTATTCGTCCCACGTTTTTTCATTCCCCTCTCCCGCCTCCCTTTTTTTCTGACTTTCTTCTTCCACGTCTCCCCTACATTTCTCGCAATTCCGAAGCCTCTCCTGGCCATACCCCGTTCTTCCTACCGAAAATCCACTTGACCTGTCGCTTCCTCACCTTACCTCGCTAATGAAAGTCCTCCTCCCACGCAGACGACTCACCACCCCACTCTGTCCGCCGCCTCAACACACCCCCACCCCGGAGCACGGCAGGACGTCAAATACGCAATTGAGCGAATTTATTAGATTTAATGAGGTTTCGCGTCGGGACGGCTGTCGCTTCGACCTCGTGAGGGAGCGAGCGCGTGTCACGTGAGAATCTCACGTTGTCCGCCCGAGTCGCGCGTCGCTCATTACGGCCGAGGATTTCATTCGTCAGTCTTGAGCGGGGATTTTCTCTTTCAGCCGCTCATCCCTCTTTCTCTCTACCTCTCTCGAACGGGGGCCAAACTGGCGTTATTTAAAATTCTGTCGTCGTCTCAGTAGGCAATCCCAATGAGCGGTGCGTCAAATCTCTGTAATGAGAGGCTGAATGCGTTGAAAAAGTTTTAAAAATACACCTTAATGGTTTTATTTGACCCGTTTGTGAGGATATAATTCGGTTAGCGATTAAATGCCTTATTAATTAAATTATTAAACCATATTTGCTTTTTTACTGCTCAGAATTCTTCGAGAAATAACTCACGTGGTTAGCAGCATGAATCAAATTATTCGTATATTTTATTTTTGGATTATTATTCTTGTTTAGTGATTTAACTACCGTGTTATATTCTGTAGATAACAATCACAACAAAATTAAGGAGTTTAATTGAAATAATAAGGTAATTGGGAAGAAATAAGTTTAGAAGTAATGGTATCCGTCAGAAAAGTAGGAAGGTAATCGATTGATTAAGGAAGTACGAAACGTTTTCGGTATAAAGTATGAATTACTGAAGGAGACAATGGTAATAAAGGTCAATCAATACGAAGCCAATATTTAGTAACGTTTTAAACGTTAGTAACGTTTTAAACCTAACTTTGTGTATAATACAAAAACTGTTTAACTAAAAAACTTTAAATTACGATAAAAACTATGCGTTGCTTATACCACTGAGAATCCTCATTTAGTGCACTTCACTTGTTTCTTCTCACGATTTTGGATTTTGTGGAGGGGTACTAGAGAGCTCTTTTTAACTTGGAGGCTATTCAAAAATTGGCTCCAGCTTTATTCCTACGCGCTCACCCTAATACGTATTCCATTATTGAGAAAAATTAGGTTAGGAAGGCTTTTAAAGCGTTTTATAAAGTGCTGAAGGCTCGCGAAGTTATTTAACAGAATAAAGAATGTGGTACAACTGGTATATGTTTTGGAAGTTAAATCCCTCCCGTCTGAGACTCAGATACCTAAGAAGCCAATTTCTACAAGGACTTGTTCGTCAGCGTCCTCGGAGGCAGGCGGGCTCCAGACGGCCCAAGCGCACCGCGCGGAATCAAATTATTTCGTGCGGCTTATTCCCGAAACGGTGGGCGCTTTCCGCTCCGGATGAGCACCACTTGCTCTATCCTCGCCCAAGTTCCGACGGCCCGTATTTCATCCGCCTTCTCCCACGCTCAGACTGACATTCGCTCGACCCTTTTAGAAAAATCCCCTACCTCCTATTCGCCGTGTTTTCGAAGCCGGGGAGAAGGTGAGCCTGGAACAGGCATACAGGAGGCGGTTTGCCTCCTGTAAGAGGAGGTTTGCCTGCGGCCGTTCGGCTTTCACTTCCAATTTCGTGCGTGGGTGTCACCAGATAACGAAGGCTGAATTAAAAGGGGTTCCGTCGTATTTAAGTTTCATCGTGGGGGGACGGATCGAGAGAAAAAGGAAAAAAGCAGGAATAATCTCCATTCCCATTGCTTTCCGTTTTCCTTTCCCCGGGCTTCTAGGCGTCATTCTCCTTTGAAATCCTTGACGCTTTGTTCCCGTTCCTTTCTGAAATCGTTCCACTCGATTTGTCCAACCGACGCATTAGTCCCAAAACGCACCGATTCTCGTAGCTATCATTTCCTTCCATATTTGATCGCTTATGTTTTCAAGAGCTGACTCTGGCCGTCGCCGCAGGGCGGACTCGGCTCCGGGTCGAGTGCCGCTTGACGCGGCGACGAGTAGGAGGGTCGCGGCGGCGTGCGCAGAAGGGTCTGGGCTCGAGCCTGCCTGGAGCCGCCGTCGGTGCAGATCTTGGTGGTAGTAGCAAATTAACGAACGAACGAAACGAAACGAACGAAAGAAAATTATTTTCGTCAACTTGAGGAAAAAAATGGAGACTCCCTTTGATATCTCTCTGATTACCACCATTTGGTCGGCTTGGATTACACTCTCTTGATCGTAAAAATACTATATACATTTAGAGAAGCTAGTGGAGCTCCGTATTCTTATATCCCGCGTCACCTTGTTTTCATATTAAATCTGAATACCCCATTATTTTTTCCACTACCTCATCCCATAGAACGTTTTATGATGGCCTAAAAAAAGGGCTGAAAGTATTCTTTTGAGATAACCCTAATTTATATTTTTAATTTCTACGGCTGGTGTGCACCGAAATAGGTTGTTGTGAAGTGAGTTCAGGGGGCAAATTATAATTAGTGATAATATTTTTAAATAATTATCTTTTCTTTTTTCCAATAAATGTTATCGTCAATGAAAATATTCATGATAAGTATATTCATGAAATATTTTGTAAAATTTAGGGCCCAGAAAAATCGTTTTGGAGTTATGTGTGAATAAATAAAGTTTTCTAATTGGTAGGAAATAAAGTTGCGATGCATATGGCTAAATATTTATTTATAATAACTTTGAAGAACTTGTAGACATTCACGCATTACATTTTGCTAAAAACCAGCGTTATTATATTTTTTATAGGGTAGAAGTTATTCTGAAAATATACCTTTGCATTCATATGATAATATGAGTGAATTAAAAAATCTGATTGGAAGAGTTAATGAATATTTAGTTCATATATATTAATGAAGAAACATGTATTTTGTTTTGACATATATGAAAAAATTTGATTGAATTTTCATACTATAATTGTTTATGCGCGTTTAAATAATAAAAAGTAAACATTGATTAATATCTTTTCGGAATGCTTTATTTATACACAATTAATGAAAAACTTACAAAAAATTTAGATATTTTTTGCGGCCAAATTACTTTAAGAGCCGAAGAAATATTCATTTGATACATTTTTAAGCAGTGCGATCGATTCTGTTACCCTAAAAATTGCGTTAAGTGCGTATATTTTATTCTTAAAATATTTCTAAAGTTTTATTAAATAATTGTTCAGGTTATTCGTAGCATATTCATTGGTACATTTTGTGGACCTCCGATAGTACCCTCGTACTATCGGAGGTCCACAAAATGTCCGGAAAGTAGTACCCGTAACTCAACTCGTACCCGTACGAAAGTAGTACCCGTAACCCGTACCCAAAAACTCCGGAAAGTAGTACCCGTTCGTGCCGCATGAAGTGCTGACGACGCGAGTAGCCGCTGGACGAGGTCAGATAGCTTCAGTGGCTTGTCTGCCTTCTCTGAGCCAAGTTGCGTGACGCTAGCATTGCCTGTGTTGTTTCTGTGATTGTTTACAATGTTTAAAAAAATTGAGAACGCCGCCAGTTGTGAAGTGAGGGCAGTGATTAAATTCCTCAATGCAAGAAACGTTCGCCCATGTGATATTCATCGCCAATTAAAGGAGGTGTATGGAGACAATGTAATGGACGAGTCGTCTGTTCGGCGGTGGTGTCGCAACTTCAACATGGGGAGGGGGAACACACACGACGATGAGCGTTCGGGGAGACCGTCTGTCATTACAGACCAACTGGTGAGCTCAGTTGACGAATTCGTGAGGAACGATCGGCGCGTCACAATTGATGACATCTGTGAGCATTTTCCCAATGTTTCTCGAACAATTGTTCATGAAATTGTTAAACACCATCTGCATTATGCAAAAATTTGTGCAAGATGGGTCCCTCGCATGCTTACAGATGAGCACAAAACCAAGCGTATGGCTGCAGCACTGACGTTTTTGGGACGTTATTCTGATGAAGGAGACTCTTTCTTGGCTCGCATAATTACTGGTGACGAAACATGGGTTTGTTATGCATCACCTGAGAGTAAACGACAGTCAATGGAGTGGCATCATGCTCATTCACCAAACAAACCAAAAAAATTCAAGACATTTCTGTCCACCAGGAAACTCATGGCAACCATTTTCTGGGATCGACGAGGTGTATTGCTTATTGATTTTATGGCCCGTGGAGACACTATTAATGCCAATGCGTATTTTGAAGCATTAAAGAAATTACGTCGGGCAATACAAAATCGGCGGCGAGGTCTATTGTCTACTGGTGTCATTCTCGTTCATGACAATGCCAGGCCTCATGCAGCTGGGATAACACAAAAACTTTTGCAGCAATTCAAATGGGAAACTTTCGACCATCCACCGTATAGCCCGGACTTGGCCCCTTCAGATTTTCATCTCTTTACAAAGCTTAAAGACTTTTTGGCAGGAAAAAGATTTGACAGCGATGAAGAACTTAAAGAAGGAGTGACCCTGTATCTCAATGAGCTGGCGGCGAAGGACTATGCAGCAGGAATACAGAAACTTGTCACACGTTATGACAAATGCCTTAATTTGCTTGGAGATTATGTTGAGAAGTAGTTTAAAGTATCCTCTTTCAAATATAATTTTTTATGTTTGTTAATATTTACTTTTGTGTCTTTATTTCACGAACGGGTACTACTTTCCGGATGACCCTCGTAAAATACCCGTTGATATTTCTGCAAGCCTTTTCATAAATATTGGCAAATTGTATTATTAATGCCGCTTCTGAAAGACATTAGTATTCACAGAACAATTTTTCTCTGAGGTGAGCTTCACCCTAGCTCAAAGGGTCACCTATTAATATTGTGTCTGGTCAGGTGTTGTGCTTATTCTAATGCACGATATGAGACTGAAATTGCGCATTTGATTATTAAGAGAGTTTATTGAAAGCGTGATAAATAAGTATTAGATGAGAACGAAACATTGAGGTTTATTTACAAAAATCGTCGTTTAACTGCGCATTTCTGTAATGTTTATTCCCATTTTAGGTAATAATAGGTAATTTTAAAAGAAATTAATCTGCAAGAAAACTTGTTGATAATTTATTATAAAACAAATATTTTATAAAAATAGATTACTTACGTTTCTGTTGCGCTGAATTGACTTTTTTTATTTTTCGTATAAATTCTCAGGATGTACTAAAATTAAAATAGATATTCATATCATAAATATTAACTGTTGGATACTTACCAAGTTCATTCTGTTTTTGTGACAATATCCTGTAATCTACGAATAACGCCTGCCAGGGTGATTTTTTCATCTCAAGATATTTTTGAAACGGAATTAAAAGCTAAAACGCGTTAACATTGAAAACGCTATATTAAATTTGTGTGCCTCTTAAGTGGGAGTACTAATATGATTGTACGCACGGTATGGATAGATATTATATACTTTTGTATTTGTTGTACACGGTCAATTAAAAAATAAATCCTCGGAAAAAACGTGAAGTATTTCAAGAGCTATTATAATATTGTTAGACAAAATAATTCATTTTAAATAACTGTTTATTTTATCAATTTTTATTTTGGAGGTAACTTAGAAAATTAATTTTGATAAAATTGGCATAATCTTATGAATAAATATATATTATTTCATAAATAAATCAACGATATATGTGTTTGTCATTGATACAACTGACGAATAAGATTAAATGATTTTTGTATAGAATTGATTTATAATAAGCCTCCTATTGCTGCTCATGGAATAAAGTTCCCTTTGGTCGCACATCATATGATATCCTGCAAAAATACCAATATATTACATCTGAATATGCACTTATTCATGTTACGAAGCAAGATATTTAAACTAGCGGTACTGCAGTGGCCTCTGTGCATGAAGGTTGGATCCAAATTAGTTAAGGCTAACAAAATCGACCATGCGTTACGTTTAGTCAAAGGATGAGTCAGCGTGGGCCATGGAAATCGTATTGAACAAGGTGAGGCCCATGAGGGTTTTCGCATCTTGGCATTTGCAATTTAATAGTAGTGAGCACATCATAGTCCCTCAGCATACGTTAGACAAGCGTCCCCGATAGGAAAAGCATGCGCCTCGCCTCTTCATCCATTCGCCGCCCTCAACGTCCGTCTTTCCGCCGCCAAATTTTAGCCTCCTCTGCCGCTGTTTTCCTACCTCCGTCCTAGCGGGGCCTTATCATTCTCTCCTAAGCCACAACACGTCCCCATTCCCGCAGTTAAACACAATTCCACGCTCTCCATTCGCGGCGTGGGTGGGTTTAGGCGGGGAAGATTGCAAGAGAGGGGAGGGTGAGAGTGAATTTTGGGAATGAAGGGTGGATGTAGCTGGTGGGAAGGGCGGGTGTTTGAACGCTTTGGGGGGTAGAGTGAGAGAAAACTCACCATTATAAAGCGGTAAAGTCTTTAAATTATGGCTCACCACTTCAACGTTTCCTCTTTATGTGTTTTTTGAGTTGTTTCTAGGTAATCTGGGTGGCTGGGACTATCTAATATGCTTAATTTGAATTGCAATGAATTTCCTCCCATTTCGCATATCTCTTGGCCTTTTTCCTTCTCACCATTCTTACGTAAATTCTTTGTACATCTTATTGTACATTATTATCTTATCGCAAAAAGTATCGCTGTCATTCTTAATTTTACTATTTTGCTTCACTGAAAACCCCAATTTTTTTCTCAGATTTAAGTGGCAACAAAAAGATAAAGATTTTATCATTCTGTGGGTTAAATATTTAGCTATATCCACTTGAGTTGATCAGAGTTGAACACTAGGAAACTGTAATAGAATAGTTACATATGTATTATTCCAACATATTCCACGCATATCATATTTGAATTTTCATCTGCTCCAAGATAAAAATAAGATTGGGTTTCTTATCTTTGCGTGTCATATGATTTCATATATATGTCTTTACTTTGGGCATACTTCATATATTAACGAATATATTTTAATATTGGACCTTTTCCATGGATTCAAATTAAATTGAGCATATCTGTTAAATAATCTAATTAGTTTGATTTCTTAACTTTTTAATTTAGACACTGAAATTCATTGGTCATAGTGGCTCAAGTCTCATTTTAGTTTTTTTAATAAGTCTAAAAATGACTGGCCTACAAACAGCTAATCACTACAAACCAAACTTGATTTATATACTGCTTTTTAAATTATTGATAGAGTATTTTCTTATTTGAAATTTCTCCATATAATACTCAATATGTCAACTCATGAAATTATGAAAAAACCGCAAATACCAAAATGTTTCAAAGTCTCCCCTCAGTTATTCGATAATATAAAATACTATTTCCTTTTATAGCTTCCATTAGGGAAAAATTGAATATCGCAGGTCATCCAACCGTAAGAAGGCAGACGAGGTGGAGAATTTTGCCTTCGTTACACGCCTTATTTGAGGATATCCTCATTAAATGATTCTATCAGCCAGAAATTTGCTTAATTACTTGGATTGCATCCCGTTTAAGTCTTTATTCCGGCCAATGAATCTCTAGAAGCAGTCATTTCATATGACGACTTTATACTAATCAACTAAAATATGAGTACTAAGTAAAAGTGGTTGGGTTAGGGCTATCTTTGGTCATCGTAAATATAAAAATGTGTGTTATTCCTTCAAGAATGGCGCTGGTTTACACTAGTGAAACTAGTTTACCCCATGAAGTGAAGCACGAATTCTGCCAGACGTGACGTAATGATTAGATATTAGCTTCAGGTTTTCTGTGATATTCTTAAAGTGTAAAAACGTTATATTAACTCAAATGCTTTGACATCCCTTTTAAACTCACTAAGGTAATTTTAAGAAGTTTTCAGTTTGATGTATAGCGGTTCCTTCAAGTAGTTCAGATTTTATTCTCCAAAAAAATAACAAATGAATGTTCAACCAGAGAATCGTACGAAATATCTTTGGAAAATTTATAAGATTGTAGATATCTAATACTCGGTGCAAGGTGGACGTGTGTAATAATGTATCATGAAAAAAATTTCAAACTCTGTTTTGCCATGCTTATTCATCATTTAAGATATTTACAATCAACTTTTTATTGCGGCGAATAGCCGTAAAAATTGAAATATTTTTTGTCATAGTTTATTATTTTGTTTACAATAAAATAGAAAGTTGTGCGCGTATTTAAAATACACATATTTATCGAAAAGATTGAAAGTCAAAATTCCGTGTAGAGTTGACGTAACTGCAAACAGTTGGTGATTAAGAAGAAGTTTTCATTAATTTAACTATTGAACAGGCAATTTCACAAATTGTTTCATTGATGACACGGTTCAAATATGTTACTGACTTTTTCATCCTCTTGCTGGGGAAATTCCTCAGCATATATGTATTATTAGTACCGGAATCTTTTATTATCATCATTTTCTTCTCTTTCTAGGTAATTGCCTTGGAATTTTTGTATTCAATCCAATGTGCTGACAAAGGGGAACAGCTGTAAGTAAATTTTACCTTTCTATTTGCAAGTGTCTGGTTGTTTTATCATATTATTTTTTACTATTACTATTAAATTTTCACGAAACTTACGTAAGTTCCTATTAATTATTTATAGAGGCTAATTGTGTGCTATTAAGTAATCGTAGTTCAGCTGTCTTACTGCCTTCCTACCGTCAAGTAAAAGCATTATGATTTCTTGTAATAGATACCAGTGATTTAAACCAAATATAAAACTTTATTCTATGGGAATTCAATTGTCACTTGTAGTACTCAGCAAAATAATAAAAGCATCAGGTTACTAACAATCAATATGGAACCAAATGCTGATTTTGAATGGCCTGACGTGCGCTCTTCTAATAAGAAAGACCTGGCCTATATTACCAATCGAATGTATCTACATGTTGTATACCAAGTATAATAGCTAATGGACGCCGTAAGTTACCAAGAGTTACATGATCCTTAAAATGAACTCTTGTTTTACAAATTCTACACTTACATACCTACATGCACATTCGAGGTCTGTTCAAAAAGTATCGTGAATTTTGAATTTCCGCTGGTTACGTACATTTGATTTTCCATTTTTTTGTGGCGTTATATTGGTACTTACGTCTCTCACTTATGCCGAGAAGTTCGACCGTTTTGAATTTTCAGTTAATTGTTTACAGCTGTTTTGCTTATACGTGTGTTGACTTGTCTTTGATTTTCATCTGTTCCAAAAAATAGATCAAAGAATGCATTATAAAATAATCTAGCGTTAAAGGTAGGTTTTGGATGGACAAAACTACCAAATAAATATTGTGTGACTACTAACAAAACATAATCTAGCAACCTACTCTATATCAAGTTTCTGCACATTACTTTGTACTTCCATCCTCCCTTCACTCCTTTCATTTCGACCAACATCTCCATCCTCTTCCTGTCCTATCTTCATTTGCTTAAATTCTCCCCTGTATAAGGAAAAAATAGGAAGGCAAAGACTAGACCAGGTAGAACAGTTAACGTATCTCGGAAGTGTTTTGAACCAGCACGGCAAAAGTGGTAGGAAATTAAGAAGGAGAATATCGCTAGGCAAAGAGTCTTTCACAAGGAGAAGGGAGTTGATGACAGGGACGTTGAGTAAGGATGCTAAAAAAAGACTCGCAAAAACTTTGTTATGAAACGTACGGCACGGAAACGTTGTCATTGAAGCGATAGGATACACGTATATTTGAGCCTTTTGAAGTGTGGGTGTGGAGAAATATGGAGAAGATGAAAAGGACCAAAAGAAAAACAAATAAGGAAGTACTTGTTATGGTGGGCGAGGAGAGGGGTTTGTTGGGAGAAATCTTAAGGAGGTAGGAAAAATGGATGAAGGGCGTTTTGATCGGCAGTGTGATATTGAAGGCTGTAATAGAAGGGATAATGATAGGCAAATGAGGAAAGGGTAGGAACAGGATAGAGATATTGAATGGGTTGAAGGGAGGAAGGAAGTACACAGAGATGAAGAGGGACCTGATGTAGAGTAGGTTGCTGGATTGGGTTTCGTTTGGAGTCTCAAAATATTCATACAGGTACTATATGTCCTGTATGGTAGTTGTATCCATCCAAAAACCTACCTTAACCGGTAGATTAGCGTATCATGATATATGCATATAAGCCTAAATTTCTCCGAATTTTAACTGCACTGTAAATCCTTAATATATTTCTTCGTTCTTATTTAAATAACTCCTACCTTAAAGTGCTGCTCAAAGGAAATGCACTCTTAACAAAATGCCTAATTGCGTTGTAATGAAAAATGCTTGGCATGTTGTGGAATTATCAATGTTTGCCAAATTCATGTTTTTTACGTAAAAACAATTGAAATTTCAAACTTAGATACTTATGAAGTCTGAATGATGAAGATATTATCAAGGAGTCTATTTATTAGTGCCGCGTCAAATGTATAAGTTGCCCTTTCTGATGGGAGTGGCATGAGGTGTTGAATACAGCTTGGCGGACAGGGAGAAGGATTAGATGGCAACGATGGGAGAATTCTTGGGTGGTACAAGCTGACCTGTACAGTAAGGCCTCCCGGGCCCAACACGACTCACTGAGCTCCCAAATGACTTGAAGGGGGCATTTGCATGCGTGCATTAATGTAAAAGCTTACAGAGCATGTCCGGACGGAGTCAAGGATTTGGTGAGTTTTAGAAAGGGCTCAAGGGCATTCGAAGCGAGGAAGGAGTGGTTGACTCCTTCCTTTTCTTCCAAGTTACCACGCATATATTCGTTGAGTGGTAACATCACGCAAGACCACTTACTCAGATGCATATGGAAAACTTGTACTCGGAGGCTCCGTCAAACAATTAGATTCTGTTCGTTGCGAAATTTCAAAATATTTTTTTTGAAAGGATAAACAATTTAACCAGAACATTTTGCAGTTGATTTTGTGACATGATGTCGTGGTATCTAACGGATAACATTTACGTTCACAATTATATATTGTTTACCCTATTTTTCCTTCGTTTTAAATTCGGGTTTTAGTATGGCATTCCCTTTGGAAGGCATTAGAGGACTGAGGCCATAGTTTCGTGGTGAGAATATATTACCTTTAATAACTTATGATTACTTCCTTGAGTGTGTGGAGCAGAGGATCGATTTGAAAATGATAATTCCGTATGGTGAAACTATAACCCCCTGTATACATACACGACCTTCGGTAAATTGGCCCTGATTAAAAATGTTAAAGGTATCTCTCGTTTATAGAATGGATTTCAGATTGGATGAGAACAGAGAATAAAACAGATAACTCGTAAAAGAACACTCACATTGTAGATTATTTGAGCTTTCGGGCTAATCTTACTTGAGCTCGGCTTAATCTACCGGTTAAGGTAGGTTTTTGGATGGACACAACTATCAAATAATTTTTTTTTGCAACTCCAAACAAAACCCAATCCAGCAACCTACTCTACATCAGGTCCCTGTTCATCTTTGTGTACTTCTTTCCTCCCTTCATCCCGTCCAACATATATATATATATATATATATATATTCATATATATATATATATATATTCATATATATATATATATATTCATATATATATATATATTCATATATATATATATATATTCATATATTATATATATATATATTCATATATATATATATATTCATATATATATATATTCATATATATATATATATATATATATATATATATATATATTCATATATAATTGGGAAAGGAACACATAAAGGACGAACACAAGAGAGGTGAGGAAGGCGGATGTGAGCAGATCAAAAATGTAAAAATATTTTCCTCGACCGGGACTTGAACACCAGATCTCTCCACTTGCCGGAAGGATGCTCTAACCAGTTGAGCTCTCGTGAAAATGTACTTTACAGGTACATTGAAATCTGCGATCTTATAAAGCGCCAAAGTGCTCCGATTAATTGCCCAGAAGGATGCGTTAGGGAGCTGTTACACCAACTAAAAGAGAAATAGACTAACACGAGGAGAATGGACAGTAGGTTAGCAAGCATACAACATCATAAAGGATAGGAACGATGCGTTTCATGGCACGCAAGAAGAAGAGACGAGCCACATTGGCCAAATACACATTCAAATACAAAATCCCGCCATACTGCGAACAAATAGTCATTCACAGGGGATTGCTGGGAGAAATCATAAGGAGACAAGAAAAATGAGGAGGGCTTATTGGTCAGCAGTGGGGTCTTAAACACTGTAATACAGGGGAGAATAGTAGACAAACGAGGAAAGAGCAGGAATAGGATAGGGATGTTTGGTTGTATGAAAGTAGGAAGGAAGTAATTCAAGATAAAGAGGGATTTGTGGTAGAGTAGAACGTTGGTTTATCTTCCGTTAGGAGTTACAAAATATATACCTGTTAGTTGTGTCCACTGAAAACCTAATTTAATCGGTAGATTATTTAAAATAATAATATATACATACACACACGTATAACATATTAATGAATATCACGAGTCACGTTTGTTGATGTTTTTTTCAATTCAATGAAGAATTATAAACGTTTGATTGGATGGTGGTTTAATTTTTCAATAAAAGATAAAAATCCTTCTTGGATACTTTAATAGACTCTTGAATTTAATTTTTTATAATATTAAAATAAACTTCTATAATTATGAGTGTTTTATACTATAACTTTATAAAAACCTTAGTTACTTTAAAATACTGCAAAATATTTCTTAAATACTCTTTAATACTGCAAATCGTACTGATGTGATTATATTGGAATAAGCGCCCTAGGTGGTTTTGGTATGCTTTATAATTAGCCTTGTTATATTTAATACTAATTTAAGTAAGTAACTGTGATATAAATAGTTTTTGAACTTTTTTGCCAGGGTACAGTGCTTACTTTAAATAGTATCTTCTCGGAAATAGACGCCGATTGACAATTATATGTGTTTAGGAATTTTTTAAGCATTAGATATAACGTATTACAAACATTTCTGTAAAATATGCTACAGTGTATAAAAATCCATTCCTCCATGTAAATTCCCTCTCTGAGAATTACTTCATAGACGGTTGATAATGTAGCCGAAATGTTTTCCTATCTGGTAACGTCTGAGAAAGGAGTAAATATCAACTCAACCACAGAATTCAAGGCAGCCGTAAGGGTATGTATCCATTAAGTTGACGGATGGCTGAACGCAAATATCGCGGTATCGTCAGCAACGGCAGCTAACTAAACTAGAGATCGGGTATTGATGTCTGTGGCGGGGAAAATAGGGGTGTAAAGAGGAAAGGGTTAGGGGGTTGTTTCAGTAAGAGGAGAAAAGAGAAAATACAAGGAGATTGGAGGATAGGAGTGAGAGAAACGGGGGTGGGAGGTTTACGTGAAAAAGTTTGTAACACCAGCGCCTTCTTTTCTTTTACTCCCGCTTCCTCGTGGGTGGGATTCCGGAACGTGGGTGGAACGAACAGGAGGACCGGGGCAGAAGAGCGGAGGTAGGGACGGCCCATGGTCCTTTCGAGGGGGGTGATGGCCCGCGAGACGAAAGAAAAACTTCGGCAGTCGCCTCTGGGGATAGGCCCGGAAGCGTAGTCCTCGCGACTTTGTAAAGGAAGAGGAGCTGACGAGTTCTCTCGGAGGCCGAGGGGTGTAGCAAGGGATTTGCGGGTTGGGAGGGAGTAAACATACTAGTGAATGGCGTTGGTGGTGTGGAAGAGGACGAATATAGGTGGTGGGGAATGGCAGAATTAGGTTTACAAGAGTTGTGGCCAGAGTTTTCTACAACGCCATGTGTCTCTGAAGAGCATATTCTCATGCGCGAGGAAGCAATTCTTTGGGATTGAGTGAAAACGTGCTGCTTTGTTCAGGTAGTGGAAGTTGCGCAGAAGAGAAAGAAAATTCATAAATACGTTCTTATATTTCTGTGGATTAATTCATTTTAAGGTGTAATTCCTGACCTACTCGGCGTCCTACTTCCAGTTCATTGTCTGAATTTGATGACTGTAATTACTAAAGAACTCTAGAGTACTATCTGATCCCTAAAAAGGAGAGCAATGGTGACTGAAATATTTTTCTCACTTTGTGTAAACCGTGTTTAGTTCTGTTAAAGAATGTTAGTTTTGCGCATTCTATTAATACCAACCAGAATATAAATATTAATTATGTATATAACTATGTTATGTAAATATTAATATGTTTCATACCCAAGCAGAGGCGTAACAAAAAATGCCGTTGACCTTGGGATTGAATGCAAAAAAATCGGCTTAATGGATTTTATCTATTTATTTATATATTTGGGATCTGTTTGTTAAACCTTAGTTAGAATTTGCGATTCTCTAATAATTGGTTTATATGTTCTTTACATACTCCCATATTTCATTCTCTAAAATGTAGACTATAGATTTTTCAGAGAAACTTCTTGGTATTGGAAAAATCTTTCTGACCAATCATAACGTGCAAGTTAATTGATTCCTGTATTTGAGATAAAGGTCATTGGACTGATTGCAATTTAAATCGATGGGTATTGTTATATACAAGTTCATAAAAATAAAATTTTGATAAAAAAATTGTTTAGTATTTTATAGATTAATTTTTATATCCATTACACATGCCGTTGTAGACAGGGCGGTTAAGAATATAGTTAAAATAGTCTGGTTAATTGATAATAATTTGGTTCCTGGCCTGATAATTTGATTTATCCAAATATCATAGCATACATATCTTGTATTTCAGTGTTCCAAAATGGAGTCGGTAAATCGAAGCTACTCTCGTGAAATAAAAAAATCCAGTAAAGAGTAGGAATATTTTTTTGTCCC